>JAHZTW010000001.1:261128103-261425118 GCA_020283515.1 Alliaria petiolata
ATACTCCCTCTGTTCCTAAAAGAAAGTAGTTCTAGATTTTATTTTTGTTTCAAAAAGATAGTTGTTTTAGGTTTTCTATGCATTTTTTCTTAATCAATGATAAAAAATTGTAAACTTCAAGACAATTAAATGATTTTTCTGAATTATTATTGGTTTAAATTTATGAGAAATGATTAATTACAAAAAATGATGTATTTATAGTCAAGTTTTAATGTGTTTTCTTAATATGTGTAAAAATTCTAAAACAACTTTCTTTTAGGAACAGAGGGAGTATTTTTTAATTTTCTTTTTGTCTTTTCAACATCCATTAAACTGTTTAATTTTTCTATATTAGGTTTCATAAATGAATAAATATTAGGTTTCACATAAGACTGGTACGTGTTGACCAAAGTCACTTTTTTTTTTGAAACCTAATATCTGTGATTTTATCCATTTATAAATGCCAAACGAGAATGGTACAGAAATTAGTTAAAAAATACTCAGTTTAAACTAAAACGAGGCAGATAAAGGGACCGAGAGTAAAGTACAACTGCAACCCATACATAAAAAAATACAAATTTTGACTGGATAAACATAGGACGCCCAGTGCGCAGATTGGTTTTACAATTTTGTTTTTCTACTTTGCATGACATCTAGATCTAGTCAACAAATATTCCAATAATAACTGTCACGACGATATAGTTATATATCAAACATAACATTGTGAATAATATTTTCAAGGATAGGGGTATATTATAGATCGGAACCGAGCACAGAGCTGTCGACCTGTCGCAACCATCAGAATTCATGTGGCCAGTAGTTTTGGTCGCTATAAAGATTGATCACGTTGCTGAAAAATAGAATTGTTGATGTTGTGTTTAAGAAACATCGATTAGTCGCTATGAAGATTAACAAGCCTTTGTTTATATCCTCCATTATTAGTTCAGAACAAAAAAACGGAAATTGTAGCAGATGGAGAGAAAGTAAACAAAATGATTAAAGTGGACCCAATTATATCGGGAGAAGACTAGCTGATGCATGGGAGAAGATTCCGTCGGTGTTCCCAACGACAATTAAGCAAATTAGAGATTTACTTTTGTTTTGGGGGTCGTCAATAGTAACAGTACTATTCAAACATCTTTTTTCTAACATTAATATTATTATTGCCATCATTTTGCCTGTTACAAACATCTATCTTTTGGTCAGCAATCTCCAATGAGAGAATAAAGGTAAAAGTCACAGAAGAAAAGAAAAAAAAGTGAAAAGACAAGTTACCAAAGCCACAAACTCGTAAAAGATTGGGTTAGTTTGTTACATAGCATGCATTTAGATTGTTATTAAATGTTATGTAAATAATTTTATTTGTTATTTTAGTGATGATCACAATACTTGAGAACTCCCCCAACGTTAGACAACTTTGGAAACAAGTCATATTTGCTGCATAGTACTTAAAAAATAAAAATAAAATAAAGGAGCGAAAACGTGTGACCACGTGGTTGCAAAGGAATCACGTGTTGGTGAGAGACGCTATGTTTGTAATGGATCCGGCCCAACTAACACCGTTACAGGATGTCGATAGAAGAAAGCACAAAAACTAAACCGTTAATATTTTCGGATTTTCCTGACCGAATGTGTGAGTTGTATCGTTTGAGCTGGTTTCATTATAAACCAGAACAAACCGAAATCCAGATCCCACTGGGACGAAATAAACCGAATCATCCCATCTCTTTCTTGTCTTTTAGCTGTTAGGTTAGAGAGGAAGAGATGATCATCCATGGAATAATCAAAAGATGAGCAACCCTTTTGTATTGCCCATACTATATATGAAAGATTAATTAATACGGTTACATGCACATTCACTCCATAAAATGTATTGGAAACACAAGGTACATCACATCCAAATCTCACACATTCTTTACTTCTTTATTCTGTTTTCACTCTTAATTAAAAGTAACAAGAAGAAGATCTTAATTAGTTCCATCAACAGGTGTCCTCGAAACCCAGGTAGTTCTTTTTGGAAACCGAGTTGATAAGCTTAACGCTGAAATCCCAGAGCTTTTGCCCCAAAGTCTCATCTCTAGCAAGTTTGCTTGGAGTGACTTCATTGCAATCTGCAAAGTACTTCCCCGTCACTCCCTTCACACTTGGTTGCAGAGCAACATAACATGTTGTAGCTGCTCCCTGTCAACATATATATAACACTGAGTGTCACAATGTTTTTCTCATAGTCATAATTAAAAACAGATTTTGAATCTGGCTACCTGAGGTATATTTTTCCACAAGTAGAAGCTGAAGAACTTCAAGAACCCTATGAAAAAGGGGTTAAAGTAAATAATAGTGAAAATTAAAAAAAGGAATAATCTGAAGAAAAATAGAGAAGGAAATTTTACTCATTAGAAGAGCAGTGTGTTGGAAGAGATTGGTGAGGATGAGACCTGGGTGAACTGAATTCACTGTTATGTTCACTTTCTCTTCCTGCCAAACAAAACAATGTCACGAAAAGATTTTGAGTTTTTGTTTTCTTTTAATAATGTTATGAATTTGTGATCCCTAACATCTAATAAGTACTATATGTGTTAATTTGTGTGTGTGAAGGCGACCTGAAGTTGACGGGAGAGCTCATTCGCGTGCAATATATTGGCTAGTTTCGATTGTCCGTAAGCTCTTTTATCCGAGTAACTGAAAGAAAAAAGATGCTTATAAGATGCATTGTGAAAGAGAAGCAATGGTTTAAATCACTGCATGATATATTAATATAAGTTTCATAGAATTTACCTGCAAATGTCATTGATGCTGTCGAATTGGATTCCTTCTTTGTAAGTATATATATGAGCTATAGATGATAGATTCAAAATTCTTCCTTCAACACCACTGCTTTTAGCTGTGCTCTTCATTGTGTCTAGGAGCAAGTTTGTCAACAGAAAATGACCTATATAGTATAAATTCAACAATTAATATTTCAAGATTTATATAGGTTTATTTTCTGAGAACACATAACTAAAGTTTCTTAAAAAAGAATCTTTTAATAAATTAATTTATAGTTTACCAATGTGATTTGTAGCAAACTGCAACTCGATTCCATCTTCAGAGAGTTGGTATGGACAGAACATTACTCCTGCATTGTTTCTGCAAACAACATTTTTTCGTACAATTTATATCGATAAAAATCTTGGTAGAGTTTTAGGAAATTTATCCGGTTATTTTTATTTTTTCCATTCACTGATAAACCTATATACTATATATACAAATTTTTTATTATTATTATCGGGAAGTTTTGGATCAAAATCTATAATCTCCAGACGCGAAACCACAATTTATTTTCATATTATCCACAAACTAATGTTAATATATACTCCTAGATGCGCAGACCCCATGATATGTTTTTTCCTTGCTAGAAGTTAATGGAGTATCTATCAACACTGCTGGGTTCTGCGCGTCTCGGGGTTCACCTCCTGACTTGAGTTTTATGGGACTTGGATTAATAATGGTCCCCAATGGTACCACATTGAAATAGTAATATTATTAGCTATATATGGTACCACACCGAAATAGTAACACTAACAACATGAATAAGCTACAAAATGGTACCACATTGAAATAACTTTTGTAACATTAACAGCAAACGTTTTTGATGCTAACGGAAAGCTAACTAACTTATGTTTTTTTCTCATAACAATAAACATAAAAAAAAGTTGAATTTTTTTGTTTGGATGATGTTAGTTATTCTGACGTATACAATAAATAATAGATGAATAGTAACAAAAACAACGTTGATGTTGTTAATGTGGATACCATTTCAAAACAACTATATATGTCGTAAAATCAACGATGCAAACGCTAAAAATGGCGGTCCAAACGCTTTTAAAGGGTAAGAGAGAGAGAGAGAGACGTACATGAGGAGATTGAGAGGAAGATGGAGGGCGTGAAAGTCACGAACAAAACCTTTGATGGATTTGAAGGAAGAGAGATCTAAGTGGAGCAAGGTCACACGTGCATTTGCGTTTTGTCTGAGAATCTCAGTTTTGGCGTTTTCTGCAGCTCCCATGTTTCGGGCACCAATGACCACATGAGCACCTCTCTTCGCCATTACCCTCGCCGTCTCCATCCCTATCCCTCCTGTCCCTCCTATTACAGTAATCGCACATCAAATCAAAACCAGTTAATTTGGTTTACATAATTTTGCATCTTTTTGATGTTTTAGCAATGAGTATATCGATTCTACGACGGCATTGAAATAAGTTTTGCGGTAGCGATTGCATTCCTCTATTATTCGTGTATTATGACCGAAACACGGACTAATCATCAAAACTTGAATTCAGCAAGAGTCAAAACCACAAAAATATGTCTAGTGAAAAATGATTTTATGGTAACATCTTAAAATTGAGAGTATATATAACAATCAACTTATGATATGTGTATATGTGTGTACCTGTGATAATTGCAGTGAGGTGAGTTGCATCAATCCCTTGAGTAACCTCTTCAGCTGTTGAAGCTGAACCAAACCCACTTGGTCCTCTTCTCCCTGTGATTAGTGAATATAGTCCCATTTTTCCTAGATTGATCTCTGTATATTTTACGATATTACTGATCTGCCGCCCCTCAAGAACCAATATGAAAGAGAGAGAGAGAGAGAAAGAGAGAGGAGAGAGAAGAAGGAGAAGAGAGGTATGAGAGAATAATGTGGTACTATGAGAGAATCATCATATATATATATATATAAGTGGCAAAGGGTTTCATTAATGCCTTAATTTGGGTGCCTTCTAGTTTCATCGACATTATTATATGTGAATGGATCTGTGAATAGTAAATACACAATATCAGACTCAATACGGTGATACCCATCATCCACACCAATATTGAATACATATTATTATATACTAATAAATATTATTATATAATAAATATTTTTCACGATGGATGGTGCATGCATTACTCTAAATCAAATTAAGAAGAAGAAGAAGAAGTTTGTATTTCTCTTTCGAAAGAAGAAAAGGCTTGCCTAGTTGCCGGTGTCAAATTAAGCACGTCTATTTCTTTTAGTCGTTTTCCTCTATAAAACCCATAAGCAAATTGGGTTCGGTTCTAATTTATCCGTCGACAACGGCACTTGTTTCCTTTCAAATTATTCGAAAACACTGCTTTATCATTTAATTTTTCCTAATCTCTCTCATATACAGATTGTAATTTGTAGACAAATGATAAATGTTTTAATTTTAATTTATTTTTTGCTATGAAACAAGTTATACCTTAAACCTAAAACCTAGTAAAAAAAAAGGGGTTACACCTCGTAGTTTTGCTCAAGTTGTAGCGGTAATCCCCTCCTTTTTGGGAGGTTTTAATAACTCCCCTCGTTTTTCTAAAATTATAATAACAATTATTTCTTATTTTTTCGTGGATCCAAAATCGAATTTGGGGATTGATGATTAATTCCAATTAAAAAAAATGGAGGGTATTAAGGTGACTAATTTTATTGAATAACTAAATGTTGAAACAAAAATAGGGTTGACCAGATTATTAATGAAGGGTTGGTGAGAAACCGTTGGTTACTACTATACAAGTGTTCAGCTACTTGACATCCTTCTTTCTTCACATGTTTCCAGTGAGTGTGTTACCACTTACCCAAATCCCTCCTAATTAATATAGACGAATTTCTTTTAACTAACCATCTAATCTTTTTTTTTTTTTTTTTTTTTTTTTAAGATATAGGGAGGTTTCGCAACTAAAGCCATGACTCTAGTAGTTTAAATTATAAACCAACAAAGTGGTTTGGGTTGGTTTCTTCATGTAGAGAATGCCATAAACCAATATGCTTGGAATTAAATCCAAAATTTCTATATATAAGTAATAAGATTACGTAGAATTAATATTAACGGTTATTTTTAACTGTAACAAAGTCAAAGTTGTATACATTTCTAACATATTTTTAAGTTGAAACTAGACTGTGTCACATATTACACGAGTAATCTCTTTTCAACGTTAGCAAAATGTTCGAATTCAAATAATCAAAACAATTATTGCCAAGAATGTATGATCAGAACAATTCTACGGAACAAAAAAAATAACTACATTCGCGATTTAGATGGTTCAACGAAGTTTCGAATTAGACTATAATTTATGAAAAAAATTATAGCTAAGAATGATCAAATTACTTTTATATGATGATTATAAACTATCAAACTTAAATCATACGTTTTTAAAAAATTAACAATACTATGAAAAAGAAAACCAAGTTAACCTATGTAAAAAAAAATGTGATTGTCTTTACGAGAGTAAAAATCTTATAAAGAAAATCATTAAACTTTACTCCTACCTCACTCAAAGATACGTAAGTCGTTTGAAAAGTTTTTGACCGGCAGTTAAAAAGAAGTTCCTAAGATAAAGTAATGAAAAAATAATTACATAGCCCGAGCTCATAGGTTTTCCTTTAACTTCCCGTTTCCAAGTTCAGAGAATTCAACTAATAGATTTGGATTTCTTTATTTGTCTTTGCCTTCCAAAAATTGATTGCTGAAAGCCTGATAATGACACCGTTAGGTGTAATTAATTACTTTGGCCCAATTGGCGGGAAAAAAAATGACAGTTAGGTGGTAGATTTACAAAAGAGTGTACACACACCACTATCGAGATTAATGTCATATTTATTACTATTATATGCAACATAGCTACATTTTTTCCCTTTCAAAATAGCTATACGATGTAAAACAGAGAATTGAATAACTTCTACTGGTAGTTGAGATCATTAGGTTTTTTTTTCTTCCAAAAGTTCAGTCAATATTTTAAGATTAGTTTTAGAAGTTTTAGTATATTTTAAGAATATTTGTTGTGTACTTTTTTTTTTCTTTTATACTAATTTTAATATAAAAAATATTTTATTCAAAAGACAGAATGCGAACTAAAACCAATAATTTACTCAAAAGATATTTTAGTAATTTGTATCTATTTGATTTCTCTACTTTTAGCTATTATATTAAAAAGAAAAACGAACCGGTGGCCACCGCTAAGCATGCAAATTGTAGTCCTCGCGAACAGGTTAGCAACAAAGAATTATTTTGGTTTAGCCTGCAACGAACCAAACCTGATAGCTAATTAATAGAACAGACCAACCTACATTTATAACTGTTTCAGTAAAAAAATATAAAAAGGAACATAGCTAATTAAATCGCTAGATCTCAACTCGAATATGAATAGAATAATGAAGGCATTTACTATTTTCAGCGGCTCATGGCACATGACGTCCGGCTCATGGCATAGGGAAGTGATGTGACCATGTGAGACCGCTACTACTATTTACTTTTTGGTCATTTGGTGTTATTAAATCTTTTGTTCCCATACGGATCTAGTCATCTAGATAGATTTTTGTTAAAATTAAACATTATCGTTTTTTTTGTTTGAACATTAACATATCGTTTTCTTGATCAAGATAGAATTCACATATGGATTACATGCTTCATAATTCGTTTGAAATTCTACGTAAACCTCATGGTTAACTTTTTTAAAATCATTATAATGAGCAACAAGAGAGAGAGAGAGAATTCACAAGTATTTTCGCTGAATAGCGACGCAAAAAACATATTTGCCAAAAAGAGATTTTCTTTGTGTGTTTGCCAACGTACTAATATTAATAAGTATATATTTTGTATGCACTGATAATATATCCATCCCATACGGGTAATGCGTGTGCTTCACATGGCTTGTGCACATCTTTGACTTTGACAGTGGCCGGAGAAAACGGAGATATGCGATGAATAAATTTAAATGGATGATAAGGGGCCCATATTTGGGACCATCGATATTTATGACTCCTATAGGCCCATTAAGAAGCCGATGACTCTTTAGCCTAAAAGTAAGCGTGGCATTTGCGTAATTCTCACCGAAGATTTTTTAGCAGTCTCTAGCCCATACTACGTAGGGCGGAGCATAAAGTTTTTAGATAATACTTACACTTTTTTTTTTTTCATCAAAATGTTAGATAACTAATAAATACATTAAATTTATGTAAAATCCTTAGTGTTATTCCAAAAATGGTTTGATATATTCTTTTGATTAGATCTTTATTAAAGCTTAGTCTAAAACATAAACTACAAGTTTTATAATTAAAAAAACTAATGTTGGTCGTGTCTATGCAGGGAGAGAAAATAATTAGCTTAATTATAATCTATAGTATATAATGAATATTTTACTATGGCTTGTGTATAGTGAAAGGAGTTTAAGCGTCAAGCCCCCCGCCATGTTGGGTTCTAAGAATTTATTGCAATAAAGTCATGATGAAACCATTCTTGAATGCGGAGAAGCCAATTTCATGATTTACATATTTAGACGTATTCAATTCATTTTCCAAGTAAAATTCATTGATTTTGAACATTTCTCGTAGTAATTAACATTTTATATGGATTGAACAATTAGTAAACAACAGTGACGAATGACGACGATTTAGTCGAGTTGGGGAATAACTGATGAATTGGATTGCCATTGTTTACACGGAGCCATGAATGGAGTTTTGTCATAGAGCCCGAAGAAAGATGCATGTTGCCCATATTTATGATTCCAATAGGCCCATTAAGAACTCAGGGACTCTTTAGACAAAAGTAAGAGTTTAGGGCAGCAAAACAATATCTACCAAAATTGCGTGGCATTTATAGTAATTCCCCCGAGAAGATTTTAATGAACAGTATCTCTCTATCTCGGAGCGTTGTTTTACTCTTGAATTTCTCACTGCAGCAAAAACCCTAGCTGCTTTCTTCTTCCTTATCGATCTCGGACGCAGAGAAATCTCCGGCGAAGATGGCAGGTGGCTTGGATATGTCGCTTGATGATATCATCAAATCTAATCGAAAACCTACGGGATCTCGCGGCCGAGGCGTTGGTGGTACTAGTAGCGGTGGTCGCGGATTCGGCGGTTCCGGTTCCGGATCCGGTCCTTCTCGCCGATTTGCTAACCGCGTAGGAAACAGAAGCGTGCCGTATTCAAGGGTCAGCGATTGATTTTTATCTCCTTAACCTCTTCCTTCCAGATCAGAGAATTCCGTAGAGAATTCCTTAGGGTTTTTATATCGGTTGTGAAAAAACAAAAAAAAAACAAAAAAAGTTGAGATTTGTCTTCGTTTCTTCTTTGACGAACAAACAGCCGGTACAACAAGTAGCTCAAGACGCGATGTGGCAAAACGACGTTTTNATATCGGTTGTGTAAAAAAAAAAGAAAAAAAAGTTGAGATTTGTCTTCGTTTCTTCTTTGACGAACAAACAGCCGGTACAACAAGTAGCTCAAGACGCGATGTGGCAAAACGACGTTTTCGCCACTGACGCGAGTGTGGCGGCGGCTTTTGGGCATCAGTCGGCAGGCGTTGGCGTCGGCGTTGGCGGCTCTTCAATCGAGACTGGAACTAAGCTCTACATTTCCAACTTAGATTATGGTGTCTCCAACGAGGATATCAAGGTTCTGCCTCAATTCTCATTTCATACTTTGTGCTCTAGTTTCAGCCTTGATAAGTAGAAAAAATTGTGGCCTTAAAGTTGATTTTTGAGCACTTTTCTAATCTAGAGATGGTTTTGTTTTTAGGAGCTCTTCTCAGAGGTTGGTGACCTTAAGCGATATGGGATTCACTATGATAGGAGTGGAAGATCGAAGGTACTTGATAAGCTTTCTACTGCTTCAGAGATTTGCTATCAAATCGCCTTGGTCCTGATCAAAAGAAAAAAAAAACGATGCTTTCAGGGTACTGCTGAGGTTGTTTTCTCACGGCGTGGTGATGCCTTGGCAGCTGTGAAGCGTTACAATAATGTTCAATTGGATGGAAAACTTATGAAGATAGAGATTGTTGGAACTAATCTTTCAGCTCCAACTCCTCCACTTCTCGCTCCAGCTCATATACCTTTTCCTGCAAATGGGATACTTGGTAACTTTAACGAGAACTTCAATGGAAACTTCAATGGGAACTTCAATGGCAACTTCAGGTTTGTGCTGTTTTTCAGTCGCAATTTCTTAAGTGATCTGTTGATATGGCTGATGTGCTGTTCTTGAGTTAGTATCTTGAGGAAATGACTTTTTAGTTAGACTGGATTCATCAGCTATAAGTAGATTCGGATAGATTGATTACATGAACCCTTTTAGTCCTACTAAATATTTTGTATAACTTGGTATGCAACAGAGGAAGAGGAAGAGGCGGTTTTATGGGGCGGCCTCGTGGTGGCTTTGGCGGTGGTAATTTCCGAGGTGGTAGGGGAGCTAGAGGAGGAGGTGGTGGTGGTCGTGGCAGTGGAAGAGGACGTGATGAAAAGGTATCTGCAGAGGATCTCGATGCTGAATTGGACAAGTACCACAAAGAGGCAATGGAAACAAGTTAAAAGGAGCGACTAAATCCATTGCAAGACTGCATGTATTCCTTTAGTGCGTGATATGCTTATGTATGAGAGTATGATCTTTAGATTTATGTCATTGGGTCTTCTGACATTTTCGGGGTTTAGCTTCTTTTTTTTTTATAATCTATTTGTGAGTTTTTTAGCGTTTGCATTTGAGTTGAGAGATACAAGCATTGTGTGTACCGTGGAACTCATAACTCCTCTAAAGTGTTTCTTCAAAACACAATTCCATCTACCGTCTCTTGAAACTTATATGCATCTTCAAATAAAAGCATTTGCAATAAGATGAAACTCACGAATTTAATACAGGTTCTGTAACAATCATATATAAGCAATGGCATTAAGTTGTAGTCCAAACTTTTTGAGTTTGATCGTTGCAGAACTTCATTAGTAATTAAGCAATAGAAAAATGCAAATGAGACCAAAAAAAATATATTACATGGCTCCAAATCTCAAGAGAGTTAAACGATCTAGCAATAAGCCCACAAGATGATTACAGGGTCAGAGACCATAACCCTAATTAGTAATACTAATGTAGTTGGAAGCTGTTTATTTGATTCTCATCTTCTTGGCTTTCGAGAATCCGATCCTTTTCCTATCATGAAGAAGACAGACAAAAAAAACTGTATTATAATTAGTGAATCCCTTCTTCATCAAAAGCAGCTTTAAAGAAGAACGAACCTTTAGATGGAGTGGAGTCAGTCGCATGACCTTCGTTTACTTGGATAAGATTTCGATCCTGCAAAACCGGAACAGAAGATGTTAAGACTCNGTTACTCTTGCAACCATCTGACAAGTATTTGGTTTCTCTGCAGGGACGCCATGAGAGCTGCTGAAGATGCAGAGAAGGAGATTCTGA
Source organism: Alliaria petiolata (assembly GCA_020283515.1). Taxonomy (NCBI): domain Eukaryota; kingdom Viridiplantae; phylum Streptophyta; class Magnoliopsida; order Brassicales; family Brassicaceae; genus Alliaria; species Alliaria petiolata. Next base: position 261,139,298 of record JAHZTW010000001.1, read on the forward strand.
AGGCAGCCCCAAATGTGGCTCGTATCAGCATTCAGCTTAGTCTCAAGAACTCCTTGCCTCAGTAATTAGCTCTGGTGTTTTTAGGAAATAACAAGAGAAATCCGCTCTGCAATAGCTGCAACAAGTACAACCAACTAAAAAATATACAATGAGCCAACTCTGTTTATAACTATGTGGCGTTTTGTTTATATTTCTGGATTGTAAAATTGTTGGGCACCGATTCTGCGTCGGATAAGATGAAAGTAAAATAACATCACAGCTCTACATAGCTTCCTTCCACACCATTCGCCTCACTGGTATCCACAATCGTAAACATCGTGACCTCCTGACTTTTACTTGTTTTGCTGCGTGGTTGTAGGTACCTTTTCTTCTTCTTGCTGTTTTTGTGAAGAATCATCAAAATCCTCTAAATTTATCGGCGGGTCATTCTTGGTTTCCTCTTCTTTGCTCCCTCTCTTCTCTCGATCCTCATCAGTTTTGAGCTCAAGAAGTGTGGGATCTAAAGCAACTTTGTTCAAGACATCAGTGAGAGAATCAAAGTAGTGATTCCCCTTTGACATCTTCCTCCTGGAAAACTTATTGGCTTCCGGTATGAGAAAAACAAGAGAATTCCTCTTGCCAATAAACGTGGCCAAACAGCTTCCCAGAAGAGGTCACTGGACCGGGTTTTGCTCATCATATATTCTCCGGTTAAGAATTTGACAATATCGGCAATGGGAAGATCATTGCGTATTCGTACTTCAGAGTTACCAGAGGCTCCATGATTCAACTTGGTTGGCTCTAACGCGCAGTTGGTCAAATTTTTTTTTCCTTTACCCATACCAATGGCTTCTGTAAGCATAGCGATACCAACCGTGTTCTTTAAAGTGAACACATACTCCTCCAGAGCAATCTTATCTTCTCTAAATGCTTTAGATACCTACGATTACAAAAACAACAGATAGAAATCTCAACATTCTGCATCACGACAATGTTCATTTCAGTTTCAGATTACTCAGAACTCAGAAGCATACGTACCTTAAGCAACATACTCTTGCATTCCTCAGATACATGAGACGAGATCCGAGAGAGCAATTCTTGTTGCCTCCAACCTGTCAATAATTTCTGGCCTTGAACAGAAGGTCTGCTTCTCAGCTTGCATCCATCCACCCATCTCCGGTACTCATTAGACCTGTAGAAGCTGCCGTAATAGTATGAGAGCATATCTCCCAGGTGCGTTGGTTTTTCTCTCCGTTTGCCAAAAATAATAACAAAATATATTAATAGAATATTCAGTTTTAATTTATAAATAAAATGAATTCAAAATAGATATTATTTAGTTTTAAAAGATTTGTTTTGTATTTATATAATAAAAATTATTATAAACTTGTTAATTTAGTCATTTTATATATATCTAAATATAATTTTTTTTTTAAATTCTAAGAGTGGTGTAGTTTTCAAATTAAAATCTTGTTTTAAGGTATTTTCCCAAATTTTCTCAAAAATATATTACATGGCTCCAAATCCCAAGAGAGTTGAACGATCTAGCAATAAGCCCACAAGATGATTACAGGGTCAGAGACCATAACCCTAAGTAGTAATTACTAAAGTAGTTGGAAGCTGTTTATTTGATTTTCATCTTCGTGACTTTCTTGAATCCGATCCTTTTCCTATCATGAAGAAGACAGACAAAAAAAACTGTATTATAATAGTGAATCCCTTCTTCATCAAAAGCAGCTTTACAGAAGAACGAACCTTTAGATGGAGTGGAGTCAGTCGCATGACCTTCGTTTACTTGGATAAGATTTCGATCCTGCAAAACCGGAACAGAAGATGTTAAGACTCTGTTCGCATGGTTGGTGAAGTTAGTGTTGTTCAAGAATCAAGTTACAAACCATATCATAAACAGGAATTTGGTTGCGCCAATACTCTAGTGATGACACAAGCACCCTTCCTGCAAAATATAAAACAGAAACCTTTTTTTACTGAATGCTCCAAACAGCGCCTTTGAAAGTGGTAAAGAAGTTGTACTCTCTATCAATTAACCTGATCTTGACCGTTTCTGTTCTAATGAATCAGCAGACACTGCATTGGTCTTCTGCTTCTTCGCTTTATCTGGTGTTACCTTCGCATTACATAACAATGGAGGCATCAACTACTATAAACCAACAACATGAATATCATAGGATTATTGGTTACAAGGAATCATTATGATTCATATTTGAATAACCGATAACCAGAATGTGAGACTGTGACAAAAGGGAACGTAGTTACCTCCTCATCGAAGTCGATCTTCCTGTTTGTTTTTTCCCTTGACAAGTTTTCTTCAGCTTCTCTAACCTCGGACCCTGAACAACTGATAGGCTCTACTACATTCCAGTCACCTTTAAGGGTCTTCTCACTTTTCTTTGATTTTCCTTTCTTTCCAGGCTTGCTACTATTATTTAAGTCTTTCGACATGGAATGTAGAGATGTTTTTTCTACCTTCAGTTTACCTTTTCGCTGTTCTGAAGTCAGTGATTCTTTTGTAGCATTTTTACTTGTTAATTGCTTGCTATCTGTACCAGAATGCCTTTTACCACATGCATCCACTGTTGATATCACTTCATCATTGATAACAATACACTCATATTTTTCATTGCCCTTAGCCTTATCCAGACCTTCACTACCATGATCTCCATCATTAGCGGTAGGATGCTGGACTTCACTCACATCAAGTTTCTTTTTGTTCTTTGCCCTTTTGACTTTGGTCCCAGAATGATTCACATGCTCTACTACATTGCCGTCACTTTTGAAGGTCTTGCCACCTTTCTTTCCATGTTTACTACTCTTATCTAAGTCTTGAAACAAGGAATGTGGAGAAGCTCTTGTTACCTTAAGTTCACCTTTTCCCTGTTCTGACGTCAGTGACTCTCCAGTGGCACTCATACTTGTCACTTTATCAACATTATCGGCACCGGAATGCTCCTTACCACATCCATCCGCTGGCGATATCACTTCATTATTAATAACTTCACATTCATCTTTCTGGACATCACCGCTCTTAGTCTCATCCAAACCTTCACAACCATGATCTCCATCATTAGTACGATTCTGGACTTTACTCTCATCGAGTTTCATTTCATTGCCTTCATTACCGATAGCCTCGCATTCATCTTTTTCTACATCACCGCTCTTAGCCTTATTCAAGCCTTCACTACCATGATCTTCATCACTAGTAGTATTTTGGAGTTTACTCAATTCAAGTGCCCTTTCTTCCTCTGCGCTTTTCCTCGCAGTTTTTGTATCTTTTGAGCTAGAACCGCCACTGCGACCAACTTTATCGTTGATCACTGTAGTGCTCTTCTCAGTCACAGTGCTTTTATCTCTGCTCTCAGCTGGACTACCCTCTAGATTCCCTTTCGAGTTCTTACATGGCGATAAAATGGGACAACAAGCTGCATAAGAGAACGATATATATAAACACGGATGCATCAGAAATAAAAAAACCCATAAAAGATTTTGCTTCAAGTCTTAACCTTTATCGATTACCGAAGGAACGGTAGTGAAATCAGTGCCAAAAGGCACTCCTCGAAAGCAATTGTTACAAATTTGTTCCCAACAAGGAGGAAACCCGAAGATGAATTCACGGGAAATCTACTCTCAGGAAAGCAGAAAGAACAAATCAAGTCAGTCAAACAGACACTAATGGCTCTTTACACATTTGTTTAGTGTCTATTTAATAGCTCAGCTTTCTTTCAGCAAGTAAATAAATCTTTGGATAATGCCCAGGAAGAAGATTACCTCAGCGATAAATCCACTTTTAACAACGCGTTCTTTGTTAAGGAATCCTCGGAGGGTGATGCAGACTCCATCAGATGCTTGGAGTGTGAAAACATCAAAGGCCTTGACGATTGGGGAAGATGTAAACACACGCATTGCTCGGGTCCTTGTAAGCGAACAAAAACCGAAATTTCAAAAAACTAATCTCACAAGAAGAAAAAAAAACAAAAACTCGAAAAGTCCAATGTCTCTTACTCGACGGAAGCTGCTATCTCGGTTCCAGCAACACCAAATCGTTTCCCCTCGAATTCCTTTGAACATTTTATCAGCCACCAATCTCTCAGGACCACCTTTACATCATAAACCCAGAAGAAGAAGAAGAAAGAGGTCAAGTATGCTCATGTAATTCAATCACGAGGATAATGCTTTAAAAACCCACTCACCGTTCTCTGGAAAGACGACGAATCGCCGTCGAGATTCGCTTCAGCCATGGAGCAGAATACATTTTCTCAATCGAACTGTCGTTTCACTTCGGAAATCGGGAAAGTTAGGGTTTTACTGTTAAATGCTTGGCGGGGAGATGCTCTTTGATCAATTTGGCCATTGCGCGTAAAATCTGATCCGGTTTAAGAAACCGTTTTATTTTTCTCAAGTAATCTGTTTTTTTTTATGTTTTTTTTTTTGTTTTTTTTTTCTTGTTTTTTTTTTTTTTTTTTTTAAATTTTCTTTTTTTTTTTATTTCTCTTTTTTTAATTTTTTTTTATTTTTTTGTTTTTTTTTTTTGTTGTTTTTTTTATATATTTTCTTTTTTTTACACTTTTATTTTTTTATTATTATATTATTCTCTTGTTTTTTTTTTTTTTTTTTATGTATTTAATTACTTCTTCTTTTTTTAATTTTCTTTTGGTTTTTTTTTTTTTTATTAAGTTTTCTGTTGTTGTTGTTGTGACCTTTGAAGATGGAGTTTCATGGCGTAGTTGCTTATCTGATGAATGATATTTTTTTTTAATGTAAATTTTTTTATCTTTTTTTTTTTTTTTTTTTATTATTTTTTTTTTTTTTTTTTTTTTTCTTTTTTTTTTTTATTTTTTTTTTGTTTTTTCCTTTCTTTTTTTTTTAATTTTTTTTTTTTTTTTTCTTTTTTTTTTTTTTTTTTTTTTTTTTGTTTTTTTTTTTTTTTTTCCTTTTTTATTTTTTGTTTTTTTTTTTTTAATTTTTTTTTTTTTTCTTTTATTTTTTTTTTTTTATTTTTTAATTTTTTTGTTTTTTTCTTTTTTTTTTTATTTTTGTCTTTTTTAAATTTTTTGAGTATTATCAATTTTGTACCTTGTTTGAGGCATTGGAGTTATGCTTTATGTTTCTCTCTAACGCTTCTAAGATCACTACAACACGTCGCTTCATATCATCAATGTTTATCGCCTTTGCCATCTCGGATACAAGCATATCAACCCATTTAGCTCCATCGATCCCATCCTCATCACTGCGACTTCCCACAGATCCATCAAAAGAGCCAGCTTCTGTTCTATCCAAATCGCTATTGAACAAAATCGAGCGTAAACTCTCCTTTGCCTCTTCAAACACATTGTTCTTGTTGCTTAGAATATTTCTGACTACCTTATTCAAAATACCACCAAATACAAAGACTATAATAAGCAATCAATTTTTTTTTCTTTTTTTCCAGCAGAATATTATAACAAGATTTAATTCCATAACACACAGTCAAAGACTAATGTAGTAACGCATCAAGTTTCTCTGCAATGATGAAGGGCTTTGATGATCACAATGTTTATCTAAAATTCTCCTTTTTAGCTTCGATAGTTGAAGACATCAAACAATGGCTACAGAAAACTGTCACACCGTTCATTTCATGAAGGAGGAACTATATAACTTGCACACACAAATCAATATACACACATAGATGTAAAGAAATTTGATGAAAGAAAAGTATTGAGTGAACATACGACGAGAGCAATTAGCAGCAATATTCAACGGTTAAAACGGGAAACTGTATAACGCTATAACTAAACGAACCTCAGGATCAATGGTAGGGAACATGTGGATCAAAGATGCAACCGGGTCATCGGATCCAGACCCGATTTCGGATGATCGGATCGGCGATCCAAAGCTTGACCATTTGGATCTCTTATTAGTTGGGGACGATGAAGACCCAAAGAAATCGTCGTATCCGACCCGTTTACCGCAAACTCTTGTAGACATCTGTAACACCGAGAAATTGTCCTAAAACCACAAAGGATTTGACTTCCAACAAATGGGAAAACCCTTGAATCTGAAGTTCGATCTGGTATCACTAGTGATTAACTCGATCAAATCGAATAGTGAACTTTAGTGATTTTGAAGGGAGGGTTTTAATTTGGGGATATTATGAAGAGACGAGAATGTTATGACTTATATGATACGTTCAGAGATGCGGTAACTACATGAACCATTGTTAAAGAATCGAAGTGAAGAAGAAAGAGAAACAAAGACGAAACAATTAAAAGATAATTAATATATTTATTGTATTTGAAGATATAGCATCAAAGTGGCTGTAGTTTAGTGGTAAGAATTCCACGTTGTGGCCGTGGAGACCTGGGCTCGAATCCCAGCAGCCATATCTTTCTTTTGTTTTTCTATTTCTTTCCAAACGACGTCGTTACTATGTCGATCCTTTTCATTGTAAACGACGTCGGTTTTTGTGTCAACCTTCTCCTTAACAGAGTCTTCTCTTCTCTGCTTCTCATTGCGATCTGCTTCGTAGAGTCAAGAGGGAAGAATCGAAGAGGAAAGTCTGATTTTACGCTTTCGAAGGTAAAAAGTTCAGAGTCTTACATTTTATTTTTTGTCTTTCTCTCTAATATTTCGTCTTTTGATGGTGGGGAATTTGTGGATCTTAGGCATGAATCGATTTCCTAGGATACATACGTAGAGATCTGACAAGACTCTTTCTTCGTCTCACTGCTATGAGATTCGTTGAATTCGTTTTTGTGTTTTTGTATTCCAAGGTTGATGTTATTGATTTACACAACTCCTTTGGCCAATCTGAATTTTCGTGCTCCCGATCTCGTCTTCTAAAAACATAAAAACAGAGATTCTGTTTTTATGTCGTAGTTGTCTTAATTCTTCATCTCTATTTTGCAATAGAAGCTAGTTGTGGATTCATCCTGACTTATAACCCTCGCTTTGTGAGGTATTAGGTAGAACTTGTCAGTTCTGGTTTTGAATTCTAATAGCAAAGAATGTTAAATTTGAATAATGTTTTGAAAGTGTAGATTCGTGGGTGATTTTAACACGATTTGTCTTAAGTCTATTGTTAATTGTTGTGATGTTACAGATGTTTGACGACCAAGACCTCGGCTTCTTTGCCAATTTTCTTGGGATTTTCATCTTCATACTGGTGATTGCTTACCATTTCGTCGTGGCAGACCCAAAATTCGAATGAAAACGAGGTTTTTATCTTTGTTGGTTTCTACAAGACAATTATGTGTGTCGGAATCAACATGTCTTTAGCATTCCAATAGGTCGAGGTGTTTCACCAGTAATGTATTGTGACAATTTGGTTTTTAATAGATAAAGACTTGTTTTCGTAGTGCTTCTCCATCATGCAAGTTAAGTGTTTGAAGCATATAAGCATATATGCGCAGGTCTTCTCTCTGGCTTCGTCGCTTGTTCCACAGTTTCAACAAGTTGTTGAGATTTCCGTGGTATGAGTGAGTTTAGATTTGATGCGTACACGCTTATCTTTGTGAATTGTTAAAGCTAAAATGAGCTTCTTCACATAACCATGAGAGTTGTTCTATTTACAGATTTATTTGTTACGCATTAGCTTATGAACATCACATCCAAAGTTTTTTGCATGATGATGTACCCGCATCAATGCCGGGTTGAGATGATATCCTTGATATGGTTCACTGAAAGATTGAAGTTTTTACTGGAACACCTTTCGGTTCGGTGATGATGTCGTGTAGCTCCTCGTAAGTAGAACTCTGGATAGGTTTTGGAAGTGATTAAAAGATAGGGACAGAGTTTGAAAAAAAAAGAACCCAAAGGCTGATTCTAGTGTGGGATAACCAGATTTTACTGTCTCGCCTTATGTAATGAAAACTCTCCATTGCTTTGACTATTGTTCAGTAAAAAGAACAAGATAATTGATGGATGCAAATCTATTTCTACAAAAATCTCCAAAACACACATTCTTGGAGTGTAAAGTAGCGAACTCTTTTTGTCTGCCACCTAGGATAAAGCGTGAGTAAGTCTTTAGCTTCTTGTCGTATAAAGCTAGAAACTTCATACTCACCGGATTTTTGTGAGCTAGCCTTCGTAACTGGACCCACACAGTGAAAAGAGAAGCAATGGTTGAAGCAAAGCCACATTAAATGCACAAGACCATCATCCTAGTTAAGCATTCATTGAAGGAGAAGTAATGATCTAAAAACCAATTTTTATCTTTGTGGTTTTCAAATCCATCCATAACCAAAAACGCGGTTCAGCCTCCAATTATGTTACCAGTGAAAACCAATAATTTTATGTGGTTTACATGATTTTTATACTCTGACCCAGAAAACATAAAATCGTTTTAATTTACATGTATAAATTTTAACTACAAGAATTGATTTTGGAAAATATATATATTTATCAAAAAACAAAAGGAAACAATATTGCACCGAACTCTCCAAATTACCATCTTCAAATAAGGAAAATTATGATCCGCATATTTAGGAAGATCATCAAATTGTATAACAACACCACTTGCACCTGGAAGAGAGAGAAAACATTCTCCCCAAACTGTAACTCATCGGAACCTCACGAACCAATCAAAATACAAAGAAATACCAACGTGTACAAATTAGGGTTTTACCTCACAGACATCGAACATTCTCGAAACATTTTAAACAGCCTGGCGCCTTAGATCTGAGTTCTGAATAACCAATTTAAGACCGTCCGATCAAACCCAAGCCTCAGGCCATAAGTCTATATAAACAAATCTCTTCTCCATTCTTGATTACGAAAAACAAACCCTAGCCGCCCTCTCATCTTACTCCTCCTCTTTTTTTGCAATCTCTGTTCTTAGATCTCTTGTAGTTTATTCTTTCCGATAAAAATGTCGGGTAAAGGAGAAGGTCCAGCGATCGGAATCGATCTCGGTACTACCTACTCTTGCGTCGGAGTATGGCAACACGACCGTGTTGAGATCATTGCTAATGATCAAGGTAACAGGACGACCCCATCGTACGTTGCTTTCACCGACTCCGAGAGGTTGATCGGTGATGCCGCTAAGAACCAGGTCGCCATGAACCCGGTTAACACCGTCTTCGGTACGTATCTCTATGTCCTTGCTCTACGAGTTTTGCATCTAGATCTCGTTCATCGTCTACGTAGTGTATTTAGATCTTAGGATTTGAATTCAATAGAATTGGTTGGATTTAGGGTTTCATCAGTAGATCTGACTCGTCTGAGCTTTTTTTCTTTAATAGTTACTGTTTTTGTTCTTTCAACTACGTTAATACGGTTTAGCTCTTCGAATTTTGTTAGCTGGTTTCCTTTCGATTCAGCTAATAATATTCAAACGCTGGTTGTTTAGATCCCAATTGTTGCGTTTTTAGATCCCAATTGTTGGGTTTTAAGATTCACATTATTCCAATTAATCTTTCAAATAAATCGTAGACAAGTGATATTTATTCCTGTTTAACAATACTGTTAGATTTAAACAGTTCTTGATTGGTTGCTTATTATGATTTTGTGCAAATATTTTGCTTGTTTGATGAATATTTTTTTAATTTGTTTTTTTCCTTGATGTGGCAGATGCCAAGAGGTTGATCGGTCGTCGTTTTAGTGACAGCTCTGTCCAAAGTGACATGAAGTTGTGGCCATTCAAGATTATCCCAGGACCTGCCGACAAGCCAATGATCATCGTCAACTACAAGGGTGAAGAGAAACAGTTCGCTGCTGAGGAGATTTCTTCCATGGTTCTCATTAAGATGCGTGAGATCGCCGAGGCTTACCTTGGTGTCTCCATCAAGAACGCCGTTGTCACCGTTCCTGCTTACTTCAACGACTCTCAGCGTCAAGCCACAAAGGATGCTGGAGTTATTGCTGGTTTGAACGTCATGCGTATTATCAACGAGCCGACCGCAGCTGCTATTGCTTACGGTCTTGACAAAAAGGCAACCAGCGTTGGAGAGAAGAACGTGTTGATCTTCGATCTTGGTGGTGGTACTTTCGATGTCTCCCTTCTTACCATTGAAGAAGGTATCTTCGAAGTCAAGGCTACTGCCGGAGACACCCATCTTGGAGGTGAAGATTTCGACAACAGAATGGTCAACCACTTTGTTCAGGAATTCAAGAGGAAGAGCAAGAAAGACATTACTGGTAACCCAAGAGCTCTTAGAAGGTTGAGAACTTCCTGTGAGAGTGCGAAGAGGACTCTTTCCTCCACCGCTCAGACCACTATCGAGATCGACTCTCTTTACGAGGGTATCGACTTCTACTCCACCATCACCCGTGCTAGATTCGAGGAGCTCAACATGGATCTCTTCTGGAAGTGTATGGAGCCAGTCGAGAAGTGTCTCCGTGATGCCAAGATGGACAAGAGCACCGTACACGATGTCGTTCTTGTTGGTGGTTCCACCCGTATCCCTAAGGTTCATCAATTGCTTCAAGACTTCTTCAACGGCAAGGAGCTCTGCAAATCTATCAACCCTGATGAGGCCGTTGCTTACGGTGCCGCCGTCCAGGGAGCTATTCTCAGTGGTGAAGGTAACGAGAAGGTCCAAGATCTTCTGTTGCTCGATGTCACTCCTCTCTCTCTCGGTCTTGAAACAGCCGGTGGTGTCATGACCACTTTGATCCCCAGGAACACAACCATCCCCACTAAGAAGGAGCAGGTCTTCTCCACTTACTCAGACAACCATCCCGGTGTGTTGATCCAAGTGTATGAAGGAGAGAGAGCCAGAACCAAGGACAACAACCTTCTCGGTAAATTCGAGCTTTCTGGAATCCCTCCAGCTCCTCGTGGTGTTCCTCAGATTACTGTCTGCTTCGACATTGACGCCAATGGTATCCTCAACGTCTCTGCTGAGGACAAGACCACCGGACAGAAGAACAAGATCACCATCACCAACGACAAGGGTCGCTTGTCCAAGGATGAGATTGAGAAGATGGTCCAGGAGGCTGAGAAGTACAAGTCTGAAGATGAGGAGCACAAGAAGAAGGTTGAGGCCAAGAACGCTCTCGAGAACTACGCCTACAACATGAGGAACACCATCCAGGATGAGAAGATTGGTGAGAAGCTTCCGGCTGCAGACAAGAAGAAGATCGAGGACTCGATTGAGCAGGCGATTCAATGGCTCGAGGGTAACCAGTTGGCTGAGGCTGACGAGTTCGAAGACAAGATGAAGGAATTGGAGAGCATCTGCAACCCAATCATTGCCAAGATGTACCAAGGAGCTGGCGGTGAAGCCGGAGGTCCTGGTGCTTCGGGAATGGACGATGATGCTCCTCCTTCTTCAGGCGGTGCTGGTCCTAAGATCGAGGAGGTCGACTAATCTGTTGATTCTTGACCTCTCTCTTTCTCCTATCTCTCTATCTTTACTATTTGATTTGGATCTTAAGAACTTTTATGTTGGGCCTATTTAGTGGCTCTGTTTGTGGTTTTTTATTGTTAGAACTTTTTTGAACTCTGGATCTCGGTCCAGCTATGATGACGGATAAGTGAAAGTTTCTTTTTCATACTTCTGTTCCGTTACAACTTTTTAGTTTTGTCTCTCATAATAACCACATGGTCAACTATTAATCTGAAACATAAAAGATTGTTAACAGTTGAACTAAAATTATTCTTTGGATATTAAACTATGTTCTTAAGGTCCTTGCCATTCAAGGGTTTTGCAATGTGATGTAAGTTCATCTTTATGAATAAAGAGTGTTAAATTTCTGGAACACCTTATTCTAACTTGGATTTGCACACCGAAACAAAAATTATTCTAGCTTGAAGTGAAAGAATGTGATATTCTACAAAAAAAAAATCAAGATAATTACATTCTGCTAGATTGCATTGTTATCCAACGTACAAATTTTGTGATATCTGATTAGTGCGTGTCTCTCTCTCTAGGACATAAGATTAATAACAAAGGGTAAAGGATCATCAAGTCACAAAGACTCCACCAAGCCTTGTGATGGCTTAGACGCATGAATTAGAGGCACTTTTTTTGTTTTTCTCAGTAGACACAAGAAATTTGTATTGCAGGATGGAAATGGAATTTGTTGTCATTACTCACAGACCAGTAATAGGCGTTTTAATGCCGATCTGAATCTATACAAGAAAAGCCTCACCGCCGTCACAACCAATCAACCGCCTTTCTCAAGTTTCAAGACTGGGACCGAATACTCTTACGTGGAAATTCATAAGCCGACCATTTAACCGGCCGTAGGGACGTTAGCGCAGTTTTCCAAATTTTCACACGCGCTTTTTCTGTTTTGTACAATTTGCTCTTTTTCCTTTTTTCGAGGAAAAAGGTATCATCTCTCTAGGACCGTCGGATCAATCTAAACCTAATCGAACGGTCAAGGAAACCTCTCCGAACATTCTCGAAACATTAAGCCTTGAGCTTATAAATATACCCCGACTTTGACTCTTCTTTTTTTTCACAATCAAATTTTTTTCTCTCCTCTGCTAAAAAAAAACTTTTCCTCTTCCTTTTTGATTTTCTTGCTTAAAGCCTTTTTTTTTTCTCTTTGATTTTTGATAATGGCGGGTAAAGGAGAAGGTCCAGCGATCGGAATCGATCTCGGAACTACCTACTCTTGCGTCGGAGTATGGCAACACGACCGTGTTGAGATCATCGCTAATGATCAAGGTAACCGGACTACGCCGTCGTACGTCGCTTTCACCGACTCCGAGAGGTTGATCGGTGATGCCGCCAAGAACCAGGTCGCCATGAACCCGGTTAACACCGTCTTCGGTATGTGATTTCATCCTTTTTTCTCTGCTTTTGATTGATTCTCTGGTCGAATCGTATTGGAATCGAGTACGAATGATACGTTGTTGCTGCATAGTTCTGATTTTTAGGGTTTATTGGAAGATTTTTTAATTGCACAAACGATTTTGATTAACTTCTCAAGTTGAGGTCTGTACAATTCCCGTTTATTGACTACTCTTCCTAGGGGTTTAAAGTAGCTTAAACAAAAGATTTAATTAGTTGAATTTGATGATATGTGTCCAGAAAGATCATTAATTAGCGTTTCGATTTCGATTTGATGCATATTCTTGTGCTTAATTTTGATTTTTTTTTTTTTTTACTGAATTGCTTCAGATATGTGACTAAACTCTGTTTAATTGTGTGACAGATGCTAAGAGGTTGATCGGTCGTAGATTCAGTGACACATCCGTCCAAAGCGACATGAAGCTGTGGCCATTCAAGATCATCCCAGGACCAGCCGAGAAGCCAATGATCGTTGTCAACTACAAGGGTGAAGAGAAACAGTTCGCCGCCGAAGAGATATCTTCCATGGTTCTCATCAAGATGCGTGAGATCGCCGAGGCTTACCTTGGTGTCTCCATCAAGAACGCCGTCGTCACCGTTCCTGCTTACTTCAACGACTCCCAGCGTCAAGCCACTAAAGACGCTGGTGTGATTGCTGGTTTGAACGTTTTGCGTATCATTAACGAGCCGACCGCAGCAGCTATCGCCTACGGTCTTGACAAAAAGGCAACTAGCGTTGGAGAGAAGAACGTGTTGATCTTCGATCTTGGTGGTGGTACTTTCGATGTCTCCCTTCTCACCATTGAAGAAGGTATCTTCGAAGTGAAGGCGACAGCCGGAGACACCCATCTTGGAGGTGAAGATTTCGACAACAGGATGGTTAACCACTTTGTTCAGGAATTCAAGAGGAAGAGCAAGAAGGACATTACTGGAAACCCAAGAGCTCTTAGGAGGTTGAGAACTGCCTGCGAGAGGGCGAAGAGGACTCTTTCTTCCACCGCTCAAACAACCATTGAGATTGACTCGCTGTTTGAAGGAATTGATTTCTATTCTCCAATCACCCGTGCTAGATTCGAGGAGCTTAACATGGATCTCTTCAGGAAGTGTATGGAGCCTGTCGAGAAGTGTCTCCGTGATGCTAAGATGGACAAGAGCACGGTGCACGATGTTGTCCTTGTCGGTGGTTCTACTCGTATCCCCAAAGTTCAGCAATTGCTCCAAAACTTCTTCAATGGCAAAGAGCTCTGCAAGTCCATTAACCCCGACGAGGCTGTGGCATACGGTGCGGCTGTTCAGGCCGCGATTCTAACCGGTGAAGGAAACGAGAAAGTTCAAGACCTTCTCTTGCTTGATGTCACACCTCTCTCCCTTGGCCTCGAAACCGCCGGTGGTGTCATGACGACTTTGATCCAGAGGAACACGACCATCCCGACCAAGAAGGAACAGGTCTTCTCTACCTATTCAGACAATCAGCCAGGTGTGTTGATCCAAGTCTACGAAGGTGAGAGAGCTAGGACCAAAGACAACAACCTCCTCGGGAAATTCGAGCTCTCTGGAATCCCTCCGGCTCCACGTGGTGTCCCACAGATCACGGTCNAAAAAGGCAACTAGCGTTGGAGAGAAGAACGTGTTGATCTTCGATCTTGGTGGTGGTACTTTCGATGTCTCCCTTCTCACCATTGAAGAAGGTATCTTCGAAGTCAAGGCGACAGCCGGAGACACCCATCTTGGAGGTGAAGATTTCGACAACAGAATGGTCAACCACTTTGTTCAGGAATTCAAGAGGAAGAGCAAGAAAGACATTACTGGAAACCCAAGAGCTCTTAGGAGGTTGAGAACTGCTTGCGAGAGAGCGAAGAGGACTCTTTCTTCCACCGCTCAAACGACCATCGAGATTGACTCTCTGTTTGAAGGAATTGATTTCTATTCTCCAATCACCCGCGCTAGATTCGAGGAGCTTAACATGGATCTCTTCAGGAAGTGTATGGAGCCTGTTGAGAAGTGTCTCCGTGATGCTAAGATGGACAAGAGCACAGTGCACGATGTTGTCCTTGTCGGTGGTTCTACTCGTATCCCCAAAGTTCAGCAATTGCTCCAAGACTTCTTCAATGGCAAAGAGCTCTGCAAGTCCATTAACCCCGACGAGGCTGTGGCCTACGGTGCGGCTGTTCAGGCCGCGATTCTAAGCGGTGAAGGAAACGAGAAGGTCCAAGACCTTCTCTTGCTTGATGTCACACCTCTCTCCCTTGGTCTCGAAACCGCCGGTGGTGTCATGACCACTTTGATCCAGAGGAACACGACCATCCCGACCAAGAAGGAGCAGGTCTTCTCTACCTACTCAGACAACCAGCCAGGTGTGTTGATCCAAGTGTACGAAGGTGAGAGAGCTAGGACCAAAGACAACAACCTCCTCGGGAAATTCGAGCTCTCTGGAATCCCTCCGGCTCCACGTGGTGTCCCACAGATCACGGTCTGCTTCGACATTGATGCGAACGGTATCCTCAACGTCTCTGCGGAGGACAAAACAACCGGGCAGAAGAACAAGATCACCATCACCAACGACAAGGGTCGTTTGTCCAAGGACGAGATTGAGAAGATGGTGCAGGAAGCCGAGAAGTACAAATCGGAAGACGAGGAGCACAAGAAGAAGGTTGAAGCCAAGAACGCCCTTGAGAACTACGCGTACAACATGAGGAACACGATCCGTGACGAGAAGATCGGAGAGAAGCTCCCGGCTGCAGACAAGAAGAAGATTGAAGACTCGGTTGAGGAGGCGATCCAATGGCTTGATGGTAACCAATTGGCGGAAGCAGACGAGTTTGAAGACAAGATGAAGGAGCTGGAGAGTGTGTGCAATCCAATCATCGCTAAAATGTATCAAGGAGGTGGTGGTGAAGCAGGTGGAATGTACGACGATGAAGTTCCTCCTTCCTCAGGCGGTGCTGGCCCCAAGATCGAGGAAGTCGACTAAGTTTTGTCTCTTTAAGTTTTTCTTGTTTGATACTTGGCTTGTTTCAGTTTAAGCGTTGTCGGGTTTTATGTTTTTACTATCTTAAGCTTTATATGTACTTTGTTTCTCTTGTGACCCTTTTTCTTCATAATGCTAGAATTCATCAGATTTTACATAAATGTGCGTCTTGCTGAAAAAAGAAGGATGTTTGGAGTAGAAATTTTTAGCAACAAGGGTTATGGACAAAGGACACGCACACAATGGCTTAGATTTTCTGATGTGATAGAAGAGAGTAGAAGATGCAATGTCCTTTGATTAAGCGAGGAAGCAGACTGTGTCTTGGATCATACTGAATATTCTTCCACGCGCAAACAGAGATTAAGAGATTAAGTATCTGAGGTTTCTAAAGTTTCTAAAGTTAAAAGGGTCTTTGGTTTTTTCTTGTAAGAGAAATCAAAGTGGGGAGATTAGATTTTCTTGTTAGTTCTCTAAACATTGGTTTCTTGTAAGTTACCTTTAAGATAAATCTAATTGAGAAATTGTTCGAGAATCTTAAGTTCTATCGTTCTTGCTTTTTCAAAATAGTCGACACCGATCTAAACCCTAATTTGGCGAGATAGTCTCCAATTCTCCCCACATTCAAAGGGAAGCGCCCGATCTAACCCTAATTTAGCGGGAAAGTCTCCCAATTCTCTCCATGGGCGAATCGAAGATGGAACTCATCTTCACCTGTAAGATCTCCCGAAATTGTTTTTGTAGATTTTCATCTAATCGATCGGTCAAATTAAAATAATGGTTAATGGACCATCTAACCTATTTCGTAAATCGTTTGTGGCTTTGTCTCTTTTGTCAAGGCGATGATACAATCGTCTTGTGGAACTTGGCGGACTACCCAATCCCCGAGGGTGGCGATCTTCGTTCTATTCGTTGTAATATCGAGAATGCTCTTGATCAAATGGGGTTTGACGGGCTTAAGCAAATCAGGGTGTTTGCTGGCCATATCATGAACGACAGTGAGGAGGACAAGTTTTGGGAGGCCGGAATCATCTACTTCCCAGATAGTAAGTTCCTATGCTCATAACACACTTTCTTTCTTGTTATTATATATATATGTCTGCTGTAATCGAGATCTTTGTTGATATATATATCTCTCTCTCACTTCAGGGAGTAAAATTTTGCGTGATTTCAAAATACCTCTGAAGATGGTTTGTCTCGCGGCAGCGAGCGGTCTTAAATCAAGTTTTTTGGTATTGGCAAAACAAAGGCCAGAAAGCGAGTTGCTTCGGGTGCAGCAGTGTTTGAAATCGAGAAAACACCATGTCCTCGTAGTTGATGACACCGTTCACATAGACTCGGCACTATCAATAATTTCTTGTACACGCCTTTTTGGTGGTGGAAAGCCTGTAAAAGCTCGGAAGGATCTCAGATCCGCCACTAGCCTCCGGGACGACTGCTTTCGATATCGTCCACGTCAGCAATCCTTGCCAATACGTGATGTGGAAATATCCGATCTGACGTGGGTATACTATTATCGAACGTCCGGGACCTCTAGTTTTGTCCACGTCAGATATTACAATTTTTAATTTCTTTTTGTTATTCCGCGACAATCTTTCTAATATCTATCTATCTCCGGAAAAACAAAAATCGGTCGCTTATGGTCATCTCCGATTTCCTCTATCTGGGAGACAGAAGAACCTCATAATCAGATTATTCACTCTCGTTTGTATTTGTTCTTACTGAAGCGGAGAAGCTTCGATTCTTGTGTAAATTTGCTTGTTTTTCTTAATTTTGTTGTCGTTTTGAGTCAATATTTCTCTTTCCTAACCGTTAGATGCTTTGTACTATATCCATTTTCCTGGTTGCAGAAGTGATTGTTGCAACTTTTGGAACTCGATTATTCGGGTAGGATTTGATTATTGTAAGATCAGTCCCGTTTGGAATTCAGATTGTTTTGTTTGGCTTTTGATTTGATGTGAGTAGTCAAGATTTGGTTTTTCGATTTGATGATTCTGCAAAAAAAAAAAAAAATTACTTGATTGGCTTAGTAGTTACAAAATTCTTGCTCTTAAAACTCTTTATTATGTTAATCTGAGTTATTATTCGATTACAACTCCTCTAGCTTCCGTATGTATCGAAATTAGGGTTTCTAGCTGTGTGTTTGAATTGAAAATTCCAACTAATTTCCAGGTGATATATCTTAACAGTGACCCTTTTGGGTGTTTTAGGTCCTTACTGTTGTCTTTTTGGAGTCTTTGGTGTTTTCTGAGACCATTTTAAGTGTTTTAATATTTTGATCATTTGAACTCAGCGAAGCAGAATTGGTGTGATGAATGTTAATGAAGACGGCGAAGGTTCGCGTTACCCGATCACTGATCGAAAACCCGTAGAAACGAAATTCCACAGTCGCTGTTTGTTGAGAAAGGTTTCTTCATGTGAGAACCTTAAGAGTTCTGCTACTGGAAAATGATGACGAAAAATTAATCCAACACGACATCGAGACTCGGAATTTGTGTGTTTTGTGTAGTTGTTGTTGTTTAATCCAATTCACATTTCGTATTGTATATTGACAGTGTGTTTTAGCAAAAAAAATAATTGGAATCTATATATAATAGCAAAACCATTTTTAGGTCATAGACTGCGTTTTACACATTCAATTTCAATGTGTTCGTCTAAGACAATCTCTTAAGTATTAACCGAAAACATATAAAACATGTGTAGGATATTCGAATATTTTAAAAACAATTTTTTTAAACAGAAACGAATTCGGTTAAAAAAATAATCCTAAAGTGTTACATAACTATTTTATGTTTTAAAACTGAAAAAAATTGATAAAAAATTCCATAGCATAGAAATTGTTGTTAGTTGTTACTCATTAAGCTGTCAGAATTGGGAATTGACTAAAGATTTTCATTGATGGTTTGTCTAAACGTTTGAAGTAGTATGGTAGAAAATAAATTAGGCCCACATTAGAGTATTATGGGCTCGTTCATAATTGTATTCTTATTGGCTCTCGACATAAGATTTTAATATTTGATATTTGATAAGAGCATGGAAAACCAATGAGATCAAATTTCCTCATGAGATCAAATGTCTAGACTAAGTCTAGTATTTGATCTCAAGGATTTCACATGCTTTTATCAAGTATTAAAATCTCATGTTTAAAGCTCATAAAAATATAATTAAGAAGGAGCGGATATCCGGGTTTTTGAAGATATCCGTGATCCGCTCCTTTTTTGGGATCAATACTTTTTTGATACGTATTTAATCTTTCGTATAAATTTTAATTAAATTGTAGACTTTTAATAAATGTAAATATATTCTTTAATGAATTTTGGTTAATTGGTTTGGACTTATAAATTTTAACTTGAGCAAATTTATTAATTTTGTTAATCAATTATCTGTTATATTTTGTTACATTAAATCAAAATTATGCGTTTAGATTGGAAAAAAGGACACGTATACGTATTTTACAAAATCCAAAAAAACAATTAATGAAAAAACCCTTCAAATTCAGATCAAGGGGTAAATGTCCGATTGTTCCAGCAAAGAGAGTTTCTTTAAGTGCACGTCTTCGTCAATGGTAGCGAGAGTGAAGAAGAATAGCCTATTGTTCCAGCAAAAGGAGTTTTTTTTGTAAAAAGTGTGCCAATGAAAAAATAACAAAGCAACCGCTACCTCGAGTGGAGGTACGAAAATGATTTTATGTTTTAAAATTTGATAACATTAAGCGGTCATAATTGTAGAAAGATTTTTATTGATTGTTTCTAAACGAATGATGTAAAAGAGATTTGAAGAAGAAGTGTAGAAAATAAATTAGGCACACATTAGAGTATCATGAGCTCGTTAATAATTGTATTGTATTCTTGTGAGCTCTCGACATGAGATTTTGTTTCTTTTCAATAAGAGCATGCGAAACCCATGAGATCAAATGCTTAGTAATATGAGACATTTGATCTCATAGGTTTTACATGCTCTTATCAAGTATTAAAATCTCAAGTTTAAAGTCCATAAGAATACGATTATGAAGGAGCCCATGATATTCTAGTGTGAAGTCTAATTTATTTTATACACTACTACGGCTCCAAACCGGTTTTACATTTTTCGTTTAGAAACGATCAATAAAAATTTAATTTATATGCAAAATTTGTTAAATCATGTTTTTTATCCGGCAAAAAAAAAGTTAAATTGATTTTAACATTTTGTTTTTAGGGTTTCCGCAAAAAAGGAAAGTACAGATCCGACGGTTGAAAGCATGCCACAGATCAAACACCCTTAATGGTTTCTTTGAGATCCAACGGCTAAAAACATGGCAGGCACAGCTGATAGATCTCTCAGCCGCAGCGATAAAACCCACAAAGGCACTCTCTCTCTCTCTCTCATCCGTCGACACACATTCAAAGCGCCCGATCTAACCCTAATTTAGCGAGGAAGTCTCCCAATTCTCTCCGTCGAACCATGGGCGAATCGAAGATCGAACTCATCTTCACCTGTAAGATCTCCCGAAATTGTTTTTGTAGATTTCATCTAATCGATCGGTCAAATTAAAATAATGGTTAATCTAACCTAATTTCGTAAATCGTTTGTGGCTTGTCTCTTTTGTCAAGGCGATGATACAATCGTCTTGTGGAACTTGGCGGACTACCCAATCCCCGAGGGTGGCGATCTTCGTTCTATTCGTTGTAATATCGAGAATGCTCTTGATCAAATGGGGTTTGACGGGCTTAAGCAAATCAGGGTGTTTGCTGACCATATCATGGACGACAGTGAGGATGACAAGTTTTGGAAGGCCGGAATGATCTACTTCCCAGATAGTAAGTTCCTATACTCATAACACTCTTTCTTGTTATTATATATATATGTCTGTAATCGAGATCTTTGTTGATATATATATCTCTCTCTCTCTCACTTCAGGGACTAAAATTTTGCGTGATTTCAAAATACCTCTGAAGATGGCTTGTCTCGCGGCAGCGAGCGGTCTTAAATCAAGTTTTTTGGTATTGGCAAAACAAAGGCCAGAAAGCGAGTTGCTTCGGGTGCAGCAGTGTTTGAAATCGAGAAAACACCATGTCCTCGTAGTTGATGACACCGTTCACATAGACTCGGCACTATCAATAATTTCTTGTACACGCCTTTTTGGTGGTGGAAAGCCTGTAAAAGCTTATCGCTCCCAGATCCCTCGTTTTGCATGCCTCCAAGATGATAGATTTCTCCGGTAAGATAGCGAAATTGTTTGTTTAGATTTTGATAAAAAAAAATAATAATAATAATAGCTCTATTGATTGTATCTCTATATATCGTAATTCGTCGTTTATGCTCTTGCAGAGCCTATCAAACAGGCCAACGGGGATAAGACAGCCGTACGCCGAGGATTGCCCATTCCCTCTTGTTAGTCCTGATGAAATCTATGGCATAATCGCGTCAGCTCTTCGTGGAAGGGGCTCTGTAGGTCATGAGATATCAATCTGGGCTTATGTCGATGAGAATAACAAGGACGGGCCTTGGAGTGGTGAGTGTCTCCGTAACAAGACGTGGGATTCCAGAATCTACTTTCTTCCCGGAGGTGAGAGTTAGCGAGAATTCGCCCCCCTCTTTTCTTCTCCTTATATGTGTGTATGTAATCTCTAATATATCGCTTGCATTGATACACTGTTTTGCAGGGGATAAAGCCTCGAGAGGTAATAGAATGGTAAATGACATTCTTTTATGGCATATGGACTGGGATATGGACTCTCCTTTTCCAGCTGCTTTGCTCGTATTCTCAGATCAAGAGAGAGATGGCACCTTCCTCCTCCAGTGTCTTAAAAATTTGAGCACGTGATCTTGCCAAGTTTTTTTGGTAACTCCGACTCCGGACATCAACAAACCAGAAAGCCCTGAATGGCCAGAATTGCTATTAGATCAAGCGGCATGCTATGTTGGTGCAAGCAGGGAAAGCTCAGAACCTAATACCAAAAAGCATAAACCGGATGCGGCACCTGCCGCTGGAATGTACGACGATGAAGCTCCTCCTTCCTCAGGCGGTGCTGGCCCCAAGATCGAGGAAGTCGACTAAGTTTTGTCAGTTTTTCTTGTTTGATACTTGGCTTGTTTCAGTTTAGTGTGGTCGGGTTTTATGTTTTTACTTTCTTAAGCTCTGTTTCTCTCGATTTCTTGTGACCCTTTTTCTTCATAATGCTTAGAAATCAGATTTTACATAAATGTGCCTCTCTGACACAAGTCACACAACTAAATGGAAATATTCTTAGCAACAAAGGTTATGAACAAAGGACACGCACACAAGGCTTTTTCTGATGTGATAGAAAAAGAGTAGAAGATACAATGTCCTTTGATTAAAAGGTGTTTATGAACTGAGGAAGCTCGTCCCAGAGAGCATGAAGCAGATGCGGCCGAAGAAACACCTTGTCCCAAAAGGCATAAGGCCGATGAAACAGCTGAGGGCTGATACTCGTCGCCGTGGATATCCGTTTAATTATTGCTCTGAGAGTAAAAATGAATAAAAAAAAAATACTTATTTCCGTTTAACGAAACCTCTACAAACCTCTATAATACTCTCTATACTGACAAATTGACAAGCACCACCAATATATATTTTGCGGCCGAAAACGAAAATTAAAGTGAAAAAGTTACAACCAATAAAGAAAAAGAAAAGTTTCATTTAAAATAGCACTTCTGCTTTTGCTTATTTCCCCCCATTGTACACCTGTCTCTTATACACATCTAGATGTGTATAAGAGACAGGGCATATTCTTCCCAAATAAAGAAAAAGAAAAGTTTCATTTAAAATAGCACTTCTGCTTTTGCTTATTTCCCCCCATTGTACACAATGCTTCTACAAATACATAAAACATGGTTACATCTTTCATCACGTCAACTTAAGCTCGCCGGCTCCTCCGAGGTGGTGTGGCCGTAGATAAACCCTAACCTCGTGTTCTTCCTCCACTCCTCCTCTCAATTTTGGCACCAGAATCTCCAGAACCGACCCCGTCCCATCAAAATACGCTTCAATGTTTGCTTCCTCTGGAATCCGGTTTGGCAATTGTATCTCCCTCATGAATTCCCCCGGAGGACAATGCTCTGACGTTTGATCAACCAGCCTGAAAGTCCGGTCCCGTCTCTTCACCAACGGAGCCCTTGACGTGCTTGATCCCGTGACCTTCACGATACCATTCGTGATACTGTTCCTCCATGTGACCTTGACAGTGTTCAAATCCACAAACGGTAGAGTTATTACGACCAGGTACGCTTCTTCGTCTTCGTATATGGTTTTCGCTGCAGTAGCGGGCCCGTGAACGTTCTTCATCACACCCGTAAAGTCGTTTACCCAACCGGGCGGGTCCTTTGCATGGTGGTTGGTCTCGATGTTGTTAACGGTCAAGCAACATTCTTCCTCGCTGCTTCCAGGGGATATAAACTCTTTTCTCTTCTTGTTGTTGTTGCCGCCTCTTACACCTCCTGGAGATTGATCAGACGAGTCACCTTTGCTGCTGAAAGAAGCGTTGCTTGTCAAATGTAATCCCGATCCGTTGAGGATCTTCTTGGCGTTGTTTGACGCCGGCTTTGTAACATGAGGCGGTCTCTCGAGCTCGAAATCTGTGTTGGGAAGGTTTCTCCATGATCCGAAGTCACTTGCATCAGGCGGGATAGTGAACTTCAAATCCCGACCCGTTAGCTCCATCCATCTCTTCTTATCTTCTTCTCTGACACACAGCAGACTCGGCGAAGGCACAAACTCGATCCCGTGAAGGCATTGAGGATTGGAGAGTCCCCTGTAATGCTTCCTCTGCATCCTGTGAGACCGCACAAACCCTTTCTCGGCGCTAAACGGAAACGGACGCTCGCCTTGACGAGAATGTCCGTTCATATAGTTTCTCAGCTGCATTTTCCCGAGGGCGTTCTCGGGTTTATCCTTAAAAGCCCACATATACATGTTCTCCATATCATGCTGAACAAGAAAAACATCGAGCTTGAGATCAGATTTATCAAACCCTGTAAAACATCCTCCTCCTCTAGTTTCCCTTATGACCTTAGACTTGGATTTTTCGCTCAAGGCCGGCCTGAAGTAGAAGCTGAAGAAAAACCAAGCTCCCCACATGCTGTCTCCTCGTTTCAAGCATTTTCTAGTGACTTTTCTCGGAACCACATTGAGGAACGTCTCGGTCTCGTAGACATGTGAGCTAAGACCAACATCCAGAATGTTATCACAAGAGTCCAAGTTCCACGTCGGAGAGCTTCGGCCCACAGACAAAGGCAGATTGATGTCTGGAGGATTGTAGAGTGTGATTTGCCGATTACCTTTGTTCATCTCCAGGTCAAGCTCTTCGTGGGATGAGCCACTAGAATCCATGGATAAGAGCGTCGAAGGATGATGGTTCTCCATTGACAAAACCGTGAGAATCGAGCCTTTCATTTCACAAACCGAATCGAGCCGTCTTGTTGTTAAATTCTCTCTTTAATTTCAGATGTGCGTCGTCAATCTCCCAGATCCCAGATCTCCCAATTAGCCATGAAACCAAATTGAGATCCAAAATCCCTATTCCAGAAACAAAATACCCTTAAAATCTCTCTCTTTTTTTAATCTCGACCAAACAAGGAGGAGATAATATAGCCAAGACGCTAGAGAAACACAATATCCAACCCTAACCCTAGAGTTTCCCGAAATCCCCCAAAAAGCGGCGGGAAACTCCGACTCAAACCCATCCGAGAAATATACATCGAACTAAAATTTTCCCTTCCTTTTTTGCAATTACATCCAAGTTTCAGACAGGAGAAAGAGAAAAACCGGATTTCAGAGCCAAAAGGAACCCTAGGAATCCGAAGAAATCGAGCCCAGAAAATACCTTTTGAGATAAGCAACAATGAATCGAGAGGAAGATATCGAGGGATCACATAGACAAGACGAAACCTCCGTCATTTTGACAATGATATCAAATCAGTTGAATCCAATCCCACAGATTCAACCAAAATTTAATCCTTTTGTATTTTTTTTTCTCTGGGAAATGTCTCTTTTGGAAACGGTGGGAATGAGATGTGTTTATGTAAGAAGAAGCGAAGGTTCGTGGGTGAGAGTGAATGTGAATAAGAGCTACGAAATAGAACCAGCCTGAACTAGATACCACCTGATCCCCACTCTCTCTCTCTCTCTTTCATTTTTTTTTTTGCTTTTAATGTTATTTTTGTAAAAATAAAATATTATTTCCTTTTTCCTTCTCTCTAACCATTTTGGTGAGTACTACTTGAGTAGTGCTTATCGTTTGTGTTACATGTGCTTATCAAAAACAACGATTTTTATTTAAGAAAAAAAAAATGCAATAAAAGCCTATATTTTTTGTTTCTTCGGTTTCTTAATTTTTTTAACTGTTAGATTCAAATAATCAAATGGCCAAAATTTTACGATTTTTTTTTTTTGTTTTGTCGCATATTTACGAATCTATTTATCTTATACAATTCGAGATTACTGTCTGTGCCAAACAAAAAAAAGGCTATGTTGTGTTAGGACTTGTTATTATTCTTGCTAGATGTAAGTCTATGCGGAGACATGGTTGGTGATTAGTTGAAAGATATGATTTTAAAATTTAAATAAAATTTTAATCAATTGTAGTGACCAATTGCATTATTGTGCCCCCAGTGAGTGTAACAAAACAATATTTTATATCTAATTATTTATCCATTGAAATAGGATTATGCGTCATCATCAGTGTTAGTATCCAGCGGCTTACGAATTTAATTAATTATTCCTGCTTTGTTGACTATCTTAGTGCATTCTAAATTCTTAAACAAACCCGAATGAAAGGGTTTGAGGATAATTACGAGGATAATATTTTCAGTTTAGAAATTAAAATACATTTTGAGTCAAGTTTAGAGTATATCATATAGCGTGTTGATGATGTATTTCACCATGTCTTTGTCAGTATATCATTCAAATTTTAAATTACGAAATATATAAGAAGATACTACGATTAGGGAAGAATGGGTTGTGAAACAAGAGTTTAAGAAAAAGAAAAAGAAAACGTCTGAATTTAAATATTGCCACACAACGCATCTAATAAAAATAAAATTACTGGGCTAAAGATTCCAATAATATTATAAGAGTAATGTTGTGTTTATATGGGATGTTCGGTTCCTGGAGGGACACTTAACATTATAGATGCATTATCTCTCTATTACACTAGATGTGAACGGAAGTTGACAAAACAAAACAAATAGAGTAATTAAAAATGGAATTTATGAAACCCATAAAGAGAAGAAAGAATCAAACATGACTTTAAAAACTCAATAATTGAGATCTGAGAGGACATTGAAGATGACCCCAAAAAAAGATATTGGGAGTTGCCACCTCTCATATCCAAAACAACGACAGATAAACAAACAGCAAACAAATATTATAGTAGAGCACATACTACTAGTAATTTACAATGGCTTAAAAAGGTATATTTATATTTCTGAGTCCCTGACAACACACAATAACATCAAAGTAAACAAATCAAAATGTAAGTTATAATATATCTTATTTAATCTCGTGATAGTATATAGTTCTGAATAGAGAGATCATTATGATGGATTGTTTAGTCCAGACCGGTCTGATTAAGCTATGATAGGTTTTGTCGTGATATTATTGACTCCTGGTTTTGTAAACTAAACATGATTTGGTGTGTTGGTTTTAACTTTTAAGTAGAGTTGATTTGTTCGTTTTCTTACGAAAAAAGAACGATCCGATCCAGACTTGATGAAAAGTGGGTTGGAAAAGTCCGATAACTTTTCACCTACCAGAAGATCTATGGTTCTAACTTCTAACTTCCAAGTAACAAGTCGACTAGTTAAAAATACAAAAACGGTTGAACCAAACTTTGTATAGAGAACAAAAAGATGCAAACTCATCCACCAATCATAGAGAACAAGTGGCCAGTGCCAAGTGGTGGCAATTTTGATAAATAAAAAACCTTTAAATTGATTAACAAATTAACCGAAATTTGTCATACAATCTCAGCACTATTATCATTGGGTTATATCACTCACTATTCACTAACCGGTGGTTCATATAATTAAGATACTTTTGTTAAGAAGGAAAACAAAAATTTGAGTAACTAATTAACTTTTGAACGCAACCTTGTAACACGCACGTTCCAGCACTAACGTGTAAACTATATGCATCAAAAGAAAGGAAACTATATTAAAAACTAATTATGGAGTTCTTTTTAATAGTTACAAGTTGATGATACGGACCATGTCTTATAAAACGAAGAATTATACAACTTTATAAGCGATAATCTTTTCAAGAAGTCGATGCCAACGTACCAAACGTTTCAAGATTCAGTGAACTTAGTATTATTATTTTTATACAATTGGATCGAATACAGACACAACTGTCAACTGTCAATACAATACACATAGAGAAAGACCAAAAAAAGAAAGAAAAAAGAGAGGAAAGAGAGAGAGAGACCCAAAAAAAAGAAAAAAAGTCACAAAGAAAGTTAAACATGTTTTGTTTTACGCATCTAGGCCCATTGGTATTGAAGTTACAAACAAAAGCCCAATTTAATCCCCGCCATTAGATCCTAAAACGACGCCGTTGACTGTAACTCTAGTCTTGGGTTCCAACACAGAGTGTGCGTGTGTTTGTTTTGTTGAGCCTTATGGCTTTTATGGGCTATGGAGAAGCATCGTTGCTTCTGCGTTTCTCTTCTTACTATTGATCAGT
This sequence comes from Alliaria petiolata, assembly GCA_020283515.1. NCBI lineage: Eukaryota > Viridiplantae > Streptophyta > Magnoliopsida > Brassicales > Brassicaceae > Alliaria > Alliaria petiolata. The sequence goes on from JAHZTW010000001.1 coordinate 261,166,659, forward strand.
TGGTCAGTAATTTTCATCAAAACCCTCATCCGATTTGTTGTTCGCATCTCTGCTATAAAAAAAAAAGAAAAAAAACCCTAGAAATCTCCATTTTGTCCGCCATTGGAGGATCACTGGTTCGTCTTTGATCCCGATTCGGTCTTTGAGACGGACTCGAGCTTCGTTTTCGTTCTGGCCTTATTTCTCTGACTAGGGTTTCTTCACATCGCTAGATCTCATCCACTGGTTGATACCCATTTTCACAATTACCTTGTGCTCTTTGATAGAAATTGAAGTAGGAGATATCTTCTAGAAAGCGATAATTGGCACTTGTCGTCGGAGCTGAACATATTTTATAAAAGAGCAAAAAAGATCTAGGGTTTTCTAGATTTTGTTGTGTGCCTATTGTTTCATCGATTATAGTCAAAGATTAATCCGAGCTACAAACAACTAAAAGCTTTTGGTAATTGATTTAAACTGTCTTTTTTCCCTGATTCGTCTAGTTAACTTGTTGATGGTGAAAATGTATACAGAAGCAAACCGTGTTTATTTGAGTATGGAGATGGATTTGTTTGTCACTCCGGAGAAGCAGAGACATAATCCTTCAGTGAGCTTGGGGAAAACTCCAGTGAGAAGGAAGTTGATAGTTGATGAAGATAACGAGATTGGGTCAGTCTATTATATTGTTAATTATTGTGCTCACAAGTCTCTCGTTTTCGAATTGGAGCTAAAATGTCTTTCTTGAATCTTGTCTTGGTGGGTAAAAAGATCAGAGAAGAAAGGGCAATCAAGAACTGCTGGAGGTGGGCTTCGCCAATTCAGCGTTATGGGTCAGTAATTCCTTAACAACTTTCTTCCCTTAAATTGAAAGCAGTGTTGTTTTAGATTTGAATAAACTTTCCATGCCTGTTGTTTTCTCAGTTTGCCAGAAGTTAGAAGCCAAGAAGATAACTACATACAAGGAGGTACTACTCTAAAGTCTGAACAACGAGTTTCTTTTTGTCTCCGCCAAAGATTTGTTGTTGTCTTGAAGTTTTCAATCCAGAATGAATTAGAACTGATATTTAGCTGTTCTCTAAGTTAGTTGTTGAGCTCTCTATCACATACTTCAATACTTCTTCTAATTAGGAGGAGTCTTGCCCTTGTATAGAGTAATGCATTCAAAACTTTGTATTAGAAAATGTGGTAACCTAAGACTGTGGTTCTTGTGATTCCAGGTCGCGGACGAAATTATTTCAGATTTTGCAACAATTAAGCAAAACTCGGAGAAGCCTTTGAATGACAATGAGGTATTAATGCAAGATGGAAAAAAAACTGATATTATCTCTCTGATATTATGGAAGCAAATGTAAGCTATAACAACCTTCTCTTGTGATAGTATAATGAGAAGAACATAAGGCGGAGAGTCTATGATGCACTCAATGTGTTCATGGCGTTGGATATTATCGCTAGGGATAAAAAGGAAATCCGGTGGAAAGGGCTTCCCGTTACCTGCAAAAAGGATGTGGAAGAAGTCAAGGTGTTGCCTCTAAGTCTAAGCTGGGCCTTTGGATTTTTTTCTGTTTTATTTCTCTCTCTCTCTCTCTCTCTCTCTCTCTCTCTCTTCGTCTTCCTTACTAGTCTTTGTGGATCTCTGATGCTCGTATTTGCAGATAGATCGAAATAAGGTTATGAGTAGTGTGCAAAAGAAGGCTGCTTTTCTTAAAGAATTAAGAGAAAAGGTGATTCTCTTTCTTTTATTGTAAGTTGATGGAAATTTAAGTTACAATTCGAGATCTTGTAAACATCTGTCTAGTTTGAATCTTGCATTGTAGTAGTAACTGCGTGTTTGAATCATTTTCTGTTGTCTTTCTATGTTTTGTTTATATGTTTCCTCGGATGTTGTCATCGTCAGGTCTCAAGTCTTGAGAGTCTTATGTCGAGAAATCAGGAGATGGTTGTGAAGACTCAAGGCCCAGCAGAAGGATTTACCTTACCATTCATTCTACTTGAGGTAATTCCAAACCTCTTCTTCCCTTTAGTTTCTATTTCATGTCTTTTCGGTATCCTAATCTATCTCCATATTCCATAAGACAAATCCTCACGCAGTAGTCGAAATCGAGATTTCTGAAGATATGCAACTTGTACACCTCGACTTCAATAGGTACTAAACAACCTTTGATTTTTTCCCCCGAAATCAAAATCAATTTTGCTATCTCTTGAACCTGGGGGATTGAAAATCTTTTCTTTCAGCACGCCTTTCTCGGTCCATGACGATGCCTACATATTGAAACTGATGCAAGAACGCAAGCTGCAACAAAACAGAGTTTCTTCTTCTTCTTCTACACATCATCAGTCTCAACATTCATCTGCTCATTCTTCCTCCAGTTCCTGCATTGCTTCTGGAACCTCTGGCCCGGTTTGCTGGAACTCGGGATCCATTGATACTCGCTGACCGATAAAACCGTGATTCTATTCCCAATTCCTCAAGAAGAAGAAGAAGAAGCGATCTAATTGGTATACTAAAAAATTATACATCTGGTTTAGTTTCAATTGAGAGACTGTAAAATTAATGATTCATAGGCCAACAAATGTCTGTTTATCCAATTTCCCTTTTCAAATGGAAAACTTCATGTATTCAACCAGAAAACCGATTCGGTTTACTTTTCTGAGATTATCGATTTAAACCAACTGAACCGAGTTGAATCGATTGGCTGGCTGGCTGTATTCTTTCTATGTATTTAAAATTTTAAACCAAACAAATTTAGTTCCCGGTTAGGTTGCTTGCTGAAATTAGAAAAGGCGATTTAGTTAGCTTCTGGTACGCGCTTAAATGGCGCGTGATTATTACCTATGTTATGAAAATTCAAAATTCTCCCAATTCCCATGCAAAAAACTTTTTTTTTTTTTGTGTGGAAAAAGAGACATCGCGGCGGTTCGAGGGAAATTAAAGCGAAATTGGTTGGGGACACTTCGGAAGAATGTTGGACTGTTTTAATTAATACTACATATTAGCTTTATATAAAAAAAAAATTGTTATTTTCACTAACTCAAGCTACTCATTCTCAAATTCTTTTAGTCGTTCCATCTAGAGTATTATTATTTAGTAATTAGTGTTGGCCCATTTAGTCCAACCTTCTCCCCTTTTAGCTACTAAAGATAAATAAATGTTTAATCACTTAATTAATCAACGCAGGGGTGTATAATTGTACATGTACTAAAGTTTATAACAAAATAATTGTACCAAACTTCCTCTTTTGCATATATTTGAACACAATTAGATTCATAAGAACTTGGTTGATGAAGAAAACAACATAAGATTTTACTCTACATTTTCTTCAACGCCAATTTTTTTTTTTTAAATTAAAAAGCCTTTCAGTGATTATTTAATGATAAATACATGACATGAAATAGTTACTTGAAAAAAAGAGAGCAGCATTTCTTTCACTTTGTAAAAATATAAAAAAAACAAATTTTGCTGAAGTATCCCCAAGCGTTATCATCGTGTTATTCTAAGCCAGTTTAATAGAATAATATATATAAATCCACATTTTAATTTCAAGAAATTATATATTTTTATCAAAAAATAATAATTGTATATTAGCCCTAACTGTCTTATATTGATTTTGGTCTTTTGTAGACCAATAAAATTGCTTCTAAAGTCATGACATATATCAATATTTTCGTCATTGGTGAAATATCTTTCTTTTTGGGTCTGATCACTCAGTGTTGTCTTTTTATATACACAAAATTAAATAAAACTAATTGTTATACTAATTTTTACTGACTTTAATAACACAATTAGTCAAGCTTAGCTTTTATCTAATAAATATGTCACACAGTACAGAAGTAGCAGTATTGCCAGAAAGAGAGAATCAGAGAGAAACTTATGAGTTAAGCAATTAGACACACTCCCTCTCCTCCACCTTCCCAAAACCCTAAGCAAAATGCATAAAATATATAAAACAAAAAGAGCCTTACAATAACACTGTGGACACACTCAAATCCCTATTTTATTCATCAATATATAATTAATATAATATTCAAACATATTCCATATGTATACGTAGGTATGTATATATATGAATAAAAGGTTCCTCCTTTACCTTTGCCTTCTCTCTCTATCTTTCTCTAAGCTCTCCTCTCCTCTTCTTTTTCTCTCTCTCTAAAGCTCTTCCCTTTGTTTTTATTGATGTAATTCTCCACCTCTTCATATAAGCCTTCACCCAAAAAAAATTCCAACTTTAATTCCTTTATCTGCTCAGAGAAACAAAACAAAAAAAAAAAACTAAAGAGAGAAGATATCATCAAAGAAGAAAAAGATCAAAGATGGTTTTTTCTTCATTTCCCACTTATTCTGATTCATCAAACTGGCAGCAACAACAAGTAAGTTCTTATTGATTGGGTTTCTTGGTTTAATAATTTATGTGTGTACTCGAGAATCAATTAAAAATAAAAATAAAGAGAGGATTAAACAAACGGGAAAAGAGGATAATAATATTCTTGTTCCTTTTGTCACTTTTAATCTTTGTATATCTGTGGTTGAATTTGAATATACTCATAAAATTAAATCTTTCTTTCCTTTTTTTATTAATTTTCCCAAATTCTAAAAACTTTTTGTGTTGTTTTTGAATCATTTCTTCCTCTCTTTAGCATCAACCAATCACAACCACCGTTGGATTCACGGGAAACAACATCAGCCAGCAATTCCTCCCTCATCATCCCCTTCCACCGCAACCGCAGCAAACGCCTCCACCACTTCACCACAACGGTAACGGTGGAGGCGGTGGTGGTCCCGGTGGACCTGCCGGATTAATCCGGCCAGGTTCGATGGCGGAGAGGGCAAGGCTAGCCAACATACCACTGCCTGAAACAGCCTTGAAATGTCCAAGATGTGACTCAACCAACACAAAATTCTGTTACTTCAACAACTACAGTCTCACTCAACCTCGCCACTTCTGCAAATCCTGCCGCCGTTACTGGACACGTGGCGGCGCTCTAAGGAGCGTTCCTGTTGGTGGCGGTTGCCGTAGAAACAAAAGAACCAAAAACAGCGGTGGCAGCGGAGGCGGCGGTAGCAGCAGTAGCGGTAATAGTAAGTCACAAGACAGCACCACAAGCAACGACCAATACCACCACCGAATCATGGCTAATAATCAGATGGGACCACCGTCTTCGTCGACCTCTCTGAGCTCGTTGTTATCTTCTTACAACGCCGGATTAATCCCCGGACATGATCATAACAACAACATACTTGGACTTGGATCATCTTTGCCCCCTCTCAAGCTCATGCCTCCTTTAGACTTCACTGACAACTTCACCTTACAATACGGTGCCGTTTCAGCTCCTTCTTATCATATAGGCGGTGGAAGCAGCGGAGGAGGAGGAGGAGGAGCGTCGGCTCTTTTGACTGGTTTTGACCAATGGAGATTCCCGGCAACTCATCACCAACTTCCTTTGCTAGGTGGTTTAGACAATTCTTCGTCTTCCGGGTTATATCCGTTTGATCATCAAAATCAAACGGGTATGGAGGAGCAGAATCCGGGTTACGGATTAGTCACTGGGTCGGGTCAGTACCGACCTAAGAACATCTTTCATAACTTGGCTTCCTCTTCTTCTTCTTCTTCTGCTTCATCAGCTATGGTTACAGCCACGGCGTCGCAATTAGCTTCGGTGAAAATGGAAGATAGTAACAATCAACTCAACATGTCTAGACAACTTTTTGGGAACGAACAACAGCTTTGGAATATTCATGGTACTGCATCAACCGCAGCCGCAACAACTAGTTCGTGGAGTGATGTCTCTAATAATTTCAGTTCTTCTTCTACTAGCAATATATAATCAGTCGTCACTCTAATGAATCTATGTGACGATGATACTTCTATTTATTTCTTATTGGGTGTGGACGTGTGGTATGATCTTATGTACTTAGTTGGAAGTTAGTACATCGATCGATCTTGTAGGTTTTTGTTTTTTGTTTTTATATTACATTACAGCTACTAGTTTTGGGTTTTATTTTTTATTTCTGGATTATCTTGGTTGGTTTTTTCAGTTTTAAATTAGGGTTTTTCAGTTGAAGTATGAGGATATGATCATTCATGCGAGTAGTACGGTGTTTGTAAGAGTTAATTAAGTATGTTCTATTAATACACTTTTACTAGTTTAAATTAATTGAATGAGAATCATGTGTGTTTTATTGAAATCTCTAACCAACTTAGATTTCCAGCACATAAATCAAAAGTATGTCTATCGTCTCGACTGTAACTCCATGATCTATATCACTAGCTAGCTACGAGAAGGCATAATATCAATAATGCACCTTTTTTGTTGGAGTTGAGATAAGAAATTTATAAGTATTACCATGAAAAAGAATGACACGTTTGCCATAGTTAATTAAATTGTGTGGAAACTAAAATGGACTTAAGTTGCTGTAGTTTCATCGTAAATTTATGTCACGAGAATTATCTATTGTAAATTTACAGTATTTTTTTAGAATTGAACTACGATAAATTTCATCACAATATTGGTTATGAATCAATTCTAGTTTAGGTGATTGTAAGTATTTTATGTTTCCTCTTAAGCCATATGAACCATGTCATTACTATAAGTGTTCTTGTGGTGAGCTTTTGGGTCTAATTACTCAAGAACAAATTAAAAGACTATTTAGTCTATCTTTATGAGCTTATGAAATCTGTCCAAATTCCGCATAGTTTTATGATTATTCCATTTTAAAAACTATAGAGTCTTTTACGGAATACTTTAATTAGACTTTTTGATGATTTTGATGTAAAGCAAAGAAGAATCTGTTTAAGACTTTATCTACAAGCTAGCTATTTGAACATCTAACTAAACTACGTTTACTCGAATTCGTAAGTATTTTGTGCAACTTAACATGTATTACTACAACATTGTAACGATGACTTATGACGATTTTGTAACAAATAGTAAATTGATGTTCAAGATATGGAGTATATATAACATAGCTTTTGTATACCAATATACCATGTGATACTTTTAATATCATTTACTAAGTTGTATTTATAGGGAGATGTGTGTATATATAGATAATATATAGTGTAAAATTTTGACCCAAAAAATGTAATAATAATAGTGTAAATTAAGTGATAATTATAGAATGAGTGCAATGGTGTTACCTTATAGTTAATTCCATCAATCATGGTGATTATATAATGCAAAAAAAGATATAGTAAACCTTTTCTAAAAAATTAAATAATGATATATCGTGTAGAAGACTGGAAGTCTGGAAGTATTAAGGGACAGTGATTTCGTTATGCTGCAAAGGAACGTTCATTGTGACTTCCGAGAAGTGTTTTGTCTGCTGCCTAATTTTTTTATTTAGACTAATACTACAATATACCATTAGATTAATTTGTAATTATAATAATTATTTTCAAGTGTGTATATATAATTAAATAAACGTATATGCGTAGTGGAGACCAACCCGCCAAATATACCATTAGATTAATTTGTTACAATGCATGCATGATCGTGGATAATGCATATCTGTTTCGAAAACGACAAAACAAGATCAGTCCACTCAAAATAATAGTCTTGTAGCGAGGATAACAAGTGATAAATTATCATAATGGTGCAAAATATTTAAAGAATTTTATTAGTTTAGTACTACTGTGAATTTTTACGTATTGATTAACACATATAATATATATGAACGTCTACACAAATTATATTGATTTTTGTTGCCAATAATGATGATTTTAGTCTTTTTTTTTAATTGCAACTAGAAGACAAATCTTTTTTTTGACAACATTATTTCATTACCTTAGCATACCCGACTCAGTATTGTCTTACTTCAATTTTAATTTAAATTATGATGAAGATTTTACTGAGGTTAATTAATTAGCATAAAGTCTTTTGCCACCAAGAAAAATAAAATATGGTACTACTTGTATAAAATATAATATTTCTTGAAAGAATTTCAGAGAAATAGTAAAAGAGACTGAAATCTAAACGTCGTAACGACGACCGAATCAATGTCGGAACAATGAGTAAAGGAAAACACCGACGCGCCTTGGGAGAGAGCAAGAGGCTCGTGACGTGCACGGACCACTAGGCGACAAAAGTAACGGTGCGGTCAGGGGAGGTAGGACCCACGCGCGAGGACCGAGAGATTCGAGCTTGAAATTGCACGCGCTTCGATGCACGCGTGAGAATTTGAGCCCAAACAAAACAACGCTACAAAATCCCAAACTTCTGTACTTCTGATTTTCCTTACATGTGACTGACAAGTTTTAACACACCATCAAATTATTGTTTTTTAAAAAAAATATTTTTATTTCCAAAATAATTATATACAAACTTTTCATATTTATTTAGTTTCTACTACTATATTTTATGATCTTAACTAAATATATTTTACATTAAATTTGTTTTTTTTTTGTATTTGCAAGTTCATTAATCTCTTCGAAAAACTAATATAATGGTGATGCATATATAGAAGACTCGATCTATATTCGACAAGTTCTTAGTGTATTCGTATAACAAATATTTTATTCGCATTAAAGCCTTAGATTCGGTCATATTCTACGATTCATAGCGTAGCTAGTAAAATTTGGTACAAACCGGTCCATGGAGCTGGACCAGCGAATCTGGAATAATGTTAGTCCAAATATGGATATTTTAGGTAACTATTTGTTGACTACTAAAAAATTGTATATTAATTAATGTCACGTGGAAAAAGATGAAACACACATATATGCGAGTCTTACGGTACATGAAAACATATATATCTCGTAGTAAATATATCTCTAGTAAACATACAAAATTTATACATGTAATGTAACCCTTTAGCAATTTTTATTTTATTTTTTGAAATATGCTAGAACATGCCTCCATGCATAGTTTTCTGTGAAGATCATTCTCTCTTTATTGTAACTTCGCAGCTTTTACTTTTCTGAGACTAGTTCCTTCGCTTGACTGATCTTACTGACTCATTGATAGTGTGAGGGTGTAGTGTTTGTGTCACTTGGACTTAAGACTTCTTTGATAAACTATATTCTGCTAACTCATATGTTTACAATAAATAGCTGCAAGATATGATATAAATTTACTATAAGCAATTAAATATGATGATTACTTGACTATTTATAAAAAGACGATTTTTGTAGAGTAGTATTGACATCATGATTCAAATATTCAAATATATGAATATCTAGCCTATGACCCATCTTATAGTACATGTGATGAATATTTAGTTGTCCTATCAAGTTTTCTAACTAAAATGAAGATTCCATACTAGTGTGCCCTCTCTCTACCAAATATATTATTTATTATTTTCTCATTTTAAATTTTAGCCAACCCAAATAAAAAAAAACAATGAGGGTCCCTCGATCTGGTAGCTTTTTGATATGGCTAAGTAAAATTGTCGACGATTTCCTTAACAACGTTATGCAACTCCTACGCACACACTGATCATTACCATTGACAATCTCCCTCTAATTTACTCCTATTATTGTTTTTATATAATGAATAGTTAACAATTACTAACAAATATAGTTAGTTACACAACCATTCTTGTCTTCACATACTAATTAGATGGATTCTTCGGTTTTCAGTTTAGTCAACCTAAGTCTATCTCTGTTTGTTGATAAAGTCCATTAATCTCAATAAAAATGTAATTTGTTTGATTTCCAAAATACAGCTTTCAAGCCAATTCACATGTTTAAAATTTTATAAAGTTCACGAGGCCTATTATTTTGCCAGACTAAAATTTTGTTGACTAAAACCTGTTTTATTGATTGCAGATAAGATAAAAAAAATCCGGATTTTCTTTTTTTTGAACTAAAAAAAACCCGGATTTTCTGAATTTAAGAAATAGTGTGTCTCAAATTTAGAAATGAATAAACAGTTAGTACATCGTAGATTTTGTTTTCCTTACCTTAGATAGATACATATATGATCTCTGTCTGTTTACTGGTAAAAGAAGTTTTCTTTTGTTCACTTGTCCCTATCGTTGCCCACAATCAAGACGGGCCTTAGGTATTCACCACTTTTCAATTTCCAACATATTTGACGTCATACTGAATTTATATATGTGTGTTATGTGATTGGTACATGCACAAATCAATTTCAAATTTGTACAACAGTTTGATTTCCTTTAATAACACAAGCCATGCACCTCAAGTAGCTTTTCTTTTTAAATCGACCAGTAACCAAGAACCAAATGTAACACACGTATGTATGTACATCCAAATTGGACCACAAGCATTCACACTTTTTACAATACTAATTAATCAGTGAGTTAGATTTTAATCAGTAAGGTTAAAGATTTAAGAATATCTTTAGCAAAAAAAAAAAAAATTAAGAATATCGATAAAAACTTTGAGGAAAAGAAAAACAAATATCGAAATTCTGATTGATTAGAGTGTTAGTTTTTATTTTATTTTTATGTTATGTCAGATCCAATACGAAAATTTGTTTTTATTTTGAATAAGATCGGATATGGTGGCCGAGAACAGATGATTGTGACGGATGATATGACTGCCCATATAAAGTTGCTTGGTCCTTAAGAAAACACACGAGGCCTAATTGTAATATTCACAATCTCACATTAAATATTATCACATAAATTTAGTTTGTGGACCGTCTTTGCTTACATCACTAGTTATAAAGATCACCAACACTTTCAGCTTTCAAGCACATCAACATCGATTAAGCAAATCATCATTGTAACGAATATTTGAAATCTCGAAGTAGGCCCAATTACGAAAGACTAATGGGGTCATGGATGTTTGTTTCTAAACCAAATTGGACCGGAAATACACAAACCCGGTTAACCAGAAGACAAGGGGCTCATAATAGGTTTCATTTAAACTTTTAATCATCTTTGCTACAGAAGAAAGATAATCCAAGGAAAGATCAGGCAAAAAAAAACTCTAAAAACAAAAACAGAGCATCGAACCCGAGTCATGGCATCACTTCTTCTCACCACCAGACCTGCACATAAACCAAACCAAATCAACATTGATTAGTGAGATGCATATAAATAATGGTGTGATTAATAAATATGAAAAGAAGATTTATATACCTCATCTTTCGGAGGACACTAGACATCTCCTCTCTCTTCCTCTTGGCTCTCTTGTGAGTTCCCAACTTTCTCTTGGCAACTTTCAGAGCTCGCTTGTCCTTACCGACCTTCAAAAGCTCAGTGATCCTCTTCTCATAGGGAGCAAAACCTGCAACTTCCCTGATGAGACTCCTGATAAACAGAGTCCTCTTGCTTGTTTTCTGATTACATATTACCCATATCAGCAAAAAATAAACTCAGGGCACCAGGAATGATTACAAAACTTCACTTAAATGGAGGCAGTTTACCACAAAATAAATGAAATCACACAAGGATTGTACAGTAGATGATTCAGATTTTCCATTAAAAATCAATAACGTAATCAATTGCTGATTCACCTATTACTAAGAGAAATGGAATAAAATAAAGCAGCGAGTTTTCAGCAAAAATTGGTTTCTTCGTAAACTAATGAGCTTGGAGCTATTATACTGTAAATCCTAGAATCTAACATACAAACCACAGATTAAAAACAAAAACAAAATCTAAACATGGATGAATAATGAATCAAATACAGAACTCAGTATAAGAGCAATACCCCTTTTCTGTTGTTTGGGCGAGGAGGTTGCTCGCGCTTGGTAACAACGTGTCCTTTGTTTAACCCGACGAATAAGCCAGTGGCTTGTGAAGCCGCCATTTTCTTTTGCAACAAAAAAAAAAGAAAGAAGGAATCTGAGATCTACTTCTATGCGATATTCTCTTAAAATCTAAGCTGTATTCTACTACTATCATCAGCTCAGTTCACAACGGAATCATAAACAAATCACAATGTAGTAGTACGCGTGAAGATTCGTCGATTCCTCAACTTTCAAATTCATCGAAAGAGACTAGATATGATGAAATCAGGAGAGGAAAATCTACGATCGCTCATCGATGAATAATAATACTAACCTGCAACTGAGTTTGAATCTCTGATAGCGCCGCGAAGGGAGTCGAAGGAGATCGGAAGAGAGAGAGAGAACGCGCTTTTATAGTCTTCCCAAAAGGAGATTAGGGTTTAGCAATTTTGAAGCGTTTCTCTTATAAATTTCCATATCTACCCCTGCAAATTGGACTTTTCTGTGTAAATGGGCTTATTTATAGTTTCCAGTTTATTGGGCCTTTTCAGATTTAACACTAGATAGATAATGAATCCGTCTGATGAACAAAAAGAACATCACCACCTTTACTTCTGAAAAAAATAAAATAAAGATTGATGTGTGATTGTTTTGATTGATCATGCAAACGAGAGTTCTTTTGTGTGCGTGTGTGTGTTTGTTATTTGATAAACTGTGATTTTATTTGGAGGTAAACATATTATTCATACATGCATTCAAACCCAAAATACAATTCGAAGATATTACAATNTTTCAATTTTTTTTTTTTTTTTTTTTTTGTGTAACACAAGGGATTAGAAATATACGCAAGTGTTTCACCTGCACTAACTGAAGTAACCGCCAAAGCAAGTAATCAATGATCATAACCACAAAGAATAGCTTCCCTGCCCAAGCTCCACATGAGAGGAACCTACAATGATCAAGTATATATATCAAAGAAAAATGGCGTTTTTCAGCATCAATCTTCATGAACAAGGATATAATGTACCGCGATAGACGTTGTAGAAGATTCCTATTGGAACACTTCAAGGCACGGTCGTACACGATCTCGGTTCTTTTTGCAACATCTTGCCAACTGTAGAGCTTCTTCATCTGGTAGCAACAAGCAAAAAAAAGAAAATCAAAGGCTCTTTATCTCTTAAACATTAGATTGATTTGTTAGCACAAACTCACTCGATTGTGCATCTCCTCGGGGTTAATACTTGGGAGTATCGATATTGCCTTCTGGATTGCTCGTACCATATCATCTGGATCTGGTTCAGCAAGTACAACCATGTCTGCCCGTAGGGCCTAGCATTTCCACTCTATCTTGGAGAGAATGCTTCTCTCTCATTTCCTCTAGCCGCACATGTTTTGGTCCATCCCCTCCAACTACAAAACGAACCTTTAAAAAACAACCAAATATAAAAGTAAAATGCTGATATATCAAAGAGATTTAATGATGTGTGCTGTGCTGTGCAGTGGGGTTTAAACTCACTCACATTGGGGGTATAAACGGCATACTTCTGGGATGACCTCAACAAGCAAATCTGCACCTTTACGATAAACCAACCTACTTATGACAACTATAGTGATGACATGTGTACTTGGGGGGTCGCACAGAAGCTGGCTTGAACATAGCAGTGTCAACAGCGTTTGGTATCATGAAAACCTTTGCTGGGGACAATCCAGGCCTCAGAACCGTGTGTGAAACACATATCGCCTGGTCTGTATCAGCTAAGCTGAACTGCAGGACCTTGTTCATATGGATGCTCCCGACGTCGGCAAACCCGTACAGGGAATGATCTGTGAAGACAACTCTGTACCCCATCGTCCGGGCATGCATCAGAGATTCATGGCAAAGCGTAGAGAAGGCTTGATGGCCGTGAACCACTGTTATTCTCTCGCGCCTGAGTATGGTTGGAAGCGTTGCATAAACCGTGGGGAAAGTGGTCTGCATAACAAAAGGTCTCCAAGGTACATAATAGACTTTGAGTCCACCGGTCATGTAACGCACTCCAGAGCGGTTCCCATAAGCATGTGTCATCACCACCACCTTCAACAATATCTCATAGTACTGAGCAAGGAGATCAATTCACACTATGCTACATTACTTGCTTACAGCTATTGATGATACAACTGAAACTTGTCTTTTGATCGCATCCGATTCGACTCGCATTTAGCTAAATTGGGGGAAAAGAAAGTAACAATTTTGATCTCACACACCGACCTTGTGTCCGAGATTTAACAAGCATTGAGAGAGATAGTAGATGTGATTCGCCACACCACCGAAGTTTGGGAAGAAGAAATCTGAGACCATTAAAACCCTAAGCTTTGCTTCCGCCATGGATATTCAGCCACCAGATTAGATTCGAAGCTCTGAGACTGAGAATTCTGCTTCATAACAGATCAAGATGTAGTAGTACACGTGAAGACTTGTCGATTCCACAAATTTTCAGATTCATCCAAAGTTTATATGAAAAAATTCAGGAGAGGAAAAGATTCGAGTTTTAGCAAATTTGAAGATCACTGAGCAGTGCTGTTTTTGATAATTGGGCCTTTTATAATTGGGCTTCTTTATTCTTTCGTGTTTATTGGGCTTTATCAAGATAGATGTTTGGTGATTTTAACTCCTTTTTTTTTTTTTTTTTTTGGTAACATGTTGTTGTCATATTTGTAGTCAAACATAATTTGCAATTGTAAAACTAAAAAATGATCTTTTTGTTTGTGTTCGCGTGTGTTTTTATTTGATAAACTAACTACTAAAATAATGTGATTTTATATGGAGAGGTTAACATATTATTTATACATACTTCAAATTCTAAAGAAAAAGTTGTTATTATACAAACGTATAATATCACCTTCCCTGCTCAAGTATTGATATTGATGCAACTAATGTGAAAGAAAAAATGATTTCCAATAGAGTTCCAAAAAAAAAAAAAAATTGATTTCAAATTCCCAAATACAAATTATTTGAAACAAACAAATACAAAATAGAATCATAATCTGTTGCATTGATAGACCATACGGAAATCAAATTCCACATCTCATTGCGGTTTCAAACACGAATTTTAACGAGGGAACTTGGCTATTAGTTCTCGGACATTCACATAGTCGGTGTGGACCGCGTGGTTGATCCGATGGCTCGTCTCTCCACCATGAGGAAATGTCCCAGAGACTGCACATTGTTACGACGGTTTCCCTCGTTAATAGTATTCTTGTTATGGGCAATGATAGTGGAATCTGTGCTTAGTTTGGAACATATAGAGAAAATCCATGGCTTGTAAGATTTGAGGTTCTTCTGATGTTGATGGTTCCTAGACGCTGATTGATCAATCCTTGTTCGGTTTGATCTTCTCGAAAGTTCAAGAAAGCTTGATATCCCGATTAGGTTTCCTAGGGTGTAGCTTCTGTCGCGGAAAAATGATCCCATCGACTGAAAAATAAGATAGTACTGTAAAATGTTATATTTAGTGTATACATGGAAAAAAGGTAAAAGTGTGAATTGATACACCCACACGCAACATAATTATCTTATAGTGGTTGAGATGTTAATTACTTTCATCGAAGAGGTCGAGACTTTGAATTGTGATGGTGAATGGTGACCCAAAAAAATACACATTATAATAATGTATATAAGGTTGTAGAAAAAGTGTTGTTTTAAAAAAATTTGAGAACCATAACGCTAAATGATAACGGAACGAAGAAATTCTTGAGCAATATTTTTTGAAATCATTTACTTATCATAGAAAAATAAAACAAAAACTCATCATTGCGTTGTCTTGCTATTATTATTATTATTTTTTTTTTCTTTGTTAACGTTTACGTTATGAATAATAAAGTCATGTAAACTGAAAAAAATTATAGAGTAAAATGATGAAATCATTAAGTAAAAAACATAGTTTATTAAGCCTTTTAGCAACAAAAAACATAATTTATTTGTTAAACAGTATAATGACGGATGATTTTTTTGTTTTTGTATTAGTAAATTACAAATTTTCGAAACTATATGTCTATATGAATGACAAAAAAACCTGTGAAATCACATAGTTGTGCTCAGTGAAGTATTGGCAAAAATTTCCAATGATTCCACATTCCAATACGGTGTGATCAAAAGAGAAACTGCTCTGATTAGTATTTTGTTTTTTTAATGGTATGAGAATTAACAATTTCCGACAAACGTGGCCTTTTCAGACAAAGCCATCACAGCTTTAAAGGAGCATACAATTGGTTCACGTTCGCTCTGAAGTCATCTCAACCAACAACATACTATTTTAGTATTTTTAATTTTAATAAACAAAATGAAAGAGAATGTGAATTCAACAGATCCAAAATACTAGTCAAAGTATAATCATAATTGAGTTTCTCCGAGGAGGAAAAAAAATTCGTAAACAGATTCAAACGGTTCATCAGTTAATATGCAAGAAAAAGAAAAACAAAAGTAATACTGATAAAACTAAAAATATGAATAAAATAGCAAATAATTGATCTTTCCAGATATCCAGAAAGAAAGAATCTGCCAAGACCTATGCATAAATAGTTTACTATATATATGAAATGAGTTATGTGTGTATGCACAAATGATAGTATAAGTAGAGGAGTGTATATATCTGACCTGGGAATCAAGATCGGAGGAAGAGTGAGAGGAGGGAGAAGGAGAGAGAAGAGAGCTGAAGGAGACCGAACCAGCAGAAACTTGTTGATGATGATGATGATGATGAGTTTCTCTTGTGAGTCCTCCAATTCTTGCATTGACTGGTCTCAACCCAAGCGGCCATCCTTCCTCCTAAAATTATATACGTCCATTACACAGGGATGTATATGTGTTCATATATGTTATTGTGATGTTAGAGAGCGAGAGAGAAGAGAGATGATTAAAGGTACCTGGTGAGCCATATTTGGAGTTTTGAGACCCAAAAGAGGGAGAGATTTGGCTGAATAACAATGGAACAAAAGATGTAGCAAATTAAGAATAAGGATGTGTGTTCTATACTTTTTGGAGAGATAAATTTTGGTTTCTGATTATTTGGTGGTTAACCCAAAAATAAATAAAAATTATTATGGCTTCGCCCGGGTTCGAACCGGAGACCTTCAGTGTGTTAGACTGACGTGATAACCAACTACACCACGAAACCGTTTTGTTATACCTTGTACATGTTGACTGATATCAATGCATTAAATAGCGCAAACCCATTACATTTTGTTGAAAAATATTAAAAGAGAAAAAGGATAAATATAGGAAAGAAAAACCAGATCGTCGACATTTATAAATTATAGTAATAGCTTTGCATAGATAAATATCTGATTTCAAGTTGTAAAGAACTTTAAAGCTTAATCGAGGAAAATATGGGTTATCAAACAAATATCATATTGTGGGTTTAAAAGTTGTTTAATCTGATACTGTTTGGAGTTGGGGTATGGGTTTAGTGGTCTGACATGATGACATCCTGGTTAGCATTTTGATACTTCAGGTTTAGATTCGGTTTAATCGACAAAAATGAAAGAAATGAAGAAAAGTGATTTGAGTATGACAGTAGTATTTTATCCAAAAAAAAAAAAAAAAAAAATAGTAATAGTATATATAATACATAAAGAGTACCGTTAGAAGCTCGAAATTGAGAAAAGGAGAAAAGAAATGATCTGTGCTTTGGGTATGGACAAAGACCATATGCTTCGTCTTTGTGTGTACCTCGAGAGACATAAACACTTTATCCTTTTTGGACCACATCATTCTGTTTTGTAGCTTTCCATTTTTGTCCTTTAAATACTGATTGGGTTCAACAATATGATAGTAGAGTTTTAAAAACAAAATGTTCAAAAGAATCAGCTGATTCTAAAATCAGGTGTAACAACGGTTCTTACTTTGTTTTAGGTTCCATTTAAAACTAGGGATGTCAGTCAGCTAGCAAAGCCCCATACTAGCACGAGGTCGTACGGACATGACTATATTATAGTCTGACGGATACTGTAAAATTCTTTAACAAAGAGAAAAAAACTAATTTGATAATAAAAATGTATTAAACAAACAAAATAACCCAATATCTATTCAACATAAAAACATCTTAAATTATTCAAAGGTCATGTACAAACTCTAACCTAAATCAAATTGAGTTATGTTCAGGCGGCAAAGTAATTTTCTCTCACAAATTCAAAACTGTAGCGAAGAAACTCTCTAGCGATAGAGAGAGGTTTTGGCGTCAGAGTTCAGAATCTTTTTATATAAGGTTTCTTTCTTCGATCTGCGACTAAGCAATATACATATTAAACTCAACAGACTATACAAGAACTTCGTAAGAGCTATACAATGAATAAATAAACGTGTGTGTATGAACAAGAATGGAGCGCGGTTGTGTCAGAACAGAGAGCCCTGACGACCGACTCTGCGGGGCAATCCGAAATTCTGGTAAGCCCGGATTTGGCCACCGATCGTGGCTGTAACGATCACCATTCCCCAAGCCGTTGGTTGAACCAAATGCGTTCCATGACTGCCGCTACTATCGAACCAAGACCAAGAAGAAATCCGAGATGAGATCGATATCGAAGGCGAATCCCCGGGCTTTAGGGACTCTCCGGTATTGTTGTTCTCTGTTTCGTTTTGAGGAATATGCGCCGCGGGCTCATCCTCTTGATGTTGTTCTGTGGCTCCGTCCGCGGTGTTGTCATTGTTTTTCTTAGGTAACGGCGGGAGGCCGGGTTTTTTACCCGCGGTTGCGTTTTCTTGTGTAGTAGTAGTATTAGTAGTAGTAGTCGAGGGTTTTTTCGGGGTTTTTCTCGATTGGGTTTGTGTGGGTGGTGGTTCTCCTTTTACAACGCCATGCCAAGGGATTGCCACGGAAACGTCTTTGCAAGGGAATGTTTCGTAAGAAGTACACATGGCGATGGTTTTTCTACCGGTGATTCCTAGTCGTGGCTCCTCGTGTTTCCACACGTAAACCTGCGAGTCTTCGCTTGCGCAGACAATGTGTTTAGCATCTAGTGTGTATGATGCTGTCATTTGGCTGCATGTGTTCTTGAAACCTGGTTTACGGATCAATATGAGATTTGAAACATTTTACTTTGTGAGATCAGACGAAGAAACGAATGAATTGTTTCGGTTACATACCTCTGAATTTTTGAACAAGTTCAGTGCCGTCAAGAATCCGAATGCGTGAATCAGCTGAAGTTACAAGCACTTCTGATGGATTAATCGGCGAAAACTGTTAATGCAAACTCAAAGGTAAGTAAGAATCCTCTCTGATAAAAAACCAAACAATAGAAACGTCTTTAAAAAAAAAAAGAGAGAGAGAGTAAAACCTGGAAAGCTGTGATCTTTTTAGCTTGAGCTTTCTTTTTGTTTTGCAGATCAATATGGTTTGTTTGATCCAACTTGCAATCTGATCAATCAAAAGAGAAAAAATGTTACAAAATTTACAGAGATATGTAAGGTTAATTACTAAAAGATGGTTACAGAATAGAATAAGTCTTTAGCCAATATTACCCTCTGCACTGTAAAGCCGACAATTCCCTTTATGTGAACCAACAAATGCAGCCTACGTATCAAAGAGCATATAGATATCAATACGAGATCGTCAATTTCAAGTATATTCATGTGACGTTTCAATAGAATTATGTACCTGTCCATCAGGAGTGTAACAAACCGCGGTAACCATTTCTTTTAGATCATTCCACTCCACTACTTGACGGTTTGATATGTTCCATATACGGATCTTGGCATCAAGGGATCCACTTATGAAGTAATCTTCATCCAATGGATTAAATTGTACACAAGTAACTGAAAACCAGAGAGTAAGACATGAATCTCCAAAGGCAATATGAAAAATTAGCATTACGACTGTTAGAGGACATTTCTTTTCTTACCATAGTCATTGTGGGCAAACAGTTTTAGACAGCTTTGAGTTTCCATATCCCATAACCGCACGGTTTTGTCCTTGGAAGATGAAAGCAATAGCTGCATGAGAAAGCATGGTTAAGTTTATCAAACAGCAATCCATGGCTGCTTGCATCAATGATGGCAAGAAAGGAACATAAACTAACCTGTGAGCGAGACCAGGATAAGTCCAGAACATCATCCAAGTGGCCAGTGAAAGAGCATATTGGTTTATCTGATAATGAGAACACTGTCTCAGGCGCATGGACATAATCTGGGATCTGGTTTGCTTTTCTAGTCGATGAAGCTTTCCCTTTTTTCTTCTTCTCAGGTGGCAACTCTGCATCTTCACCTTCCGCAGGCGATTTATCCGTGGAAGCAGACATTGAAGGATGAATTGGTGTCAAGCTCCCTTCATTCATTGACATGATTTCACATTCTTGAACCTCCCACACTTGAATTGCACAATCCTCCCCTGCACTTGCTAATAAATGTGTTTCTGGACTGAATTTCATCGTCCAAATAGTTCCTTGATGAGCTTGAATCTCTTGGCACAAATGCAAAGCGCTTAGATCTTTATGAGACTTCCCTGAATGTCTCACCTTCACCCATTGATTCGTTTGGTCATTGTTCTTCTCCTGCTTTTGGTCCACTGCTCTCGGAGTACTGGTTCCACTACCATTTGAATCCTTCTCTTTCTCTGTAGCCTTGGAGCTCATAGAATGAGCAACATCCTTTATGTTCTTTAACAAAGCAGCTCCTCTCTTCTTGCTTACTCTCAAGCTCTTTGACACATACGAATTGAATTTCCTAAAATCAATCGTGGAATTCGCGTGTTCTCGTCGCATAAGGTCCTTGACAACAGATGAATACCCAACGCTTTTCTCAAACTCTTCCATCGTCAACTGTTTACCTGTTTGCAGATCGCTGAGCCGATTCCACATCCCATTCTCACCATACTCCTTCACGATAAACTCTTTCCCGGTGTCGAGTTTCTTTATCAGTAAGAAAGCACTGAATCGAGTATTGGAAACTACCGAAGAGAGCAATACGCCACTGCGTTGCCCTTGAGGCTGGCTGTTTGGTGCGTCCGTCGGCGAGGCTTGCGCTTGTGTGAAGTACGGACAAATTCTCGCGCACGGAGCTCCAATCGCTGACGCCGTTCTAGTGAGCCGCGATTTCGGCGTTTTCCCTAACATTTCCTCTTTCCTCTTTTTCTCAGCTGAAGACGCTTCGATATCGGAATCAGATCTCGACCGTACAAGCAAAACCGACATCGATGGAGACCGATGAACCCGTTGTTCCACCGGTGAATTCTGATCAGGTTCTTCAACCTTCGCTTCCGCAACGCCTCCATCCACAACGCGAGCACCTCCGCAATCTACCGCCGTAGGTTTGCTCACGCGCTGGATCGAGATAGCTCCTAGCATACTCTTCTTCGACTCAAGCCCCATTCCGTTACGAAGCCGACGGCGACGCTCCGTAATAGATCCCGGCGCCGCCATCCAGATATCATAATCCGGCGACATGTCCGGCGCAGGAGCAGCACGAGAGGCGGAAGATGCGTTAGAAGAAAACGAGATCCGGCAATCGTCGAACTCACCTTCCTCGTCAGAAGATGACGCTAAATCCACAGGCACGACGGTGGAGAGACGATTAGAGCTCTCTAAAAAGTGATCGTCGTCGTCTTCAACCTCGCCTAACCCCGCCCAATTCATCGCCATCGTCTTCTTCCGTTCCAACTTGCCGTTTGCGCCGCCTCGATTCGCCATATCTGTACATATATTTCAAAATTTTCCAGATTTTCTTAACTTTTCTCCAGTTTAATTCAAATTTTTTTTTCACGAGTTTTATTTTCTTCTTCTCGTTTTGGAGGGAGAGGAGTGGAACGGAGAGAATCAAGGGATTCCTGCCATTATAGAGGGCGGATCCGCTACAAATCAAGTGTTACTTTTTGATATCTGATGATCCGACGATCTACGACTTGCCACGTGTGTTGAACGTATTTGTGCAGTTTCGATAAGTAGCCCGTATTAAAGCCCATAAGCAAGACTTTTTCGTAGCAGCCCATTTATACAAATTTCCATAAATAGATGTTAAAGCTGTCCGTAACCCAAAAAAAGAGAGTTGATTATAACATATTGATGACGTTTCACCCGCAGCCAAAAAAAACAATGTTTCATGATTCACCCATTCAAATTTCAAACGTCTCATTTTGTTGTTTGAACTCATAGAAGTTGATAGATTAGACTAGGCCGGACTAGTAGTTTAGACATATAGAGCTGAGCTGTGTCAACCCAATTTTCTCTTAAAACCAAACCCAAATTAGAACGCTTTTAGACCAATTTTTTGTTTTTTTTTACCTTTAACCAACCAACCAATTTTGATCAAATCTTAACAGAATCGGGCTATAATGGGCTAATTTAACCAGCATTTCATCGTTTAAAACACCGCCAAATATTGGAAGGTTTTGGCCATTTTGCCTGAACTAATTAGAGAGAGCAAAACAGATCATTGCTTGTTTACTTATTGATTTAATTAATGTTAATTAGGAGTATTATTCTGTTACAGCACAGTTTAATATTTTCATTCATGTAGTAGAAGAATATATGTATCTAATTAATTTTATAAAATTAATGATGGAGTTAAACGATATTCTTCTTGGTTGATGTGCATTTTAACCTATACATCTCAATAATGGCGCACACACATAGATAAAAGTATAAAATATTGATCAATTTATCGAACATAACAAGGTGTATTCAAAGAAGGAAGCATGATCCATTACCAAGGATGTTTGCTTCCACCGCAAATATTAGTTTTTTCTTCTCAAATATAAGGTCTTTTTAAAGACTGATTAGGTAAATAATATACATATATAATTACTTCAGTATGATATATATAGATTTGTGTGATATGAAGAAATTGTGAACCTGGTAATGTATAAAAAGGACCAGGAAATTATACTTTAAAAATCATATGGTTTCCAAAGGAAAACAACTTTAAATATTTTGTAAAATAATCTAATAAAATTTGGAAATTGTCAATATGAAAATGACATGATTCAAACTAATATATACTCAGGTTTTTAGGCGAGCCCAATGTTGTATATGATCGTGTTTTTGGAGTGTTGAATCTATTTGATCATATTAATTAGTTAGCAATAAAAACTATAAATACCCTAAGATTATATTTTGTGGAAAAGTCATTTTCAGATATATATTCTGTTCACAGACAAACGTACATCAATATTTTTGGATTCATGCATGTTTTTATTAAAATTTTAATTTTCCTGAAAAGGCATATAGGCATATATATATATATATATATGTGTGTGTGTGTGAAGATATATAAATTACAAAATTCTGTTAGATTTTATGGTTTGTTTTGACCATATATGTTAATTATGAACAAACAAAAAGTATATTTTTTTAATATTAACGATATCCAAATCAGAAAAGGAAACATTTAATTTTGATTACTGAAAACGTAAATTACTGTTGAAAACAAGTAATTAAAAATTTATAATGAGAGCTTTTGTTTTTTGTATAAATCAAAATTAAAAGGATTCATAATGTGATCATAGTTTTATTGTTATCAGCTGCCACTTATATTATACAGAAAATGAAAAACAAATCGAAGAAAAAAAAATCAAAGGATCAATTACCACCACACAGTCATAAATTAGAAATGACCAATAATCCTGGTCTTCTTTTTATTGTTTCCGTGACTTCTTGATCCTACGATCAAAATCAACGAAGAACATCTCGATCTCACGGCTCAGATCAATAGGCATACGGTTAACAACATTAACCGGCGTCGATTTTCGCTTCATTCCGGTAGACCGTTTTGGTTCCGGTTTTCTCGGAGCGGGTGGGCATAACGTATACTTAGCAGCCGGAATCTTGTGATCGGACGATGTTGGAGTCTTGCAGCCATCTTCGTCGTTGAACGTTGGATCTTCGTGATCGGGAAGGTCCAATTCGGGTCGGGTCGGTAACCGGATCTTCTCTACGTCTTCTTCTTGGATCTCCTTGACGCAGCAGATCTCTGCCATTAGGCGAATTTGAGAGAGAGAGAGAAAATAAGGAGAGAGAGAGAGAGAAAGAAAGAAGAGAGAGAAGAAGGAGAGATTACTTGCGTTGGATCCGAAACTTGAAAGCCACCATTTCAACTAACTAGTGATCTGTCTCCCAAGTGGCGGGATACAAAAAAAACTTTAGTTTATTTGTTTTTTAATTATTATTATTATTATTATATGCTGATTCATTTTTACATATATATAGATATGTTATATGTAAATATATCATGTCATCTTATGTAAATTCTGCCCTATGCTAGAAAAAGAATTGTCTAATGACGATATTTCTTGATTTAGACTAATAGAGATTTGACCATTAAACTACCACAATTTAATTCTTAGAACCTAAACTTTCATTCGATGTAACATCATTAATCAATGTATTAATGTAATACATGCACCAAACAGTTTAAACATATCTATTATGCCATCTTGATGAAGTGCATCAGAAATTAAGCTTTTTTCTTTTCTTTCTGATGCATTTAAAATCATTTTCATTTTCCAACTATAATAAAATTATGTAGTTTTCATATAAAATGGCAGTCAATATATTTAATCAATATCTTAATTAATAACATTTACATTTTGATATATTTTATAAGAAATTTCTTGGTTATAAAAAACTGCATAGGTTTTCTTTTGTTATGTGTGAGTTTTTTTCCTTTGTTATGTGTAAGAAACCTAGGCGGAATTTGTTTGTGAACCATAAAGAATATTGTTTCAACACTCTTGCATATCTGGTTTAACAATATTTACAAATCACGATTCAAAATATGCATGCCAAAAGAAATATTAGAATCTAAGAGTTATGGATCTCGGATAATCTCATCTGATCAAGATTTTGAACTCTTATAATTACTTTTTGAATTATTTTCAAAGCTCAAATCAAAAATTCTGCATATAATTAAAACTTATGAAGTGTCTAGCTTACCATTCATTAAGCAATAGTTCTTATCGACCAAAAAGATCTTAGTCGACCAAAAAGAAAAATAGTTATTTTTAATGAATATGTAACGAAGTGTAATTCTCTCACTGATATGAATAGTCTTGTTTACTTTAAGAGAAACGATCTTGTTAATGATATATATATATATATATATAACATCCATCTTTTTTGTACTTTGACTTGAGCATTTGCATGCCTGTATTTATAAAATTTACGGATTTTTTTTAGTTAAATGGAAAATGAATATATCAAAAGAAAAAAGAAACTAAAAGGTCAAAAATGTCTCCACAAACTTTGATGCAAATCAGACGCACGTGCCTTTGTATTGCATGGGACCTCGCGATACATTTTTGAAATTTCAGACGAAGTATGTGTTTAGTTTCTCATGTTCGGTCATACGTTTTTTTTTTTTTTGGCTAAAGGCTAAATGATATATGTTCATTCATACGTTGTCGTATATCAATTCCTTTTTCTGCCCGATATCGTGAAAAAATTAGTTTCTCAAATGCTTCCTTTATCGTGCACGCAAGCAATGAAGCACCAACTAACAATTGACTTATTACTAAATTATTTGCTGATACTTGTCATTGTTCCTTCCATTATCAAACACGAAAAAATAATCTTTTCTATTTTCCTTATTTTCGAAAAAAATTGTTGCATAAGTAACCCCCTCAGGACATAACTCTAAATAACTTTATAAGATGTTATATTTGAGAATTAAAATATCAAATGAATTTATGATACTAATTCTACAAACTTGTAAAACAAAGATATAATAAAACTCAATTTTAAATTTATGTACAAAAAAAAAATATATTTATAGGTATATTTATTATAACTTGTGGCACTCGTGGAAAATTATAACTTTGGATTTCTCAACCGTAAAATGTGAACCACTATTAGAATTGGTAAACCTGCCATACCTCTCTCAACGATGACCACCAGCACCAGGCTCCAGATTAATATATAAATTATGAAATTACAAAGATGTAAGTTATATGATATTAGGGGGATAGTATGGATAAGTGAGTAAATTAAAAGGAATATACGAGGGATAATGAAAGATTGGGTACTAGACATGTGGTGGCAATGCCTACGCACATGGTTGATCATCATGTCCTCCATCTTTCACGTTTTGTTATTTGTTTTGTTAGCTTAATAAGTTTTAAAATATTAATGAGTCAAAAATTTAACATAATTTTTTCTCAATTTGGAGTACAAATTTACAATTTCATTATATTACTATAAAAGGTCATGAGAGAAAGTTGCAAACATGATCCTTTAACATGCTTTCTCATTGACCAATTTTAATAATTTGAAAAATAATCATAAAATCGTACAATCGAAATTCACAAACTATTACAAATCAATTCACTAATAACTTTTTGTTGTTGACAATTGAATTTTTTTTTCCGGGTGAAGAAGTAACATTCTTCAAGTAACATTACACACACATATATATATATAAGGTGGGTTCTCTCTTTTTATATCAAAGGTTGTGTGCTTTTTACACATGGAGAGATAAAAACTGAGATACTTTGTGATATCACCCGATTCTGCTTAGACATATTTTGAATCAAATCCCCCATGCAAATTTTGGGACCATTTTTTTTTTCTTGGTTTTACCCACTCTATCTAATGATCATCATCAGTAACAACTATTATTCACCTCCTAATTTTTTTTTTATAGATAAATTGGCTGGTTGTTTTGCAGGCAATATAAAACTGAGTTTTTAAACCTTATTGTAAAACCCCCTCTAATTAATCAATCCAAGTAAGATATTGAGGAAATTACTCCATGCAACAACGTTCTTATAATCTCCGAGGTCCCACATTGCAATTTTTGTAACGTATCGATTGAGGAAATACTCAAAGTAAAGAAAACACATCTTATTTACGGAGTTTTTCCTCAAAAGTACTAATGTAAATTAAAGTCAAATCATATAGTAGTACTCCTCAAATGTATATTTACGGAGTATATATAACGAGTGGGATCTGGGTCCATCGACTCTAATTAAATGTTATCAATCTCAAAAGCTTTATTTGTGATTCCCACATCTTTTGATAAAAATCACTTTGCAGTGTATATTCCAAGGACACGAGACAGCTTTGTTGTCCATTTTTGTAGGACATGCTTAGTCTTGTTCTTCTAATAATTATTAACTCGGTGATAACCTCTCGCATGTGCAGAATAAAAAACTTATAAATAATTTTATTAAAGATGATTTTAAAATTGTTAAAAATAAAAACAATTTAATTAGTTATATATATATATGAATGATACTCCCTCTGTTTTTAATTAAGTGTCATTTGGAGAAAATGTATCTGGATGTATTAAACTCAAAACACATCCAGATACATCCAAGATTTCAGATACATTTCTCCAAACGACACTTAAATCAAAACGGAGGGAGTATAATTTAATATTTCAAAATTTTGACATCGTATTTTTAACTTGTTTTCAAGTTTAAATATTTATATTGTTTGGTTAATTTATACGGTTATATTAACAAACTAAAAAAACAAATAAAATATTTATAATTATGGATATCTATTAAAATCACACATATCAAAATATTTTTTATTTTAACCTAAATTATAGTTTTAATTTTTTATAATTTTCTTTTTTATATTAAAAGCACACATATCAAATTTTTTTATTGTAAACATATTTTCTGCCTAATAAAAAAAAGTATTGTGTATATCATAAATTGTGTATAAATTATATTTTATTAAATAATATTTTTAAAACTATTGTTTTATTCATTTTCAAGAAATGTATTATGTAATATGATGTATATCATAAATCATCACATAACCTAAAATTTGATTTTAAATAATTTAAAAATTTAAACATAATTTTCTGGTTATATTAAAAGTAATAATGGATAAAGGCATACAATATAATGTAATTAGTCTAATCAAAAAAGAAATTTGTATTAAAATAATGGGAAAATAAGTGTGGTGGTGACACATCAGGAAAATGACACCACTGTAAATATTTCAAAAAATAAGCATATTCTCTCTAAAAAAAATTTCAATTAATATATAGGGGATAAGAGAAATAGCAATCAATAACTACATTGGAGAGAGATATTAAGTAGATAACAAAAAAATAAAGTGTCTTTGATCTCTTAAAACATAATAATTAAAATTTGAATTTAGACTAAAAAATAACATAGATTTTTTTTTGTTGTATAAACACGTTTTGAATTTTGAAAAACAAACATATACTTTTTGAAAAATGAATATGCAATACTAAAGTATGATGTGTTCTATATAAAATAGATACTCATTTTATTATATATATTGATATTTTATATTTTCGGTTTGGGTTTAATATTTTCAGTTTAGGATATAGTTTTGAGGGTTTAAGGTTTAGAGTTTAGTATTTTGGGTTTAAGATATAGTTTTTAGGGTTTAGAGTTTCGTTTTGAGAGTTTATTTTGGGTTAGAGTTTATTTTGAGGATGCTAATTATGTTTTGGGTTAGGGTTTATTTTGGATTTAGAATATAGTTTTTAGGGTTATGATTTATTTTTTAGAGTTTAGGGTTTATCTTTAGGGTTTAGGGTTACAAGACATGAATTCGTTTAAAACTTAAGATATACACTTTTATAGTAATATAATATATTACAAGGAATGAATTAGGTTAAAACTAAATAGCGTATGTCAATAATATTCTCAAATAATAAAAAGTCTATACTATCATCCATATTCTTATAGTATAGTTTGATATTCAATAATATTCTCAAATAATAAGAAGTTTATATTATCATCCATATTTTTATAATATAGTTTGATATTAAATATAATTTTTTTCAAAACATCAACTGAGGTTATGTTACGAAAATTGTGTTCTATGTGAAATAGTTGGCAAGCCTATTTTATGACGTCATATTCAAAAGTTTATGCTATTTTCTCATTCAATACGAAGACAGTATGGTCTTTTTGCAATTGGTTATGGTTACTCATTATATTTGAGATTTAATATGGCTATACTCTTAATTATATACCAAATATAGCTATTGAACTAATTCACCCTATTAATAATGGCCATCCATTTTTATAGTAAATATTTAGTACATATACAGTATAATGGAAGTTACATTATTTACATCATGGGATGTCACATTTTAAGTACATATGCATATTTTAGTTATATACGGTAGATTTGTTAGCTGCGAGTTTTAATTTGATACCGTTAAATTTCAAAACCGATAACAACTCAATACTAAATATTAAATATTATCAGAAGTGAAATTTTGTCGAACTAGCAAAAGTTTTTAATCAAATGAACCCTTCATAAAATACAAATTAGTGATATGTTTAAATAAATTTATAGGTTATGGGAGGTTTAATTTTTTTTTATAATGAAAATGGTGATATTTTTGGTAAAAAGTAAACCTTTTTTAGAATACCTTTCTTTATAAGGGAATTCAACAACTCATTCGGAGTCATGACGTTAGCTCTGCTTTATTACCAACAAAGAAAGAACGATATCAAGTCAACCGTAGTTATGAAAAAAATTATAAAGTGATAATTGATCAAATGAAGGTGACGAGTGAAATTGAAAAGTAAATAATATGCAAATAAGTAACCTTTATGAAAAGAAAATGTGTACAAATGGCCAAAAATTTAGGTATGAATTTGTTTCCTTTGATTTTTACTGGCACTGCCCCTACTTTTTGCTTCTCACTGCAAAAGTTTGGGTCTAGGAAAATTTAGTTAAAAGAAAAGTTTGGGTCTAGGGAGGTTTTTATGAAAATTTTGAGGTATACTCCAAATTTTTCACTTCTTAAAGCACTGGCGGACGCAAAAAAATATTTTACCGGAGTCAGTTGTATAATAAAATAAATAATTATTAAATAGCTTAAATTATTAAATAAATAAATATATATAGAGTATAAGTTTTACAATCTGATATTATAATAATTTATTATTTATAGTTCTACGATTAAAATAAGTAATATTTTATAAGTTTTAAGTTTCATGGTATAAAAAAAAATCTTATGTTTCGTAAAGTATATCGTATATTAAAATATCTTAAAATTCATGTTTTAAGCAAAAAAAAAAATTAGTACCTAAAATTCAAAATATAAGTTAGAGACAAATAATAAAATACTAATTTGATCAAGTTTGTTATTTATGTAGATTACAATATTAATATATATAGATAAAAATAGAACCTAGATTCTTTTGAACAAAACAATTTCCTAAATTTGATAGATAATGATTTTTTTTATAAAAGGAAAACATAATAAAAAAGGGGAAGGGGGATCAAACGAAATATATATATGGGTTCAATTAAGTAAATTTGTTAGAATTAACACATAATTTTAATTTTTTTTACGGGGTCAGTTGACCCCCTACCTTGGGTGTGGGTCTGCCCTTGTCTTAAAGTGTGAGAATTATAAATATATTTAAAAACTGTTTTTTTCATAACAATTCATTTGAGCTTCAGACGTAAAATTGGTAAAACCCAATTTCAATCTTGAAACATTGATTTCAATTTGACTCTTCTCTCTAGAGTCTCATCAATCGAAATTCACCGTTTTCAGCTCATCCAACTTTCGGGAGAATTCAATTTCATTGTCGTATTTCTTCCGGACATGAAAACTCATGATTGATCAGAGAACGTAATCACTCAGGTCTATTATTTTGGATCTGATAGATTCCCTTCGCTCAAATCTTGTACATATGAAGTTACATTGTTTACATCATGGAATTTTGCATTTTAAGTACTCACATTTTAAATACATATGCATATTTAAGTTATACATTGTTGATTTGTTAGATGCGAGTTTCAGTTTGATATTGTTAGATACATGTATAAATTTATACTTTGTTTTATCACCAATTGTTACTTTTCAAGATTGTTACTTACTTTTTCTTTTAATTTTTGTTATAGGGTTGTATTAGGTACACACCACATGCTGTGGAAGTGGTGAAGATTGAAGACTATGTAGATGCGTACACAGCTCGTGGTGTAGAAGCCTTTCACAAGCTACTTAGGGTCGACATGCTCGAAGGTCCTCTTACATGTTCGAAGTCAGTTGCGTCCGTTTTTCTCATAAGTTTTACTGAGAAATGAAAAAGATAATTATTCGTAAGCTTATAAACATTTAAAAGCACATTGAGAATATTTTTTTACCTTCGGTAACTCTTTGTTATTATATGCATAACCGTTACATCTTTTTCGTCACATTTTATAGCGAGATCTGCGATCGGTGATATTTTGATACCGGCTCGGCTAATTCGTTTAGCATCCACATTGTCGCATGGTCCAATGGCAATAAGATAATCGGATTCCACCACAAAACGTGTGTCCAATTTCTTTAGTGCCTCTTCGATTTTATCTTTAGGATCCAAGCATTCTAAAAATCCGAAAAACATGTAACGTGGATCTTCTGAGATAAACGTGACGAACTCGACGTACTAGCCATAGCTGAAACCATGAAGGTGGCAAATGTAACATATATAATTATGAGAGGCTTTTATCTAGTTTTTTTTTGAAAAAATTTTCACTTCTTAAAGTGTGATAATTATCAATATATTTAAATACTGAATTTTTCGTAACAATTTATATGGGCTTTAGACGTAAAATTGGTAAAACCCAATTTCAATTTTCAAACGTTGATTTTGATTTGACTCTTCTCTCTCGAGTCTCGTCAATCGAAATCTCACCACCTTCAACTCACTCAACTTTTGGGAGAAATTGATTTCATTGTCGCATTTCTTCCAGGCATGAAAACTCATGATTGATTAGCGATCGGAATCACACAGGCCGGTTGTTTTGGATCTAATTGATTCGATACATTCAAATTTTGTACATAGATAATGGAAGTTAGATTGTTTATATCATGGAATTTTGCATTTTAAGTATTCGCATTTTAAATACATATGCATATTTTAGTTATATAATGTTGATTTGTTAGTTGCGAGTTTTATTTTGAAACAGTTAAATTTATAAACCAAAACATATAAGAACTCAATACTAAATATTATCAGAA
Source organism: Alliaria petiolata (assembly GCA_020283515.1). NCBI lineage: Eukaryota > Viridiplantae > Streptophyta > Magnoliopsida > Brassicales > Brassicaceae > Alliaria > Alliaria petiolata. The sequence continues at coordinate 261,198,199 of JAHZTW010000001.1, forward strand.
GTGAAATTTTGTCGAACTAGCCAAAAATTTTAATCAAATAAACCCCTTCATAAAATACAAATTAGTGATATGTTTAAATAACTTTATAAGGTATGGAATGTTTGAAAAAAAAAATGAAAATGGTGATATTTTTGCTAAAAAGTAAGGAAAACCTTTTTTTAAAATGGTGCCATTGCATGAATCTTGTAAAATATTGTAGCCAAATCCTTAAGTTAAGCCGATAGAAAAATAGCCCAACATAAAACATGAAATGAAATGAGCCCGAAAGCAATTCAAGCCCAAACCGAAACCATTAACAGAAAAGCTGATCCAATTATACCCGTCGACGTCATCTCGTTCGACCAGAACTCATCTGTGTTGTACCAATTTCGTTGACCAGACGGCATGAGTGTAGTAGTTACACTCGAAGAAGATATGATTCAGAGTCTTGGCTGCAAAGATGATCCGTCTGAAGCCCACAAGAGATGAGCGGATCCCTTGTTTAAGCAGAAATAACCAGGTAAGGGTCTTGTCTTTTCGAATTCCTCTCTTTAGCCAATTCAATTTGTGCCAATCTAATTCATTGTTTATCAATCATCTCTTATCAAATCATATTTCTGTTTAGATTTGAAATAATTCCCTAGAGAGAATTCGAATTCGCTGGAAGCAAAAAAATGGGAAAATTAGCAGTTGCAGCTATCACGAGCTTGTGGGTAATTCCCACGTCGATGATCGTCAACCACATTGTTCCGAAACCCTACATGGTAAAAATCCCCTTTTAGAAACTCAGATTCTCGATAAGCATTCTATATCTCTCCGATTGTTTTGATTGCTGCATCTGTGAGTTTTGCAGGACGAGATATTCCATGTGCCTCAGGCTCAGCAATACTGCAATCGCAATTTTAGGAGCTGGGATCCAATGATCACTACCCCACCTGGATTGTAATGCTCTCTTGAATCATCTCCATCTTATGTTGATTCTGAAGTATTTACCTTTACGAGTCTTGATTTTGTCAGTCTATTTTTTGTATGCCAGTTTGTGTTGTTACTGCTTCTTGAAGCTGTTGCTTGTTCATGTTATTATTATACAGAGAAAGTTTGAATCTTTTGAAATGGAATTCTGAAATGTTCTAGTGACTGAATTGTTGACGTATATATGAAATTCAAAAACCCTTTTTTTGCAGGTACTTTCTTTCACTTGCGCATGTTGCTTCTTTCTTTCCAGGAATGCTGTTGATGAAAACTACTACTCAGTCCTTTCCAGAAGCTTGTTCTACCTCTGTTCTACGGTCTACAAATGCTGTTTTTGCTGTATTCTGTGGAGTTCTAGTGTATGAGATTATCAGATTCTTGGGGCCAAATCTCAGTGATAGAAAAACAACTTTAATGGCCTTAGTCATGTCGCTTTACCCTCTCCATTGGTTCTTCACTTTCCTCTACTATACAGATGTTGCCTCTCTAACCGCAGTTCTTGCCATGTACCTCGCTTGTCTGAAAAGAAGATATGTGCTCAGTGCATTGGTAAGTCATTTGAACCAAATTAGTTGTTTTTTCATAGATAGAATCACAGTTACGTTGGCAAATTTATTTCTGTTTTTCTTTTTCCCCTTGCAGTTTGGTACTTTAGCGATTTTTATCCGACAAACAAATGTAGTCTGGATGCTTTTCGTTGCTTGCTCAGGTGTTATAGACTTCACTCTTGAATCGCCGAGGCAAAAAGAAAAACTAAATCAAGATTTGCGTCATCAGTCCATTGGTAGCACAGGAGCAACTCTGAGATCGAATCTCAGAAAAAGAAAACCTGATAGCAGCTTGGATAGTACAAACCGTTTTGACCGCGGTAAAATGATTTCTTTAACAGAGGATACTCCAGGTAGGCGTCTTTACATGTTTTGTTTAAAGTTCCTCTTCTCTTACAACATCCAAGGCAATGTACAAAAGTATATGCAGGCTTAGTCAATGATATTTATGCTGTAATCTCAACATCTTGGAATATGAAGTGGAGGCTTTTGGTCACATTTAGCCCTTTTATCGTCGTTATGGTGGCGTTTGGTATTTTTATCCTCTGGAACGGGGGTATAGTCCTTGGTATGTCGATTCAACTCTCTTCAATTAGGAATTTGTTCTGTCTGTATTTCCTTGAAATGGAAATTTAGGTGTCTGCTTTTTTGTTTTTTTTTAACTAATCCATCAAATTCAAATGCACAGGTGCAAAAGAGGCTCATGTGGTTTCACCGCATTTTGCGCAGATAATGTATTTCAGCCTCGTCTCTGCTCTTTTCACTGCTCCCTTACACTTCTCAGTAGATCAACTGAGATATCTGCTCCAAAAGAATTGGCCCTTGCGCCTTCTACTAACTCTTGTGGCTCTGATAGCCGGAGTCGTCTCCGTACACTTTTTCAGGTTCGATTTCTGAATAGTCTCAAAACACCTTCAAGCTCTTCTACTTGCAAACTCTCATTCTCTTTGCCTTCTGAAAACTCTTTGTAGCTTGGCTCATCCTTATCTTCTCGCCGATAATCGCCATTATCCCTTCTATCTATGGAGGAAAGTCATCAACGCTCATTGGTCAATGAAGTACCTGTTAGTCCCGGTTTACGTCTATTCCTGGTTCTCAATCCTAAGTTTGTTAGGTATGTTTAAAAAGTTTTAAACCATTTCTGTAGTATGTGGTTTTTTCTCTCGGCGGCCATTTTTTGTATTGTGAATTTGACTTGGTTCTTTCTCAATCCAATAGCGAAAACTCGAAGGAAGATCTGGGTATTGGTCTATTTCGTAGCTACGTGCGCTGTTCTTGTTCCTACGCCATTGATCGAGTTCAGATATTACACCATTCCGCTTTACATCTTCATGCTTCACTCCTGTGTCAGAAGCAGCGGCTTCGCCACTTGGCTTCTCATCGGAACGATTTTTGTCTGTATTAATGTGTTTACAATGGCAATGTTCTTGTTTAGACCGTTCAAGTGGAGCCATGAAGATGGTGTCCAGAGGTTTATTTGGTAGGGACAAAGGCTTATGCTGTTGGTACTGTTAGGTTCCTTAGTAACTGGTGAGTTCATGATATTCACTGTTGTTGTTATAAAAACTACGGATTGAAAGTTATGTTTTTTTTTTCAATTAGAAAAAGAAAAAAAAAAGGCAAATGTATTACGTTACTCTCTCTGTTCGAGTACTCTAATCACTAATCACATGGAGTACCGATAAGTACGCAATAGTCACCTAATTAGGAAATGTATTTTGCAAAGTGGTTTGGTTTATCTGAGAATGTTAGGTGAGTCAATGTGGAAGATAATTTCCAAAGTCATGGGAGCAAAACTAATGTTACAGCGGAATGTTAGGAACTACATGAAACGTTTTTCTTTTGTTCTTTTTAAAACAGTCCTAATGTTTAAGTACTACGACATAGACGACAAATCTATGATATCAAGTGAAGAGAATAAATTTGATTTGCTATATACACACACATACAAGGAGCCTTTGATATAATAATATAAGGTTAGGGGGTGTATAATTTGCTTCGGGCCTGAAAAATCCTCGATGACTCAGGTTGGATCAGGTTGAGTATATGGGCCGAGTCCAGGCCTGAACTAAATTGAAGAATTATAGATACCTTCTTCCTTTTCGAATGTGCGTCTCTAGGAAGACCCCTAAATCCCTAGAACCGAAAAATATATATTTTTACGTGTTGTTATTGCTCTCGAAAACCCAAGCCCGGGCCCAGAGGACAGGCGGGCTAAGCCATTGCTTAGGACCACCAACAATTTTGTTAAATTTTGGGCCACATATCTGTTTTATAATGGACCACAAATATTTTAAAAATCAAATAAACTTATCTTTGAACATCATTTTTTCCTTTTTTGGCTTTGGACCACCAATCTTCTTGGGCCGGGCCTGCGAAAACCTAGCGCATAAGCATCTTCTCAACTTCTCTCCATGGACGGATCCGCCACCAAAGTAATGTCTTCTTCGATCCTTGTGGCTTTCTTTAATCTCTGTTTCTCAATTCGAATTTTCTGATTAGATATTTTGTACCGTAGGGTGATCTGGAATTGAACGGTAGTGATGCAGGCATTCGAAAAAGCAGGTACAAATTGATTTTTTTTTTGTTTCTTTTGAGATGTGTATCTGTAAGATGTGTTGTTGTCATGTTAATAATATATTATCACCTGCAATCAAATCTATCGAAGGATATACGTTGAGGGATACGACACTTCGCTATCTGGCCATGATTTGGTTTTCTCTTTGATAGAACATTTCGCTTCATGTGGAGAGGTGATACATGTTCATATTCCCGGATACGCTGAGGTACCGTTACTGTTCGGGGAGAAGCCACAGTAGAGAAGGCGCTGCAACTTTGTGGATGTGGTGTGGAAGGATTTGAGAATATTCAAGTTTCTCGGGTTGTGGCGCCCGTAAAATATTCTCCCCCCGTCGCGATGCCACCCTGGATGAGGCAACGGATGAGGCAACGAACGGGCGGCTTCATGTTTCCTCCCGACATGTACGTGTACATAAATGTGATTCTTGATTCTTGGTAACGCAGGAAAACCTCTCATTAATTCGTGGTTTGTTTTAGGCGAAAGAAGATTACGAAGTGAGAAAAGATGACGAAGAGACGAGAAGAATAAGACTACCGAGTGGAAAGCTCTTTATCTCTCTCTCTCTCTCGGGGATAAGACGAAGCAGCTCTTGTGTCTCTGTGTGTTTTCTTCTTTTTCTTTTTTTTCCCTTTCTTTTCTGGATGTTAAAATAAGCTGGGATGTTAAAATAAGCTCACTTATCAACAATTTGACCTAAGTATGTATGATGTTTTTATCTGGATTCTTAAGATAAGTTAAGTTATTATCTGCCTTCCATTACTATAAGTTAAGTTATAATTATTATCTGACTTCCATTACTATAAGTTAAGTTATAATTTTTTTTTTTTTTTGAACTTTCGCTTAGTTGGTTATAAGTTCGGCTCAAATCAGTTTGGTTTTCGGATCGATTTATCGGCATAGTGTTAACTCTGTTCTAGTTAAATCGATCCGAATAGGTTTAATCGAAATTACAAGTTAGAACTAACAACGACAGCGTTTAAGGAACAAAAAATACTTGAAACTTTCAAACGAATAGTTTAAACATTACACAAAAGGTTTAAACTCTCTTACTCCTGCCCAAAGCCATCACGGTTCTCTGGTTACCACCCTAAACCTTGACCGTCTCTACCCCTGTTTTAGTTCGTCTCTGAGGCGGTGCCATTCCGGGATTCCATGACGACTGACGAGGAAAAAGATCCTTGGAAATTCATATTCATCATTGGTGCAGGCGGATACCCGAGCAGCGAACCCTGTTCTGTCCCGTTGCCTTTCTGCTCTTGTCATGTCATAAGGGGCACCGCTATAGAATTGTTGAGAAAATCCATCGGTTGTTGGATAAGTCGGAAAACCAAACTGCTTGATTCATGGGAATGGGCAAGTTGGGCGGTTGCATAAGATTCATGGGAATGGGCAAGTTGGGCGGTTGCATAAACTGCTCTTGTTCCTACGCCATTGATCGAGTTCAGATATTACACCATTCCGCTTTACATCTTCATGCTTCACTCCTGTGTCAGAAGCAGCGGCTTCGCCACTTGGCTTCTCATCGGAACGATTTTTGTCTGTATTAATGTGTTTACAATGGCGATGTTCTTGTTTAGACCGTTCAAGTGGAGCCATGAGGATGGTGTCCAGAGGTTTATTTGGTAGGGCCAAAGGCTTATGCTCTTTTGCTGTTGGTACTGTTAGGTTCCTTAGTAACTGGTGGGTTCATGATATCCACTGTTGTTGTTATAAAAAAACACGGATTGAAAGTTGTGTTTTTTTTTTTTCAATTAGAGAAAGAAAAAAAGGAAAATGTATCACGTTACTAATCACATGGAGTACTGATAAGCACGCAATAGTCACCTAATTAGGAAATGTATTTTGCAAAGTGGTTTGGTTTATCTGAGAATGTTAGGTGAGTCAATGTGGAAGATAATTTCCAAAGTCATGGGAGCAGAACTTTGAGATCTGTCAGAAATAGAAACAGCGGAATGTTTAGGAACTACATGAAACGTTTTTCTTTTGTTCTTTTTAATACAGTCCTAATGCCAAGGAAGATAATTTCCTTTTCTTTGTTTGTATATATCCTTTATTTTGTTTTCCTTTTCTTTTAACAAATTTGTTTTTTTTTTATTTTTTTTATTAACAAATTAACTACGACACGTGTCAAAATCTTATCGATTGAATCCACACGTGTCGTGTCCAGGGGCGGATGTACACTTAAGTCTACGGGGTCACGTGCCCCCTACTGTTTTTTGGATTTCCTTAAGTAACTTCAAATAATTTGATTAAATGTTCTTAGTTTGATGAACAAAAAATAAAAAGTGCCCCCAATCCAATTTTTTTTTTTACTATTTATAATATTGTGCCCCCATCTAAAAAAGTTTCTGGATCCGCCCCTGATCGTGTCGCGATCATGTGAATTAACAAATATAATAAAAAATGATTATATATATTCAACTACTATTTTGCTTAAATGTGTTTTTTCTTATTAAAAAATATTTTTTAAAAAACATATTATACTATCAACACAACAACTAATTGTATATTGTCAAAAAAAAAAAACAACTAATTGTATAAAATGACTGGTGAACTAAATGTATTATTCTGATTTAATCTTCAAATTATACAAAATAAATAAATAATAAATCTTTTATCCCTTGGCATTATCACCTACCTAATAAGAATTAAAAGAATGAAAAAAAAGAATTATAAATAGGGGGAATTGGCAAAATAGCTTCATTAAGTTTTGAAATTTGAAAAATACATTGGTTTTTTAATTTTTTGATAATTACACTTATTAATATTTAAAAAGATTATTTTGACCAGATTTTAATTAGAAAAATATATTTTAGAAAAAAACCCATGCACTTCCCCAACGAGAGGTACAAGCTGCATGTATGAGGATCTTCATATTTGAAAAAAAAAACGAAATTCTAAAAATTTTAATTTTAATTGAATATAAAGATATATAATTATTTTATTTTAAAATTTTGTGATTAGATAAATCTTCATATTTTAGAATTTATTTCTATAAAAAAATAGTTTCCGAAATTTTATTAATATTATATAAAAGTAACATCTACAAAAGTTTGAATTATTATTAAATCAAAATAAAATAAAGTAAATTAAAATTATTATAGATATTATTCAGTTTAAAAGGTTTATTTTATTAAATTATTTTAAAAATATTATAAACTCAAAACATGGTTAATTTAGTCATTTTATATATAATTATATATAATTAGGAAATGTATTTGGTAGAACATAAACTTTTATCTAATCTCCATCAGGATGGGAGTTATCTTCATCAAGATAACTCCATCAGGATAGGAGTTACGGGATGTTTATTTGGTAGTTATCTTCGTCAAGATAACTTTTATATAATATGACGATACATGTTCCTGTCATATTATCTCCATCAGGATGGGAATTACGGGATATGTCACTTCGCTTCCTGTGCATTATGTCGAGAGCATGCTGTTTGAACATTTATCTAAATGTGGACGTGTCTTGAGTGCTCGTGTTTGCATAGAAGACGGAAGCGAAAGTCTTCTCTACAGGTTTGTGGCTTCTTCCTCCCAATTTGCTCGTGATTTTTTTTCTTTCCCAAATCTCAATGTTATCAAATGCTAACCAAAGATTTGTTTGTTGGTTTTTATAGCTTAGGTACCGTTACTGTTCGGGGAGAAGCCACAGTAGAGAAGGCGCTGCAACTTTGTGGATGTGGTGTGGAAGGATTGGAGAATATTTAAGTTACTCAGGTTGCGCCGCCATCAAAATATTTGCCCGTCTTCATGATGCCACCCGGGATGGGGCAACGAACGGTCGGCTTCATGTTTCCTCCCGACATGTACGTGTACATGAATTTGATTCTTGATCCTTGATTCTTGGTAACAAAGGAAAACCTCTCATTAATTTCGTGGTTTGTTTTAGGCAAAAGAAGAAGACGAAGAGAGAAGAAAAGATGACGAAGAGTGAAGAAGAGATGACGAAGAGAGAATAATAATAAGACTACATGAAAAGTTTTTCTCTTGTTCATTTTAATACAGTCCTTATGTTTTAGTAGTTTTACCAAACCTAGAAGAACATGAGAAGATATATATTTTGAAATTAAGTTACCCCGTTCTGATTACATTGTATTTTCAATGTTGACAGTTGAATGGCTTTATTTATTTTAGCTTAAATCTTATAAAATTTGGAATATTGTACTCTTCATAGTTTTACTAGGAAAAAGTTGTTTTCTTTTTTTTGTAGAACTTTTGTTTACATTATTCCTATTATTAAAAAAAAAATCTAAAACAATTATATAAAATTGCTGGTCGAAAAGTATTTTATATATACTGATTATAAAATGACACCATTATAATATTTGATCGGTAATTTTTTATGATAAAACATTTTAAAATATTTCCTCAAAGTGACAATCATAATAGAGATCTTGAAAAAGTAACATCTTGTATATTTCCCAAAGAAGAAGAAAAAAACAAAAATTGTCGTTTGTGAAAGTAAAAGAAGACTGGAATTGGAGTCGGAGGAAAAAGACTTTTAATTAGAAATCTGTGAGTAAAATGGAGACCCTCGTAGAATAATATGTCAAGTGAGATTTTTTATCTAACCATTGACAAACCGTCCCAAACGCGTCTTTCAACATTTTCAGATCAAAAGAAATGACAGATAAACCCATAGAAGTTAGGGATTTACAGGCTTTTGAGTTTTGAATAGTCTGAATCTCAAAAAAAATTCTTAAGCAATAAATAAAATATTATCTTTTCCTGATATGGGGAAATATTTTGTGGAAATGACTTTTTAACTCATGGACTGGTTGACACTGGGATCTTCTAGATTCTAACGTATTATAAACTAATTATTTCCACAAACTACATATTATCGTCCATTGTGAATGGGTTGCAGATTTACTACCAAGTCTTGTTGCTGTTGATATCAAAATTTTCAATCATAATTCATAAATGGTTAGAATACGACATAGACGACAGATCGATGATATCAATTAGTGAAGAGAATAAATTTGATTTGCTATATACACATACAAGGAGCACCTCCAATGCATTCCCATATAACAAAGCCAAAGAATGATATTTATATGCCCACTTTGGTTTGATTTTTACTAAACTATTTAGGTAAAATTAAATACAACATAAAAATTATGTGAGAAAAAAAAAATCGAAAAAGAACTTTTAATCGGAAAAAAAAAAATCAACCCGAGTTATTGTAATTAGTTCTTGAAAAGATTCAAATTCATGAAAAACAATAATATTCACAGCGACGATCTCCATATTCTTCCTTCAAGTGAGATAACAATCACAGATATATCATCATGATACCTCCGACGATCTCCTTGTGGTATCTCCAATAGTTCATGAAAATCCATACCTAAATAAAAAAAAAAAAAAAAAAAATCAGATTTCAACAATACTCGGAATTAATTTGACTTATTTATCTAATTTTTAATTTTCTTACCAAATTTGTTGGCAGCACGAAGTAGGACTTCTTGGATTAAATGCTGAGCTGGATCGCCTTCAGGAAAAGTAGTGATGAAAGATTCAACCTCTAAAATGGCTTCTTGGTTAGAGAAATATTCATACAATCCATCCGAGGAGAGGATCAGGAATTTGTCACGTGACGTTAGCTTGTGATGGCATAGTGATGGAGAGCATGTGATGTATGGTGATGTCCCGATGTAGTCGATCCTGAACATCTCTAAAAGTGCATCGTTCCATTTAGGCTGAGGGAATCAGAAAATCCCAAGATTCTTCAGTTCAATAAGATCATAGCGTAAAATATGATGAAGTCTGTTATTTTTTGAGTTGGAAACACATAAAATGTTAAATCTTATTTACCTGTTTGAGAAATCCAGCTCCAAATGCACGAGTGACCTTAAGATAACCTTTCACTCTATCATTCTCTACTGCACAATCATCTTCAGGATGCTCCTTCTTGATTCTTCTCACTTCCTGTCCTCATAAAAACAAAACCCCATTAAGTTCCCACATTCTACTTAACAAAACAACACAAATCTCTCTTTGATTGTTTGTTTTGCTACTTAATTTACCTCTTCATTTCTTGTGCTATGTTCCATGTTAAGCTGTAGAGGAACCAAACTATTACGCATTGCTCCATTCATCAACATTTCTTTATCTTCTAACGAGCTATCTTCCTTAATTCTCCCCAACTCCTTTTGCCTCTTTCTTCCAATCGCAAAATTAGGTTTCCGGGCTAAAACCGCTCGACTATCTCCAACGTTCATCACATAAACATCTTCTCCTTTCATCAATGTCACGAGAACGCATGATCCCATCAATGCCAATTCTGGATTCTCTTTAACCATCAGATCAGCTAACTCTAGATAGGCCTCTTCTGTTTTCCTAAGCGCTTGCAAGAGAGCTTTAAGAACATCTTTATGGTTTGTTGTCGTCTGATTTGGTCCTTTGTGATCGCATTTGTTATCACATAATTTGGTCTTGTTGTTTGACTTGTTCTCCCACTCGCATCTCCATTTCACAATCTTATCTTGATTTCTTGCACCAGAAGCAACACCATCGTCATTGTTTGTCGTCGCGGGAAAATTCTCTTTGACCGAACCGGAGGAATCTTCCTCGTCGGAACATTTTCCAATCTGGGCCTCGCCGTTTTTTCCAAAAGTTCGGAGCATTTCGTCGTTCCAGAGTAACCCATTGAGCTCCTTGTGCACGGCGGTGTATAGATTGTTGAGGAGATAGTCCGGCGCATCTGGACCGCTGAATCCGTCGTAGATTCCGACAAAAACCCATCCGTTTTCTTCAGAGACAACCACATGTACATGATCTTCCCCTGCTTTACCCTGAGCCCATTGAACATCCAAAACAGAGTCGATGCTCTCTTTTTCTTCCTTAGCTTCTCCTTCGTCGAATTTAGGGTTTTCGTCGCTTCTTGAGGAATTGATCTCAGGTTGAAGATGATTAACGGAATCTGATGAATCAGAACCGTTGATCGGCTCGATCACGCTCTTCTTCGAGCGAGGTTTGTTGCTGGAGATTAGATTCGTGAATAAGGACTTGAATGTGAGAAAACTCTTCTTCGATTTGGGTTTTTTCGGTGAGGATCTTCTTCTCTTGCTGCTCATTGTCTTCTTCGGTTTCTCTTTCTCCGTCTTCTTCGCCGATTCGATCGGACCCGAATACAATCCGCTTTCAATCGGACCCGACAAGAATCGCCGCTCAAACGGAGCTGCCCCGTGACCCGACTCGTTAACAATCGGACCCGATTGCCACGTGGCACCACGCGGCACAGGCTGGAGAGGGAGAGAGGCGAAATTACCGGAGCTCTCGAATGCAGAGGCGGAGACGGCGGAGCTGTACGGGGAATCGAAATCCGACGGCGGAGCTCCAGAGAGAGCCGTGGAGGGATTTGCGCTGACCGATGCGCCGGAGATTGAACGGAAAGTGGTGGTGGTGGTTTCTGGGTTAGGTTCTGATCGGAGAGGAATCTCCGGCGTAGAAGAAGGTAATACTAATCCAGTGAGATCCGGTCGTATGTAGCAGAACGAGTGGCCAAGTCCATCGTGAATCAGAGATACGTCGTACCGCCGGGAAATTTCTCCGGCGACGGTTCCGGTACAACAGGCGCTCAAAGTGGTGACTCCATTTCCCATTTGTCAAAAAATTAAAGACGAAGAGAATTGAGAAATTATAAGAGCTTAAACGATGTCGTTTCTAGCCACTTGAAGATTGGTCTCTCGAGATCCTGTGAATGAGTTTGGTTGATTTATGGTGGAACCAAATGAAGAAGAAGAGACAGAGTCACAGAGGAGAGAGATAAAGAGAGAGTTGACATTGAGAAGTTTATTCTTTGGGAATTGGTTTATTCTAACGTTAGTGGAATTAGTAAAATTATTATTAATACAAATTGCTTTTGACGGAAAGCTTTCTATTATTTTTAATAGCAGTGAGGCTACAAAAAATGATCTTTGGATATAATAAGGTTACGGGGTGTATAATTTGCCTCAGCCCTGATTTTTTTTTTTTTTTTTTGGGTTTTTGAAAAACACTCGATGGTAGGTAGTACAATTTTGATTTCATTGCATTTTTTTTTTTTGTTAATTAAAATGTTCAGATTGGTTCAAATGTGGTTGACTTTTTTTGTAATACCAATAGGATTCAAATCCTGTCCACATTCTGAATCAGGAATGCTCAATACGATTTGGTTTAACTAAACCAACGAACATTTATCTAAAACTCAAATTAAATTGGAGTAGTTTATAAAACAGTTATTTCCTTCTATAAAAATTGATGTTTTCTGTACGAATGAGTTGACTTTTGATGAAGTATGTGGTGGTTTTGTAAGAGATAGAAGAGAGTCATTAAAGTATCAAATAACAAAAAGTCAAATGACTTAATTTAGTGGTGAAGCAAATATTAAAATACCAACTAAATATTAATTTATCTGAAAAGGAAAACAGTAAATACATTTACACGTCCCCATTTTGAATCATTACGTTATTGGGAAGATGGTATAAAAAACTCCGAAAGCTGAAAACTTGAGCTTTTGGAGTAATGCAAAATGAATACTGAGCTTTTTATAGAAGATTAAAAAAAACCCAATCTTTTAGAAAAATGCAAAACGAATTCTGTATAACGAAAACTAGTATAGCCACAAATTTTAGTCGTAAAAAAAATTATTACGTAAATTGCGACATATAACGAAGTCCAAATTTATTGCAGGTTTTCAGTTACAAAAGATTACTAGTTTACAAACTTACAAACAGAAAATCATATAAGTATATACATACAAATTTTTTTGAAGAGTTACCGGAAAAAGTTATTTATATCACAATAACGTAAACATACATGTCATGTGAGTCAATATATAAATTACTGATAGTCGTCGTGCCCATTACTTTATTAGTCAGTTTCTCTCCATGAAGATTTGGTTGTATAGTGTCGAAAAAAGAAGAAGATTTGGTTGTTGTATAGTTGTATAAAAAAAAAAGGAAAAAAAAAAGATTTGGTTGTCGAGAACAAAGAAGATCGATCCTGCGAATGCTATTTTGGGTCAATCTTTTCTTTTAGGCAGATATGGATGGATGATGGTGAAATTCTCTCTGGCCTGCGAAACTCAGTTGCTATTGTAAAAACTTAAATGGGTTACAAACAATAATGGGCCGAACAATTGATTTGCTATTGGGAGTTTTTAAAAAAAAAAAAAATAATAATCCAAAATTCGGGAAAAACGGCAAATTCTCCAAGTTCATGTTACGCACGCTTCCGCTCTCTCTCTGACTCTCCTTCTCTTTCTCTCTCCCGCCATGGCAATGGTGACCGAGAAGATGCTCCACACAAATCCAGGAAGCATTTCATCTCCACAAGGTAACGACAATGACTCCGTTTCCTAGTTTTCTGCGCCGAGGTGATTTAATAGTTTGGTTACTATTTCTCGTAACGCCTTGAAAACCAGATGTTGGTTGTTTTTTTTTTTCGGATAGTGTGCGTGAATAACATAATCTGATCAGATAAGATTCCGATTTAGAAGAGGTTATCTCTATTTTTATCTCTGATTTTCGTTGTTTGGTTTGGAATTACATTCGAGTTTTATGTAAAATTGCCAGAATCGCGAATTGATTCTCGTTTTTGGGTTTTGGGGTCCCAATTGATGACCTTCGAGGGTATAACATGCGCATTATGCTGATTTTAGGATCTACTTCGGAATTTGAAATTTAATGACTCTATTATATATCCTTTCATGCTCGCCAATATCCACAATCTGGGTAATGTATGCCAGAAAATGTTGATTCAGAGGTCAAAGCGAATCTCAAAAAACGCTCATAATTTTAGGAAACCGTGTTCTGTCTACCTTACAATTTCTCATTGTTGCTGTTGTTCTTCTTCACTCCCCCATGATTTTTTGCAGAAGATTGATGTGTTTATGTTTGGAACTCGCTTTCAGGTTTGATAAACTTGTAGCTGGGTGAGTTTTATCATCAATGGGGAAGAACCTGCGTCAGAAAGTTACTTGCTCCCCAATCCAAAACCATCCCGGATTCATGTGGGGACTATTTGACATTCTTAAGCACAACCATTGGCGTTACATCAAGAAACGACTTCCTCACAAAAGACCCATTGGTAGAAGAAGTGCTGGTAACAAATTATGCCATGCTTCTGTTGGTGTTTATTAGCTTTTTACAGTCTCATAAGCATTGAGCATAGTAAGGGTTGTTTATACAACTGCTTATATTTGTAACATTTTCCATGTTCTCTGTTTTCTGCTTTTAGTGACAAAAAGCGAAGTAAATAACACAATTCCATCACCAGATGGTATTCCCGTATCCAAAAGCAAGGTGGAAGATAAAACAAATGTAGTAAGTTGATTCAAACTGTATAAATGTTACTGTAATCATAAAGGCAGATTCTAAAAGCAACTCTCTCACCCATCGGCTTCATTGCTTCAGGACTCTGGGCAAAGACCAAAGAAGCCTAGTTCTGCAGTAAAGTCCAAAGAGTCTAACTCGGGGGAGAAAACAAAAAATCAGCATAATCCAGAGGAGAAGTCCAAGAAACTCAATTCGGAAGAGAAGTCGAGAAGAACACATTCGGAGATCAAACGGTCTGTGAAAGCTTTGATTAAGGCACTTGTGATAGAGGACAAGTCTAAGAGGAAAGGTCGTCATCACAGAAACTCTACTTATCCTGTCCAGTCAAACCCAAAAGAGAAGGAGTCATTGAGTGAGGTAGAATCTTCTGATAAGAATTCCTCAAACGGTGATGAGCGCAACCGAGTCTTTAACCAGACGGTTGGCATTTCACCCGCGATTGGTTCCTTGAACCCGCTTTATCTCATGTCCGAGGAGTCAAGCAATAGTGACAGCGAAGAATTTAGGGTAGAGAACACTCCAGTTGATGATACTGATGAAAATAAATCAGATTTTGATGAAAGTGATTCCAAGAAGAAGGGGAAGAACGATGAGGAGGAAGCTTGGTTTGATCCAAAGTTGAGGCATACAAAGGAATTCTCGGAGGCTGAGGATGATACATCGCCTAGACGGTCAAAAGCATGTCTTGATGCTCTCAATTTGATACACATGAATAGAAACTTCTTGTTAAAAGTTTTGCAGGATCCGGGTTCTCCGCTAGCCCGGCATTTCCAGAGCCAACAAGCTTTTAGCTCCAAGACAATGACTAAAGCCGGATCCTTTCCTACACATGGTAGCAATAGAGAGGATCATAACAATGGTTTTGACTCGGTGGGAGATTTCGAAAAAAAATCAACATCTCCTTCCATAGCTGCAGAACACAGAGCAGATGGGATACAGAAGTTAAACGAATCAATGGCGAAATTTGCCGATGATGATTCATCTGGTTCCGGTTACACGAGGAAGCGAGGAAAGAACCAAGTGGTTATCAAACGTTTCAAGGATCTAAGACAGAAGATAAAGCATGTGATTAACGAGAACAAGAACGAGAAACACCGTATCACTATGGATGCTGTCTTAGACAAAGTACCCCGAAAGTATGGATTTTCGAAAGATTTGAGACACGACATATTCGCCCACTTGAAAGGAAGTTCTGCAACTAAGAGCAACAAAGCAGAAGGCACAAAACTGAAGCAAATAAAAAGAACTTCATCTCTGTGTGGATCACTTGATAGATATCTTCAGCTGTATGAAAGTAGCTTTCAAAGAGAAACAAAGAACAACAATACTTCAGAGAAATCAGAGGTGGAGTCTGAAGAACCGGCGTTGCCTGCTAAGAGTCCTAGAATCTTGGGAAGGATTCTCTCATTACCTGAAATGAAATCTTCTTACGCTTTGAAGATTGATGACCTTCCTGGCCAATTCACAACTTCAAGTAGATCTATCGATCAAGAACGAGATGGTTTAGACGACATTCCAGAGATCTCAGAAGATCACTCTCAGTCTTCAGAACATGAAATGCCAGAGACTACTGCGGACCCGTCTTCTGACCCAGAAAATCCTGCTTTGATGATCGAGACAGAAGAAGACAGAGAAATCTCTACGCTTGATGCTGAACCGGAAACAAAATCTTTGAATAAATCATCAGGAGACAGTCTTACTTTTGATGAAAATGCTTCTGAATCTCACATGCCACGAGGTATCTTCATTGCCCATATTGAGCTTTTGATCACATTGCCTTCTCTTGTCTCTTGTTTTGACAATGACGAACTTCTTTTTTTTTTTGCAGATTGGGAGATACAACACGATCCAGACACAGAGACTGTTTCAAGAAGCAAACAATTAGAAAGCATAACAGCAGCAGCCATAGACGAAGTCCTCCAGATAGAAGCACAAGATAAATTGAAATTTAACTATGTAAGAGACATTCTCGAGATCTCTGGTTTCAACGGACCCGAATCGCTCTCAATGTGGCAATTAGATTACCAGCCGTTAGATCCATTAGTCTACGAAGAAGTGACAACAACAACAGGGTGTATGATCCAAGATCCAGAATGTTCAAGAAACGAAGAAGAAGGTGGTAACTGCAACCACTTGCTTCTTTTCGATCTAATCAATGAGGTACTAATCGAAATCTACGAAAGGTCTTACCACTATTGTCCCAAACCGTTATCATCCCTATGTAGAATCCATCCAATGACAGTGGGTTATAGTGTTTTGAAAGAGGTTTGGGTTAGAATAAGCTGTTACTTGCGTTACAAGCCACACGACGAGCAATCATTTGATAAGATTATGAGTAGGGATTTGTCGAGAGATGACGGGTGGATGGATTTGCAGTTTGAGAGTGAATGCGTTGGAATTGAAGTTGAGGATATGATCTTCGAGGAACTTCTGGAAGAATTGCTTGTATACGGTTAAGAGGGTTTTGAAGAACACGAATCATTTCTTCATTTTTGTTTTTGCATTCTTTTTTTGGGTTGATGGTGTTGTTGTTGTTGTTTTGCTTGGAGTTTAAGGTACATAAAAGAGAAAACATGGTGTTCGTATGAGCTTTTCGTTTTGGTTGTGATGGAGTTCAGGAGTTGTGTAAAAGAGATTGTAGAGGAAATGATGTGTTCAAATGATTGAGGTTAGGAGAAAGAAGGTGGAATATATATAATTTATAAAACACAAAATCAATTTCAAGTGATGCAAGTGGTGTAAAACATATTAATTTGGTATAAATAAATTGTCATTACGCAAGGTATCAAAAGCCCGTCTAGCTCAGTTGGTAGAGCGCAAGGCTCTTAACCTTGTGGTCGTGGGTTCGAGCCCCACGGTGGGCGTTATTTTCTTTTTACAGTTTTGCATGTTTTGTTTTTCTCTCTGATCTCTCTTTCCTCGGCCTTCAAAAAGCTCAAATTGGAAGTTAGGTAAACCTCTTTAATTTTTGAACTTTTTAACCTCTTGCCCCAACGCAAACCCCAATTCCAAAACTACACTAATAATTTTTTTTGTTTTTCTTCACGTAATTATTTTATCACAAGAAAGGAAAACACAATATTTTCATATCAACACTCTTTAACTTTATATAGAATTAGACTTATCGACGACACTGCATTATTCCCCCCATATGGATGGTTCTCCTAATTTTTCCGTACTTTTTTCTACAGATCGATTTTTCGAAAAGTGTTCAAAAGAAGAGATTCGATTCGAATGCCCACATAGAATGGACAAGGTCCATAATGGGCCCACCCCAAGTTGGCTCATCTTTTTGCGTACTCTTCACTTCATTTTTGACAAAAAAGTCTTTGGAACACTACTTTGCTTTGCAACATCTTCTTGTTTTAGAGACTTTTTTTTTTTTTCCTAATCGGATCAACCAAGGCTATGTTACCCCCACATCAAAATCTACGATATCTTTTCACACATCACCTGGAAAAGAGAGAACCATTATACTATAATCACATAATTAATGTTGGAATATGGATTTATTTTTTTTGTAAGTTTAAAGGCAAAATAGGGATTAATTATTATGGAAACAGTCAATGCCGTTTTTTTTTAAAAAAAATTCAAAATAATGTAAATTTAAACCGAAAACTCTAAATTATATAAATCCTAAAACCTAATAGAAAATTGAAAGGTATAAAAGCTAAACTCCACTCAAACTATATTTTCTTAATGGTAAAATCTCAAGAAAAATATATTTTCTTAATGGTAAAATCTCAAGAAAAATATATTTTCTTAACTCTACCAGATTTAACATATCTTTATAGATTTGTTTCCTAATACTCCATAAAAAAAAAAAATATGTATAGATTTTGTATTGATATTGAACTGTAAGAAATTGATTTTTTTTTTTGGGATTCTAAACCATTAAAATCTTAAATTTATGGGATGATAGAATTTTCTTTCTTAACTTTTGTAACAATATTCGAAACAATTTTTAAACACAGTTTTTTGAAAAATTCTCTTTAGTGATTATTTTAGTGGATATGCTTTTGTTTTCAACTCCATTCTCAAAATTTTAATTTCCGATATTGGAAAAGGGTAAAAGTTGTAAATAGAGATTATCTTCAGGAACGATTATTTAGGTGATAAGAGTGGAACAGGATTGTGACAGGTGGACGGTTCATACATTCTCAATTAGCCTATAAATAAGGAGGCTCCTCCGTAATTCAGTTTCATTCGCTAATATTATTGTTTAAAGCTTATTCAAAGCAAATTAAGAGATCATCTTCGTTCGTGATTCTTCGAATTTTGTAAGAGAAAATGTCTTGCTGTGGAGGAAACTGTGGTTGCGGATCTGGCTGCAAGTGTGTTGGATGCGGAGGGTAATGTCTCGATTCTCACGTTTTGTCTTTTTTTTTTTCTGTTAAATTTTCTTGGGAAAGTCTCTTTTTTTTTTCTCGAGAAAATCTGCTTCATGCAGCGCTTTTTATAAGATTTTGTCTTGTTTTTTTTTTTTGAACTATCTCAATTTTCTGATCTGGAATCCCTAATTCTTCGACGAGATCGTAACAATATTTAATCAAATCTCTCTGGTTTTAATTTTCCTCAATTTTGACGCACGATCTCGATGCTTTTCGCTTTGTGCAGTTGCAAAATGTACCCAGACTTGGGCTTCTCCGGCGAGACCACCACCACCGAGACTCTTGTCCTCGGGGTTGCTCCGGCGATGAACTCCCAGTACGAGGCTTCCGGCGAGACATTCGTCGCCGAGAATGATGCCTGCAAATGCGGATCTGACTGCAAGTGCAACCCTTGCACCTGCAAATGAAGAATCCCATGAACCATAAACCCTAAGAGTCTCCAATAACCCTAATGTTATGTTAGGTTTGGTTATGTGTAATAATGGCTGATTTCTCCGGGGAGTTTTTCCGGGGAAGTGAGTCTTGTCTTGTTCTTCTTCGTCTTCTTCTTCTGTGTGTGTTTTTAATGGTTTGGTCATAAGATATCTCTGTAAGTTTTATCTCTGTGACTATATATAATCCAAAAGAATTATGGGGTTTCTTATTTGAGTCTTTGAGTGAAGTTTCAATCACAGAGCTTTAAAAGTTTGCTTCTTTCTTACACACCACACAATTAAGATCAAGCCATGTCTCTCTCTGGTTATAAAGCTTAGATAGACAAGAACAGACACATAATAATGAAACTACTCCGACACATATAGTACACAAGTTCTTGACAACAACTAAGGTGTTGTTGAAGCAGAAACTGGCTTATCAACAATTCCTTCAGTGGCTCTTTTGAATAAGTTATGTACCTGTCTTGAGGTGAAACCGATCTTCTCTAAATCACCAAGCTGTTGAAAATCCATACATTTGGTTAGTAGATGAAGCAGAGTTTGGTTAGTAGATGAAACAGAGTTTAGCTCTCAACAGCAGATTTGGGGAAGAAGAATGAATGTATACCGATTTTAAAGGGCTTGTTTCTCTGAGTTCAATGATGTACTCAGCCATCTTCTGTCCAATTCCCTGAGAGAGAAAAAAATGAAACAGAGCTATGTGAAGTGAAACAAATATTTGACTATGGAAGCATAGATTTTGTGAGTTCATGTGGCTTTTACCTTTAACTCCATTAGCTCTTCTCTGTGTTTAAAAAAATAGATAAATGGTGAAAGTTAGTTCTTGTGAGAGCTTAAGGGTTATGAAGAATCTAAGGCAGGCAGATGAAACTGGACACTATTGTTACCTGTTGGCTGTATTCAAGAAGTGAATATACTCTTTTATGAGGGACGTCTGTGAAAAGAAAGCAAGTCGCAAAAAGGATCAGATTTCTAGTTCTTGTCGACATAATAGCCCATGTTGTTGATTCATACCTTTAAATTAGTGCTCCAAGCATTGAACTTCTGGCAAGTGCCTTCCATCCGCATATTCTCAGTGTTTTCAGAAAGTAAAGGTGTTTTTGGAGTCATTCGCTTGAGAATAGGAGAGCATCCCTCTGCTGAATTTGGTTTTGCATTTGGGTCTATTGGAGATAGAGCTTCTCGAAGGGGACTTAGTTCTGCGTATTTCTTCTCCAGCCCCAATGGGTTATCTAGTATAAACGCAAACCAAAGTTATAAGAAATCTAAAAAATTTCCATAAACAAAATTATCAACAAGTTGCTCAAGAAAGCAAACCTCTCAAGGTTGCTTCTGATACCAACAAATTCTCTTCGCCTGATGAGTCTCTCTCATGTTCTTTGGTTGGAGAAGCTAAGTGAAGATTCTGTATTGGTTCCTTTATTATTCAAAGAACTCAATTACTTAAGTAAAGCTTTAACGTAATATATCAAAACGTGCAATATGGTATAAAAGGTTTCACAATGACAGCAGAGCAGCATACCAATAAATGTGGAGCAGCAAGAGTTTCCCCACCAAATAAGCTCCTGGCGGTCACAAATGCGTCCCTGTGTATGGATATATTGTGAGGAAATAGGTTTTAGGATAAAGAATAATTAAAAACTCAACCATTCAAAGGGGTACCTCTGACCGATGCCAGCAAGTTTAGCACTTTCTGCAATGGCTGATCCGTGACAACCGAGTTTCTTGACGGAGCTTTGCGAAATTAAAGTTTGATTTGTACCCATCAGCGGAGAGTGTATTGCCATCATTCTGTGTGAGCTTTTCGTCTTGCCTTTTGATTCAAGCCAAGCTTGCAGTTTTGCTTCCATATCTACTTTAACCTTAGGGGTCTCCACCTTGGGATTCAAAGGAATATTGTTTGAGATGTGCCTTGACCTTGCAGCCAAGCTAACAGTACGAAGAGATTCTTGGTATTCTCCAGGATTCTAACAGAGTAAAAACAAACAAATAGATTCATCACATTAGCCACTCGGAATATTTCCTGATCAAAGCAATGAATTCCACTATACACAAATAAGTCTTCATCTTCCTACCAGACATGCCACCATGAGAGCTCTACTTGTTCCTCCAAGTGAATCCTGCAGTATTCGAGTCAATTTGCTTTCCCTGTAAGGCACTCTTTGCAGGTTATTATTCAGTGCATAAACCACATTGGACAATGCAAATAGTGACTGGTTAATCTTGGCACTCTCCTGTAGACGGATTCCTTCATTGCCTGTCCTCCTATTGTCTTCGTTACCTGGTTAAGCCATGGAGTCAAGAACGTATAGAGGGTCCTATAATTCGACCTTGGAAAATGGTTAGAAATTTACCAGCCAGATCAATCATGTTGATCTTTCCTGTGACAACACCTTCTGAGGTTACGGAGACAACAAGCACTCCATGGCTTCTGCTAGAGACATCATTTAAACCAGTGTGCGCAACTTTCCTCCGCCGAACGCCACACGAATAGGCCTCGTTAAAATCATTCATGGAGTTAACTGGGATAGTAGACAGTCCCTTAAGATGAACATGTCCATCTTTGTCATCCCAAATAGCAATCTCGTTGGCTTTGACTTCTAGGAGATCCCAACATCTGTCCATGTAAACTTCATAATATGAAATCTCTGCTCTACTTCCTGTCTTCTCGCACATAGAAAGAATGGTGGACATGGTCAAGGGCATCAAGCCAGGGAGCTCATCGATTCCCTGAGAACATCAAATGCAAGCATAGCTGAAACCACACTATTATGGTTTACAAAAAAAAATCACAAAGCAGTTTGAGAAAGAGCTATTCTTTCAAACCCAATTCAGAGCTCAGCATAAGAGAGGTTTTGATAAAAGCTCACAGGAAAAGTTTCCTCGGAAGCAAATCAGAAGCTGAGTAACCCAACAAACACTAATCCCGATATATCACTAAGACAATTGCCATCCTTTTTGTCTACGAACAAACAGCAATTCTCACGATTTCTCCAGTATCCAACAGAAATTAAGCAGAGAGAATCTCTAGTTATCGCGATTTTGATCCTAAATCCAAATTTGTGAAATTAGGTTTATAGCTAACCGACCTGCATCGTAAACGTCTTTCCGCTTCCAGTGGCTCCATAAGCAAGCACGGTAGCGTTGAAACCCTGAAAAATCCCCGGAATCAAAGGATTTACTTCTCTATCAAATATCTGCTTCACATTATCCTCATCTCTCCCGTAAAACGCATCCAGTTTATAGCTTTCGTTACGACTGCTCCAAATAACACCAAACCCATCATCAAATTTTGTCCCCACGAACATAAAAGAGTAAAAAGAAAAGGAGAGACGCTTACCAGCTATCTGGATCTTTGAGGTAAACCGCCACTTCGCTCGCATCTCCGGCATCGCCGCCGATTACGGAAACACAGGATCGGCCGACACCACTCTCGTCGGAAATCTCTCGGGGAAGAAACGGACGAACCCTAAGGACGACTCTAACCTTGGAAATCGAAGACGAATCCAAAACTTTGGTTTTCACTGGAGTTTTCGAATCCATTTCTGTCTATGTTTGAGAGAGAGAGAGAGAGAGAGAGAGAGAGAGAGAGAAGAGATTATTGTTTTCAAATTTGAAGTCAGGACTCAGGAGTGTGATCCCGTTGGTATTTTCGAATTTGCTATGTTCAATTTGTTTAAAAAGCTTTGTTATTAGGCCCACCATTACATTTTTTAGTTTTTATTTGGGTTAGTTTTGGGCCCAGAACCACATTTTTTCTTTCCGAGACATTATTACTTCGAGATCGGACGGCTCTCGCTATCATCCTCGTGATCAAATCTTGGTAAAGTGTTTCTACGGTCAACGACGCATCAGCTAATTTTAACTTTCAAATTAAATTTAAAATCCTAGTTAAGTAGATAGAATTCTATTTTATTAATGCATCAAATTCTAGTTAACTACATAAAATTCTATTTTATTACATAGAAATCTATATACCTACATAAAATTATATATTACTAGTATATGAAATTCTAGTTAAATACATAGAAATCTATTACATATAATTCTATTTTATTAGTACATCAAATTCTATTTAAATACATATAATTTTATTTTAATACATAGAAATCTATTTACGTATACAGAACTTTAGATACATAAAAACTAGTATCTAAACACATGAAATGACACAACAACAAAACTAATGTAATGGTTTTTAGATTATTATTATTATTATTAGAAACAAATAATAACACCTAGTATATTTTTTTATTAGAAACAAATAATAACACCTAGTATATATCTTTCACTTTTACCATGACTTCATATATATATATTTTTTTTTTTGAACTAATGACTTCATATATTCTGAAGTTAACTTCACTTTTATGATGCTTAAATTTATTTTATCTTCTGAATTTCATTTTATCAAAACCAACCGGAACAAACAAAAATACCATAGAATAATGTTTTTTTATTCAATAAAGTAGAAAAAATTGATTTGAGTCCATAGAGAGAATAATACATACACCTTGGTGAGGCGAAGGAAGGGTAACGGCGAGTAACGGTAACGTCGGCGGAACAAGTTTTGACCTTTTTTTTTAATCCCAATTTTTTTTTCCTTCTTCTTATTTTTCCATTAGTCTCTCTCGTCTCTCTTTCGTTCAACGGGCAAAGTTTTTTTCGAATAAAGTTCTGGTTTTCTTAACGTTCCCTTCTTCTTCCTCTTCTTCTCTGCTCGCGAATTCGTCCATCTGCCTATCTCGATGAGCTTCAGTTCGAATCCAGCGGATTGTTCTCCGGACAAGGTCAGATTTCACCCGGAATCCGATTAGGGTTTTTCATTTCTTGTGATCAGATTAGGTTTTCTTCTTCTACTGTTGTGTAAGTTCTTGGTTGTTAGGTCTGGATCAGAAGTCGTTTTACGGTATCGGAAGAGGGTCTTATTGGTTTATATTGATTTGACTTGTTATAAACCCTAAATCGTTTGATGCTTGAAAGAAATCTACTTCTTTTACTGGGTTTCCCGATTTGTGAGATCTGGGCGTTGGTTTTCTGATTTTTGATTCACTGGTTTGATAATGATCCGTTATTCTTCAGTCTCTGTTATATTCCTGTTCCTTGTGAGAAATCTGGATTTTGGTGATCTTCAGGAGGAAAGGAGCGAATTGAGAATTGAGATTCACTGTATTGAGAATAAGCAACCAACACCTGCTTCTTGCTCTTCTGCATCCGAAGGCAGTGCCAATTTCTTCCTCAAGTCACCTGAAATCGCAACTCCTGCCGCAGCATCCCTAACTCAAAGGTAGTGTTATCTGCTTCGTTTCATCTTCTTTCGATATGTGTGAGTTTCTACAAGTTTTTTTTGCTTGGAACTCTGAATTCCGCACCTGATCTCTTCTCAAATCTTGGATTTTGCTATGTTTAATGTTGATCCTGCAGAAGGACAAGTGGCCCTATGAGGCGAGCAAAAGGTGGCTGGACTCCACAGGAGGTTAGTGGTTACTTTTTTCTTCTTCTATTTTCTGATTATCAATGGGTTTCGTAATAGAGAAGGCTTATGTGTACAACAATCTAATTCGACTATGTATCTTATACATGCATGGATTACTATTTAGTAAATACTTGATTGAAAGATGAGACTAGCCTGTAATTGGTTCTATCACTATTCAGGATGAGACACTGAGACAAGCAGTTGACAAGTATAAGGGCAAGAGGTGGAAGAAAGTAGGTAAATTTCTTTTCTTGCATCTATTTCCTGTACAAAAAGTAGCATCAGTGTTCTTCTTGTCGGTCTTGATTTATTGTTATTTCACTTTGCAGCGGAATTTTTCACAGATAGAACAGAAGTCCAATGCTTGCACCGGTGGCAGAAAGTTATTAATCCTAAGCTTGTTAAAGGACCTTGGACTCAAAAGGTTCCTTTTTCTTTTTGATGTTTTGAAACTTTTTTCCGTTTTTGATTCCACGCAAAATTTAGGCGAGCTCTAAAAACTTCTCCTTCGTTTCTGATTTTGTAGGAAGATGATACAATTGTTGAACTTGTGAGAAAGTATGGACCGGCCAAATGGTCTGTTATCGCAGGGTCTTTACCAGGTCGTATCGGGAAGCAATGTAGAGAAAGGTAATAACGATTTGAATAGAACTTATGCCTCCTTTCATTTTTGGAAGCTTCAACAAGATGTATTTATGATTACAGGTGGCACAACCATCTAAATCCCGGTATTAAAAAAGATGCTTGGACTAGAGAAGAAGAATCAGCTCTCATGAATGCTCATCGAATGCACGGAAACAGATGGGCTGAAATTGCTAAAGTCTTGCCTGGAAGGTATACTTTCTTGTTGAACACAGTTGAAAGTGCTAAGATCCTTTCATGAAACTGTCTGTCTGGCTTTATGCAGGACGGATAACGCGATTAAGAATCACTGGAATAGTTCATTGAAGAAAAAGTTAGAGTTCTATATAGCTACCGGCAACTTGCCACCGCCAGCAACCAAACTCGGCGTTCCCAATGATTTTGCCGATGGAGACGGAGATTCCAAGCAGTCTATTGCAACTAAGCGTTTAAAGGATTCTGATTCGGTTTCCGAAACTTCTTCAGGAAATACAGATACAGATGAAGATGGAAGAGAGCGTATAAACTCTTCTTCAGCTCTGCTTGATGAAGTAGCTGCTTCACGAAGAATCAGTGTTAAGGAGTATGCTTGTTCTCCTGCTTCTGTTGAGTACAAGCCTCAGTTGCCTAACCTGGGACCAATTTCAGAAAAAGCCGGAATCAACTCAAAAGCTTATGTCGAAAGATCCATCCAAAGGAAAGAAGAAAATGGGTTTGGAACTCCAAAGCATGGTAACCTGTACTATAAGTCTCCACTAGACTTTTACTTTCCATCAGAAGCGGATCTGCAACGTATGTACGGATATGAATGTGGTTGCAGTCCCGGTGCTGCATCACCACCGGTTAGCTTGATGACTCCACCGTGTAATAAGGACAGTGGTTTAACTGCAACAAGGAGTCCTGAATCTTTCTTGAGAGAAGCTGCTAGGACTTTTCCAAACACGCCTTCTATCTTTAGGAAAAGGCGAAAGATTGTTTCAGCGAAGAAAACAGATGATGATGTTTTTAACGGTGTAGCTAAGGAAGAAGCTGATCAAAAAGAAAACAGTAAAGATAGCTCAGAGATTTCTCCACTTCGGACAGAAGGTTTGTTGCTAGAGATAGTTGATGATTGTCGAGACGATGAGAAATTCGGGTCAAATGGAAATACTTTCAACGTGTCTCCGCCATATCGGTTAAGAGCTAAAAGAACAGCTGTGTTCATCAAATCAAGACAGCTTGAGTTTACATCTGCAAAAGAGAATACTGAAACGGAAACATCTGAGTTAGCATCTGAGGAAGACGAGCGTGTGTAGATGCCCTTGCCTTCTGATGCAGAAATCTTCTTCATCTTGTGCAAACAAAGCTGGATATATCAACTTAGAAACTGTGAGTGAAAAAATTAAATCTTTTCTCCAATATCACTAATCTGAGTTTGTGCCAATAATCTGAAATTCCTTTAATTCTTGAATACAGAGACTATTTGAAGAAACCGGTGTGGTTCCAGAAGAATTTCAAGAGTTTTTGTGAAGAAATATCATTTTCATTCTCTCTTTCTTTTTCTCAAGCTCCTTAATCCGTGGCTTTGGGTTTTCCGGTCATCTAACACCTGAACTAATGAATCGGGTACACTTGAAATAGTTTTAACTTTTAAGAAATAATCTTTTGTTTACTTTCAAATGATTCTGTGCAGAAACCAACTATAGTTAAGAGCCGATTAGAATTGGTTATTTTAGTTATTCTTTTGGGTATATATGTAGACACTGAAACTTTATCTGCACCCAACACAACACACTTGTTTTGGAAAAAGGATTGAGAAAGAGAACAAAACATATATAAGCCACGCGCGTCGATTTTGTAATTAACTATTATCATCTTCGTTTTCTCGCCGGGCCTGAAAATTGGTTTGTGCTACGGGTTGGCCCATAAAAGATTGGATTATGGGCTTTACAATGCGTACAAATTTTTAGATACTTGTTTTTTTTTTCATTCTGTAATGTAAAATAGAGATCTCCTCGAGAATGTCAAATTTTCTGTAGTTATATTACACTAGAGATTAACCCGCGCTTTGCGCGGATTTATTTAATTTAAATTTGTATATTATAATTTCATATGTTTATTTTTATTTTATATTCGTTTTTTTAAAAAAAAAAAAATTTAGATGTTGTTTTATTTTTTTTATTATCCAAAAATATGTACACATATTATTATCAAGTTCTTTTTTTAACATAAATTGTGATGTATTAATTGTTAAAAAAATTCTTCCTATACTTATATGCTGTTGTAAGTATATATGTCTCATCACTCAATATATCTATTCAAATGTCTTTTTTTATGTCTCTTATTTCTAGTGAGATCAACAAATTAAACTCACCATCAAACCTAGCCCTGAACATTTCGGGACAGGTTTCTCATTCCGTCCCGTACCTATCCTGAATTTTCTATCTATTTCCAATTCCGTTGAAAATAACTATATATTTGTGATCATTTATTTTATTCAAACGGATACAGGAAAAATACGTGAGAGGAATGGATATGAGATCACGTACCCAAATTACCCATTTAAAAATTTAAAATATAAAATCTCTATATAGTATCATTGGGGATATCTCAAGGCTTTCTACTTTTTTAAAAATCTTATTCCAAATAGACTCAAAAAATTTGCATTGTTAAAATATTTAGAAGCCCATTTTTTTAAAAAACTTGTATACTGATGTGGATACCTTAGAACTTAGATGAAGAGAAGATTGCCTAATTATATATATGATTTTTAGAAAAATACTCTTTTTCATTTAAAAACGATATTCAACCGCAACGAAAATACTCTATTTACAAACATATGATATCATCATATCCAAAAGGAAAGAAATCAACCAAGTGACAGAAATTAAATGAAACTTGCATAAAAATAGTTATAAAAAAAAACCATGAGAAAATCTGTCAAATCTTTAGAATCTTAATTGGTGATATAAAAGCAGCATATGAATTTATATGATCTACACAGAGAAGAATCCCTGAGAAAGGAGGAGNTTATAAAAGAAAACCATGAGAAAATCTGTCAAATCTTTAGAATCTTAATTGGTGATATAAAAGCAGCATATGAATTTATATGATCTACACAGAGAAGAATCCCTGAGAAAGGAGGAGGATAGAAAGAGACAACAACTTCTAAGTTAAGAAGGTTCCGATTGTGGTTTGATTGAGAACTTTCGAACTGTGATCGAGTCCATGAGAACCAACCTGACAAGGATTTTTACAAAGCACAAAACATGATATTACCATACAAACTCGTACACTATTTTGATTCAGAGACAAACATTTACTTACCATGTAAGTTAATGCAGCATAACGTTCTTCGTTCAGGTATAGTGGTTTTCCTCTGGTCATATCCATATCCTGGAGCCCAAAAACAAAATCAACCAATATCCTTCGCACGGAAACAACAAGATCAAACTTAAATTTTAAACAAGAATTTCTTTTGTAGGTCTACCTCTTCTCCAAAGGTATCCAAGTAAGGAGATGGCCAAGGTGATTGTCTTGCAAATCTTTGCAGCAAAATTGTTGTCCGCTATTGAAAAATGAAGAATAGTAGTAATCAATTAAAATCCCCCAAAAATGATGCAAACACCATCATACATACACAAGCAAAACTGAAAGTAAAAAAAAGAAACTTGTGTATTGAGAGAGAGGCGATACCCGTATCAGAAGATATACACCAGTACCAGCACCACAGGTAACTGCATGAGTCTGACAACCACTTTCCCTGTACAAGTACGTTACAACGTGGTTTATTATTTGGTTTCTAAAACAAGAACTACGATATTTGGAGAGTGACGCAAATACCTGCAACAAGGTCTCCATATGGGAGAACACAATCTTCCTCAAAGAAGACATAATGCAGGATCGTCGATAACTTTCGTGCAGCTGCCGCATGGTTTTTTTATACACCTAATAAAAAGAACATGCTTCTTGATTAGAGGAAATCTCTTCGATTGGGAAAATAACTCGTGCAAAAACCAGAGAGAGAGAGAGAGAGAGACGCTGCTTTAAAACCTTTGCAGCAGGTCCTGATATAAATTGGGTAATTTCATAAGCTGGAAAGGAACTACAGGGGTTATGCAAAGGGGCCCTTGAACTCTGTTAACTCTGTATTCTTTCTGAAAATGTCGAAGCCATGTTTGTGTTGAAGACCGGAGAAGTTCATCATTGAGAATGGTGTCAATAGGCGGAATCTTGAACATTTTCTCCAGCTCATGCACATGATTCAGCTCAGATTGGGGACTATACATGAAATCCATATTGTCGCTGGTGGAGTCAAATGGCACATCAAACATATCTACCTCTTCATGAAACTTCCCTGGAGTAGTTTTCAGTAGCCTCCACAACAATGCACATCTCCTCAAGAAAGGAAGACTGTATTTACGGATTGTCTCTTTTATATCACATGATAAATCCATATTGTTAGACCTGAAATACCCCCAACCACCTGGTTCTCTCAAAGCGATGGAGATGTCACTAAGCAGGTTTTCCTTCAAATCTAACTCAGTCAATTCACATAGGCGACCTGCACAATAGGCAATTACAGTCTGCTCCAAAGACAACATGATTAGGAAAAGTGAGTCTTAAAAGGCAAAATTAGTTTATACACAGAGAACAATGTGGCATACCTGAACAAGAGAGACACTGTGGAAAATATGCACAAGTGACAATAGAGATTCCACGCATGTGATAAAAGGAAAAGGGAGACAAAAGAGAGCCCACATCAGTGATGAAAATGGGTCATGAGCAAGAACTGGATCAGATGCTCGATTCCAGAGCAGGTCTATATTCTTCATTGAACCTGCTGCTGTGCCTGAAAAGATGGCAACTATTCTCAGATTTTATCAAGAAACATCATCTACAGTTAGAAACTAATTCATTGATAATTGGGGAATTTGTAGATAGACTAAAATTGATCCCATAAAATCCCAACTAATGTCTGCTTTAAAATCCCAACCATGTAGACAGATATTTCCATATAATTTATTCTCTTTCAAAATTGGAGAGAAAGTACCTTCATTTCCAAATATGCTGGCCGAAGAACTACTTGAAATTCCAGAGCATATAGACTCTGCAAGATGCTTCATACCCATAAATCTCTGACGAACATGTAGAGCATTCTTTGTTCGGGTGCTCTGTACCACTCGTAATAAGAGTGACAAAACAGTTCCCTTAGAGGTTTTAAACTCTTCATACAAGGAGTCAATACAATAGACAGGAAGCACCGAATTCTTCGCACAGCGAGTAACAATTTCCATTGAAATAAGAGAGTACTTAAGGGTGTCCCACATGACTATTGATTGTGCTTGCCATGGACTTTCCAGAGATTTTTCCTGTCGCTGGGAAAATTAGAAATTCCAGAGCTTGTTAGATACAGATTCAAGATCTTTCCTTCTTGGTTCAACTCCCTGCAGAGAAACTGTTTTAACGGTATCACCATCTTCGATCCCTTCAGCAGCAGATCGTAGTAGACACAATGCTTCAGAGAGCCAAAGAGAAGGCTTCTGTGCATCTGATCTACCTAACTTAGCATGCGGACTTTCTTGTAGCTTCGAGACAGAACATAAATCTCCAGGACAAGCAGGCAATACAGAATTAGCTAGTCGGCGGCATGCAGGACAGAGAAATTCTCCCTAACAGAAAAAACAATGCTGAAGATTCAGAAAGAGCATATTAAAGCCCCAGAAAAATATCTCTAAACTGGCCAAGCAAAAATACCTGTTCAAGATCCACAATATGTGCACCTTCAAAGACATTTCTTCTACCAGACCTACATCATTCAAACAAAAAAAAAAGAGCTCTTAAATTCAATGTTAATATCACAGCTGTAAATCAAGGAAGCAAAATAATCAATTCAATTATACACAACAGGTAGGAAGGAAATATCAACCTGAAAGAAAAAAGTCTCACCTACCTACAAGCTAATCAATTGTTTGTTTCTCACTTACGACTACAAAGAAGTAAAAATATGGCTCACCTTTCCCTTAACGATTTTAAATATCGTTCAAGACAGCTCTGATGCACAGCATGTCCACATGATGAAAGATAAACCCCATCACAGTCGGTAGGGTGAAACCCATCTGAACCGACATCAGGATGTCTGGAGGTCTGTCTTGATCGAATATCAGTAAATCTAACTTGCAAAGTAGACGGACCACCAACATAATTTCTCTCCAAGCTACTTTTAGCATCATGCTGTCGATGATCTACATGTGTAAGGCTTTCATTTATCATGTTTTCAATTTTTTTACGAACTGTTTGATACATAGCTATCTCCAATGATTCCATGTTTGATTCATCTTTTCCCCTCCCATCGCTAGACCTCTTCTCTGTCTGACCATTCCCTATAAACCGGGCCTTTAGAGATTCAAGCACACAATCTGTAGCAGATTCAGAGGTTGCATCATCTGAAAATTGCAGCACATGAAGAGGTCTTATTCTTAAACTATCTGAGGAAACATTCATTCTCAGGAGATCGGGAGCTCCATCCACAGATATCTTCTTTTCGGACAATGGACCTTGATCCCAAGATGGAGGGCCTCTATCCACAAAACTCAAAAGTTTAGATTTCTGCAGGAAAAGAAAGATCTCATTAAGAATGATGCAAAACAAAACTTCATCGGAGTAAATATTTATTTAACATTAAAAGTCACAGATAATAGTATCATCCATGCTACCCACCTGGAGAAAAATCAAGAAAGAAACGGGGTCTTTGGAATCTGGGTCATGGCAGAGGGAGCAAACTTCACGGACAGCACTTTCTGAATCATGTTCCATCACAGAATCACTTGTTTCAGTTTCAGATCTTGGATCATCATCATCCATGCTGGAACTCAAGGTAGACAAGAATTTTGATTGTTCAGCTTTCATTTTTGCCTGCATGCAAATTAGAATAACCATAACTAGCATATCCTGGAACTTGTTGATTCTTACTGTAGATAACATGTTGAATAATGAACATAAATACAATTCAGACTATCTATTACCACAGAGGAATGTATGTCCTGTGCACTAGATTTGAAAGATCTTACCAGAATAGCAGCCTGCCTCTCTCTAGCTTTAGCCTTGCGTTTCTCATCAGAAGCAGAGCTTGACGTGACTTTATCAAAGCCTGATTGACCGACCACCTCCGGGGCAAGACTTTGCAATAGGTTCATACAAACAGAATCAATTGCACTGAACTTCTTCAGCAGATTTCCAATCCAGGACGAAATATTGCAACTGCCTGCCTCTGAAAATTGATGGAGACCATCATCTTTACGAGTCCTCATTAACGAAACAAGAAGAGACAACAAACTTTGTTTTCCAGTCCCTTGACTGATACCAATTATTTCCAGACCAGCTAATTCGAGAATCGGAATTGAAGTTTCTACGAAGCAAGCCTGAATATTAGATTCCCTCTGCTGAGTGCAAATATCCAATGATAACGAGAGTAAGTGCAGTGCAGTTATGAGAACGCCATCTGGAGCGCGTGATTTAACAGATGTACCACTCTGTAGTGCGTAGTATAAAGCAGAGGAAATTATTTGAAATGTGGCTTTGCAAGTGCCTATTCTAGCAAGCCCTTTTAGAGGCGGATATATCATTCTCCACCTAGGAAGCTGAGTGGTCAACGCGGACACTCCACAATAGCGCGAAAATCTTTCTTCTGCAGATTGCAATTCTCTCGAATGCCAACGAGGGTGGTAGAGATCCAATTCCTTCCAACAAGATGGCCGTAGTGAATACTTTCCCTGCCAAAGAATTAATGTCAAGTGATTTTTACATTGTGTCAACTTAAAGGTGATGCCAGCATATGGGGTTGATTCAAGACCTGGTTCATGCCGGATGGATTACAAAAGACTGAAACGTCGTCTAAGACCTCCTGGAGCTCATCCGACTTTGAGAGGTCTCGGGGTAAAGATTTGACCAATTGACTATGAGTAAAATCTCCAGTGGCTAACTTGAAGATGATCTCTCTTCTCAAATTTTCAGCAGTAGAAAGACCACAAAATCGCCTCTCTTGCAGAATCTGTATCAGAAGAGCAAGCATTTCCTCGACCAAAACTGGTTCATACCTGAAAAGAATTTTATCATAAGCATGATGTCAAAACCAGGCAAGAAAGACCAATAATAGTAAATCTTTAGATACAAGAGAGTCATTCTGATTGACCATGTAGCAGAACTATTAAACCATGTACTGAGATCAATTCGTGGTAAGAGGACAACAGGTACATACTCATTTGTTATATCCGGGTTTAGTGAAAGATAGCTCGAGAGCCCAAATCGACTGAGAAGCTTATTAACATAAGAATCTGCGGGAGCCAACGCACCACAACATTGCAGAAGAAATAAATCAAGCTCAAGTCCCTGTTCTGACCTGTAAATGGAAACAACTAGAATGAGAAACATGCAAGCAAATGATGAATTACGGCACTTCATGATAGCAATAGTATTTTCTCACATACCAACGAACTGACCGATACCACTCACAAGATACTAATGCAGAATCCCCATTCTTCTTCCACATTCCAGCGATAACTTGGGCACAGAACACCCTAACCCGGAGCACATGCTCCATAACAAGCGCAGAAAATCCATAAGGATGGAAATCTCCTATCACAGAGCTGAAGAAGTCTGCATGTGGGATCTCATCCCTAACATTGACTCCATGGTGCAATGCAGATTCTCCATAACACATCCTTAATGCTTTTTCTATGAGCAAAGTAAGTAACCGGTGTAACGGTAGATGAACTGAAATAGCCTGAGAGCTCACATCGTAGTGAATGTCCGGCCAATCACACAGACCAAGTATACGTACTCCTGATGCATTCTTCGTCAGATCGGAAGAGTTGCAAGATTCTCTCCTAGAGTCAGCCGTAACATCCGTCTGAACCTCCCCATTCGGTCCACCAACATTATCCAAGCTAAGATTTGTTTGTATATCGCCGCATAGAGGTGATAGGCCAGTACTCGGATCTCTACTAGAACTGGCAGGACCACTAGATACACTTCTTCCAGTTTCAACCTTTAACAATTCTCTCTTTCGCCACGACATCTTGCTGCCAGGGATGTTTCTCCCGCTAGTAGAAAACAACTTACATAGAAATTTTGATATACCTTCATCATCTCCTAAGCAAGTCTCCAGAATATTCAAACATTCGCGTATCAACCATGTGGCAGAAGAAGGAATCAGGGCATGGAAAGGGTCAATTCTGTGGACTTCAGAGGCCATCGGGCTATCAAAGGAGCTGCTGCTTACCATCGCAGTACATACCGAATCTTCATGAGACAATCTCCCAACTTTTGCATACCTTTCTCCATCTCCATCACACTTATCAAGTGCTGCCTTGGTGGTTCTCTCATTTTCTATTTCTTCATCACTGGCAGCAGAATATGTACCATTAACCAACAGAGAGTGAATAACAGCTATTGAATGACCCAAAACAAAAAACAAATGTATGTATTCATTTTCATCGTCAATATGGATTCCAGTCTCTCTTTTTACAGGATTCATTCCTTGAGCAAAGGTCAGGAGTATCAACCATGATCTTGATAACTCCCGATGTTCATGTGTTGCATACTTAGAAACTACAGCATGGCTCGTAACAAATTTCAAGTCTCCAATGACACGGTCACTTGTCTCACACAACCGTTCCCACTTTGTAGCCTACAAAAGAAAGCCGTCAAATACATTTCACTGCGAACATAATCAAAGCAGAAATAAACTCATCACCATTGAAGTAATACAATAGTGAATAAAAAGTGTCATTATACCAAACAAATGAGAGAAAAGTTATATGTTTACCTGTAGGACACCATCCTCCCCAGAACAAGAAAGAAAAATATCACCGAGGCATCCCAAAAGCATAGCTAGCAAATTCATTTCCTTCACCAGAAATGGTGTTAGAGTTGGCACCGTGAGGATTTGCACAGAGAATGTGGACAGTAGTGGATATTTCTTGAATGCATTATCACTACCCTGCTTAACCGCTTCGCTTATGACCACTGGATAGTAACTCACAAATGCTTTTGCAAATTCCGACTTAAAGACTGGATCGCCTATTAATTTGAGGAACAAGTCATGTAATTTCTTCATAACATCTTGGTCCAAGAACCTCTCAGCCTTTACAAGAATATTCAATAGACCACATGAAAAGATAATCCTTCTAGAAACGAAACTGAGCAAACTCTCACTGGACTTGCAAAACTCCAGAAGCATTTCAACCACAACAAATGTCAGCTCGTTTGACATCTTTTGGAGTACTACAAGAGTATCGTTGGATCTAGCATCTTTCTGACCGGTACTTTCCGCAGATAAGAGCTTGTTATTCCAACATGCAAAAAGGGCATCAAGTACAGGCCCAACTGAATTTGCTATATTTTCTGGGAGGGGTTGAATCTGTTCAGAACCTTTATGCTTTGAACAGAAACCCTCCCGTTTCCATGCTGTCTCATCCCCACAATCACAACAACCACCACCTGTGTAAATAATCGAATAATCATGGTTGTTGTGGTTCCCATTCTGGAAACAAGGCACGCAAATTGCACAAGTTGGATCGTTCTCACATGTCCTACACCTATATGCTATATCGTTGTGTCCCCAGACGGAGCCACAGACACCTCGCTGATCAACATTCAATTTTGCTAGCTTCCTCAAAGAAACACCAGGCTCATCCTGGAACATCAACCACTGCAGCCAATTCATGCTCTCCCTGAACCTCTTTTTCATGCTAGGACTCACCGCAGACTTTCGAGACCGTTCCCTAGCTTCCTTCAATCCTACTTTAACATCCTCATCTGTAGGTACGAGAGCAGTGACTAGCTCTGAAATCCTGGACCGGTTAGCTCTAACGAATTCCACTAGGCCACGTTTGGAGCAGCATTCTTTAGGAACCCCAACACAGGCAAGCCTCTACAAAAAAAAACAAAAAGGCAAACTTTAACTCCAAGAAGCAGTCACAGTACAATAAAACAAACCAACCACAACTACATCACCACGCATTCTACTAGGTAATACATTCAAGAGTTATGAAACACAGTCACTGCTGCTACTATAACAAAGTCCATATGAATCAGCAATAGTTCCGGGAACAATACCTCGAGGAAGGGCAAATCATGTGAGCTGGAAGGAAATGAACCAAAAAGAGGCGTGTCGGTCTCCATCTCCCTGGTTAACGTGCGGCGGATACACAATACCACCACAGACACAACGCTGCAGAAACACCTGCTTAACCCTAACACGGAACTGTGGCTCTCCAGCGTTTGTTCCTCCGACAAGGGAAGGTTCGGAGTCAAACGAAGACGATGAGACTCGGATAGAAGCAACTAGTGATCCTCTTCACACCCGAGGCAGATAAACTTTACACAAAACCTGAATCGTTCGACAAAACTGCAAATTCCAACGATTATACAATCATCAACGCTGGATAAAATCAAATTCTATGTCTGACTTCAACAATCGAATCGGGTCTGGTTCCAAAATCGAAGAAGAAATACCTCCAATCGTCTGAAAGAAAACCCTAAATTCTCCGATTGCAGCAAAACCCCCCCAATTCGAAAGAGTTTATAGGTGGAGATTGATTACGTCATGGCGGTTCGCGGAGCTCGGGAAGTCTCTTTTACAATGAGGTACGAACGAAGAAAATGTCCGGAACTGTTGAGATTTTGATTTTCTAATGATTGAAAATTGTTGCTTCTCTTTTTTGCTTTAGTAGTTGAAATTTTCAATTTGCTAATAAATTACTTTTTGTCAATTCACTAGCTCCATAAAATCTTTATATCATTGTATTAGTAGATAGTTACAACATACAATTCAATAAATTTTAATAGCTACAATTTTTAAATATTTTACTGGAGTGTTTCTTCTCAAATTGTATTAGTAGATAGTTACATTAGACAGAAAAAAAGAGATATCTCCTAAATATATAATAAGATATGATATATAACGAAACAACGAAAATTAAAACTTTAATTTAGAGAAAATGCTATAACTTAAATTGATATATTTTGAAAAAATAGTTTACAATTTTTAACACTATTACGAGATAAGTAATAAAGAAAATAAAAAGTAACTTAATTGGCCATTGGATCAGAGATTAAACAAAAATAATCAATTCAAACAATTATATAATATATTTAATAATATTAACTCTATATACTAAATGGCCCATGGACGAAAGGAAAGCCTACTAATAGCTTATCGAATGCCACACAAAGCCTACTAATAGCTTAGCGATTGCCACACAAAGCCTAGAGGCTAGAGCCCATAATAATTTATGGTTCAATATATTGGGCTGAGCCAATAACTATATAGCCGATTTGTATTTTTCACATTTAATTACATTACCGCGACAGAGGAAACAAACAATGTTCATATATTGAAATAGTATTTTGAGAAAACATATACTTGTATTCATTTCTTCTTGTTTTGTTTAATTAGTTAGTTTTTTTTATTATTATCTGAAAGTGTTGGGTCTACGCCCATTCATTTTCGAGATGCCAAGATCAGCTTTTAATAAATTATCCTTTTCAATAGAAATCGAACTCGTGTTCTCGTAAGTAGTTAGGTTTTCAGCTTACATTGTTTCAACTACTAGTCCAACGTCCAATTAGTTTGTTCCAAAAAAAACCTCAAATTAGTATGTTGTTAGTTGTTTAATTAGTTAGTTGTTTCAAACTTTCAAATAGTTTCGAAAATTAACATCCATTATTTTTTTATTCATTACTATGTTTTTACTACAAAAACGGACATGAAAACAGTGGATCATGTGTAAGTGATAAATAAAATCAGTAGTTCATTTTTGTAGACAAAAAAAAAATTATACTAAAATTCGTAATAGTTTCTCTTATTGATAATAATTTTATTGGATATAAATCATTGCTTCTTGAAACATTCCGAAAAATTTGAATTAGAAAGATAAGATAAAATTTTGGATCAATTATTTCAAAAGTTTCATTGCTTTTTATAGATTTTTTTATCTTTTTTAACAAATCATAGCCAAACAAATCGATACTTATTTGGTAAAAATATATAAATATATAATTATATCTTTTTCGAACTAAAATGATAAGATAAAACCACGGATCATTAATATTGATTTTTCATTGTTTCTTATAGACTTTCTATTTTTTGTTAACGAATCATAACCAAACAAATTGATATTTATTTTGGTAAAAATATTGCAATTTGTTTAATTACATAAAATATATTTATCAAGCCCATGAGGGTGGTAGACTCAAAGTCTTATGAAGAAAGTCAATAAGTCAACGATGAACAGAGGAGGGTGGGGAAGAAGACAAAAGTCCAATAGGGGGTACGCGTACCCAACAGAAAGAGAGAGGAAATAGCTAAAAAACCATCTTTCACACTTCTTTTTCATTTCAATGAATATCATTATTATCACAAAAGACTTTTTTTTTTTTTTTTTTGAACATTCACAAAAGACTTTTCCGAGAGAACAAATGTTAGGAGATTATTGACAAAGAGTTAGGAGTTTTCATTATTAGCCAGCCCAAAACTTTTTTCATTTTTCTTTTTCCTCTGGGAATCTTCGTTTTGTAGAGTCTTTTTAATTTTCGCTCCATTTCGTACGCCTTCTGGGTTTGTGTTTACACAGATAAAGCTCCTCTTATCTTTCTTTCTTTCTGTTTACTTTTAATCGAAGAATAGAGCTGAGTTAGTGATTGGGTTTCTTGTGTTTAAATGGGAGCTTGTTTCAGCAATCAGATCAAAACAGATATTGCTTCCAGTACATGTGAGTCGTTGGTCAATTTCTTACCTTTCTCTTATAATTATTATTATTAAGTTTGAAGAAGAAGGTGATAGATATCTTGTGGAGATTTCACACTTGATTTGTCCTGAATTAGAAAGTTTTCGATTTATTGAAGTTGATGTTCAGAGTAGAAAGATAATATGTTTCCATTATTAGTAAGAAGAATTGATTCTACGAAAATCTCAGTGTCGGTCGGCTAAGCAGAAATGACTGTCACTTTAAGTCTCTAAAAGAGTTGTCTTTTTAGAAAGAACAAAAAAAAACACAGATTTAAGCTTGTTTCTTTCTGTCAGATTCGGAGAACCTTAAAAGGCTGAAACCAGATTTGTTAACCTTTCTAAAATGAGAATCTAAATGCAACGGCTTGTGAAGTTTATATGTGTTTTGAATGTTCTGAAAGAAGAATTGTTGCAGGGCTAAGTTCGAAATTCTTGAGTAGAGATGGGAGCAATGGATCGTCGACTACTTCCTTCTCTTTTATGCCTCGAACAGAAGGCGAGATCTTGCAAAATGCTAATCTGAAGAACTTCAGCCTCAGTGAACTAAAGTCTGCAACGAGGAATTTCCGGCCTGATAGTATGGTTGGTGAAGG
This sequence comes from Alliaria petiolata, assembly GCA_020283515.1. Classification (NCBI taxonomy): domain Eukaryota; kingdom Viridiplantae; phylum Streptophyta; class Magnoliopsida; order Brassicales; family Brassicaceae; genus Alliaria; species Alliaria petiolata. The sequence continues at coordinate 261,237,892 of JAHZTW010000001.1, forward strand.
TGGATTTGGTTGCGTTTTCAAAGGATGTTTCGATGAGACTTCCTTCACTCCTTCTAAACCGGGGACAGGCATTGTCATTGCAGTGAAAAGACTTAACCAAGAAGGGTTTCAAGGTCATCGAGAATGGCTGGTTAGTCACATTTCTTACTCAAGGTCAAGGGTCCATTTCAAGATTGTCCAAGTACTGAGTTCTTGAACCTTTTTTCTTGGTTCTTTTTTTTCGCTGTGAAAAACAGGCTGAGATCAATTATTTAGGTCAGCTGAATCATCCTAACCTTGTGAAACTGATTGGATACTGCTTAGAAGAAGAGCACAGGCTTCTTGTATACGAGTTCATGCCTCGTGGTAGTCTTGAGAATCATTTATTCAGAAGTAAGTTCAGATATCTTCAAAGAGAAAGAAGCTCATGAGAGAATCTGTTTTTTTTTTGTTTTTTTACATGATGATTAAATCTTTTTCTGATTTCTCGAAACAGGAGGAACGTTCTTTCAGCCACTTCCATGGAACACAAGGATTCGAATGGCTCTTGGTGCAGCTAGAGGACTCGCTTTTCTTCACAATGCTCAACCGCAAGTTATATACCGAGACTTCAAAGCATCCAACATCTTGCTCGATTCGGTATGACACATGACTGATACTTTGTGTAGCTTTGGTTTTGGATGCAGCCAGAGAAGTTTATCTTTACTGTTTTTCTGTATCTGCAGAACTACAACGCAAAGCTTTCGGATTTCGGTTTGGCTAGAGATGGTCCAATGGGTGATAATAGCCATGTCTCTACCAGAGTCATGGGAACTCAAGGATACGCCGCTCCAGAATATCTAGCCACAGGTATGTCTGTATACATATGTGCATTTTCCATTGCTGTTTTCTGTCAGCTCTGATCATTGAAGAGAACTCAGATACTGATGCTTCTGTCAAATTTTGAAAGGTCATTTATCGGTAAAGAGCGATGTGTACAGTTTCGGGGTTGTGTTACTGGAGTTGTTATCAGGAAGACGAGCAATCGACAAGAACCAACCAGTAGGAGAACACCATCTAGTTGACTGGGCAAGACCTTACTTAACAAACAAAAGAAGGCTTCTCCGAGTGATGGATCCTCGTCTCCAAGGTCAATACTCGCTAACCCGAGCCTTGAAAATTGCAGTTCTTGCACTCGATTGCATATCCATAGATGCCAAGATTAGACCGACCATGAACGATATCGTTAAGACACTTGAAGAACTTCATGTCCAAAAGGAAGCACCAAAAGAGCAGCATAATCTTCAAACCAGCAGTGACAACAGCAACATCAACATCAACAAATCTCCACAAGCTGTGAATTATCCTAGGCCTTCAATTATGTAACAATTACGCAGGCGGGAGTTAAACCGGGTTTTAGAGAGATGTATAGACTCTTTACCTTCTCTCTGTATTCTGTAGAAACTAGAAACAAAAGGGCCTCTTCTATTTTGCCCACTTTCTTGGCAATATAAGGAAGAGAACCAAACTTAATAGTTGTAAACTTAGGTTTTCTCGCAATGTTCATGTATTATAGATCACATACAAAATGTTATCGGGATAAGAAAACTGCAGAAGAAAATACAAAGAAGTGAGATCCCTGCAGACATTCAATCTCTTGCTCATCGTCCTAACAACGCAACGCGGTCTGACTGTACTGCTTGAGTAAGGTTGATGTCGAAAAGCTCGCAACGAATAGGCATCTCAATCTCTTAGAAAGGATTCTTCAAGACATAGTCAGTGTAGAGTTCATAAATGTATCTAAGGAGGCTCTCCATGTGGGGAGTTCCGGGTTCACAAACCACAAAGAACTTTGTTCCTGAGGTATATAAAACAGAAAAAGCAGAACCAACAATCAAGAGAAGAAGACATCAAACGAAGGAACTGTGAATGATTATCTTGCAAATTGGCGATGAATATTATTTACCTGGGAGAGACTGGAAACAATGGAGATCAAAAGTATCGGCTTCGAGGAGCTCAATTCCGGAACAGCCATTAACAGGTGAGAGCTGCTGAGAAATGGCGTGCATTGAATGCCATATACTCGCTACTCTCAAGCTATCATTCGTATCCATCCTTCCCTTTGTTCCACAATCCTGAACTTTCCCAAATCCAAACATACAAAATCTCTCTTAATTTGTAGACAGAACAGAGCAAATCCAAACATTTCAGATTATATAATCTCCAATTGAAGAAAAATTGCTGTTCTTAAATGTTCTCGGAAGCCAAATCAAAGCCAACAAAATAAAGCCCTAGAGCAATACCTAAATCATCTCAACTTCTTAGCTTTTTTTCTAAACCCGGTGATCTCCAAAACTTTGTTTTTCACTCTTTCCCTCGAATAAAATGTATGAATCCGGCGAAACTAACATCAAATCAGATCGTCATTCTCCCAGACATGGAAAGTCGTAAGCTTCTATACAGCTACGAGATCGAGAACAAGGAACAAGTTTTAGAGATCGTACCTTGTAAAATATCAAACCACCAGATTTGTTGATTATGTAAAGACTGTAAATCGCTGCCATGTTTGCGAAGTTATTCAAAGATCCAAACCGAGAAATCCGCGAGACGGTGATGATGAAGAACAAAGGGACTAATCACTCTACAGATCTCCTGATGAAGGAAATCAAAATGAAATTTTTTTTCTTTTTCCTTGAAATGTCGTCGTTTTCGTATCGACCGTCTCTAGTTCCGCCACGTCGACTTTCCTCCACCGATCCAATTTAAAACGGTGTCGTGGGTATAGTACTATTGTAAACCAGCGACTCTTAAAGCGCCACGTGAGCTTATGTTCAAAGTTTTCACCGAAACGGTGTCGGTTTATTACTCTCCTCACCAACTACCAAACGTCTGAAGAAAAAGTATAAAAGCGAGGCAGAGAAGAGTAAGGGAAGAAGTACTAAAAATGGCGGTGACGGAAGAGGAGAAGCGGAATTCAACGGTGGAGATCTCCGGATTGCGTTTCACGTATCCTGGGATCGACGGTCATCCTCCTCTGGGATCGAAACCACTAATCGAAGATTTCTCTCTGAAGCTCAATTCGAGCGATCGGTGTCTCCTCGTCGGATCTAATGGCGCGGGTACGTGAAATCCGTTATCTATCTAGCTTGAAATGTGTGTGTATATGATCTGAATTTGATAAAAACCGGTGATTGAAATCAGGGAAAACGACGATTCTGAAGATATTGGGAGGGAAACACATGGTGGAGCCGCACATGGTTAGGGTTCTGGGTCGATCGGCGTTTCACGACACCGGATTGACATCTTCTGGTGACCTCTGTTATCTCGGTGGCGAGGTTCGTGATGAATTTTCAATCTTCTTCTTTTTTTCCCCTGTGAATGTGATTGGATGACAATAGAAACTGAGTCCTGATTTGGCAATTAGATTAATTCGGATCGTTCAATTCCGAACGTTATAAAGCCTAAGACCATACTCCGTTTCTGCCTCAATCCAATTTGTGTTTTCGATGTTTTTTTTCTCACTGGAAACATTGTTCTCCTCTCTTGTTTCCAGTGGAGGCGTGATGTCGCGTTTGCGGGATTTGAAGTCCCGATACAAATGGACATTTCGGCAGAGAAAATGATATTTGGAGTGGCGGGTGTTGATCCTCAGAGAAGAGATGAACTGATCAAGGTGAGTCTAAAATTCAAAATCTGACTTTGATGAGATGGCTAAGGTTCTCTGTTAGTGATTCTATGGAATTTGGGGAAAGATTCGAATATAAGTATTTTTCCACACAGTTTTGAACTCTTGTGTTTCTTTGTGAATCCGAATGTTGAAAATGAAATTAGCTGGAGCATGGTCTGGTCTTCGATCTGTGTCACATCCAAACTTACTTGCATTTAAGCGTCTTAAGTGTCTTTTACAACCTGGAATGAAGTTGCATGCTTTTACATCAAAAATGCTACCTTTCTCTTTTGTTCTAATTGCGGGTTGGTTCAGGTGTTGGATATCGATATCTCATGGAGATTGCATAAGGTATCGGATGGCCAAAGAAGACGCGTCCAGATTTGTATGGGACTCCTGAGGCCGTTCAAGGTAATCCTAAACACCATCTCCGATATCTTTAGCGAAACCTCATTGCAGTTTAGGAAAGGATCCTTTAGAAGAGGAAATGTTTGATGCTTAGAAACAGAGGATGAAAGATCGTAATAGGATCTCAGATTCTGAAAATCCAACTTTCTTGGATCATCTACAGGTTCTCCTTTTGGATGAAATAACTGTTGATCTTGACGTCCTTGCAAGAGCCGACCTTTTGAAGTTTCTGAGAAAGGAATGCGAAGAACGAGGAGCAACAATCATCTATGCGACTCATATATTTGATGGTCTCGAGGATTGGCCAACGCACATTGTAATACAAACCACAATCTCTTTCCTATGTTTTTTTTGTTCCTCTACTAAAGAACAACACATATAAACATCTGCCATTGTAGGTGTATGTAGCAAACGGGAAGTTGCAGTTAGCAATGCCAATGGAGAAGGTGAAGGAGACAAGCAAGAAGTCATTGATGAGAACAGTTGAGAGTTGGCTGAGGAAAGAAAGAGACGAAGAGAGGAAGAGAAGGAAAGAAAGGAAAGCCAAGGGGCTTCCGGAATTTGAATCACGGGCTGAAGAAAGCCGTGTCACCGGTGATCCTGCTCGGATGCTCAACAATGGCTGGGCTGCCGGGAGGCTTCACTCTACGATTGCAGGCGGTGAGGATAATTTCGTCTTGAGCTCAAACAGAGTTCTCAGATAAGCAATGGGGGAGAGACTCTCCATTGGAGCAAAAGGGTAATAGTAATTTTTTTATGTTTTTTTTTTTTATAACCACGAATCATTTTTTTACATAAACTTGTTTGTTATTCTGAAATATTAATTCATATTATTTTCTAGTTATATTTTAGTTTGGTAATGAGAGGGATCAAGAGTGAAGAGTCAGAGAGGGTAAAAGGTTTCTCTGTATTACTATGTTTTCGTTAATTTTTATATAAGAAATTTACATTGTAATGTTTTCTTGTCACAGAACTTTGCAAAATTATTTATGTCGTAATTGATACTAGTGTTGAAAAGAAAGAAAAAAGAAAAGCTAATCCCATAGAACGATTGATGAATCAATTCCAATCCCCAAATCTAAACTCTTTAAAATAGAACGAATTTAAATAAACGACATTTTTTTTTTTACTTGGAACTAAGTCTTAACCCATTTTTGATTTTTCTATCCCACTTTGGGAATGAGCTCTTATATCATGGTGCCAAATAAAACTGGTTTCAGTTGTTTCTCACCGTTGGTCTATGAGAAACATTTAAATGTTGATAAATATGAAATTGGCGGTTTAACTGCGAAGATTGTCACAACAAATCTGGACTTGCTTGCTCTTATTCCTGAGGTTGAACCAGTCTCCCTTTCCTCGTTAATCTGGCCTATCGCTTTTGCCCTTGTCCCGAGACCGAAACACTTCTATACTTAGTAAGTTATTAGTACTTTTTTAGGCCTAATGGTTTATTACATTTTCGTATTCGTATTTGGTCATGAGACTCATGATGAGTCATAACATTTCCTATCATAAATAAAGCATTATCTTTCTTTGTTTTAAATAAATGAAAGATTGGGAATTGACCCAACAAACAAATAAGATGTCACATTTTTAAGTCGTCATCTGTAATTTTATTACGTTCGATCTATTGTTTTTGTTCTTTTCTGCCGAAAGAAATTTGATGCTTTTACGATGAGATAGATAATACAGGATTTATGCTCTCCACCATCTGTAATCTTTCTATCTTTTGATTTTTCTTTTTGCAAAAATATATGCCTTAATGTCGTCTTCTTTTTTTTTACATTCATTCAGGTAAACCGACCAAATATACAGCCCAACCACAAATATATACATATTTTCTATTAATTTATTAATACTTTCCCCCAATGTAAATATATGTGGTTCGGCTGTATCATTTTTTTTTCTTTTTATCGCAACTTTGGGTTTGTGTATTGCTGTGTTAAAATATAGTAATGAAGCTCAAGACACAAGAAACAAAAGGATTAAGCGTGGGGCGAAAGTAATGTTAACTAAAGGTGAACTCAGGTGACTCAGCATTAATGGGAGCACTTCCGTATGGGCATTTGCTTCTGTCATTAAACAAAGAAGCATGGGTTGTTTGTTATTAAATTAAGGGCCTTGGTCTTGGTGATTATACAAACAGCTTGGGAAGCATCATTCGAGGTTGTCTGCTCGTACATGCCAGTCCAAGATGGAGTTTACCTATAAGCTTAACATCGGTTAAGAGAGAGAGAGTAGTAGTGAAAAACCAAAAAGAGAGAACAACCATAAAAGCATAAACTTCTTTTGCTTGTTCTTGGGGATACAAAGGGTTAGAGAGAAACCAGAGAAAAACATCTTGTAAGAGAGTTTTGGGGAGGGTTTCAGATCTCTGTAAAAATCCTTGTGATCTAGTGGATTCCGGGAAGAAAATCCCGGCGAGACGTAGCGACCCGAGTTGGGCGTGAACTCGTTAAATCTTGTTGTGTGCTCCTTCTTCTTCTTTACTCTGTTTTTTACTTTGCTCTCTCAAACTGTTCTTGAGCGTGTGGTGTGCCAGAGCTTCAATCCATTCTTGCTCTTGGTTTGTTGTTGTTTCTGGTTGATAAAGGCAACGCCGTTAGTTGCAGGAAACGTAACAGAGTGGTATCAGAGCGGGGTTCCTTGGTTGTGGTTCGATAAAGATTTCACAAGCACCGAATCATGTCGTCGTCAAGAGCCGATATGGAGAAGTTCGATGGACATGGAGACTACACACTCTGGAAGGACAAGCTGATAGCTCATCTAGATCTTCTTGGTCTGAGCAAGTTTCTGGAGGAAGAAGAGGACTCTTCTTCAGATTCGGAAGAAGAAGAGGAAGATACAAAGAAAGCTAAAGAAAAGGTGAAAACTCTAGCTGAGAAAAGGAAGAAAGCACGAAGTACCATTGTGCTGAGTCTCACGGATAGAGTTCTAAGGAAGGTCAGAAAGTCACAGACTGCACCAACGATGATTAAAGCTTTAGACGAGCTTTATCTTGGAAGAGCGCTTCCCAAAAGAATCTATCTGAAGCAAAAACTCTACGGCTTCAAGATGTCTGAAAGTATATCTGTTGATGCAAACATAGATGAGTTTCTGCATCTCATCACAGATCTAGAGAATGCTGATGTTACGGTGTCTGATGAAGATCAAGCCATCTTGCTCCTCATGTCTCTGCCGAAGCACTTTGACAACTTAAGAGATACGCTGAAATACAGCTCCCGCAAAGCTACATTGACATTGGACGAAGTCACGGCAGCGATTTACTCAAAAGAGTTGGAATTTGGTTCAAGCTCGAAAGGCTCAAAGAACCAAGCAGAGGGTCTGTATGTCAAGGATAAATGGGAGCCGCGAGGAAGAAGTGAGAGGAAGGAAAGAACTTCAAAGCAGAACCGAGCAAGATCCAAGTCTAAGGGGAAGAAGGGTTGCTGTTGGACTTGTGGAGAAGAAGGACATTTCAAGAACACTTGTCCACACAAAAACAAACCGCAATATAAGCAGAAGGATCAAGCAACCACCAGTGGCAGAGGAGAAGCTGCAATGGTACAGGAAAGTTGTGGTGATGCTGCAGGGTTATTTGTATCAGAAGCAGAAGCTTTACTTTCTACAAATGTAAGTTTGGAGGATGTATGGATCATGGATACAGGGTGCAGTTACCACATGACACACAAGAGAGAGTGGTTTGAAAAGCTAAATGAAGACGTTGGAGGATCAGTCCGAATGGGAAACAAAACTACATCTAAGGTCAAAGGGATTGGAAATGTGAGGATCCGGAATGATGATGGATCTACTGTGTTGCTTACTCATGTAAGATATATTCCGGATATGGACCGAAATCTGCTGTCTATGGGTACGTTAGAAGAGCAGGGTTGCAGTTTTGAATCAAAGGATGGGATTCTTTTAGTAAAAGGCGAATCAGAGACTCTCATGAAAGGAAAAAGGTATGAAAAGCTCTACTTACTCCAAGGAAAGCCTGAAAGCGGTCAGTCTTTAGCAGTTGAGAGAAGAACTGATGAAACAGTTCTATGGCACAAGAGGCTAGGCCACATGAGTCAGAAAAACATGGAGCTATTGGTAAAGAAAGGTCTCTTGGACAGAAAGAAGATCTCAACTCTAGAGATGTGTGAAGACTGCATTTATGGAAAAGCAAAGAGGGTGAGTTTTGATCTAGCAACGCACGACACTAAGGATAAGTTGGACTACATTCACTCTGACTTATGGGGAGCTCCATCAGTTCCTTTATCTCTCGGCAAATGTCAGTATTTCATCTCTCTCATAGATGACTACTCAAGAAAAACGTGGGTATATTTCCTGAAGCACAAGGATGAAGCGTTTGAAACATTTGTTGAGTGGAGTGTCATGGTTGAGAATCAAGCTGAAAGGAAGATCAAAATACTCAGAACAGACAATGGCCTGGAGTTCTGCAATCAAAGGTTCAATGATTACTGCAGAGAAAAGGGGATTGTAAGACATCGAACATGTGCTTACACACCACAACAGAATGGTGTTGCAGAGAGGATGAACCGGACGATCATGGAGAAGGTAAGAAGTATGTTGAGCGATTCGGGTTTACCTAAGATATTTTGGGCAGAAGCAACCCAAACAGCTGTTACTCTCATCAACAAAACACCATCTTCAGCGCTGAATTCAGAGATTCCTGACAAGAAGTGGACAGGAAGGTCTCCTACTTACAGTTACCTGAGAAGATTTGGATGTTTATCCTTTGTTCACTCGGATGATGGAAAGCTGGTTCCCAGAGCCAAGAAAGGAGTGCTCCTAGGCTATCCTGCAGGAGTGAAGGGATACAAAGTATGGTTGATAGAAGAGAAGAAATGCGTAATCAGCAGAAACGTCATGTTTCAGGAAAATGCAGTATACAAAGACTTAATGCAGAGTAACAAGGAAGTTTCAAGCGACCAAGAAGATTCATCAAGCTCGTTTCTCAACATTGATCTTGAAGAAGAAAGTGGTGCAAGCTCAGGTGGAGATCTCTCGGAAGAGACAGGATCCCTGAGAGATCAATCACCAATCCAGGAGCACCATCAACCTGAAGATGCAGTAACAGATGGCAGCTCAGAACAGATTGCTGAGGATTCACCAGAAAGTTACCATCTGGTTCGAGACAGACAAAGAAGAGAAACAAGAGCTCCTAGGAGGTTTGATGAGGAAAGTTACTACGGGGAAGACACTGATGATGAAGAGTATGAGTTTCTAGCCGAAGCTCTTATTACTACAGTTGATGGTGACAAGATTGAACCTGCAAGTTATCAGGATGCTCTGTGTGATGAAGATTGGGTATTATGGAAAGGCGGTATGGGTGAAGAAATGGAATCCCTACTGAAAAACCATACTTGGACTACTGTTACAAAGCCTGCAGGTCAAAGAGTCATAGGCTGCAAATGGATCTTCAAGCGTAAGCCTGGAATTCCTGGAGTTGAAGAACCGAGATACAAAGCAAGACTTGTTGCAAAAGGGTATGCACAAAGAGAAGGAGTAGACTACACGGACATCTTCTCACCTGTGGTGAAACATGTGTCTATAAGGATCTTGCTAGCCATTGTTGTGGAAGAAGATTATGAGCTTGAACAGTTGGATGTTAAAACCGCTTTCCTACATGGAGAATTAGATGAAAAGATCTACATGGAAGCTCCAGAGGGATTCGAAGATCAGTTCAAGCCAGGACAAGTGTGTCTTCTGAACAAGACTCTCTACGGTCTGAAGCAATCACCAAGAAAGTGGAACCAGAAATTTGATAGTTTCATGACAGAGATTGGATTTGAAAGGAGCCTGCGTGACAGTTGTGTCTACATCAAGAATCTCAGTAATGGATCAAAGGTTTATCTTCTTCTCTACGTTGATGATATGTTGGTGGCTGCAAAGGACATGAGTGTTATATCAGAACTGAAGCAACAGCTGAGTATCAGGTTTGAAATGAAAGATCTTGGAGCTGCTAAGAGGATTCTTGGTATGGAGATCACAAGAGACAGAACAAAGGGAATTCTTACACTGTCTCAGGAAGGTTATCTGGGCAAGGTGTTGGAGCTGTACAAAATGGAGCAAGCAAAGTATGTGGTTACACCGTTGGGTGCTCATTTGAAGATGCGTGCAGCAACAGAACAACAACTGCTCGATGATGAGGATTACATGAAATCTGTTCCATATTCTAATGCTGTTGGGAGCATCATGTACTCCATGATTGGTACGAGGCCAGACTTGGCGTATCCAGTGGGTATTATCAGCCGATTTATGAGCAAGCCTATCAGAGAACACTGGCTAGGAGTTAAATGGGTGTTGAGATACATTAAGGGTACACTAAAAACCAAGTTGTGTTATACCAAAGGCTCTGAATTCATCCTCAGAGGGTACTGCGATTCTGATTTTGCAGCTGATGTAGATCGAAGAAGGTCCATTAGTGGGATGGTGTTCACTCTTGGAGGAAGTTCTATCAGCTGGAGATCCGCACTACAAAAGGTTGTTGCTCTCTCTACAACAGAGGCAGAGTATATGTCCTTAAATGAAGCTGTGAAAGAAGCTATCTGGTTAAAGGGACTGATGAAAGACTTTGGTTATGAGCAGAAGACGGTGGAGATTTTCTGCGACTCTCAGAGTGCCATAGCTCTTTCTAAGAACAACGTGCATCATGAGCGGACTAAGCACATTGATGTCAAGTACCACAAGATCAGAGACACCATAGCTGATGGTATTGTGGAGGTTTCGAAGATATCAACACTGAGTAATCCGGCTGATATTTTCACAAAGATTTTACCCGTGAGCAAGCTAAAATCCGCATTGGACTTGCTGCGAGTAAAGGCTGAGTAATTGCTCAGGGAATCCGGGATTGGAATCCAGTAAACTAGATCGTTCTCTCTCTCTCGCTCAGGTAAATTCGCTTGCAGTGTTTCAGGTTGATTGATCTCTCATTACTAGGTGGAGTTTTGTTAAAATATAGTAATGAAGCTCAAGACACAAGAAACAAAAGGATTAAGCGTGGGGCGAAAGTAATGTTAACTAAAGGTGAACTCAGGTGACTCAGCATTAATGGGAGCACTTCCGTATGGGCATTTGCTTCTGTCATTAAACAAAGAAGCATGGGTTGTTTGTTATTAAATTAAGGGCCTTGGTCTTGGTGATTATACAAACAGCTTGGGAAGCATCATTCGAGGTTGTCTGCTCGTACATGCCAGTCCAAGATGGAGTTTACCTATAAGCTTAACATCGTTTAAGAGAGAGAGAGTAGTAGTGAAAAACCAAAAAGAGAGAACAACCATAAAAGCATAAACTTCTTTTGCTTGTTCTTGGGGATACAAAGGGTTAGAGAGAAACCAGAGAAAAACATCTTGTAAGAGAGTTTTGGGGAGGGTTTCAGATCTCTGTAAAAATCCTTGTGATCTAGTGGATTCCGGGAAGAAAATCCCGGCGAGACGTAGCGACCCGAGTTGGGCGTGAACTCGTTAAATCTTGTTGTGTGCTCCTTCTTCTTCTTTACTCTGTTTTTTACTTTGCTCTCTCAAACTGTTCTTGAGCGTGTGGTGTGCCAGAGCTTCAATCCATTCTTGCTCTTGGTTTGTTGTTGTTTCTGGTTGATAAAGGCAACGCCGTTAGTTGCAGGAAACGTAACATGCTGCTTAAAGGAAATTGAAGCACATTGAAACCAACGAACATTAAATATTATTCGGATTCATATTGTTGGCCTCAATTGAAATGAAAATTATCTATCTCGACCGGCCACATATACCCACCCCCAACTATTTTTTTTTAGTTTTGAGATTCGCAAAAGATAACGACGATAAAAAGTCGACCGTGATTTTGTGATTCGTAAGAAACAATGCAAGAGACGACGCAATTTTTATTCGCAAGAGATGAAAACTATTTTGTGTATTTATTGTCTGTCAAAAAACTTGTTTTTGTGGTATTTGGGAACATTTCTCTAAAACATTTTAGTATTATTTATTTATGATTTATCAGATCTGATTAATGTATTTAAAATGACAAAAAGATGTTGACAGAGAAAAATGACAAAAGGTCGAAAAATAAGAAGTAAGATCGATGTAGATCATTGAGAAAGACATTATAACAATCATTCATAAGTTAAATATCTACATAGATGTAAGGTAACCAACAAATACCTCATTTCGAAAAGAAAACAAAACAAAATACCTTAATTGGAAAAGAAAAGAAAAAAAACAGAACTAACGCCTTTGTTGTTACATCATGGACTGATGCTATCCTAAATAGGATGTATCTAGATATTAGCATATGAAACATTGTCATGGGATTACAAATAATAATGTAAAAATATTTATACATTGGTTGGTCCAGCAACTAAATCACAAGAATATAAGATAAGATTCTGTCAAATCTTATTCATTAATATCTTATATATAATACTTTTTGTTATATTTCTCTGATAAATTGTGATCGCATATATTGCACATGATGATGGTGTAATGCATTTACATCACATCACATGAATTCTATTCTCCTTGATACATCATCACCTCTCACACAAGTACACACGTATGGTACACCGTATATCCCAGATCATTCTGGACAGTATAAATCTATATATAGATTCCGTGCGTATAGGTTTGACTGATCTAAGGTATAGTACGTACTGACGTGAACGTGCATCGATTAAACTTGAGTTGTTTTTTTTTGTTAAAGAAAAACTTGAGTTATAGGAACGATTTTATTTAGAGGCGAATTATATGGATGATATTCAAATTTTTAAAACAAACATGACGTTTGAACATTTTTCAAACGCTATTTGAAAGTTAAATTAATAGAACAAACATATTTTACACACAGATCACAAACGCAAGCTTTAAGTTAACCAACATAAGCAATCCCCACATTAATATAATTATTTCAAACTTAGTTACTGAGACAAATAACCAATTATTTATTTATATAAATCAAAAATCCAAGTTTCTTAATATTATATATATATACTTAATACAATCAGAGCGTAAAGGAGAGCTGCGGGCTACATATTTATCTTTATCCCAACCCTTTCTTTTTGCAGCCGCTTCAGCCTCTCTCTACATACCAAACAAAGCTGACACAAACACACCAAAAAGGAAAACAAACCCTAAACTTTAAAACAAAACCCTATCTTCCAAACGAAGCAAACCCAATACTTTCCCTGAGAAAATAAGGGAAAAATGGTAAAACCCCAAATCGTAACTAAGCTTAAAGACAGGTAAATATATGTGTATTTTTTTTATATTAAAAAAAAAAGACTCGATATCTTCGGCCGATCGAATTTTGTTTATTTATCTAGAAATGATCAGACGCGGAAATTCTTGCCGGAGAAAGTCTGCCCAAATTGCCAGTTACTCGGAACGATGTTGTTGGAGGTGGAGCTTCGGCGATCGGAGGTTTGGACTCGGAAAGAAAGAGATTGGCCGACAAGAACTACGTTGGATTGCCAATTTTGTCCCCAATTACGGCTAAGACCTAACCACGCTGTGTTGGTTCCTTTCACACTCACCTTCACGATGTCTCCCGCTCCGGCTACGTTAGTGACCAGCACTAAGTTGAAGTAGTGTGATCCATTGATCGTGAATCTCATACCTCCCTTCTTCCTGCATGGGATCCTGCAACACCCCAAAAAAAATTATAGTTATGTCTGGAAAATGTATACTCTATCTATGAAAATCTGATGATTCGTTTGTTTCGTGTAGATATGTAAGTATGAAAATAAACTAATAGAGTATACTCTCCAATTTGATAATTTGACGTAGTTTTTTTTGTATTTAATTTTTTTACCTAAAGGAAGTGAATTTATAAGGGTTAAGTGGATGACCCGGCAAATGTATGGGGTTGAGTGAGGAAGTGTCGGGACTTTGGCTGACTTCAATGCAAACAAAAAAAATAAGTATGTTTCTGAATCTTATTTAGGGATCGAGATGTTGTCCCTCGAGATGTAAATGACCGAATCACCCTCCGGAGCCGATGTTAAAGGGTGTTTTGGTAATTTTCTGATGGGAAGGTTAAGTTCGTTTGGTTTAAAGGTTAATGATGGCTTTAAAGGGACTAAAAGACAGAAAAGGTGATTGCATAGACTCAACTAAAACAGTACGTTAACAGAAAAACTTTTCTGTTTGGTTTGGTTCCCGAGAAAAATAAAGAAAAGCGAGCAACTTTCTCGGGAAAATAAGAAAAAAAAATGGGAATAAAGAATAGAGTGAACATGCGAAGGCTCTGAAAATCTTGAAGCTCACAGATTCTTAGATTCGGGATCCTAATTAAAAAGCAAAAGGTAACCTCTGAAGCAAAAGAAAAGATCTTTACATCTTTGACTAAGCAGCAACATTAGGCGGTTTCATCGGATCGGTCTCGAACATAAGCAAAAAAAAAAAAAAACAGAGTATGGAGAAAGAGAAAAATCATAGTGAAAACAGAGAAGTATGCATAGAGATAAAAACAGAGCATTGGAAGGTAGGAAACAGAGTATATATATAGAGGGAGAGAGAAAAAAAACAGAGCATATAAAGAGCGAAAAACAGAGTGGAGTAAAGAGAGATGAAATATAACCTGCGGTAAGAGACGGGGACAATACCGGCCTTATACTTAGCGATGGATAGAAACATGGGCATGGCGAGATCAAAGTGCTCACGAGGAGGGTTACACCAACCGCCATTGTCGCTGGCTTGAGCGAAGTTAGGAGGGCAGAAATTAGTGGCGGTGATGAGGATTGATGGGTTTCCGGGAAGACACCAGCCTGGATCATTTACGCATTTGAGCTCAAAGCAAGAGCCACAGCTCAAACCATTGTTGAACAAGGCCGTGCTCAAAGCTGCCGTGTTCACTCCGTAGCCTTGGCTATACAAATTCCCGTAACCACAAGCACCACCTACAAATCGTAAACCGTTAGTTAAAGGGTCTATTCAGTGAAAAATTTGGGTCTAAAATGAAAAAACAGAGGAGGTAAGAGAGAGAGAGTGTGTACCCATAGTGCCGGAAGCGTCAGCCTCGCCGTAGAAGGTTGCGTGAGCGTTGACCCAGGGACCTCCGGTGTAAACTCCGGGGATCTTGGCGTTCACTGTGGCTGCCGTCAGAGCAGCAACCACCATAACCACCATTACCGTCATTACTTTCGCCGCCATCTTTTCTTCAGTACGGAAAAAATTAGTTTTTGGAAGAGAGAGAGAGAGAGAGAAAGAAGGAGAATTGTGTGAGGGAGGAGGAAGGTAGGAAGGCTACTTATGGAGGGAGGGAGAGAGTTTACGGGTTTACGGGTTTATTTTATTTTTCCAATTCAAGTCAATTTTAAAGTGCATTTTTTTTTTTGACAATCAAATAAAATTGTGATTGAATTGCAATTGTGATAAATTTTAATTTATGTGAAAACTCTAAAAACATCTGAGATAAATGGAATATATTATCCCGACTTAATAAACGTCGTGTATGCACATTCCATGATTTATACAAATTAGTGAACAACGTTTGATTAGGAGTTACAAAAGATACGTTGTGGAAAAAGCATCCAAGTACGTACGTTTATATTTAAAGGTTTATCTAAAAAGTCTTTTAGATATTTAAGGGAATACTGGAAGCTATTTAAGGGCGTATAAAATTAAAAATATCCCAATCTATGGTACTTATTCTTCCGAAAAATGCAAAAGAACAATTGAACACTTGTTTCTTACTTTCTGTAAAGCAATAAAAAAAAAAAGGGTCTTCTGAGCTTTTTTCGTCATCAAAGCATGTATATATATTATTATTATTTTGTTTATTCGCGTATAGGTTAAATAAAAAGTTTTGGACTCAAGTCTATCAACAAATACTGAATATCTAAAAAGAACAAAGAAAGCATCCAAGTTTTTATATGCAGGAGGCAATATCTAAAGCTAAGTTCTTTACAAATTACAAGCAAGGCTGTCTAATGACTCTGATCCTTTCTTTCCTTGAAAAAAATAGGCTCTTTTAGTTACTTTTTTCACCTTAATTAAATTAATTTATAAAATTAATAACTATAGACCGATGGTAATTAGGCAGTTAATAAATCGGCTCAAATAAAGTTAACTAACGCTTCCAGACGGTTTACATGGCTTTGGTAATTAAAGTCCGCGTAGCGTAGGGAATAGATCTGTGATCTGTACACTGACCTTAAACTGTGATAACTACTTAACCAAAAGTGAATACTGTACGACGAATTCATCATTTATCTTAATATTTTTTTTGACTGGGTATTCTATTTGAAAAATTATTAGTACTGTGAAAAAGCCTATAAACTCCACAGCTCAAGGGTATAATGCTCTTTATAAGAAGTTTTTGATGTTTGGTCCACAATTTTTTTAAATGTGACTATATTATACTATTAAATTAGTTTTTATTTTCTTACCGTCAAAATTCAAACTCGGGATTTAGAAAGAAATAATTTATAAACCGATTTTAAAACACTAACTAAGATACTGAATTCGGATAATCATTGTTATTTTTTTTTTGGTATCTAACGACTAGCATTGCAAGAAAAAAGAAGAAAAAAAAGGGAAGGTAGGAATTTTGTTGAAACAATAAAATGCAACATTTTTTTTATTCATTGTTAGTCAGTTAACAATCTTAATTTTATATATAAGCCAAAAATATAGCAAACGCACGTGGTCCGCACATGGGCACCTCATGCATCTTTCTTTGGTCAATTTGCGAGTAGAGAGACCACTTGGAAATCCCACATGAACTAAACCCTCCGATCCGATCCAATTCATTATAATATATATATAATATGTAGAACAAAAAATACTATTCCCTCCGTTTTGATTTAAGTGTCGTTTTATACTTATTTTTTTGTTTACAAATAATTGTCGTTCTCGGATTTCAATGCAGATTTATGATAAATTTTCCTGTTTTATCCCTACTTTTTCACCTTATTAATTATTCCTATCAAACAAAATAATGTTTTAATGAAGGGCAAAACAGAAAAATTTAATGTTTTCTTAATTTGTGTGAAATATCCTAAAACGACACTTAATTAAAAATAGAGGAAGTATATAATAGGAATGAATTCCTTTATCCCATCTATTTCATATTAGTGACAACACAAGTTACAATTAAACGTTTAATTAATTTAAACTATTATTCAAACACAATAGTATGTTTATATTTCTGGACCTGTAAATGAGACTAGAGTGTCCGCGCATAAGTAGTTAAGTACACGGAAAATACGGTATCGCATTTAACAGGGCCGTGCGTCGATGCAGTTGGGCCTCAGCTGATTGCGGGGCCCATCTTCACGTTTTACCACAACATACAAGTAATCTTCAAAGCGAACGCATCTACTGTATAATTGGCTAAAAAAACCACATGAATAAATGTGTTTCATCGATCCTTAAAAAAAAAAAAAAATTTGTTCGAAATTTAATGTCCATTGTAAATTCATTTTGATACAGAAAAGCATAAATAAAAAATTCACATCGTATATATTACAAAATATACTAAAATTAACGACTCCAATATTGACATCTAACATTATTTTTTATCAACCATCAAATTTCGAATCTCTTCAACATATACATTGAACCTAACTTTATACATATTTTTTTCTGCTCATTATAAAAAAAAACAAGATTTGCGAAAATGTAACCATTCTTTTTCAACCACAAACTCGAATTCAAAAATAAAAACTCAGTTTTCTCTAGTTTTTTGTTTTGGTCAATCAAATTAATTATCGATGCTAATCACCAAGGACTAATTAACCTTGCATACGAAGTATCTCATGTTTATGTATATTATATATATGTGTAATCAACTATAATGGGTTATTAGTTAAATTTTGTTATGTTAGTTTTTTCTTTTTGGGTTATGCTAGGAGTTAGACCTTGAGGCAGTGGCGGTCCCAGAAAATATTTTTACCGGAGTCAAAAATAATTTAATATAGCTCAAACTAAAAAGAACAAAAATAAATTTAGATTTTTAAGTTTAAACTTTAAAAAATATAAAATAAATCGGAGTAAGATCCATATAAAAAAGACAAAATTTAAAAATATGCTATAAAAATCAAATAAATTGGGCTAAGGTCTAGATAACGAAAACAAAAACTTTAAAAATATGCTGCAAAAAGTACGGAAATAAGAATTGAACTTGGGTTTGGAGGGTCATTGGACCTGATTTTAACCAATTGAGCTGCTAACATTTACGTAATTTTCTCTACAATTATAATTTATATTTGTTTAGAGGTGTCAGTTGACCCCCATTCTCACCACCTAGGTCCGCCTCTGCCTTGAGGTCATAGATCGAGCTTCATCCATTATAGTATATGGGTTCCGTGACGAGATTTGTATATATAAGTTAAAATATACTTATTTATATATATATGTATATGTTACATATATATAATTTGATAAAATATCGATTAATCAAGGTGCAAACTCTTCATATATTGGTATATAAAAATTTAAAAAAATTCTGCATATTGTGTTTGTGTGTATATATCATAATACTTTATAGAAAAATTATAATATTCGACCACTATATCCATGTGCCTTCATTTATTACCACTATTTTACATTTGTTTAATACTACTATAAATAATTGATCTCATGGTACGTAAGCCATTACCATTAAGGCTTCCATATTTATATGTATTTCTTTTTACTACGTTACCTACACCATAAAAGTTTTCATACTTTTGCTGGGTTTTTGTCGATTTTACAAATTGGTAGTCAAATTACATTGTTTACACATCTATCGTATGTAATTAAATGTAACTAAACAAGAAGCCAAAAAAAAAAGTCGAGAGATTTTGTTTCATGTAAAATTTCAAGAAGCACATGTGATTGTTTCCAAGAATGTTCACCTAGAACTAATCATTTATGGCATTAAACGAGAATTTACAAACAGTTACTCTACATGTGATCTTTAATCAATATTGTTAATTACCAATCCGTTTTACCTAATAGTTTATGAGAAATTAGTAAAGATAAATGCATGTGCAAATAATAGTACTATTTGTTAGGATAGTTTTAGAAGCAAACAAAACCTTAGAACTCACTTCGTCCGTACCACTTGACATCGAGCACTAATGTAGTGTTTCCCAATGTATAATCGAAACCGTCAGATTACCTTTTTCTTGTTTTATTATCTAGGTATAGCGCAGGTTGTTGTAATAATATGATTTTATTTTCTTATAAGGCTGTTATTTGTTTTCATATTATGTATGAATTTAGAATTTTAAACATTGAGAAATGAATAGAGCTAATCATCATGTATGCGAGTGTACTAACCAAATTAGAATTAAAAATGTATGAACAGCAAAGACAAATCTTATAATGCCTACAAAAATTGAAAAAACTGAAGAAGATATTAAAAAGAGTTATGAACATTTAAAATTTCAACAATTACAGTTTCAAAGAAGAATAAAATATATTTGTTTATATAGTTTCAACTTAGAAATTAAATATTCTTACGTATATATCAAATTATCAACTAGTCGGTGACTGGTATTAATGGTTAGAAAAACATAATAAATGTAAGGAACATAGAAACATGAAAATATTCATTTAATTGTTTTTTTGCTTCACATTTAATTTTAATTGATACGACTTTTCATTTCCCACCGCAACTAAACTCTGTCATTTTATTTCCACATCTAACCGGCACTATCTCTGTCATTTTCTAGAGCTAAGGCCGCTCAATAATGTGAAGTCCATATGATTAGATCCGACCTTATCTTAAACTCCAAGCTACACAACTGGGATTTAGAAGAAACAAACAATCCTAAGATCGTAATATCAAATTCATACTTTTTCTACCGGCTTTCAAAGATCTCTGTTTGAGACTTTAAGATCGATAAAATCCAAGATTAAAATAGTATATTCACATTCCTTTTTTCCGTTGCCCTAGAGAACAAAAGCAAGTTTCCTATATCGACTTACAACATGTAAAATTGTATGAACCCTATAAGCGCGTACCATATTACCATGTGACCAACTCTTAAAGCAGATCATAGCTCGAGCCACCACTGGCTGCGTCCATCAGCAAGCTTCCTTGTCAACAAAAGAGCAAAGTAGTGTATATGATTCATCGATGTCATATTAGATAGGCTAAATTAAAAACCTCTCTGTGCATTCAAGAACCAAAGTTAGAATATGAGCGGAAATGATGAGTTTACCTCTTTCGCAAACACAAGCTCTCTATCAGTTTCAGGCAACTCCATGTTTAGAGAAACCGAGTTTTGATGAGATTGTCTGGGAACTAAAGTGTCGTTAATACTCTTAGAGGACTTCTTTGAGAAGAATAAGATCGTCGCGGGGATGAGCTTCTTCTACTCGAACTTCGACTTCATCTCCCACTTGTTTTCCTTCTGATACCCAAGCGGTTGCTTGAAAACCCACCTGGAAACATTTTACCGGTGATTTAATTTGCCTCGGTTTTATGATTATCCTCAGAATTTTTCTTGCTTTTATTTTAAACAATTACCTCAACCAACAAAAGAGATGCGATCCGGTCTTTGACAAATCTCAAGATCAATGCGGTGTATTTTTTACCCTTTTGTTGTCTTCTCAGAAACTCTATTACCCAATACCGGAGACCGCTGTTGCAGAGTTTTCTCACCACTCGGTTTTGCATGTTTACGGATGCTGCTATGCCTTCTAGCTCACCAGCTGAGAATGGAAAATTGTCACCTCCTCGAAGAAAAGCCTTAATCTGTAATTCAAACAACACGCTTTGCCCATTTATCTAACTGGTTAATGTTCAACTGAAGGTTAAGGCAGAAGCCACAAGTACGTGTACTGGATTCACCACCCCATGGATATATCCAAATAGATCAATCAACTAAGACATTGTCAAGAAGATTCAAATCTAAATCACATGTTGGTGTTACCTGGTAGTGTGCGGTAAGATCCATGTATCTACGGATGGGAGATGTGAACTGAACGTAACCAGGAATTCCCAGCACTCCATGTCGAACAGGACACCTGAAATTCATTTCTGCAGCACGCATTACTTTAACAATGGATGCGGACCGTACGGGTCCTTCTGGAAGATGCGCAAATGCAGATACATCAATATTTGACTGCGGCTGTCCTCTATATGGCAATGGAATATTATGCTGAGATCCAAACGTTGCTACAACCTCTCCACAAAGAATCATCATTTCAAAGACAAGTCTCATTGCCGTTTCTGCTTGATTTTCCACATATAAATTAATCAAAGGTTCTGGATCTTCAGGATTCACCACTTTGATACGAGTTTCTAGTGTGGTGGTGTCCACTGCACCCTGTGTAAGCCCAGAAAGAGGCAAGTGTTACAAAAAAAACAGCATCCAGCTAAAAACTTAATGACCAGAGAAGTTCTCGGACAAGATAAAACCATTAGCAATACTATGTTTTTTCCTATGGCAAGGTTTTCATGACAGACCACACAAAACTCAAGCCAACCTGCTCACGGCGCCATTGAGAGCGGAGGAAAGCTGCTTCGGACAGCAATCTCAGTTCGGCCTCTTCTTCCAGGTTCAAGTGAAGCAGCTCAGCAGCACTTTCATATGTCAACATATAGGTCGGTCTGATGATTGAATTTTCTACCGAATATTCTGCAATACTGTAACAAGATGTTGTAAGGTATTCTTTTAGTTCTCAGTATTCTGAAGATAAGAAATCGAGAGAAGAACAATGATATATTTGAGTTACCTGCCATCAGAACGCAGGACAACAGACACAGAGACAGCATTGCATTTTTCTCCTTGCCTCAAACTCATTCCTTCCATGGCAAGTTTCTCTGGAAACATTGGATAAGTAGCCGTAGGCAGAAAGACAGAAGTTCCCCTTCTCCTTGCCTCTCTANTCGAAATAAAGATGAAATCTAACAAACAGTAAGAGATGGAGAGAGATCTTACGGGAGTAATCTTTATCCGGTATGTAGAAATCTACTTCGTCCATGGGAGATTCTCTCGCTAGATTAGGGTTAGATCGGGGGATTTGAATGTGTGTCTCTACGGATGAGAGAGAGCCTTTGTGGGTTTTATCGCTGCGGCTGAGAGATCCTAATCATCATAGGTTTAACTTAATTAGAATTGGAAATCAGAAACAAAAGGCAATAGAAATATGGAAATCCTAAGAGGAAATAATTTCGGGTAAGAGATCTTACTGGAGAAATCTTCATCCGGTATGCAGAGATCTACTTCGTCCATGGGAGACTTTCTCGCTAGATTAGGGTTAGATCGGCTGGCTTTGAATGTGTGTCTCTACGGATGAGAGAGAGCCTCGGTGGGTTTTATAGCTGCGGCTGAGAGATCTATCAGCTGTGCCTGGCATGTTTTTAACCGTTGGATCTCAAAGAAAAAATAAAGCGTGTTAGAACTGTGGCATGTTTTCAACCGTCGGATCTGTGCATTCCTTTTTTGTGGGAACCCTAAGAAGTAAATGGGCTGGACCGGCTATTAGGTTGTTAATCTGATTGGGCCGGAGATGTTCAGATTTATTGATTGGTTTTCTATTCTACTCGTTTGAAATTATTAAGATCTGTCACGAAGCAACCACAAAAAATACATTTGATTACAAAATGTTTTGACAGTTTGCATCAACAACCAAACAATAAAATTATTTGGGAGATGTAGCTTCACACATATAAAGTAACAGTTTAAGAGATGCTACCAAAGAAGAAATGTGGTTGACTCACCATTCCAGCCAATTTCCGCTGGTCAGTGCTTGCCCATGCATCAATAGCATAAGCTTCAAGTGAGCCAATATTATCTCGGACTTTGTCATCAGCTGACCATGAAGATCTGGCGTGATTAGGCGCCTTCTTGGCAGACCTCAACAATTGAATAAACTCCTGAAACTCTCTCTCTTCTGCCTCCTTCATACGTTGACTGCGTAAAAGCTCTTCCACCTACAAAAAAAAAAAAAAGTTAAAGTGAGATTATCAGAGAATAGAAGGTCTTCAGGTAAAAATTGCGTCAACAAATATACGAGTCCAAACTTGACAATCAATATCTCTTTGCATTAATCACATATCATCAAGCCTGAAAACAGCATCACCCAACAAGCCAAGGTTAAATCTCAGCCTCCAAGTATTGTTTACAAATTTCATCCACATAGACTTGACTACAAAAATTCATGGAACAAATGAAGCTCAGCATTACTTGATAGATAAATGAAATCCTAATATCTAAGGATTGGAAGTCTTACACTACCAAGAACAGGAAGCTAAGTAGAACACCCTTCTAGTTCTAGACAGGGGGAAATAAAAAATGCACAAGAAATACCTGTTCAGTACGGCGGGGGCTATAGATAGATCGAGAACCTTTGGACTCCAAGACCGAAAAGTATATCTCGTCTTTTGATAGCAAAAAATGAGCACAATAGCTTTCGAGAGGATCTGAGCGACCATAAATCATCTGCAAAATTAGAAGCATTGTCAAACCGCGGGCTCGACAGCTGCAGTAACTCAAATATTTGGTACCTCTGCTAACTCTTCTGGAGTCACAGGTTTGTTCTTCTCAAGTAACTCCATCCAAGCAAACTCAACCAGTTGGGGATCCTGCATCGAAATAATAACCAGAAGCTCGTTTATGGGTAACATGACAAGCTCATCCTAAACCTTTTACAAAAATTCATTACGTACCAAGTTATCCTGAGCCCTCTGGAGAAAATCAGTAAGTTGCGTATGGTCAAAATTATAAACACCCGGGACGATGTACGTAATTTGCTGCGGTTTGATGGAACAAGTAACACCATTCTGCACCATTAAAGTTTCTATAAGTCTTAAAAATCTGCAACTAGCGCACCGACGCTAAAGCCATTGTACGAGTAAATCTATTTTAAAGTGAAACCTGATCAAAGACCATCCAGTTCTTCTTTCCATCAGGTCGATGAGCAACTGCCAACAATACCCTTTCTGGGTCCTTCTTAAACTCCAGAAGCAAACCCGCCTCTAGTTCCTGGTTTACGAGCTTATCCTCCAGAACCTCTCCGTAGCTTGTTAATTTCACCCTACAGGTTCACCTAATTCTCTTTCAATCTTCAACTTTTGTGTTTGCTAATAATCAGTAGATATAGAAGAAGGATAGTGAAACGTACTTCACACTGGCCCGAACTCTGATTCGGCTTCCTTTGCGCCTGCTGATGGATTCGAGCTCTTCGGAAACACTTTCGACCAGGCTATGAATGCAAGACGAGCAGCTCGGAGCATCGCCACCGCTATTCTGTCCGAAAAACCGCCTGTTCGACCGGAGTAGCGGAAAATCTAACCCTAATTTCGAGAATTCCCGGAGATGAGACGCTCGCTGAATACGGTGGCGAAATAGGGAGACGGGAGGACCGCCGCCGGTTGTCACGGTGCGAATGATGGAGCAACCGTTGATTGCCCTCACCGTCATCATCGTAACTTCAGTTGAAGAAGCCACCGAACGATATCGGAAGAACGGAAGAAGTAACGGAAGAAGAAAACTCCTAGCGATATCGGAAGTGAACAAATCGCTCTCTCTGGTTCATGTGGCGATAGAAAGGCAAATGAAGCGGGTGATAGACACAAGAAACTCTTTAGTTTTGGCCCCGTACTTTTTACTAATTCGCAAATGTTCCCCATATTTAAAATTTTAATAATTCTGGCCCAAACGATTTTCTTTGAAATCAAAAGAAGGTAAACTTTATAGACTCTTCTCACATTGAACCCGGAGATTTTATTTTTAGAGAGGTTTTGATACATTACATCCCAAATTATTATTCATTCGCAACAAAGATAAAGATTTAAAAACGAGAGGTGACTTGAGAGAAGAGAGCCTTAAAGTCTTTGGTCGGAGCACTGGTTCCCTCTGGTTTTGAGCCGAGATCGAAAGCTTTAAACTTAGCTTCCTCGAACAGCAATGCCTGTATTTGTAAAATAGAAGAAAGATTGGAGAAGACAAATGATTGAAGAATCCAAGGAAAGAATGTGATGATTTGAGAATAATTTTTTTTTAAAAAAACAAAAAATGGTGAAAAAACCTGAATGCAGACTTCTGCAACATCGGCCCTGGGGACGGTTTTAGTGTCAGTTTGAAGAAGCTCATCATCTTTGCCAACTAACAGCTCTCGTGCACCGCCTTCCTTATCTAAAAGTCCTCCAGCCCTAAGTTCATCAACAGAAAAAGTTTGAGTGGGAACAAGACCACAGATGATCAAGTAAGAACAGGCACAAGAGGACCGAGAACAACTTTCACTGATACACGGGATGAAAAGCTTAAAATAGAAGCACTAGAAAGAACCTGATTATTGTGTAAGGAGTTCCAGAATCAGCAAGGTACTGTTCAGCTTTTCTCTTCCAAACCTGAACCCACATAAGGTAGCCAATTTTAAGGTAGACACCAAAATCGTGTAAGAAACCAAACTCACTTTGGAAATAAAGAAAAAACAGAGAAATATAACCGACCAGAATGTTTCCATTTCCCAGTTTGTTCAAAGGATGATCCGGATTTGTTCCACCCATGGACCCAACCAAGACAATATGCTTATCACCAGCAACCTTGGCTGTTCACAAAATAAGGCACTTAAACTTTCAACAAGATAAATGCAAGAAACCAGAAATATGAAATGGAAAGAAAAGCAAACCTACCAGCATCTATTTGGTTCTTCTGGCCAATCCAATCAACCTACGGAAAACACAATATGTGTTACGCTGCAATGAACACAAATCAAAGCTGAAATTTGAAGGATTTACATGTTACCTGTTCAGGGTATTGACCATCGTCGAACATGAACTCGGGTCTTCCACCTTTTGTGGGATCAAAATCAGGTTTCATTTTGGGCACAGCGCTTGTGAGGATCACGAGCGCATCGATCCCTTTAATTGCAGGGCTAATGTTATCAGCATCCGTTATATCCCCAATGAAAACATCATCTTTCCCTCCAATTTTCTCTTTTCCTTCCGGAGTCCTCACTAATCCCTTTGCCACAAACTTGTCTGACCTCTCCTTCAGCTTCTTGTAAACAATCTGGCCTATCGATTCCATGAAAAACCACAATTTTCATCGAATGAAGCTAAACAAGTCCCATCGAAAGACCGAAACAAGCTCACGAAAACAAAGATCATTCCAAAACAAACAATTACTGATCACCACATTCATACGAGAATTTTGGCGTCTGAAACCCAACGAACAGCTAATGAAATATTGTCATCTATCTGTTTGGATCGCAAGCCTTGATTGTATTCAACGATAACGTCACTATTCACTAACCCTAGAACCTACGGAATCTCCTATGGATTACGATCATTTTCTCAGTAGATGGAGAACTAAAGGCAAGTACCTGTTCTGCCACTGGCACCGGTAACGAGAACGGTGGGAAGATTCGCCATTGAAGAAGCTTGCCAAGCTCTAGAAATTTCCGCAAACTAAATAAAACACTCCCTAATGCCGTTTAAGAGACTAGTAGTATGAAGAGAATCCGGGAAACTGAGAGGCGTGAGCATTAATGACCGTATGATGCAAAGGCTGTTTGTTGGTGAGTATGACCCGTGTCGTATTGTTAGTGGTGCAGATGACTGACACTCTTGTTAATTCTCTTAAATACATTTTGGGCCCAAGTCCCCAGTGCTATGGGCCAGATGTTTTTCTGGTAATCGATCGTTTTTAAGATGTAACTACGTCCCGTTTCCACGGACTCGTCGCCTCAAAAACGACAAGTTGTTTTCGGTGTGAAAGGTTCATGATTCTTTCTTTTTTTCTTAATTAAACCATGAAATTATTGACTTTTCTGTTCTGTATATATTCTGAAACAACTGTAATTGAACTGTCAAGTCTGTCATGAGTTTCTTTCTTTTTTCCAACATCTGTCATGAATATATTTATTAGAAAAATAATAATATATAAGAAAATCTAATATTTTATTTAGTAAATTATGTTAGATACGCCCGTCTCCAAAATTTTATACCCTGTGGTGAAAAATATACATATGTCTGTATTTTATAAAATAAAATTAAAAAATAAACTTTGTTCCACCGATTTGAAAGATTTTTAAATCGTTTGAAGTATTGGAGTATATTCTAAATACTAGAATATTTCCTTTTCTCTTATGTACATATTCCTTTTCTCTACATACTAAGCTTGTATAAATACTTGTACAAACCCTTTCTATCAATATACGGAAAACATTCAATACAATTCTTATATTAAGGACGTAGACTAATGATACCAAAAAAAAAAAAAAAAATTGTCGGATCGTATTCTATATGGAAAAAGATATCATGTTAAATTAATTAAAATTTATACAAATGAATTTTCTTTTTGTCAACACTATACGATACGAGTTTGAATTACGATAGCGATGCAATGACAGTAATAGTACATTATAACCGATCGGAGGATATTATTATTTAATTATGTGTTTCTAAACTCGATGGTGATTATTAACTTCCTCAATTTTTATTTAAATTTATAAACATTACAAAAATGACATTACGTCATTTGAAAAAAAAAAGAAATTGAAAATGACAGTGGTGGAAAATTAGGTACAACGGCGAAACATTCCTAAGCTGTAACCGATGTCTCAACGGCGACCTTGCCGGAATATCCAACATCCGACGATTTCCTGTCGGATTCCCATAATTCCGGTAACGCCTCTTTCATGTTGTGAATGCTTTCCAAAGCGTAATCTGCTCCTTTGACTTTGTTCGATGTACCAACCTGAAAACGACAAACTCAATAGTTAATTCCAAACCCGTTAAATTATTATTTGATTCCGTTTAGGCTAATTAAACCAAAGTAATCGTACCAGAACCGTGTGAAGACCAACGCGTTTTCCAGCTTGTACGTTCCGGACACTGTCCTCAAAGAACAGCTGCGATGAGAAGAAGTAAAGTACAATTTAATTTTGTTGTCCACGTTTTTTAAACATCTGAGAAAATTATTTTTTAAAAAATTCCGGTTTGCTGTACCGTTCGGTTAGGATCAATACTGGCGATTTCTAGCGCTTTCTCGATGGCAGATTCAGACGGTTTACACACAATAGGCGTTTTGGGAAGTGACTCGACCGGTTCAGACCGGTCAAAATGTCCCACGATATCAAAAATCTCGAAATCGTCAGACGCGGCAGCGTTTTTGTGCGTCGGGTTCAGCGTTTCGAAACATATGATCCCTTCAAAACAATCCTCTAATCCCAGCTTCTTCAACGCCTTGGCCGTGTGAACTCTGTCCGCGTTGGTAAATATCTAATCACGGGATATAAAAACTGTTGATTAAGTTATTTTATTTTAAACAATAGTTTAGTATAAATTAAATAAAAATGTGATTGTGACACGTACGACTTTGCGGAGAGGAAGGCTGAGCAAGAGGCTGCGAAGAACAGGGTCGGGTTTGATGTTGTCGTACGGTAGACGACCGTGGACGAAGCTGTGGTATTCTTCGTAGTCAAAATCATGTCCGATTGCCTATATAGAACGAGAAAAATTGTTACAAAAAAATATAATATAATTTCAATACAAGAATGAAATATTCAAATGATATTTATCACATACTCTAAGACCAGCCATTGTTGTTCCATAGTTCTTGTAAAGAAGATTAGACAATTCGACGATTTTGTCCTCCGGTATACCGAGTTTCTCGATCATATAATCTATTAAGAAAGAAACAACAACCAAATCCAGAAATGAGTTATATATCAAACGATGAGTCGATAGTGTAAAAAAACAATAATATTACCTTTGATGTTTTTCCCACATACTCTAGCGATTCCGGTGCTAAGAGGATAAAGGGTATCGTCCAAATCTAAATATACAGAATTTTGATAAACCGGTCAGTAAGCTATTCGCGTGATTATTATTTCTGATTAGTATATTCCGGTTAAGGACGTACCGAACAAGAGACAGTCGTACTTCTGCGTCGTTGCAAGTCCGTACCGGTTCTCGAACTCCATTTTCTGGAACAATTGAATGGATCAGAGACGAAAATCTTTAATACTTGGTTATTTAAATAGGGTTTTAATTCTGAATCACAGAGATTTTTCATGGATAACAATGATCCGAAAGGATTTTTCTTCAGATTAGGTTTGTTCTTTTTATGATAGAGGGAAAATAAACCCCAGAGATAGTGGGGGATAGAAAAAAACAGAAATAGTTTTGTGTAAATGAATGGACAAAGTTGCTTGTGTCCCAAGAAGTTTGGGATAAGATTTTTTTAAAAACATAAACTGAGAGATTCAGGATTCAGCGAATTACAACCGCTAATTGGCTCCAAATCATTTATTAGTATCACACATACAGACAAATATACATATATGTATGTGTGTATGCATAAATACATACACGTGTGTGGACAACACACGTGTAATTGTGTATGTATTACAATTAACTGGTGTGGATTAATCAAAGTGAACCGGTGTAAACCGACTTTTGACCAAATATTTGACCGTTTGACTTAAGAGAAGACCGAATTAAGAAAACCGAAGTTTGTGATCAGTTATGGATCCGGTTTAGAATGTTTGGCCTGAGAACTTACGTTTTCAACTTTGCAGTCGCTATCCATATAGTTAAGTAACCTTAATTTTGTGTGTTTTTAACGATTTTAACAAAAAGCTAGGTGGTTTTCAATAAATGATCACATCACAAAAGGATGAATTATATGATTAAATATAAATTGCACCCAAAAAAAAAAGTTGGATTAAAATGATGTATTTATTTTCAGCAGATTTTGTAAAAGTAGATTTAGATAAATGTACGGGAAATGGGTAAATTGGCGGCGACAAAAGGATCGACGAGACAAATTTTGTTTTGTATTCCTCGTGAAAAAAAGAAAATATAGAATAAATTCAATCTAGAGAAAAACCAAAAAGAACGGCAGAGAGTTTGTAAGCAAAACACATAACAGACGAAATGCTCGTAAACGCAAAAAGGAAACAGGAAGGTGTTGAAGGAGATTTTAGTAGTTTTACCTTAGAATGAGAAAGAGAGCTGTCTATGTGTAAGTTAAGAGAGAGAGGTGTAGGGGAGGGATTTAGAGAAGCAGAGAATAGGTTTAAATAGGAAAGTCTTTCTGGCTCTTTTCGACCATTAAAAGCTAGTATTTGCGATTTTTTTTTTTAAATTTTATAATATTGCTTTTTAATTATTATTTGTTTCCTCCTAACTACTTTTAATTAAAACCGTGTGTTCTCTAAGTTCTAACGTACAAGTCAAATTAAGAAGGTGACCACGCCATTCTTCTTTCTTATTACGTGCTACTTATCAAAATTTGCAATAATTTTATATATCATATGATTGTTTCATAGAAAGAAATAACTACAGGAGATTATATTATAATCATAAATCTATGACAAACTTCAAATTTGTATAATTGTACCCAGACCAGATCTTTCTAAGGCAAAGAAAGCATTAACTTTAGGCCACTCAATAATCAAAATATCAAGAGAACGATTGTGTTTTTTTTTCTCTCATGGACTAGAAAATATAATTTTCGGGAAACACATTATGAGTTTTTTTATTTCTCAGATACAAGATTGTGTCTCTATAGATGAATCGAGAATCTACGGACGACGGGACTAATAATAGCTTAATCTCTATTTCTCTCTTTTTTCTTAAGAGCTTCTTGAGCCAGCTAGCTTTTTCTATCTCAATTTGTAATATAATTTACTGTGATTGTAAGTTAGTATTGGAATATTCTTTTGGTTTTTGGTCCAATAATTTGGCCGCATGAGTAATACTTTCAACTTTGGATATTTGGACTTCGATCGTATAATATGAATTCAATATCGGTTGCCAAATATAAAAGCTGTAAGTTGATCAACACCATTTATCTAAGATAAACTTGCAGAAAGTTAGAACATGAAGTTACATATATATATATAGGATCTGATGAATTTAAAATATATAAATATGCAACTACTATTTGTTTGGGTTGAAATTGTGCAATTTAATATATAAAATCAAAATACGTAATAATATGGATCTCTAAAATACGATGATAATATTGTTGAAAGCTATAGTTATTTGAATTTTTTTTTCTTTTGGTTTCAATCAATAATTGTTTAATTGGGTTTTAATTATTTAAGCAAGAAGATAGGATCAAAAGCCGATCCTATCTCTTTGGTTCCAATTATTGAGGAACTAAAACCATTTAAACTTTGTTTTATGACTTTGTGGTGCGTTTAGTTCCTAGACCCAAGGACGTCAAATAATCTGGAACTTAATCACATGCGTCGAGACTCAAAATTTGGAACTATGGGGACTCACTAAATAATTATTTCTGGATCTGAATAGTTGCGACAAAATAAACGGAAAATCGTTTTGACTCTTTCTTCGGTAGATCCATACATTAATGATTAGATATTCTTGGCTCTATATCGTTTATGATTGTACATCAATTTAATTAGCTATTTCGATTTTTTTTTGTTGAATTTTTTTCTTTTTTCTAACCATTTCTAATTTTCTTTTAAAGCAATTATTTTGTAAATGGTATATCAAACTGAATACTAAGTTAAGAAAGTTTGGATTAATAAGAATGGCAGCTCGATCTACACACGGCCGGTTAAATGGTCATTAGGCACACAAAAAAAATGTTACCTAACAATTTTCTTTAAAACGTACAGGAGATTTTGGCTGTGAGAACTGAGGAATTGGGATGCATGCATGCAAGCCTAAAGCTTCCACTTTTCTCTCTTAGCCCTCCACTTGGACGGTTGGACCACGAACTCCTTGCAGGTGGCCACGGGAAACACGAGTAAGATCAAGTTTTTCTGTATTATTATTTATTATCTCAATTATTTTTGTTTTGTAATTTTTTTAATATTTACCTTGATTAGCTATCAATCATCATTCACTGGTTATGTTCGAACAGAAAAAAGTGAAATATATCGTTGACAAATGATGAATGTGAACATCTGATGGTGATATAGTATTTAATGACATGTGCATCATGCATGCATTTTGTATATAAAAAGCTTATTTATTTCTGCCGTCCATACCGGTAAACATTAAGTAATTTACGTTTGTAGTTAAAACTTGGAGTACAAACTAGAGCTTGTGACAGGGAAAAGACTAATTAGCCTTGTTCCAGCATCTGAGCCAAATTAGTTACAGATCTAAGTTTGTAACTTCTTGTTAATAAAAAAATAGTACAATCCGTGTTTGGTTTGAAACCGATTCAGTTGATTCGATTAAATTTTATTTTGATTTGATTTCGTAAGTACATCTCGTTATCTATTTCGTTTATTCGTTTTACAAAGTTGCAACTTGCACGATTATTCTCAAAGCAAATCGAACGAAATTAATTCCTTTTGTGATGGGTTTGATTCAGAACCAGTTAAAAACAAACAATCATTTTTAAAAAAAAAAGATATATATATGTACACTGATCTCCATATCATTTTTTTTAAAGGAATCATTTAAATTTTGATGGTGTGAACCCAAAGATTCACAAAGTATCATTTCATCACAAGGTATTCTCATGAAGATGAAGTCAATAGCTTTTTCAAATATCTGGAGTTCGTGCTCACCGTCGGAAGTGAGATTCTTTCAAAATGATACTGTTAAGCACTTAAGCTTGACTCTACTCTCTACAGGACTAGTTCTTTTGTAATGTAGTTACTGTCTATAAAAAAATTGCTACATTTTATAATCTATTTTTCGTTTTGCTGAAATAGCAGCGGAGTCATGAACAAGAATAGCCTACGCTATTTATTGACTTTCCTCCCCTCTTTTCTCTTAAGGAATTCTGAAACCTATAGACGTTGTTAGCGAGCTAACCTACTAAGAGTCTGAGAGTCTGAGAGTTTTCATGATTTTTAACTTCTTGTTAAGTGTATAATCTTTTTACCAAATAAGCTAAGACGTGAATATAAAATACTAAAGTGCGAATCTGTCTGAATATATTTATGTCATAATTTATTTATTTGTTCTTAAAAAAAAGAAGAAAAACATGGGAAGTACTAGTACATAGTGGTCATATAAATAATTGGTACTTTCGAAAAAGACATTTGAAATTTAGGAAGAAACAACAGCTGTTTGCAATTCAGCTTTTCTAACATAAAATATTTGTTTTATGATATATTAAAGTGGCAAATTATTGGACTCGTCGTGTGAGTCGTGAAGAAATACGATATACGAACAAGAAACAATAAACGCAAGTGTTTAATTAGAAACTTTGGTATACCTTTAAAAATGAATGTTAGATTTTTGTATGAAATTCCCCTTAATTAATCACTTTACTAGAATTTGAAATTACGTGTACCAAAGAGTCACATTGATTATTATGATTGTAATTAGTTTTCTAATTTTGTCTAATTTTTAACTTATTTTCCCCGAACTATTTATATCGAAAGCAGCTAGTTGGCATTGATATTGACATCTTTTGCTCTTTTTTTGTTTGTTTGTCAATCTGTTTTAGTTCTTTTAAAATCATTTTTTGGGTTTCCGATTAAATTTTAATGAACTTATAGCTATTATAAATCCTATTTTTCTTTTTTCTGTTCCTGATTAATTCAAATTAATAGATATTCAATTATTAACTTACCAAATAAAATTTATAAGGAAAAACACAAAACATGCATATACATAATAAATAAACTATAAATGTAAAAATAATTAAGAATAATGATAGCTATCAAATAAATAAATAAATAATGTATCCGAAATCATATGAGAATCATCCAAGATGCCTTTGTTTCCAGGAATTTTTTTAACTCGTCGGGTTTTCTTTTTCCATGTTTATTTTCGATTTTATATAAGTGCAAGTTTAAACTATTAATATAATCTAATAGATGACACCAAAAAATCATCCGGAATGCTTTCAACAGAGGAGATAAAATTAATTTGGAATATATATTTTTGGTGTGAAAACCTTTTAGCAAAAAAAAAACAAAAAAACATAACTGAAATAATTAAATAGATCCAATATCTACGATTTTATGTTAAAAGACTAAAAGTAAATGCATGATTGTATTCAAATATTCATATTCAAATCGCAGTACTTGTAACAAAATTAAATGGAATGACGGACTCGCAAAAAAAAAAATGGTGAAAGAGACAGAACTAAACGTAAACTACTAAACAATATTTCCAAGAAATATGTATTCCTTATTTGTCAAAATTTAATTGATATTATAGAAAAAATCAACACGAGATGACCCATATCATGAGTTCATGACTCGTGTATGCAAACCCAAGGTTCAAAAAAAAAAAATGTATGCAAACCCTAATACATTTTCCTCCTTTGTTAACTATTTATCTTTTAAAAATCATTTCCATAATGTTAATTTCCATGGCATTAATAAACTAAAAAAAATACGATTTTACGTGAGAAAAAAAAGAAAAAGAAAATGCAGTTAGATTTATATAATTAAGAACTGCTAAACAAAAATTTATTAAGCAGTTCACGAAATATTTGTCGACATGATACTATATTAGGAACTAGTAGCTTCGAGTTAAGCTCGCCATAACCCAAATTAGCGTTTCAAACTCTGAATACCAAAGTTTCGATTGAATATAATAATTTTGAATTTAATTAATTATATCCCTCTTAAATCAGAGTGTTTGAGAATTTTTTTACAGTTATGCAAAACATAATAAAAACGTTATTTAAAAAAAAAAAAAGTTGAATCTCTATCTCTCTCTCTCTCTCTTCTTTTTGTTTTTCCGTTGTCGCCTAGCGGGCTAGGAGTGTATAGGACTACGTTTTGATTGATAATGAACTTATTTATGAAAGTGGACCTGCGAGAAATATTGGTTTATCAAATGTTTATTTAATTGTAAATCAATTAATTATCTGATAATCCTAACCATCACCGAGAGTGTGATAGGCCCTCCCTCCATGTTCACATATACGTTGACATTTCTATGAATCTGCAAACTGCAAGAAATTTTCGCTGACAACAAAGACCTGCAAACAACTCTGTTTCCACATAAAATTTGTTGTTTTTATTTGAATATAAGCTACAAAACGTTTTTAAAAATAGAATTAAACCGATGTTGAAACTAGAAGACCGAGTCCAGTGAAAAGGAATAGGAAGAAAAGTAGACGACGACGACAACGAAGAACAAGAAGCTGAGAAAATGTCATCCATAATTTGAATTTAATAATTTAATTTATTCATCGCCGGAGCTACCAGATATTGTAGGAGCTCTTGTCGCCGCCGGCAATGTTCAAAAGGGAAAAAAAGCTCTTCCGGTTTAATTTCATGGGCTGGACCGTCTATTAGGTTGTTGATCTGATTGGGCCGGAAATGTTCAGATTTATTGATTGGTTTTCTATATTCTACTCGTTTGCTTGCTCTTGGGTTGAGACATTTTGGTTTTTCGGGCCTTACCTTTAAATATAATGGGCTTTAGTATTGGCCTAATAAACACCCAATATAAATTAATTGTGATGAATGTGGTTTTTCCACATGTGCCTCTCATGTGCTTTCACTTCCAGAAGCTTTTGATTAAAATGATACCGGTTCTCTTATATGGGCTGAAAAGTTACTAAACCGATTGGTACGAATCTAAAGTTTTTCGGCTTTTCGCTGCAAAAAAGGAAGGAAGGACTCTTTTTTTTTTTTCTTCCCGCGCAAAGGGACTTGTTGCGCAAGTTGGCGCCGCCACAAACGGAAAAATTACGGATTAAAATAAGGGGAAATAAAATATCAATATTTTAAAAGTGGAAAATATATATTTAATATTTAATGTTTACCAATAATGATGGTGGAGCGTCTGAAACGGTGCAGTGGGGTCACGCGTAACATAAATTTGGTGGTGTCAACCACTTATATTTCTCCACGTCAGCATTTCCAGCTCACACCCAGCTGTTGGAAACAGTCTGCACCGTCCGATTGATCTGGAAAGAGACGAAAACACAACATCGTGAGGAAGATTCCCGTTTTCTTTTCTTTCTCCCTCCCAAATTTCGGAATTCCCGAAATTCCCGAAATTTCGAATTTCTTAAAAGGAAACTAATCTGGAAAAACTTAAAACAGTATCCAAAAAAATTCGAGGTTTTATTTATATATAAAATAAACATCTAACCGCCTCTTCTCAGACTTCAAAAATTTCCGCCGTACGGTTTTCAAATCGAGAGAGAGAGAGAGAGAGAGAGAGAGAGAGAGATTGAGAAGAATGGAGGTGGTGGAGAGGAAGACGGAGATGGTGGAAGAAGGGTGTACGACGCCGAGAAGCAGGAAGTATATGATTCCGGTGGCGTCTGTTTGTCCTCCGCCGCCCAGGAAGAAATCGACGGTGGTAAGGAAACGAGATCCGCCGAGGAACGGTTATTTTCAGCCGCCGGATCTGGAGACTCTGTTCTATGCACAACCTCGACGAGAAGCTTGCGCTTAGATTTGATTTTTTTCTTTCTAGGGTTTGCTTTCTTCTGTAGATACATGTTTCTCAGTGTAGGATTGTCCTAGAGATTATATTTTAGCTGTGTCTTCCCTTTTAGGGACGACGTTGCTGATGTATCGAATTGGAATTTACTAAACCAAAATTGAGATCTGTTTTTTCTCAGAGTTCGTCTTCTTATCGAATTCGAATTTCCTGAAACTTTTTCTTTGTTTCCGTTAGGTTTTATTCAGAGAAGGAATTGTGATTTGATTCTTGGCTTGTGTTTTGTTGTTGATCTGATTTTTCATATCGGAGTAAGTGTTTATGAGATTGGGAGTGAAGATTATACGAAACTGTGATTCTTCTGTTTATTGATTAAAGTAAAGTGTTTCTTCAATTGCAATTGGGTGTGGAAGTGAGTATCTTAAACACCGAACAAGACAACATCAAAGCTCACAAAAAAAATTGCAGAAGACCATTGCAATGCCCTTAGGTTTGCTTGTTCTGTTCTGGTTTTATGTGTTTCTAACCGGAAAAAACAAGGTGAAATATTTACATAAACATTGCAGTGGTAAGTGACACATATGTAGTTGCTTCCTGTTACATCATAAGTGTTGAACAGTAGTCCTCAAACTCTTGATCAATGGTTGGTTTTGCGGTAGCTTCTTCGGAATCTGTAATCCAAATGGTATAATATCACAATGAATCCCATAAAACGTGACACTAAAAATCTAACTCCTTTAGCATTTTCATTTTTTGTTACCTTGGTTGCTCACACTCCACCTTCCAGAGGAAAGAGTGTAAGACCCTTCTGGATTCGAATATTGAGAATGGAGAAGCTCTTGAAGACCTTCAACCGCAAACTCGGGGCAAATGAACTCAATGTCACTAAAATCATCAACATGTTTTTGTGTTTTGTTATTACCTTTGGAACAGCATTGGCCTATGCTTGATGTTGCATTACCAGAACTTGAACTTGAACTTCCGGCGGTTGAATAAGAAGAGTCTTTGAACATGTACAAAGAAGCCCCTGTGACAGATGCAGAAGAAGAGGTCTCATCGCTGGTTTTTGCGTCTTCCATAGCATATGCACGCACATTTGCAGATTCTATATCTGATGATGGACATGAATAATCAGGAAGGGAATCCCTGCTCCAAACAAAAGTGTTTCGGTAAGGGTGACAAGTCTGATTTTTCAGCTCGCAGTTTCCTCTTTCGAGTCAAGACATTCCTCAGCTGCTATCGTCGTATTGTTGATATTGCTAAGAGTAGGGATGTCAAAGATGGTTAATTACCCATTGGGTACCCTAAACCCTAAAAAAATCCAAGCCCATTACCCTACCTTTTTAATAAAAAGATGAGGATTTAAATTGGGTGGGTACCCTTATTACATGGATTTAAATAAGATTATCCTATTGGGTTTAGGGTACCCATAAGACTTTTTTTTTAATTAAATCAATACTTTCAAAATGAATTTATAATGATATATTTATATCCAATTTTTCCCGTCAAAAATTTAAAATCACGTTTTTCCGCCAAAAACGCAAAATATCATTTTTGAAATCAAGTATCAAATATAGGTCGTAAATTTCTACTGCATAAAGCAACCTCAAGTTCTCTTCCCATGAGACATGACTATATACTTAATTCATACCATAAAGGGTCCTATCAAAATTGCAAATTTTTTACAGTTTTAAGATCAAAATAACCCACGCTAATGGTATCAATTGCAAGTGAAAACAAAATAGAACAACATATCAATATCTCTTTAACCCATCAACGACGACTTTGAATTCCTTTTCCTCTTTTCTTCTGTTCTTTTATTTTTTTCATCGGCACTCCAACCATACCCTTAGAACATCTTTATTGGTGAGTTTTAGAAAAGTTTTTAACATAAAAAAAAGACGTAGAGAGCTTTTAAGAGGAAAACGATTCTTCTCTGAGAACCGAAAGAATCGGTTCTTCCCCTTCCTCGGCCACATGGCACGATGCGCTTAGCCAATTTTTTTTTTTTTTTTAACTTTTTTTTAAGAGCTACATTACACGTTTTACCAATAATGATGCTCTTAGGCAATTCCATAGAAACCTTAAAACCTAAATCACGCAAATCCTCTTCAATCCCTGAAATACTTTTATCATTCGTGATGATCATAATCACTCTCCTCTATATAGTTTTGTGCTTCTTTGCATGCTCATAGATGTCTGTGACTATCTCCATTTGGGCAAGATTTGTCTTTGGTTTTCGCTCCGCAAGGCCAGCAAGGTTCTGGTGCATGCGTTGGTGCCTAGGACATCTTGACTTTCTTGTCAAATATGGCTCTTTGAAGTTCCTAACCGCCCCTCCTGACAGTTGACTCAAAATTAAACGAGTATTTGCAGCTTTATCCACAATTGGATATATGTAGATTTCCCTCAATTTACAGTTTTAAGATATTTTGCGGTTTGAACTTTTAATAATCATTAACATACAATAGCAAATTGTTTTCAACATTACGTGCAAAATCTGTTCAGGAGATATAGCATCAATGAATTTGGAAGATGAGCCAAACAACATTTATGAACATAAAGTTGTGATTAATAATCTCAATTAAAAAAAATAATAGATTTCAATAGCATATTCGACTATCTAGATAAAATTGATACATGCTCGGGAGTTTATAAAAAAAGTGTGGCTAACGTTCTTAATATTGATAATGTTTATGATGAACTTGAAGATGATAATATGGAATATATGGTAGTAGTTATGCGTCACGAATCACTTATAACTTGTTGAACTTTTCATAATTTTTGAATGCAAATCAAGAAAACAACACCAAAAATTATTGATGCAATAAGAAAGATTAGAAATGAACTCAAACGAGAATCCAATTTTCAGAAAAACAACACAACAATAAAGTCATATTTTACTATATATATAAGCCTATATTTTTTAATTATTAATTTATTTTATTATTGAGACCATATATTTACATAAGAGTTTCAAAACAATATTATCTTATTATTTTATCGAATTTTACTAATTTTTACATTAGCCCGACTCAGGACCGACAAAATTTATTAATTTATAGTGATTATTATTTTATCGAATATTAATTTATAGAGGTTTTACTGTAATATTTTTGATGTTTAATCATTTTATAATGACAAAGGTCAAAACAATTTCGTTATTTTACGATTTCAAAGTTAATTTGAAATAAGGCCGAAACAACATTTTCTTCATTCTATCCCGCGTAAATTTATTGTAGGATTCTATAAAAATATCCATACTGTCATAGCCTCATAGGGGTTTATTTGTACATGTTCTCGGCTTATGTTCTGGGCTTTTGGGCTTTTCTCGCCCCCATGTTTTATTGTTTTGGACCTTTTGGTTATGTTCTTCTTCTTTCATTTGGAATCAGAGGGCATGAATCTTATTCACACGATACAACTGTTCTCCTACACGGACAAACATATCCCAAATGCAAAACTTAATTGGAGACATATTAACAGTGAACGTAACAATTTTTAGAGTTACAATTCAAATACGTCAAAAAAAATTATTCTATCCACATGAATGTAAAAAAAAGTCGCGGATAATGCTAAATCGTCTAATCAACAATTTCCGGCCTCAAAATCTTTTATTCTGTCCTCAAAATTTTATTAACGGTCATTTGTTCAATACTAGTATTATGTTTACGTTCAGCAAGTAGCAACAATAATGGTACATGATTAAGCCGTTGAAAGAAGTAATAATATTTTTTTTTAACAGTCTAAGAGGGAAAATTAATTACGCAACGAAAGTAGCGTGTTAAAAACTAAACAAAATAGACAACTACTAACAACACGAAGTTATTACCCATACGCACGTGTGGGCAAACGAGTCTCGCTCACTCGTGCAGCATGCACCTTCTACTAGATAACCATTTCTACGTACCGCAAAAAAATCTATAATTACACAGGTAATAACGAATTACCGGTCGGTTATCTACGGTTTACGATCCGATCCCGAGTCGCTGACCGGATACATCGCATTGCACCGGGGCTAAACCGATTCGTGATCTCTGTAAATCAAATTCGATCCACATGTTCTGCTGATGATGGTGTCCAATCACGTATGCTTCCATTCCCATAAGATCGGAGTTTCCAAATGTGAAACAGTAAACCGAATCGTTCCCGACCGTGAGATGCGGGACTCGGTATAGTAGCGGCTGACCAGAAACCGCAATCTCAGCTCCTTCGAAAACCAGGGAAACTGTTGGTAATTGGTGGACAATCCCGGCCCGAATCCGAACCGGCGAGATCCGGTAACACAAATCCATGGTTCCTTGGAAAACGAAATCCGGTTCTTCGTAAACCGTCAGGATCCCGTTTGTTCGGGTTAAGAATTCGGTTCGAAGCGCGGTGTAAACCGGTCCGAGCAAGAAAGTAAACTGAGTACCAGAATCAACCATGGTTTGACCAGCACCGGTATGATCCGGTACGAGAACCGACTTAGGGATGGGCAAAAGCTTACCGTTAACTTTGATCCCCGTGAGCTGGACGGTGTAGGCGACACGGTCGAAGTAAGGTAACGGCGTGGAGATCCGGATCAACGGCGTGTAATTTAACGGCGTTAGCCACGTGAAATTGGAGTCGCCGAGGAGAAGAAAACCCGGGAAATCGTCGGTGCCGGAGATGCAATAGGAGAATTTGGGGAAACCCATCTGAGAGATGAAGGAGAGGGATCCACGGTTCATGCCCAGTAACCCGGTTGTTTTGTTGTCTTCTTCCGGGTCGGATCCGGATATAGATCCCATACACCCGAAAATCAGACTCGAGTTGTTGGTGGAGTTTCCGAAGTGGAAAATCTCGGCGGCGAGGTTTCCTTCGGAGGAGGAGGCGTCGGCGTAGGAAAGAGTTGCGTGGCAGAGTTTGTCGGAATCGCAGGAAGCGGGTATGAGGAAATCTCGGGTCCGGGTCCGGCAAGTGGGTGAGGAACAGGGGATTGGAGAGTAAGAGGAGGAACGGGTCGGGTCGAAGTTATTGATCGGGTCTGGGTTTGAGGTACGGTTGCAGCGAAGCCAAGAGAGTTCGCTGCCCGTGTCGATGACCATGGAGATGTTTTGAGGAGGAGTTCCGACGGTGAGTGTGACGGTGAGAGTAACGTTGTGGTGGAAATGGAGTTTGTCGGTGGGTTGGTGACCCGAATTATCCGTTGGGGTTATTCGGGTCTTTAGAGGCAGAACAAGAGTTTGAGAAGAATAAGAAGAAGAAGAAGAAGAGAAACATCTATGGGTTCTGATGAAAAGAAGAAGAAAAAACGCAGGATAAAATCTTGGAAACATGATGAGAAAAAATTGCTAAAAAAAGACTGAGTCTGTGCAATTGAAGAAGAAGAAGAAGAAGAAGTGAGGTTTAGTGAGTTTGGAGCAAGTTCACTGAACATCAATGAGATCTTTGTTCTTTTTTCAGCTCGTAAATATCTCTGTTTTGTTTCTTTTTCTCGCATATAAATATATAAACTTTCTCATTAATTATTATAAAAAATATTTTCTTTTCTTTTTCTCGCATGTAAATATATAAACTTTTTGCATGTATTGTAATCTCTCTATCATTGAGTTTTCTTTTAACAAACTAGTGTTTTGACTTGCCCGTTATTATTTGTGTTAACTTATTTAAGTAATTATTAAATAGATACCAATGTATTTTAATTAGTGACCAGAACTTTATATAGGTTGTGATATTTATTTTTTCAACAACTTTTTTCTCGTATATATTTTAAAAAGAAGAAGTTCATCTGTCAGAGTAAAGACACTTAACATACAACATGAAGTAATGAACATATTAGAACTTTAGGATAGCTTAATTTGTTCAGGTGATTTTAATGTGAGTGTGCAGTGAAAATAACAAAATAATTAGGGGAATGATTTTAATATTATTAAATTTCTTCATTAGACTGAAGTTCGTTTTAAAATTTTCAAGTTTAGCTTACACTTCTGGTTAAAAAAGCACTATAAGCATGTGTGTTTACCTTGGTTTCTTCACTGTATTTGCCATGGAAGTTTGGACGGTGCGCATATTTAAATAGTTACTCCAACAGTCAATTTTTTTTCCATCATTAAAAATTCACTTTTCTCCGCTTTCAGTTTTAACTTCATAAAAAAACACAAGAGGAGCTCACTTGTGAGATTAAAATCTCAAAGTGCAACACTTAAGAACTTTGGGAAATTTTAAATCAAACGACTTATTCAGATGTAACAACTTTACTTTTTTCAGCTAATCATTATATTAAAAGAATATTATTCCTCACATTTTCCCAAATAATATCGAAAAAAGGAATAAACAAGCTGTAAGATGAACTAATGAACCAATGTTTGCTTTTGGAAAAAATGAATTAAAAAATATGGATAAAAAGAAAAAGAAAAAAAAAGAGTTCGAAGATGTGACGTTCACATGGAAATGGACTTTAGAAAATAGAGAGGGATGGTTGCACATGTTGTTTGCCTTGCTGTTTTTAGGACAAAGCCCCCATCATTTATGAGTTGGGTCCATTTTTCTTGAATCCTGCTCCAAATCAGGACACCTTCACTTACCAACCAGTCCCGTTTACATCATCTCACTTGCCCACTAGGTCAGCTCGTGTGACACATTAATTCATGAGAGTTCATTTTCAAACTCTATAGTCATATTATCTCGCTGAATTTTTTTTTTTTTTTCTTATGGCATACTTAGGATTTTTTTTTGTTTGTGTCGCTATGCTTTTGGCTTTCCAGTTTCCACTTTACGACGAAGCAGAGGAAATGGAAGTGTCATGTGTCTTTAGTTGCCGACATTTGTTGCGGCGTCGCTGTGTCTTATATATCGTCGATTAGTATGACGTGACAACTTGATTACCGAACAAATTTAAATTTTGTACTTACAATTCATTTAAGTACTTACAATTCATTTACCTGATTTGTCGATTTGATTCTTGGCTTGTGTTTTCATTGTTGTTGATCTGATTTGAGTCTTAGCAAGTGTTATGAGTTGGGAGACTGAAGGATCAAGACAAGTAAAAGTTAAATGTTTCTTCAATTACAGTTTGGTGAGAAAGTAAGAGAGTAACATAAACATTGAGCAAGACAAGATCAAAGCTTACAAAAAAAATTGCAGATGACCAATTGCAATGCCCTTGGGCTTATTTGTTCTGTTCTGGTTTTATGTGTTTCTAAAATCAAGATGAAATATTTACATGAACATTGCAGTGATAAGTGATACATATGTCCTGTTACATGATGAGTGTTGAAAAGTAGTCCTCAAACTCTTGATCAATGGTTGGTTTCGTGGTAGTTTCTTCGGAATCTGTAATCCAAATGGTGATAAATATCACAATAAAATCGGAACTCCTTTTAGCATTTTCATTTTGAGTTACCTTGGTTGCTCACACTCCACCTTGCAGAAGAAAGAGTGTAAGACCCTTGTAGATTCCAAAGCTCTTGAAGATCTTGGACCGCAAACCCGGGGCAAACGAACTCCATGTCACTAAGGTCTTGATTATATTCTTGTGTGTTTTGTCATTACCTTTGGAACAACATTGGTCTATGCTTGATCTTGCATAACCAGAACTCGAACCTGAACCTTCCAGCGGTTGAGTAAGAAGAGTCTTTAAAGATGTACAAACAAGTACCCCCTGTGACAGATGCAGAGGAAGAGGTCTCATCGCTGGTTTTTTGTGTCTTGCATAGCATAAGAACATTCTATATCTGATCATGGACATGAAGAATCAGGTAGGGAAGCCTCGGTATAGGCGGTGACAAGTCTGATTCTTCAGCTCCGCTCTTTCCTCTTTTTGCTTGAGTCAAGACATTCCTCAGCAACTATCACCGTACAGTTTATTTCGCTGAGAGCACATATCGAATAATATCTGGAATCATACAAAAGCAGAACACAAGAGAGTATTTCGATTTCAAAGGGATAATCAGAGAAACTTGGAGTGATATATATATCAGATTCAAGATACACGAGTGCTCAGCATCCAAGGTGAAGCCCATGTGCGGAATGAAGATGTAGCATTGGGCCTGAATCAACAACACAAGCCCACCAAGCCAGTTGTCTCTGAGACAAAAACCTGCAACGGTCATATTGACCAAAAAGCAGAATATCAAAGAGAAAGCAAGAATGTACGGGTTCATCGAGTCACCAAATTCAGTCTAAGAACAGATTCAAGGTGCTTGAGGATAAGGATCAATAGCTGTCATCACAGCTGTCCAAGTTCTAGAGTGTTCCATTTGCTATATAATAAGCGACTCATGTAAGAAAATGCATTCATGATTTAACAGATCCGGATCTTGGTTCGTGTTTGGTTTTAGAATTTGGAATTCGGGTTCCATAGTAACCAACCAAGTCGAGTTTTAAATGATAAACATTTTATTTGACTGTGTGGTTGGTTTTCGATTTGTGAATATATTTCCTTTGCGAATTTCTGACTATAAGATAAATTATATGTAACAATAATGCAAAAGGCTCCAAAGAATCGCTGACTGTCGTACTCTTTGACTCTCGTACAGTCTTGGACTGTATCAGCCAAGCCCCTTCTGATTATGATTGCACCCCAAAAATTACTAAATTACCCTCAGAAAGGGATAGAACCGAAAGAAGCTGAACCCTAGCTTCTCCCCAATCCCCGCGCGGCTATAAAAACCAGACCTCCTTTCTAGTTTCTACAATCATTAGTCGCTGCCACA
Organism: Alliaria petiolata; assembly: GCA_020283515.1. NCBI lineage: Eukaryota > Viridiplantae > Streptophyta > Magnoliopsida > Brassicales > Brassicaceae > Alliaria > Alliaria petiolata. The sequence continues at coordinate 261,282,811 of JAHZTW010000001.1, forward strand.
GATTTTTTTTCACCAAAGCATTTAGTCTCTCTTCAAGCTCAAAACCATGACTTCTTTCATAGGCCCGCTTCCTTTCCCAGGCGATTACGCTAGTAAGATCTCTCTCTCTCACGCTCTCTCTGTTTTTTTCCTCTGCGTTTCTTAATGGCTTTTTGGTAATGGCTTAATCGTTTTTCTTGGATCTAAAAACTTGCAGCCGCTGCGTTGGGCGTGTTCTGGGATATCCAGGCATGCGGGTTGGAAGAGTTCCGGGATATCCCGCCCCAGGAACGCAATGCCGCGGAGGTTACGCGGAGAATCAGAAAGCAATTCACGGATTCTGGTCATCGCGGTCCGGTCTTCATCAGCGCTTATGGTGATATGACTCCTCACGACTTTTCCTCCACCGGAATCAAGCTCAATCACTTCCCCGCAGGTCTAGTCTCTTTGATTTATTTATCATGTTCGTCCGTCCTTACGTAGCGTGTGATAAAAGATTCTGTCTAAACGTTAACAGCTTGATCCTTGTCTGCTATGTATTGTTTCAGAGGACAAGTATGCGAGAGAGACCAAGACGTTGGAGGACATTGTGTCGTGGGCAGATGAGCATCCCGAACCAGCATCGTTGATGCTCATCACCGGAGACGTCGTCCCAAATGACATTCTTAGGACTCTGAATCTTCTGCAGAGTAGGAAAAAGTACAAATTGATGTACATACATCCACACCACCCAACGGTCTTCGTGATTCTGGCAGAATCAGCTTCTACCTCTGGAAACTGATGTATCGGCAGAAAATAACTTATGTATCGGGGAAATAATAAAACTAGTCTTATAGCACTAGTAGTAGTATTGTTTCTTTTCTTTCTTGTATTGGATCATCCTCAGTATTAGTTGGTATTTCTTTTCTTTTCTTGCTCGTATTGGATCATCCTCCTCTTTTGTAAAACTTGTCTCTTCGCATCAGTCGTAATAAGAAATCAATTAGATTTAAATCCAATTAGTTTAAACATATCATTTCATACTGCTAACCATTTTTACGTACCGCAAAAAAATATCTCTACTTACACAGATTATCTACGGTTTACGATCCAATTCCTGAGTATCTGACCGGATACATCACATTGTACCAGTGCCAAACCGATTCGTGATCCCTGTAAATCAAATTCAATCACATTGTATGCTTCCGAGTTTCCAATTGTGAAACAATAAACCGAATCGTTCCCGACCGTGAGATGCGGGACTCGGTATAGAAGCGGCTGACCAGAAACCGCAATCTCAGCTCCTTCGAAAACCAGGGAAACTGTTGGTAATCGGTGGACAATCCCGGTCCGAGTACGAACCGGTGAAATTCGGTAACACAAATCCATGGTTCCTTGGAAAACGAGATCCGGTTCTTTGTAAACCGTAAGGATCCCGATAGTTCGATTTAAGAACTCGGTTCGCAGCGCGGTGTAAACCGGTCCGAGCAAGGAAGTAAACTGATTTAATTAATTAATTTAGACTGTCATATTTTTCTTTTATCAGATTATTTGTCTTTACTTCCGAAATTATCATTCTTGTTAAAAAAATTATAAAGTTAATAAATAGCGCGATATATTTTTCAAAAGTTTTTTCTTGTATTTATTTATAATAAATAAAAAGTTAAATCTGTAAGAGTAAGTCGCTATCTAAGCACATATGACATGAAAGTAATGTTAATGTGAGTCAGATTGTTAATGTGTACGCACTAAACATAACAAACGGCTCCAAAATCAAGATAAATAACTAGGAGAATAGTTTTAATATTATTATATCTCTTCATCAGACTGAAGTTCGTTATAAAAATGAAGATTTAAACTTGCACTTCTGTTAAAATAAATACCATAAGTCTATAAGCATGTGTTTACCTTGGTTTCTCCACTGTATTTGCCATGGGAGTTTGGACGGTGCGCGTATTTAAATAGAGACGGAAGCATTTATATACAACAATTAGTTTTTTCAAATTTCACTTGTCTCTGTTTTTAGTCCTAACTTTTTTTTTTTTTTAGTCCTAACTTAATCAAAAGAGCACGAGAAACTTTACGACTATGGAAAATTTGGAATATTTCGTTTGAATGTGTGGGATCCCATATTCAGATGCAGAAACTTTACGTTTTCAACTAATCATTATATTAAAGAATATATTCCACACATTTTCCCAATAACAAGCTTTAAGATGAACTAATGAACTGTTTGGCTTTTGAAAAAAAATATAAGTTGAAAAGAGAGTTCGAAGATGTGACGTTCACATGGAAAAGGACTTTAGAAAATAGTGAGGCTTACATCTTCTCACTTGCCCACTAGGCTCGTGTGACACACTTTTTTTTTTTTGGTCAAACCTGCTCGTGTGACACATTAATTTGATGAATTCATAAATACTTCAAGTTTTAAATTATAATATTATAACACATGATAATAAATCAATCAATATTTCGTTTTCAAACTGTAGTATCTTTGGGAATATTATCGCTGATTTTTTGTTTGTTTGCGTCGTTGGCTTTCCAGGTTCCACTTTATACAAAAGAAATAGTCTTTAGTTGCAGAATAAATGGTAGTGTCTTTATTAAACTTCCCAATTTTTAATGCTTAATATTTTACATCTTACATACATTTTCTGTAGATTAAATTTTAAATTTCTTTGTTGGGTTCGCCCTAACAATCAGAAAAAGAGCGATTTTTTTTTTTTTTTTTCTGGTGATCGGGTTTGTCACCATTGTGAGAGAATATCGGGCTTAGTTTCAGATATATCCTGTGCGGCTGCGGCTAGATGGAGGACGGCTAGATGGAGGACCGTCTCCAGGTTTTGGTGGTGATTTGGAGTTGAATCTTGTCTCTTGAAAAGTCGGTGGGTTCCGTTTGAGTGTTCCCACGTGTTCCGGGATTGGGAAATTCAAAACCCAATCATGATGAGTCATGAGTCAAATCGGTCTCCGAGTGATTTGTGCGAATCTGTGTACTTACTGATTCAATAGATTGGGAGTAAGTTTTTGAGACATATTAATTGAGAGAGTTATTTTCTATTCAATTCCATTAGTAGGTGTGCTCTTTTCCAATCAATTTCTCTTGCCTTCAATCTTGTGTATCTATTTTCGTTTTTATTATATTAGCCTTTGTTTCCCAATGTTTTGGGTTTATGTATTTGGGATTTCCATTTTTTCGTGAAATTATTGAAAAAGTTGCTACTGTGCATATGATTTCTCCTTTTATTTTATAATAATGTATCCTTAGAAATTTTAATATTAATAGATGATAAAAAAACTTCATGTTACAAGATTTCTCCAGTCCCTTTTATTTCTAGTATAAAAGCACTTTTTATACCGAGATAAACTTTAATAAAACCACTCGTAGTATAATACCATTATGCTAAGTTTCCCAACCGTAAACTTTATAGATATCCTCTTATATATATATATATATATCATTGATAGTAATCAAAAATTAGTCTAATTTCCAAACTTGTATTCGTAAAATGTCTGAGGTGATAATTTAATTACCATAATTTTTGTATTCTTTCGTTTCTTTTAAAACATTAACTATTTTCTATTTTCTGAACTAAATAGGATTGAACTTTCGTGTTCACCCGCCGCAAGGTTTGCAGGACCTTGCAGGATTTGCGGGAGAATCAATACAGAATATCTAAAGTTTATATTTAGGATTCCAATCAATTATGTTTATATACCGTATTATATTTTTATATGTAACCGATCGAGTTTCTCCTTCTTTACTATTTACGATATTAGTGATCTTGGTGACAAGATCTCGCGAGAGCTAGCTATCTCAAATAGAGCAAATCCTACTTGTTTAAGTTCCCAACATAAAAATGATTAAATGCATTATTATATATGTCAATCAAAACTCATGCATTCTATCTCTAACGACCAGAGAAGTTTACCATATCATGTAATTTAGAAGTTAAACTTCCACGTTCCAAAACCTAAGCCAACCCATAAATTTAATAATGTTTCAAAATTCTTTAATTAATTTGATGATCTAAATCCCACAAGGTTTGGTTTGTGGATGTGTGAAAAAAGAAGATAATATTTTACTACCAAATTAATTTAGCAAGGTTATTTTTACGCCGCAGTGAATTGAACTTTTTATATGAATGGATAATATCATGTTCGGATTCGGACCACGATTGTCCCCACACTAAAGTAATTAATGTTCACTTGACAAAAAGCATGCCTACAATCTAATCCAATTTGACTTGTAAAGAATCTAATCCAATTTCAGATAAAGCCAAAAATCAAACATGCTAAAAAAATAAAATACTAATGAAGACTAGAAGAATAGACGACTATCACAGCAAGATTATGAAATATATCATTTTACCCAAAGTTTTTAAAACATTTCATTTCATATGCATTACAAGATCAGAACCAGACTAGATTTCAAACTTACTTGGAAAAAGCATGCATTATGGCAAGTCCAAAAGTCAGCTTCTTTTCCCCACCGTCTGTGAAAAAAAGCCTTGCACATATTTTCCAGCGGTTGGCAAACCCAAAATCTGTAATCGCAACAGAAAAAAATATTCAGATTAGTAAAAAGAGATTTCAAATATAAATCCAAAAAATTGAATCATACCACAAAAAGAAATAATGATTCAAGATTCACGCTGGAAAATGGAGAGACAGATCTCGGCTGCTGGTGAAAGTATGTGAAAAATGGCTTCCACTTTCAAGAGTTATATAACATAAAATTGATTTGTAAAGGTGAAAAAGATAAAAACAGAGACTAATTAAGATGAAATAATATAAGTCGTTGAAGAAGATTTGAGTGTATTTAGCGAAAAAAGAAGAAGAAGATCTGAGTGTATTTATAGCCTAAAAACTCAGAAAATTCATCCGTTTAAAATCTCAAGTTACCGTTACAACGGCTACTCCACAAACGGCTTTTTTCACAACGGCTACTGCACAGTGGCTGCTTCACAACGGCTACTCCAGTCGCTTCAAGATTATCTTTTTAATTTCTCTGATTAATAAATAATAGCTATCACATCGTTTAATTACGAATAAGGTTGACTCAAACGGCGTAGTTTTTAACATCGAAGATGCTTGAAAACGCAAACGGTGTCGTTTAGTAAAGGTTGAAATAAATCCTTTTTTGACCTTGAAATTAAAATATATGGACGATTTTGTTACAATTTGTATAATCTTTTTTGTATGATGATCATGTAAAATCTAGTTAACATATATAGTTCATTTTGACGAAAACAAAAAATAGATAATAAAAAATAAAATCCAAATCGACTAGATTTGGTTTAATCTCGGCTTGATTTCTGTAAAATAAAAAAAAAATCTGAACTAGAAATATATAAACATTATATGAACCTAATTTAAAACACCATAAAAAAATTGCAGCCAGTCATGTCATTTGGTCGGCTAATCTTGAGATAGCCGAGTAAGTACCACAACAACCACTCACCACCCCGAAGATTATAATGAACATGCACAATCCGACCTGAACAAAACACACACACACAAAGAAGATCAGTTTAAGAATAACACAAATTCTCCACGAGAATCAAATAGTTATTTAAAATTGTTTATATAGAAGGAAATAAACAAAAACATTTAGAGTAAAGTAGATATGTCCTTACTTGTGTGTTAGTTAATTTACCCTTGAGGATACTGAGATAACATAGACATGGAAATATAAGAGCCTGCAACCAAAATAAACATTTTTTTCCATGGGTTCGATCAATTTTTTTAAATTTTTTAGCTTTTCGAGATCGAAGAGCTTACCACAAGCATTGCAAGGAATGATCCGATTAGTGCGGCCACGATCGCTGTAAATGAGAGAATTCGATCAGAGAAGCTACGAGGAGATGGGTTTCTTGCGTATGAAGTTAGAGAAATTAGCTTGGTATTAGGTTACTACTAGCTTAGGAAAATACCAAACAAAAAAAAAAACAGGGCAACGGATATATAGATATTACCGAAGAAGGGAACTGAAAGAGCAACGACCAAAGTAGAGGTAACTAGGATTGTTCTAAAGAATATCGACACACCATGTGATCTCATCTTAGCCTTTGGAATCAGTTCTTCGAGGCTCATAACGATTGGGGTGATTGTTAACGCGTATTTTGTCATGGGTGTAACGACCTAATTACAAGATTGAAGAAAGTCAGTTTCTGGTTAAGTTTATAACAGAGAATAGATGAGAATGTTAATCTTACCGCCGTCCAAACCGCAATTTTAGATGGAAGGAAGTGTTTAGGCATGTTTAATGTGAACTGCGATTCGATAGCTTCACCAAACATAGTGTAACCGCAGATTGCAACAGCTACGTACAAGATCGTACAAAAACTAAAGCTGCATAAGAAAGAAGGAAAATTTAGTCTATTAGGGTTTTGTTGCAAAACAAGTAAAGAGAGGTTTCTTGGACTTACCAGATGACCAAGACTAGAGGAAACTTTGAAGGATCTTTCATGGAAGAGTAGATGTTGGGAAAAACAGAATGACCTGAGTAACCGAACCCGAAAATCCCTATAGTGACAGGCAAGTTACTGAGATCCAAAACTCTTCCTGTTGCATGAAACCCGATTCCATCGACCACACCGACCCAAAAGAGGCAGAGACCGAGCAAGATTGACGCCAAGACTCCTCCAACTAGATTAGAGAGTTTCGAAACAGCAAGAACGCTCCATTAGAATCACGCGAATGGAATCGAGCTAAAACAGAGAGATTTCAGAGGGAAAATCAAACCTGAAAGGTAAGAAAGCAAGCTAAGATCTTTAAGCCAGACCGTTGGAAGAACAAGAAGAGTGGTTAAGATTGCAAATATCTGAGCAGAATCTAGAGATATCCCTGGAGTAATGCTCAATGAAATGTTTGGGAATAGTCCTGATAAGTTATCGCTCATCATGATTATGTATTCCACACAAGCTGCCTATTTTTTGAAAAACAAAGTTTGTAATAATAGGCAGATAAAAAGTCGTGAGAAACTAATGGAAGAAATCGAAGAATATTTAACAATAGCGATGATGAAACTTACGTACAACTCCACGTACAGAAGGATCTGCGATTCAAGAAACAAAACAAGAACAAGAACCAAAGCTTCAGTCTCAAGAAACAGAATCTCTGAAGGATCTTTTGGTTATTGAGTTTGATTGACCGGAAACTTACGGAGATGATGAAGCGACCGGTGATTCCAAAGGCGGCTTGACCTATGTCGGGGTAAGTGTGAAGTCCAGGAGAACTTTCTAGGCATCTCTTCATGAGAACACCTGTGTAGCAAGTGATGACTCCAAAGAACAAGAGTATAAGCAAACCAAGCCATCCACTTTCTTTTATCGCATAGGGCATTGTTATTAATCCTAATCCACATAGAACATTAGTTCCTGCAACAACAACAAAAAGACAAAATGACGATGGAATGATAATATTATTGTGAATGTGAAAACATGATTTCGCTTCTATTTTTACTAATCACAACATTCATCAAAGGTAAAAATCTAACTATGAAGAAACAAAAATTCATTAATTTACCAAAATCAACTTTCAAACTTTTAAAAATTATCCTCAAGAATCTCTGATTAGCTCTAGTGTTTCTGCTCTTCTATCATTGCACTATCTTATTTATGAGATACGATATGATGACTTCATTTTACCGTTGAGGACGGATTGAGAGAAGGAGCAGAGTTCAGATTCTGGTAACGGAAGATCGGTGACGGAGAGCTTGAGCTGAGATGGAAAATGGGGAGGTTTGACAGGTAAAATCGCTTCTTCTTTGTCGGGATCTGGTTGAGAGAGAAGAGGTTTGCTTGAGGAAGACGAAAACGAATCGAAAAACGAAGATTGTTGCTTCTTGTGGAAAGAAGAGACTAATCTTTGGGAACCGCTTCGAGGCATGAAACTCACCGAAGGTGGAGTCATTCCGGTCAACAAATCCATTGATTGTCTGAAAAACAAAAATTGATATCTGAATCGTCTGAAATTTTGTAATTCGAGAGAAATCAAAAAGAAAAAAACAGAGGAAACTGATGATTTTTACCGATAGCTCTGTGGCCATGGAGGATTTGAGACATCGGAGAGATTGTTATCGGAACGGTTTCGAGATAACGGAGAGGAGGAATCGGAATTTGCTCCGCCTCTCCGACCGTCACCGTCTCCGTCGTGTTCATCGTCGGAACAAGCGAGCTCTGCTTGATTTTCCTCGTCATCTGTCAGAAACGAATGGTCTCTGTCGTGTAAGAATTCTTCGTCGAGTTTCATCTTCCTCTGTTTTCTCGATCTCAAGAGTCAAGGAAATGGAGAAGAGATGTGCAGAGAGAGAGAGACGAGAGAGAGAGACGGAGAACGGATTTTAGTTTCCGGCGAGTCAAAGAGATTTCTTCTATATATGGAAACATATCAATGGAGACTAAAATATTCAATGTTTTTAATATTGTTTTTCTATTCTTGCGGTGTAGATTTGATCCTGACGATATTCTTAGGATTTGTATTCTACGAACTTCCAAAATATTTTTATTTTCTTTTGACTAACTTCCAAAGCTGAATCAATTATCAAACAGACAGTCCCATTTTTCAAAATATTCTTTTATTTATTGATTTTATTTTTAACAAAACAAAAGAAGAAGTGACAACACCAGCACTCATTGGCGCAAAATAAATTAACGAACACTGATTTGTTAAATAAACACATATTAAAAATAAATTATAATTTATCACTCAATCCTCAGGTGTACTTAAATTTTGATGATCAAAAACCGGCTTCAAATCAAGTTTATCAGGTCATTTCACCGATTAATCTGGCAATAGCAGAGTACGTCCCGCAACAACCGCTCACAACACCGATGATGACGATGAAGATACAAATTCCCATCTGAAAATCATTACTCTTTTCAATCAAAACGAATAATTTTTTTTCTGTAAAGCATTGACTATAAAATTAGAAAAAGAAAAATCGAAGATTTAATTATATATTCTTACTTGAAAGTTAGTTTTTCTACCCTTCATTATGCTGAGATAACATAGACACGGGAATATTAACGCCTGATAAGACAAAAACCTAAAATCGTCATCAATAACTTGCTTTAATTGTTAATTTCTGAATCAGTCAGTGGTAGTGATGGAGACTTACGATCAACATTGCGATGAAAGATCCAATTAGAGCCGCGACAGTTGCTGCAGTAAACGTAATTACATTAACGAGTTTGGTCACACTCACACACATGTTAATATGTTATTGTTTTCTAGAAAAGGATTTCTTGAGCAAAAAGTTAGGGTAATGGGAAAGTGTGTGAGAGAGAATACCGAAGAATGGAACTGTGAGTGCAACGACCAAAGTAGAGAGAACTAAGATGGTTCTGAAAACCATAGAGGCTCCTTTGGATCTCATCTTTCTTGACGAAGACGGTATAAGTTCTTCTAGGCTCAGAACGACTGGAGTGATCGTTAAAGCGTATTTCGTCATTGGTGTAACCACCTAATTATCAAAACGCGAAAGGAAATAGGGAAAAAAAAAAAACCAATATTATGAGCATACAAACGGGAAGAAGAGATGAGTTCGTTGACTCAAAAGGCTGTCTAACCGCTGTCCAGACTGCAATTTTGGATGAGGTGAAATGTTGAGGCATGTTCAATGTGAATTGGGACTGAATCGCGTCTCCAAACATGGTGTATCCACAAACCGCTACAAATATGTAAAATAGCGTGCAAAACGCGAAACTGCATAACACAACAAATACATATAGTATTTCATGAGTTTAATAGAAACCAACCCTAGAGGTAACAATCAAAGGTTTTCTTACCTGATAAGAAGTACCATAGGAAACCTGGAAGGCTCTTTCATGGATGAGTAAATGTTGGGGAAAACAGAGTGTCTCCCAAAACCGAACCCGTAAATTCCGATCGCGACGGGTAAGTTAGTTAAATCGAGAGCTTTCCCGCTCAGGTGAAATCCAACCTGGTCGACTGATCCAGCCCAAAAGAGGCAAAGCGCAAGCAATATTGAAGAGAAGACACCTCCGGCTAACCCCAAAAAAAAATAAAAAAAAATGATTATATAAAACATGCTTCTCTTAGAAATAAATGTCAGATATATTTGTGCGAATTATGAGATGAACCTGAGAGATAGGACAATAAGCTAAGGTCTCGGAGCCAGACAGTTGGAAGAACAATAAGAGTCGTGGTAATGGCGAAAACTTGATTAGAGTCGAGTGAAATTCCGGTGATGTATAAGGAGGTGTTTGGGAACATCCCTGATAAATTATCACTCATCATGATTATGTATTCCACACAAGATGCCTACAAAAAAAGCAAAAATTAGCGCCAAAATAACAATGCTGTGATGGGCTTAACTGGCCCAAGACAGCCTAATAGAACCAGTCTTATAAGTTTATCTGGCCCAAGGCATATCAACACATGGAAGTATTTTTGATATTTGATATGAAACATGAAAGAGAGAGTTTGGTACGTACATATAATTCCACATAGAGAAGTATCTGAAATGTAATTCGAAACCCGAAGTTAAGGATCACGCAGAATAAAAGTGATGATAATCTCTTATATAAGATTGATTGAAAAATCTTACAGAGACGAGGATGCGTCCAGTGGTGCCGAATGCAGCTTGACCGATGTCCGGGTAAGTGTGGATTCCTGGCGAATTCTCGAGACATCTCTTGAGGAGAACACCTGTGTAGCAAGTTATGATACCGAAGGAGACGAGTATGAGAAGCCCTAGCCATCCTCCTTCTTTCACTGCGTAAGGCATTGTAAGTAAAGCTACTCCACAAAGAACATTGATTCCTGCAACAAAATACAAAGAAGCTGAAGCATTTCTCCTGAACGTTGTTGATAAATGGAATTGATTTTGGTTACGGGTGGATGTGTTTATTCTAGATAACCCGAACTGGTTTATTAAAAAGAACTAAAACTAAAAAATAAGTTGATAAAAAAAAAAAGCAAACACAATCTTAATGTACAATATTGATTAAATTATATCGAAACTACAGCTATACTAAACACAAACAAAACCAAACCAAAAGTCAAACTGAAACACAATGTATTACCGTTGAGAACGGATTGAGAGAACGTGCAACTGCGGGTTTCTTGGGGAATCGAAAGATCCTCCGGGACTGATAGATTGAGATGAGAAGCAATAAATGATTTGATGGATGATACAACAGAGTTTTGGATCTCATCTTTCTCGATGAGAAGTTGTTGTTTGCTTGGTGAAGAAGTGAATGAACCGAAAACAGAGCTTTGTCGCCTCTTGTGAAACGAAGAGACAAAACTTGTCCTATTCGGAGGTGTAACTCCGGTCAGCAAATCCATAGATTGTCTGAAAATGACCCCAAAAGAGCAAGAAATGTGATATTTAAAGAATAGTTTCTTTAGATCTCTTACAAAACAGAGCAATGGAGAATATAGTTTTTTTCAGATCTCTTTACAAACAGAGCAATTTCTATGATTTACCGATAACTTCGAGGCCACGGAACAGGATCGTTATTGGATCCGTTACGAGATAACGGAGTCGACGGGACGGAGCTCTCGGCTTGGCTTTCTTCGTCATCGTTATCTGTCTCTGTCTGATACAAATCTTCCCTTTCTTGCTCAGATGTTTCGTCTCGCTTCATCTTCTTTGTATTCTATATATTGTCTCTGTTTCGAATACAGATTACAGAGTCAAAGAAGAAGAAGAAGAAGAAGAAGAAGCTGAGGCAAAGAGAATAGAGGACGCAAGGAAACGTGTTCTGCTTTCTAGTTCCAACTTCCAATTTATAGTCACGTCTCTTAATCTATAGGATATCCTCCCACCGGGTTTTTCTTCTTTTTCAAATACTGATTTTTTCCTTTAGCCGAAAATAAAAGAATTCATTTCAACTATTATATATTTACATTGACATAATAATGAACTTTATGATATAAAATTAGAAATATCATATAATATTGCATGTATATAAAATAAATATAAAATAGTAATTGAGTTAAAATAGAAAAATACTTATTTAAATTTATAATTAGACTCTTGTTCTTTAAATTTATAATTTACTAATTTCCCATTGTTCCACCTATAAAATATAGGTTTAATAATATCTCATCTAAGATAAGAGCCATGGGATGGAAGTAGCACACTGCACAACAAAACAATTGAAACATAAAATGGACACAAGTTCAAACAAAAACCAAGAAAAAACATAAAATTGACACGAAAATTATACTCCTATATGACTTTATTTGTCCAAAAACAGTTTTTCTTTACTGCATTTGTCAAACGAATCTTTTTATTTGTCAAAATTCTACTCATTACAAATTTCATATGATCAGGCCATAACCGTTTTCTTAGCGTGGATTTTCTGACTGTATTTGTCCAAAATCATTTATGGAAACGGTCGATTAAATATTTGAAAAATGTTCATTTGAACAGCTTTGATTGTTTGAAGCTCTGATTGTAACTTTCCGGGCTATTAGATAATAGTTGTGGCTTTTAAAAAATAAATGTCATTACAAGAACAAAATTAGCCACTTTGCTTTTGAGATTTTTTAGGAAACTTTAGGACAGTGAAGACACTAAAATCAGATTGAAATAAAATTATTTTGAAAAAAACTTTAAAATAAAATTGAAACTCCTACGACTATTTAAGTTTAAACCCCAAATGGAATCGTTATCTGTTTTTTTTTCGTGGGTAGTTTTTTTCCAACTAGATCGAGTTAATAAACTCTCTAACTAATACATTTTTTTTTTTTTTATTACAAACGTTTCTCGCGAGGTTATTTATAAAAAGCATAGAATATATACACCTAATGGGGAAATAGAGGTATACGCATGTGACGTGATGTAAGTAGTCAATGACAGTTTGTCATTAAATGTTTTTAAAATAAAATATATATATATATCTGTCAGTGTGAATGACTCAGGACTAGGACTTGCCAGCACTAGATTGGCAATATTGTTACAGTGTCTAATTGCTACGTTTATGCAGCAGCACTTTTAGATATTTTAAGTTGCTGTATTTTGATGCGTTTGAATTCAGTTCAACCATTGAGAGCAAATAAAATGTAAATGCAACGTAGTGGAATTGTGAAAGTAACATTTCACAGAAAACAAGGGAAACTTAGATCGACACGAAAATTCCATACGGTGTATGTATTAATTAAGATTATTAGTTGTGTGACTTGTGATCTAATATAGTTTTCTGTTTTAATAAAAATATATTAGACACGTTCCTCGCAGTTTGTATTTAACCAAAAATCAAAGAAAATTCTATTCCGACGCGTACAGTTAATCTATAAATTATATTCTCTCTGTTTTCAAAACATTTATCATTTAGGAACAAAGAGAGTAATATATTTTTCGAAAATTTATTAGTACAAACGTTTTTGGCGGTGAAAACTTTCTTGAATAACCAAAACCTCTTAATTAATGATATAACACTAAAAGATTCGGAGCTTGATTCTCAAAAAATATAACTTTTACAAATTAATAAAAAACAAACTTATAAAAAATCTCTAGCGTGGTATTTACGTCAATTAAGCCATTTCGCCAATTAATCTAGCGATAGCCGAGTAACTACCGCAGCAACCGCTCACAACACCGATGATTATGATGAAACTGCAAACTCCGATCTGAAAAATCAATAGTTTTCCAATATCAATTGAAATAATCAAAATTTTCTCTGAACCATCAACCAAAATTGAAGGGGAAATGGAGCTTTATATCTTACGTCAGTGTTCGTTAATCGATCCTTCGAGATTCTTAGATAACAGAGGCAAGGGAATATAAAAGCCTAGGAAAAAAAAAAAAATTAAAGACGAGAAAGCCAAATTTTAGTTTGAGTGTTAAGTTTGGAATTAAGGATAGGGAGATGAGTTTGTTCTTGGAGAGTTACGTACGATAAGCATTGCGATGAAAGATCCGATCAGAGCCGCAACAGTCGCTGTGAGTAAATTTCAATAACAAGTTAGGCCATATGTCCGTTTGTACGAGAACGAGGTTTCTTGAGCAGGAAGTTAGGGTAAAAAGAGATGAGGAGAGACATTACCAAAGAATGGAAATGCGAGTGCAACCACCAAAGTAGAGAGAACTAAAATGGTTCTGAAAATCAAAGAGACACCTTTGGATCTCATCTTTTTCGAAGACGGCAAGAGTTCTTCCAAGCTTAGCACGACTGGAGTAATTGTTAATGCGTATTTCATCATCGGTGTAACAACCTTATATCATTTAAAAAAAAAAGAGAATGATTCTGAGAAAAAAAATCAGTGTTATATATCTATGCAGAAAGGAGTGACGAGTGTAAAACAATTATATATCTTACTGCTGTCCATATTGCGATTTTAGATGATGTAAATTCTCGAGGCAAGTTCAGTGTAAACTGGGATTGAATCTCGTCACCAAACATAGTGTATCCACAAACCGCTATACCGACGTAAAACAGTGTGCAGAAACCGAAACTGCATAAAAATAAAAACAGAAATAAATCTCATTAGATGAAGATAAACCCTAGAGATTTCTTGCTGCAGAAGAAAAATGTGACATACATATACCTGGTGAGAAGCACCATAGGAAACTGAGAAGGCTCTTTCATGGATGAGTAAATGTTAGGGAACACAGAGTGACCCGTGAAACCAAACCCAAAGATCCCCACCGCGACAGGTAAACTCGATAAATCAAGAATTTGTCCGCTATGGCGAAATCCAATTCCATCAACCGATCCTACCCAAAAGAGGCAAACCGCAAGCAAGATAGAAGAAAACACACCTACCGCTGGGAATATAAATATTCAAGATTATTAAAACAAGATATTTGTATAGTGTTAGAATATCATACATTGGAAGTGAGATGATTCTAACACTTTTATACAGAGGAAGGATATAAATCTTTATAATCATTGCAAATTATTTTTGAGTAAGAAGAAGCCAATGAAATTTAACATGTAGCAGAAAAACTGATATATAATCGAACCTGAGAGGTAGGACAATAAGCTAAGGTCTCGGAGCCAGACAGTCGGAAGAACAATAAAAGTTGTCACGATGGCAAAAATCTGAGTAGAATCTAGAGAAACTCCGATGATATTCAATGAGGTCATAGGGAACAACCCTGACAAGTTATCACTCATCATGATTATGTATTCCACACAACATCCCTTTAAAACCAAGAAACTAGGTTAGATAGATTTCGTAAAGATCCAACTATAAAACCTTAACGAGAACTTACATATAACTCCAAGCACAGAAGTATCTGCAGATGGATCGATGGAGACAAGGACCAAAGTATCAGATTGTTACAAAAAAAAAAACTAACTTAATATATATGTTTCTCTAATTTTTCACATTTGGGGATTATATAAATGGCAAAACTTACGGTGACTAGGATGCGTCCAGTGGTTCCGAACACAGCTTGACCAATGTCCAAGTAGGGTGTGGAGTGCATGAGAACTCTCGAGACATCTCTGCAGGAGAATACCTGTGTAGCAAGTGATGATGCTAAAGCAGAAGAGAACGAAAAGCCCGAGCCATCCTCCTTCTTTTACTGCGTATGGGATCGTAAGTATCGCTACTCCGCAAAGTATATTGATTCCTGCAACATTTAGGAAGAACATCAAACACTTTTCTTGTTCTGTAATTAAGAAGCAGGCTATGGCGGTTACCGAGTTTAGGAGCATTACCGTTGAGAACAGATTGAAAGAATGTCGCTGTTCGATTTTCTTCTACAAATGAAAGATCCGGGACCGATATAACTGCAGAGTTATTATGAACATCATAATCTTTGTCTAGAAGTAGTTGTTTGCTCCCGTATGAAGAAAACGAATTGAAAACAGAGCTTTGTTGCTTCTTGTTGAAGAAAGAGACGAAACTTGTTGTTGTCGGAGGTGTAATTCCGGTCAACATATCCATTGATTTTCTGAAACTCCCACACAAAATAGGGAAAACCCTATCAAATCTATTCGAAGCTTGGAATAAAACAATTAATAGGCAAAAACAGAGGATTTTTATGATTTACCTATAACTCCGTGGCCATTGATCGGAATTCGAGTTGGTTCGGGATAACGGAGACAATGATGAGGAATCAGCAAAACTTTCATCGCCTGAAAGGTCTGTTTGTCTCTCCTCGTCTTCTGTCTGTAACAAAATTTCCCTTTCTTGCTCAAATATCTCGTCTTGCTTCATTTTTCTCGGTAATACAGAGCAAGTGGCGTTTCAAGGGAAAAAAAAAAAAAAAGAAGACAAGAAGTGAGAAAGAAAAGCGTATTCTGAGTATTCTGAGTTTCTGTCATGCCAGCTTTATATATAGTAATATAATTTACATATAGATTTTGTTTCTGCTTTGAGGAAATGTTCTATAAACGTATTATCGAATGTTTAGTCGTCCAAAAAATATATATAGAAATAGTATGCTGCTTTTGTTTCCATACTGTTTTATTGCTGTGAATGGGATTAGTATGCTGATTTTCTTTTGCTGATTTTCTTTTGACACCTTCAGTTTATTAATTCTTTTATGCATAATGAGATTCTCGTTGATAAGAATTTTGATTTTAATAATGTTCGTCGTTAAACAATATGTTCTTTACAATGCGCATGGAATGCAAGTAATAACCTTTTCATACGTTCAAAGGGACAACGAGATATAAGTCTGCAACAATTATTTGAATATCAATGTCATGCACAGCTGATAACAATTTTTTTTCCACCCGCGCGACTCACGTAGAATTTTATAGTTGGTGATAAAAATAGTAGAATATTAACAAAACAAAAAAAGAATATCAAGAACGTTTAGCGATACCATATAGAAAATCATTAAATTAATCACACAAACAAACTAAACAAATATATGCATGTGCCATGTGATGTGAAATGAGAATGACAGATGGTCATTATTATTACTTTTGGAATATTATAGTAGCTAAGAAGTTTCATCAATTGTTTTGAATCATCACGAAAGTAAACTTAATTTAGTAATGCTTTGTAGTTGAACATTTTAAAACGTGGGAGAAAGACGAACAGATTGGTTCGTTTACTCAAAGACTGGTTCAAGATTGTACCGTTTCGGTTAGCTTGGACCGAACCAGCAGCCTTCGGACGGATAGGCACAATTTTCACGACCGTGTACAACTTTGACAGACTTACGACAACTACAAACAACTGTATCACACCCATTGATCATTCCAAGCTGTCGCAATCGAATATTCTCTTTATGGTTTCAGGAGGAAGACTTACATAGATAGTATTACAAAGAAGAAGAAGAATGAAAGTGGAGTTTTTTTACATATTATGAAGAAGATAAACAAAGAGTTATTTATCAATCTGGTTAAGCTTTCCGAGTCCATTGCAGTTGGCGCAAACGATCTGAGGAAGATCCTTCCGTGCCGCGTTCGCCCTCAAAGTCGCTCCTTGCTTCCTCACAAATCCTGCTCCGTCACATTCCGGACACCTAAACCACACCTTTTCAGAGCTTAAAACTGTACAATCTAGGATCTCTTTCTTTTGGTTCACCGGTTTACTACATCGGTTTAGAGTTTTATGTATATACAGTATCTACTCAGGCTTTAATTATCTTCAGTTTCGGTTTAATTAGAATCAGTATCGTTAAAAATAATCCAACTGTTGAATAAACTCGGGGAACAGTTTTCTTCTATCTTTAATTAATCACAGAAACAGAGTCCAAATTGATTTGGTTTAACGAGCATTCAAAACCGGTTTGATCCTACCCGAACCAAAATAACACGATTCAAAAGATAAAGATTAGAGTGGTGTTACGTGTCGGAGCGTTTGAAGAGGATCGGAAAAGCCGTCCCGACGAGCGCGACGGCGGCGGCTCCGGCGATCAGGTAGATGGTTCCGTCGGAAGAGACATCACCGACAGCGGCAACAACTACGGAGGAAGAAGAAGACGATCTCTTGTTTTTGGGAAGAGTCACATTGCTCGGTGAGGATCCCCACGAAGAAGAAGGTCTCGATTGTTTCAGAAAGTTCGTCGATGACACGAACGACGTCTGCATTGCCGGTGCGATCGCCATGATCTANAGTACAGCTTTGATTCGCCACAATAACCCCGGGATCACTGGGTTCCGGCTTGCAAATGGTTACACTGGTTTAAGAGATGCATTGGAATCTGATAGTGTGAGATTTCAAAGGTAATAATACTCAGCACTTCTCTCTTAATAACACAAAGTCGCAAACTTTGTTCCTCTGTTGTGTGATTTTCAAATTTTCTGTCATTGCTTTCTCATTCCTCAGGAAAGCTCTGAACTTGTTGCATTATCTTCTACAAGAGAATGACTCAGACCGCGATATTGCTATAGAACTTGGGTTTCACCGTTTGATGATGCACCTCGTGTCCAGCTCCGATGCTGATATAAGAGAAGCTGCTCTTCGAGGACTGCTTGAGCTCGCCAAAGATGGAAAATACTGTATTTGTGGTTCTAGCATAGGGAAAGACGATGAGAAGCCGAGACAGATTCTAGAAGATCGGATCAAAGGAATCAGCTTGATGTCACAAGAGGATCTCTCAGCGGCTGAAGAGGAGAAACAGCTCTTGGATTCACTGTGGATCACATTTTACAATGAACCTTCTTCTCTTTAGAAACAAGGCCTCTTTGTCATTCCTTTTGAAAACGCACCAGCTAAAAATCTTTGGAACACTTTTTTAAGGATGGTTACTTTTAATGATTTTAGATGAGAATGTGGATCTGAATTTTCATTCAATAACCTAAAACCAGACCTTACAATAGCAAATCAAGCAAAGACAACAGTAGGAAGAAAAAAGAAAACACAAATCAAATCACTTTGGAGGACAGAAAGTGATAACATAACGAGAAGCCCTACACTTGTTCAAACTACTCGAATCATCAAACGCATAACTATAAGCTTTCGGACAAATCGCTTTAAACAGATTGGCGAAAAGCGTCGGCTTACAAGCCTTAGGATTCGCAAATTCTCCGGTGCAACAGTATTTCGCCGATTGCATCGCCAAGCAAGCGCTTTTACACCCTACGACTTTGCCATCTCTCTTCACTTCCAAAGCCGAAGGACAACAAACATTCAAATCGACCTCACAGGCCGCCACGCCGCATCCGACTCCTCCTCCGATGGGTTTCATCGACACCGGAAGGTTGAATCCGTCGACGAGACTCACGTCGTAGAAATGGAGCGGTGAGGAAGCTGAGCCTAATGTCATTTCCACGACGGTTGCTGGTGGAACACCGCCGGTTCCTTGGCAATTGAATGAACCGGCGTTGCATTCTCCGGTTTGGCATGAGCCTTTGCCGTTTTGGTCGAAGATGCAGCCTTGCCGACCCCAAATCCGACCGGACCACTTATCCGGAACGTCTATGATGGTTTCTTCGCCGCTTCCCATGTGGAAACCGCCGTTTCTCGGCGTGATTTGGCCTCCGCCGCCGAGAATTCCGGGCCATATGCTCTCCCTGTCTCTTATACACATCTAGATGTGTATAAGAGACAGCTTTATTGGTTGGTTAACTAAGTTTGAGTTATGATGTTTTGGTAGATTTGCTGGATGAGTTGAAGGATCATGTTGAATCGATAGATATGGCTAATGGTGAATCTTTTTCTTTTCATACTTCATATTTTTTTTTTTTGATATCTGTCTTTTCATTGCTTGGCTTAATATGTACCTCTTTGAATGTATGAGCAGATCTTCATTCCATTGGAGGCTTGGTTCCTCTTCTTGGCTACCTCAAAAACTCCAATGCTAATATCCGGGCAAAGTCTGCTGAAGTCGTAAGCACAATGGTTGAGAACAATCCTCGAAGTCAACAATCGGTTATGGAGGCCAATGGCTTAGAGTCATTGCTTCTTAACTTTACTTCAGACACAGATATGCATTCTCGAACACAGGCGCTCGGTGCAATTTCATGTAAGCTGCTCCGAGTCCTGACAAATTTAGATGATCATATACCTTCTTTGTTTACTCGGTTTATGGTAAATCTGATGTGTGTAGAACGGTCTATTTTTGTTTTGTTTGGAGTACAGCTTTGATTCGCCACAATAAACCCGGGATTACTGGGTTCCGGCTTGCAAATGGTTACACTGGTTTAAGAGATGCATTGGAATCTGATAGTGTGAGATTTCAAAGGTAATAATAGTCAAGCACTTCTCTCTTAATATTTGGATTCCATTGAACTTTGTTCCTCTGTTGCTTAATTTTTAAATCTTTTGTCATTCCTTTCTCATTCCTCAGGAAAGCTCTGAACTTGTTGCATTATCTTCTACAAGAGAATGAATCAGACTGCGATATTGCTATAGAACTTGGGTTTCACCGTTTGATGATGCACCTTGTGTCTAGCTCCGATGCTGATATAAGAGAAGCTGCTCTTCGAGGACTGCTTGAGCTCGCCAAAGATAGAAAATACTGTATTTGTGGTTCTAGCATAGGGAAAGACGATGAGAAGCTGAGACAGATTCTAGAAGATCGGATCAAAGGAATCAGCTTGATGTCACAAGAGGATCTCTCAGCGGCTGAAGAGGAGAGACAGCTCTTGGATTCACTGTGGATCACATTCTACAATGAACCTTCTTCTCTTTAGAAACAAGGTCTCTTTGTCATTCCTTTGAAAACGCACCAGCTAAAAATCTTTAGAACACTTTTTTAAGGATGGTTACTTTTAATGATTTTAGATGAGAATGTGGATCTGAATTTTCATTCAATAACCTAAAACCAGACCTTACAATAGCAAATCAAGCAACTGCATAAGCAAGACAACAGTAGGAAGTAAAAAGAAAACACAAATCAATATCACTTTGGAGGACAGAAAGTGATAACATAACGGGAAGCCCTACACTTGTTCAAACTGCTGGAATCATCAAACGCATAACTATAAGCTTTCGGACAAATCGCTTTGAACAGGTTGGCGAAAAGCGTCGGCTTACAAGCCTTAGGATTCGCATATTCTCCGGTGCAACAGTATTTGGCCGATTGCATCGCCAAGCAAGCGCTTTTACACCCTACGACTTTGCCATCTCTCTTCACTTCCAAAGCCGAAGGACAACAAACATTCAAATCGACCTCACAGGCCGCCACGCCGCATCCGACTCCTCCTCCGATGGGTTTCATCGACACCGGAAGGTTGAATCCGTCGACGAGACTCACGTCGTAGAAATGGAGCGGCGAGGAAGCTGAGCCTAATGTCATCTCCACGACGGTTGCTGGTGGAACACCGCCGGTTCCTTGGCAATTGATTGAACCGGCGTTGCATTCTCCGGTTTGGCATGAGCCTTTGCCGTTTTGGTCGAAGATGCAGCCTTGCCGACCCCAAATCCGACCGGACCACTTATCCGGCACATCTATGATCGTTTCTTCGCCGCTTCCCATGTGGAAACCGCCGTTTCTCGGCGTGATTTGGCCTCCGCCGCCGAGAATTCCGGGCCATATGCTCTCCTGGCAGTTATTCACTAGTATAAGCTGAGCTCCATCTGCAAAAATAGATAAAAACACGATTTTTACGAAATTTGACTAATAAACCATTTAGAGGAAGATTGAAAACAACAAATAAAGACGCTTATTTTGAAGTAAAACCCACTTGAGAGGGAGACAAAAGAAATAGAACCCATTTCTTAAGTTGTCGGGGGGAGTAAAAGAGATACCGTACCAATGAAGGAGGAGAAGAAGGTTGAGATAGCGAGAAAGACAAGGAAGAGAGTTGCAGAATTCGTCATTGTTGTTCTCTGTGTGGGGATCATTCACTCTAAAGTTTTCTTTTAGTGTGTGTGTGTGGTAGTTTTCAAGAGAATATTAATAAAGGAATAGGATCAGGACGACGTGGCTGAGGAAGAAGTGGAAACTTGAGTTGCAAGGCTAATTGGTGTGGTGTGGTGAAGTGGATTTGTTGTTTAGGGAACCGTCAATTGCTAACCTTTTATAAACCGAGTCTTTCATGGGATTAGTGGGAAAGAGAAAGACAGAGAGATCTTTTTTTTTTTTGCAAAAGACAGAGAGATCTAAGGAGGCTTGATTGTGAGCCTTCTGTAGAGATATATTTATACCTTTTTCGTTTCAAGAATGGGTTAAAGAAGGATTAATTTTTTAGAAAAAGAAAAGAATGGGTTAAAGAAGGATTAAAAGAAAAAGAGAAGGTTCATATTTATCTTTGTTAGAAAAAGATTCATAAATTTCATCCTTGCTAATATTATTACTTCATCGTTGCTTATATAATAAAGAAGAAGGCAAATTTGTTCTAATCTACAATCCCCTTAGACCTGAAATTTCATTATCAAACATTTTAGTTGTTTTAAGAATTTATGCGAATAAACTTTCACCACTTGCTAGTATCTCCTGAACTATCTTACTTTTGCGAAATGACCATTTTCACTTTGTAGAGCAAATCAGCATAGAGCATATATGCATTGCTTCAATGTGGGGATTTTGCTTTCTTTTTGACAAAAGTTGCACAAAACAAATGATTACACTCTCTTTTTTCATGTTCTTATCAATTTTTTGTTGTTTTTTTAAAGGTAACAGGCGAATTTGAAGCCAAGAATGTCACTAGACTCTAGACTTCGATCTTTATAACAAGTGGGGAGGTTGAAGTTTTTGGTAGATAAGGTATCTTGATTCTTTCAAGAGATATACAACAGATAAGATAACTAGACAAAATCATGATTACCAAACAAAATCTACAAAACTTAACATATACAATTTTTGCAAAAAAAAAAAAATTGAACGTATACAATAATGAATTACATTCTTAAAAATAAATAAAACGAAAACATAATTAAATTGCAAAAAAAAAGGAACATATGCTACATTAATGAATTAAATTCTTAAAAATAAATAAAACAGAAACATAATTAAATAGGAACTTCGGATTGTTTTTAGTTGATTGGTTATCACTAGACCAACCCATTTCATCCAAACCAAAACCAAATTAAACCGTTAAAACTTCATTAGGCAAACCGATTGAAACTGGCCACCGCTAGTGACGGCGAGGAAGAGCTCCCAAAGCTTCCTGAGTTTTCCAAGGAAGAACCTTTCTTCTTCTGAACAAGAGAAACAGCAAATCGAGCGATTATGATTCACGCGGCTGCCAAATGTTCAAGAGCAGTAGCCGCAACGATTCGTGGCCGCGCCATCTCCGTCAGAAGCAGCCTTGTTCGATACTCGATTCCGTTGAGATCGATTCACGGTGAAATCAGCGTTCCAAACGCCAATCATGTTGCGATTCAGATGGTCAATTACGCTCTTTCCCACGCTAGGTCACAAAAATCAGGTTCTTACGTTCGTCGGATTTTCAGGTGCTTAAACCCCAGTTTTCTCACCTGATTGTTGAAAGAATTTTAAAATGGGTCTCCGTGAAATTTGAAATTGCAGATGAATCTTATGCGCAAGGGATGCTAGTACTTGAACAATGCCTTGGGAATCAACCGAACGATGATCAGGTTTCTCAAGATTCTAAAGCAACAGTCTTGCTTGCTATGTCTGATCTATCATACGAAAGGTTTCATTTTTACACACTTTTCTCTTCCCATTTGTTGTTTTTAATGAAAATCTTTAAACGTCTAGTGTTTGGTTTTCTATGTTTACAGTGGGAACAGTAGTGAGGCCATTGAACGCCTCAAACAAGTCATGACTCTGACTCTGTCTTCGTTGGCTATTAGAGGTTTTTCAAAACCTTGATTTTTTCGATATGTGCTTTTTGAGATTGTCGAGTCTGAAACTGTCTTTTGTTGTGCAGTTGCTGCTGTGGAAGCTCTTGTTGGTCTTCTGATTCAGTCAGGACAGGTTCAAATCCCAACATTGCTATTATGTTTGTTTGTCTTCATTGAGGTACTTGTTTAGAATTTTGATTATGTTTCTCTTGTTTAGGATGATCCTTCATTGGATGTTGCTGATGAATTTCTAGAATTGGTAAAAGAGAGAGGCCATGATAATTTTCAGGATGTGGCTACTACAGCTAAAGCGATCAAAGGCCTCGCTGAGCTTGTGAAAGGAAGTGTTGAATCCGGTAGAGAAACAAGCCTCAACCTTTCTTCTCTGTGTTTTTTTTTTAATTCCACATTTCCTCCTTAGTTTTAGGTATTGCTTAATGATAAGTTTTTTGTTTGTTTGTGTGCAGCCGAATCTTTATTTCGAGGACTTGAGAATCATGAGATTTGCAATGGTAAACACTAAACTTTTTTCTGTTAATCTACAGCTAGCCTTGTCTTTTCTTATGGTGAATCCTGGTTTTTGGATCTCTTAATAACTACATAAAAATAGGCAACATTGCACTTTCTTATGGTGAGTTCTTGCAAGCCACCGGGAACTTTGAAATGGCAAAGGAGATGTATCAAAAGGCAATTCGTGGAGTGACAGACACCAAAGAATCTATGTGTTCTTGCAACATGAATTTGAAGGCAGTCTCATTGGCAGCCACATTTGCTCTTGGGCAGCTCGAGTCACACATTGGGTAGGCTTTGAATTTGTGCATACTGGTCCTCGCTAATTTAAATCGTGAATTTCTGGTTTATCATTAGTCCCTGTTTGTGTTTTGCTTTTTGTTAGAAACTTTGGTGATGCGGAGGAGACACTGTCGAGTGCATTGACAAGCGCTGAGGAACATTACGGTACTGTTTGGTTTTTTCCATTTCCATCAATTCAATGATTAAGGCAAGAACTAATGGATTCTGTGCTTCTTCGGATCAGGACACAATCATCCCAATGTTGGTGTGATTTTAACTGGAGTAGCTCTGATGTACCGAAACAAAGCGAAGCAAGAACGCTCGAGTTCTATCCTGATTCAAGAGGTCAGACGCAAGTTTCTTTGGGCTCAAAAACTTTTGAATTTCCTCATCTTACACCTTTTCTTTTTCCATCTCAGGGCCTCTTCAGAAGAGCATTGGAGCTCATGAAAGCACCTCCACTGGATTCAGAAGGTACTTGCAAATAGTTGCTTCACGGCCGATTCTTGTTTCTGTATTACACAAGTGTCTTCATCATTGTTTCTGTATTCAAATAGGGATAATAAACATGGAAACTCAAGAAGTAATGGCTCTAGCAAGAGGTAAGCTCTAGGCTCGTTTTCTTTCAAACAGAAACGATTGCTAAAACATCTAAGAAGCTTGTTG
This sequence comes from Alliaria petiolata, assembly GCA_020283515.1. NCBI lineage: Eukaryota > Viridiplantae > Streptophyta > Magnoliopsida > Brassicales > Brassicaceae > Alliaria > Alliaria petiolata. The sequence continues at coordinate 261,307,813 of JAHZTW010000001.1, forward strand.
GAACTTTGACTGTGCAGGCGGGTATGCGGAGCTACTACTGATTCAAGAGAACAGAAAAAGCGAAGGAGAGAAGATGAAGTCATGGGCTGAATCTGCGTGGAGAAACAGACGCATCTCTCTTTCAGATGCATTGACTCGCTCGGAGCCTTTAGGCAAAGTAGCCATCATAGATGCTCGTACCACTCGTGTCCTCTAAAGCTCAGAATCTCGAAAGATATAAACTTTCATAACCAAATGTTACATGTTTGATGTGTAATTAACTCAGTAGTTTACATTTCACAAGATGTGTGTGCGCACAGAAATTGGCAATAAACAAAAAAACACATTACAGAGGAAGATCTAGCCCTTTCCCGATCTCTACACCAATCACCTCAAGTATTCCTTTGTTCAGAATCTGGAAACGAAAATGAAGTTTCAATTTTGTTTTCTTCACATGTAAATTAATTATTATCGCAAAAAAAAAAACCCATTCGGAAAAAAAAACTCACCAATTCGACAATGAAAGTTCCGATGAGACCAATCATGCAAGCTCTTGAGTTCCATATCTCAGCTGTTTGTGTGAAACCCAGAAACGCAGGCTGAGATTTAGGTTCTACTTTTGGCACTATCACCTACAAAAGGATTTTTAAATTTGCCACTCAGGAGGAATTTTTTTTGCAGATTAATTGTGGCAAAAAGGAACGAACTTTACCCCTTCTGGCAGTTTTGCGGCTCGAACACGGAAACACAGTTGCTTCCGACTTGAACAGATGTTCAGGCTCCGGCCACGGCCATGTGCCGACAAGGTCGGAAGAGGAGAAAAGAAAGATGACGATAGCGGCAAGGTGCTCATTTTTTTTCTTCTTTCGTTTAGCAATAAAATGTTTTTCTCTTTGTCTTGACCGATATTCTTTATCTTCATAAGTCAGAACTGAGCTTGTGGATATAATGATCTGTTTCTCCAAACCAATCATTTTCCGACGCTTGTCAACTCAACAAGATATGTGCTTGGTGTTAATTCAGTTGGTACATGGCACTTTTTCAACGTCAAACCATATATATATAAATAAATAAAATCGGACCTACAATAAATATAAAATAAGAACAAGAATAATAAAATTTATAGTTGTAAATATTTGTGTCATACATTCAACAGTACATTACAGTTACAACAGTCATTTGTATAAACCAAAAATAGTTATTTCTTTTATTTGGAAGAAAATGTAGTTATTTGCTTCACTATTCATCAATGCGAAAATTAATTTGACATAACAAATGTCATTCTTTTTGCGGGACGAAATTTGTCTTCGTAGCTATCTCTGCCTCTCTTCTTATCCAACCCTTCGGATCGTAAAATCTGGAAAATGGCAGAGAGATCTCCGACGTAATTATCACCATTACCATTCATCACTTCACCTCTCTGCAACACACTCGCAAGCCTATTCACTTCGCAAGCTTTTCTTCTCCAACCCTTTTCAACGTTTCGAGATTTCATCACATCAATACATTTCACGATATTCTCCTGCAATAATCAAAACAAATAATAATAATCAAAACATATTCCATTTGTGAAATTATATTACAAAAAAATCATCAACATTTTATTTACCTTGTGTTCTTGTCCAAAAAGATTCATAATTTTCTCTTCTAGAGCTGCTTTCTCTTCTACGACATTCCACATAGCCGCAACCGCCACAACACTCGGTGCATATTCAACCATCTTCAAATCTGCATCAATATTCAATATTCAAATTTGATCTATCCACCATTTATTTATACTTTCTTCAGCAAAATTAAACAAATTCAAAATAGAAGCTCATATGATCTTCTTACCGCATAAATCATCTAGCAGATGGTCTGTGATTCGATTCATCATCATGTCTTCCCCTACCAACCCGATTTTTGCCACCAGATTTTGCGAAAAAGAGTAACTCGTAACCGAGTTAACACGCCACTCTAGAGCTTTCAACAGTATAAGTTCCATCTCAAGAACGGTCTTGTGGTGGAACATATGATTTAGCCCTTCCATCTGAAGTTCTTGAAGTGAAGGGGAAGTAACCTCACTGAATTTTGATGCGATCGATAATGAGGTAACCGCAACTAGTTCCACCATCCAATTAGTCCATTCCTGCATTAATTTGTAAGTTTCATTCATTATCAACCATCATCTTAAGTATATAATGGTTAACGTATGTAAAAATCCATATACTTACATTGCAGCTAGTCACATAGACGAACCGATCAAAACAATTTGCAGCGGAAAAAACCGTTTCAAATGAAAGATTTAGCCGACTCCTAGTCTGATAAAACAAACAACACCAATAAGCTTACCGTTTATATAAAAAAAAAAAAAAACTTTTGAAAAACATGCGATACACGTAAAATGGCATTATTACTCGTTATAAGAATGAATACGTTTGCAAAAAAAATTTCCACAAAACTATCATATAAGTAAAAAATGACATAGCGACCAGGCAACTCAAAGCTATATATTTAACCATTGTATTGCAACGCAAAAATAGCGTGCAAATAAAAAACTAAAACCATTACTACATATTTGCATTTTGGCACATCCGGTATAAGTTGAAATGTAACACTAATATGAACAAATAAAATTATGATTTAAAACAAAAAAAATCAAAAACCCCACCATATGTATTCACGACGAACCGATCCAAAAGATTTTATGGGTTGTTATGTATCAATGATATTTAGCGGTATTCTCTCAAATCTCATATATATATTTTCAAAAGATGCGAACTATTTTTTTTTTCTGAAGAACAAAGGAAAAACCAAAAATGCATAATAAGAATTAAGATACCTGGATTAGCCATTGAACCTGTCTCTTATACACATCTAGATGTGTATAAGAGACAGCACCGTTGCTGTGTCCATGGCCGGAGTCATCGCCACGTCATTGTCGTGAACATTCAAGCGGAAGTTTGGTAAAGGCTCCGGAGTCAAAGGACCCGAGAGCCATGACTCGTCGCAGAGTAGATTATCCATTGGAACCGATTTCGTTAAACCGGTTTTAAGGTATTTAGTTTTCCACTCTAGGAACAGTGCTACGAGATCAGAGAGAAGGTGACGTATATATATGGAGAGAGACAGAGAGAGAGAGAGTCGTGGAGAAGAAAATGGGAAGTTATGGAAGACAGTTGAAAGTTAAAAAAAAAAAAAATTAAAGACACGTCGGTTAAATCAGAAGAAGATGCGTCGGTTTATTGGTGTTTGTGTAAGAGATTGCGTAACACAAGCTACGCATTTGTTAAACCGGGATAAACCGGATACTGTTAATTAAGTTAATTACCATCGCTTTTAGCTAAGGTAACAACACGAAAGAAAAAGAACAAACCAACGAGTGAGAATCCTCCGGCTATTCAACTATATGTACATAGAAAGACTTTGTGAGCATTTAAATCTTTAAAAAGTTATTCAACTATGTATTTTGACATTTAAAATGTAAAAAAAAAAACTTGTTGTTATTAGATATCGTATATGTGAGTTTTTTTTATTATAAATAGTTGATTTAAAATAGTGTGAATAATATATCAAATCGATGTGAATAATTTTTTTTAATGTTATTGGTTAAAAGTGCAAGTAACTAACGGAATTATTAGTTTATTACTCCCTCCGTTTCACAAAGAGTGTCATTTTAGGATTTTATTTTTGTTTCACAAAGAGTGTCGTTTTATATTTTCAATGCAGAAATTTGAATACAAATCCAGTTTTAACCCTATTCATTTATTGTATTAACAAGAGAAATAAATTTATTTAGAATATTAATAAGGAGTAAAGTAGAACTTTTTGTGGTTTTCTTAATATGTGTGAAAACATTCAAAGTGACATTTTTTATCACACAGAGGGAGTACTATATTAGAATCTAGATTATTACCATATGGGACAGAGATCAATGCACTTATTACTATATTATTACCACATGGGACACAGATCAATGCATTTATTACCAATTAATTTTAACTGAGAATCCGTAAAATTTAATATTAAGTGATTCAATAATATTCAAGATCAAAATTGATGTATAATGATTTTTTTATTACTAGTAAGTCTAGTATTTTGATCGGAATTCTTTGGTAGCTAAAGAAAAAAGCGTAAATAAAATAAGTTGAATCAGCTAATTAAAGCCAGAAAACTAAGGAAGAAGGGAAATACGATTTAGGGAATTTTAAATTTGTATTCAAAACTATTAAAAAGGAAAATGTTGGGCAAATAAACTAGTTCATAAAAAGATGTGTTAGGTTAAAAGGTGAATTGAAAAGTGTTGGCGAAGACACTGATGAGGAATGAGGATCATTGGTAACATCGGATTACCAAACTCCGCAAAAGAAACTCTTAACATAATTAGATGTTCTTTTACCCTTATGAAATTCAATGGAGTTTAAAGAATAATTACATAAGATTATATTGCAATGTATATAGAAAACCATGATTTTATAGATAACTTGGATTTGGAGAGTATAATTTTTTTTTGGAATAATTTATCATTTAATTTACGTGTTCCCCAGTAGAGAAGAGTTTATATATCTGCTGAATATATTATTTTTTTTCTTAAAATTTGAAGAAATTATCATTTTTATTTTCATTGAGTGGGGAGAAAGATAGTTGCGAGGGATATAATAAGAAGAGGTCGTCCCACATGAAACGCGGTAAATGCTTTCTACCCAATTGGTTAACTGATTATCTTCATAGAGATTTCATGTTACAAAAACGTGTAAAAAAATAAATGTTTCAGAGAAAACAAATTAATTTTAACCAACCTCGTGAGTCCACGACCTTTGCGTAATTACCTCTTCCATGACAGCATATAAAATACTATTTTTAATTTTTTTCTGTTTTTTTTTTTTTTTGGCTCCAACTTCCTTATTTTTGTTACCAACCAAGATATTATTTTCGATGTTCCTTGCGATTTCAACTTATCTTTTAGTTACTTACTTTCCTCTACTCTATTCCATTTTGCATAATAAATATCTTTTAGCTGAAAAATGTTTTGAAATTCTATTTTCGTAAACTATATATTCATTACAGTTTATTACCGTTAACATCATCTTTAGTCCATCGTTTGTTATCAAAATTTTAATTTGATTATTAGAAAGATAAATTTAATTTAGTCATCAGTTAAGCTAATACATATGTTTTTCATCTACCATATTTTACCAATAGAGATGATAACTTTTATTTTGTCGTAAATCATTATAGTTGGGCCCTATTCGGCTTCAGTTGCTTATCCCCCAAGAAACTTCTCAAGTTGCTTCTTCTAGCTTGTTCTGTCCTTTGTGTCCGCTTTAACTACGTTGGTTCAATCCATATTGTCCTTCTAGTTTCTACAAATCTTTTATTCAATATTTTTTTTTTTGTTAAATACAAATCTTTCAATCTCAGAAAACAGTAATCGGTGAATAGAGGAGATTATAATAAATTTTGTTTTTTTAATGAAAAATACAATGAAAATGGTAACTTTTACAAGAGAAGGATCGAAGAGGAAACAAGCATTATTACACAACAAATGGCACCAAAAGATATGATATTTTGTTAAGCAGAGAGATCTTGAAATTGCCAAGGGTTGAATTGGGTCAGCTTCACATCGGTGTTTTCCCCAGAGTTATCTGCTGCGGCGCGGTGCACTGAGTACTTACCATTGAATTGGTAGACTTGGAGATCACCCCATGGTGTTGGGGTTACTTCCTCTGTTTCATCAAACCATTTTGGAACAAATCTTTGGCCTTTCTCTTCTCTGTTTCTCTTCTCAGCTCTTTGTCTCTCCTCTAGGCTGAGAAAACAAAACTCGTGTTCTATTACTCTTTACGTTATTACTTTGGAACCGGAGATGCCAAAAGCTTATGGCTTTACCTGCTCTTTTCGTAACCAGATTTGGACATATCGCCCATCTCGAGGGCGTATCTATCAGGACGTAGACGTGAATCGGATTACAACAGCTTTTTAGGGGCAGTGTCAAAGCTATTGATCTTGTGAGCAAAGTGTGTGTATTGGTACTTATCGTTCTTTGGAGCTTCAGCAACCTTCCATACCTGTGGGGGAAGTAACGGAATCAGAATGTAACTAATGATTTTATGCAGATGGTTTGCTTTGAGTTTGGTAAGGAGAGAGAAATTGACAAGAACCTCTTTCAGTTCGGTGCCTGCGAGAGGCTCGCCTTCAGCGTCACATGGCTGATAACTCAAGGACTCGTTCCATTTACCGGTCATTAGTATCTTGGGCTCTTCAGTTGAGTTAAACACGTAACCGTCCACTTCATAACGCCCAGATCTGTCCATTAGGTCCACATTTCAGCTCTAGATGGACAAGGCGTCGAGATGAGATTGCAGTGATCAAGATTTGTTTAAAAGTTTTGAGGTTTCTTGAAGAACGAACTTACCCAAACCAGCCACATGGTTGAAAGTAAAGCACCACTTTGTCACCAGTGGTCAGGTTCGTCATGATCATCTCTCCTGGCGAATCGACCCATGTCCTCCCGAAGATAAGGTTATGAACCTTAGTCAGAGGAGGTACAAGATCAAGAACCACACCGTCTCTTCTAAGCGACACTCGTGTCCTGCACACAGACTCGTTGAACTAAAAAAGTTCAGGGTTTTTTGTCTCCCCATGGAGAATTCTGCTGAATCTAAATATATAGATAACAGACAGTTTCATATCACCTTCCTACTGGGTAAACATCAATTGAATTTCCTAGGAACTTTGTTTTCAGTTTTGAAGTGCAATCGTAAGCAAAATGCTCGTTTTCTGCGTGACCAGCACTCATTGGTGGGTGATGGCAGACCTGAGGAACAACAAAACATTGATATATCAACAAAGAAGTCATTTGATTATTTCCGAGCCAAAGTGGAATATGAATACCAAAGAAACGACTCACCTGTTCAGCTACAAAATCAATCCCATTATGATTAGTCATCTCATAAGTCTCGCCGAGGATTGGATTGAACGGCTTCCAGGTACGTTGGTAGGCATAATACACAGATACAGCCCATGATGCTGTTAAAAGATCAATTGAAATTAGCCACTCAAGAACATAAAAATGCAAGAAGAGATACTGATCCAAAGGAAGGAGAGGAGAGCGAGGATGTGCTTACATGCATATACCATGCGCATGTAAGGGTCTTCGGTTTTGTCAGCCATATCTAGCAGATGTGAGTATTCCATCAACTGTGAGATACAACGAATGGGTAATTAAGGATACACATATTCAGCTCTGTGAGTATAAATTTCCAGAACTAAAAGCTAAAAAGATCTTTCATTTAATCTAATCTAAGAACACAAACCTCTGCCATTTTCTGCAGCATCGTCATGGGTTCAAAAAAGATCACGGGAAGAGTCACCATAGACGTAACATCGGATCCAATGTACTTTTGCATCATCTTCCAATAGCCATCACGATCCTGAGAAACTCAGAGGATTGATCAATTCAAGGTTCAAGATTTATTACCATTCTTGTGAGCTACCAAAATTGCTCTTTCATAAAACAGTAGTATACCTCTTGCTTCCATCTTCCTCTGCCTGCTTCCTCCTCTGCATCTTCCGTACTTCCCTCTGGATTAATAACTTGTAGCCCTTCGTAGCCCATCAAACTGAGAAAGAACGCAAACATAGCTCATCAAGCAAAAACTCCAAATCTCTGCCGAAGCTGAACACATGACTTCGATTCCCAGCCAAATGAAATTCGTATAACATTCTAAAAACCAAAACTTAACTCCAACCATTAAAACGGAACAAAAATCAGATTTTAGCATAACAGTAAGTGAATCCAGCTGACGATTTGAGAATCCGGGTTTTTCGGGCGGCATAAAATTCAAACGGGGAAAGTTGTGGGGATCTGATTTCCTAACCCGTTAACTGATTTGGTCATGGAAGATCCGAAATTGGTGATGGAAGAAGCAATAGAGGCAAAAAAACCGCCGCCATTTTTTGGATCGTTAGGAGCCATCACCACCGCCGATTACCAGCTCCACCGTAGGAAATAGTTAGATCGCAGATCTAATCGGATAACTTATGAGACGAGGCAAAGAAATTCGTTGAGAATGGCCTGGATCAGAGACGGAGAAGACGAAGAAGAGATCTTTGTGCTGGTCTTCTTCGTTGGCGGTTCTTCGATTTTCAATTAAAAAAGCCACAAATTATTTCTATTTGAAAAAAACTGAAACCGAAACAAACCGGGATCATAAACTACAATTGATTTCTTGGTTATTCGTGCCGGTAAAAGACGCTAGGAAGAAAAGAAATCTCAGCTTAAAATGCTCATCTTCTTTCGGCCCAACAAAAACAGCCTCATTTTCTACTACATGTTGGGCTTTAGATATGTGTAACGGCCCAAATTATAATTCACTCGAGAATATGCAATTAAGGACTAGGCTTAACTCTTTAAAATGTGTTTGTTCTTATTCTCCTCACCTAACACGATCCTGAAAACTGAGAAAAGTATAGTCATCACTTTTTGAGTGAAAGAGGCAATTATATCTGCTTTGAAGGAAAACGTACATTTGAAAACCATTTAATTTTTAAAGAATAAAGAAATGGATAAAATATAGAATAAATTGACAATGGGATTAAACTTTCCCGATCTATGATGCAAACTATGACTTCATTCGAGATTGTGAGGCTAGTGGGGTGGGTAATTTGATGCGAAATTAATTTAATTATCTAAATCAATTGTTGAAACAATTTTTTTAGTTATTTAATACAGCTAGCATGTTGTTGACAAAAAAAATTAGTTATTTAATTCTTTAGCTAACTAGAATTGATCTTAAGATTTTAATAATATGTTTTTCAGCAAAATTATATTTTTTTATTAACATATGTTCTTCTTTATCTTCACTTTCGAAGCTCAAGAGTAACAAATATAATGTAGTAACAACGGTTGATATACTTCTTTTATTAAGGAACTATGAAACTTTCATTCAGGGCCGGCCCTTAACTAAAGCACATGAAGCTGGTGTTTTAGGCGCCACAATATAAGTAAACATTTTGGAACATCAAATTATAAAATGTTTGTAGTGCAGTGGTTGTGTCTTCGCATGATTGTGTCAAGGTAAGTGGTTCGAGTATTCTTTTCAACAAAACTTGTTGTCTTTATAACAACTGAATTTTTGAATGGGCTTAATTTTTTTTTTTTGCTTTAGGCAGCAAATTGGGTTGGCCCGGCACTGCTTTCATTCATCTATAGTTTCTTTTTGTCTACATATTGTTGGCCGTGTGTTTATTATCTATAATTAAGTTTATTAACAAACTATGAAAAAATTATTTATCTAAAGATGGAATTTTAAGATTGCTTGAGGACGCTCAAGGTTTCTTGATGTAAGTTGAGACTTACCTTTCACATATTATTTTTAGTCTCACAAAATTATACTTAAATTCTATTTTTCTCTTCAATGCATATCCTTAAAACATCATTTACCGTGACGCCTAAGCATACGTGGCATCATACCCATCACGCCACGTCACTATCTCTACCCTCTTCCCTCTTCCCGCTTATATAATACACCAAAGCCCTCGCATTGATCACAAACCATAAAAAAAAAATCTCATCAAAAGAAATTTTAAATCCGAAGGACTAAGAAGATACAGAGAAATGGAAGGTTTGATTCCATTTTTGTACAAAGCCATTGTTATGTATAAAAGAGAAGGAAGCTTTTCGTCGGCTTTGCTCAGCGATCATCACTCTCCTTCTACCTCCGGTTACTACATGAGACTTCCCGGCGACTCCTCCTCCGGTAGATTTCGAACGTCGGATCTTCGGCGATTTGGGACAGACCGTCTTGGATTACTCGAAACGACGATGTCCTCACCATCTCGTGTTCCCACTAGGAACATCGCCAAACGTACGTAGGGACAGATGATTTACTGTGGTAATTGGTATCATATATATAGTATGTTGTTATGGTCCACCGTAAATTATTATACTTGCGAGTAAAACAAACTTTTGTTAATCGTCAAAATTATGGTAAAACTGTAAATATAAGTGTTGTAAGGAAGTCCATAATTTTGATGATGACATTTATCAAAGATGTACTCACTGGACTTTCGAATTTACGGTGGATCATGTACGTATAATTTGTTTAGTGGGGTTTGTTAATTGTGGAATTGTAAAGTCAAGGGTGTGTTATATATCATCATATGGTACTTCTTCTTCTTTTTTAGCAAGAATTACATCATATGTATTTAAATTCATGATTTCGTGTCACTTATCCACAAAGATGACTCGGTATTTTTATTATTATTTTGTCGTAGTCGAGATATTAAATCGTTGAATGACTTGAACTGAATATAACATGTTGAATATTTGACTTGGAATGGGGTGTGAATAGTAATCATAATTTTTGAAATTAGATGTTTCTTTATTTCTTTCCATTGAGTAACATAGCATGCGTCTCTAAAGTTTGAAACGTTTGTGGATTTAACTTAAATATATATGAAACTTGTGTATTGTTTCAAAAAACAAAAAAAAATTGCATATATTTCTAAAACTAGCTAAATAAATAGATAGTAATTTTTATTTTTATATGATCAGTACGTTATTCATATATTCAAAAGATTTCAAAAAAATCAGAACGTGTTAAATTTTAACCCCTATACTCAAAGTTGAATAGTTCACGTTTATGGTCACGTAATCATCACTCTCATACATTGCATACACATACAATAGATTCTACTGTGTGGAGGAATTATTCAAACTTTTCTTGACTGGGAAGCATTTGGAGAATCTAAGAGTGAGATTCTTTGATGAATGCGGAATGTCGATCGACGATGAGACGAATGAGATTATCTTCCACAATAGATTCAGGCTTATCGCAATCGCATCTAACCACAACATTACTGTTGCTTGAAACAACCACAACTTCCTCCTTACGTGTTGATAGCTCATTGGCTACAACAGCGTGCACTTTGTATTTTCGTAGAGCCTTTGTAGCCTTCTCTATCAGAATCTTTGAGTCTGTCTCAAGCTGGATCAAAAATTCCATATGAGTTTATTGTATTTTGGAGGATTGATACAAGAGAGAACATAAAGAGGGAGAGAGAGAGAGATAGATTTGACCTTGAATGATATGCAGAAAGCCTTTGGAGCCCAATTTGTTCTCAAGTTTGAAAGCATTTTAGGGACTTGAGCTAGTCTTATGTCCAAAGGACCAGATCCTGATTCTATTTTGTGCTCTGTCTGGTTGTTTCACCAAACATATGATAAAAAAAATCTTTTTTTTTTTTTAATTATTTTTTTTTCTCATGGTTATAGGGTCATGATGAGACTCTTACCATGCTCTTCCATGGCACATAAAAGTCAGACACAGCAGCAGCAAGATAAAACATTGAACATGGACCGACATCTTTCAGTGCCGTTGCAATCAACCGCAACATCTGTAACCACAAACATTCACAAAGAGAAAGCGATTTCAGCTGTAGCTCTGTTGAAAAATTCTCAGAAAAATGTAGACTGCCTTATGGCGGATTCTTGTGATTTTGATGATTATACGGATCAAGAAGAAACAAACAACAAACATAACTAAAACAGCATGTGTATGATTCAAGAACCTGAAGATACTCATATATGGTTGAGAACGGGAGCTTTAGTAAGCGAGCTTCTGCTACTGCCTGCAATGTTAATTGGCAAGGTTTATAAATTAGTAACACAAACATAAAGTGATCATCTTGTTGTAAAACAAACGCAGTAGAAAGAAACAACTGGTCCAATACATACAGCTTGCTGGTCCATAACAGCCATTTTCACAGCTGCCAAATGTGATGCATGAACTGAAAACAAACAAAACGGATGAATAAAAGACACGTAATTTGTTACCGTACCAGACCTGAAACACACTGTACATTTGAAGAAAGATAAACCTATGTATATAGATTGCGAAAAAGGAGGTTCTAGTATATATAAAAAAAAAACCTCGAATGTTGGTCTTATCTGGAAACTCAAAACATTCAAGGAATGGATCATCGGGAAGAGACCGGCAATATGGCTGGCAAGTTCCCCTAAAGATCACGTAAAACACCATTACCACAACAACAACGAAAGTTCACTTTTTTGGACAACAAGATGTACAGAATTCAGAAACACAGAACAAAACGAATGTACCTCCTATAAAGAAATATCACAGCATATCCAGCTTTCACGAAGTTCCTTTGCACCAAATCAAACAAATTTAGACCAAGAATGAGATTATAAAACAGGAAATTAAAAAATCTACAAAGTTATATATAAGAGTAACTGAAAGGAAAAGCCTAAAACTTACTCAGTAGATGCGGCACCTCTATTTCCTGAGCTGAAATTATCGATATATCTTACGCATCGTTGCTCCAATGGAACCGTGGTTCCCCCTGAACTCACACATACGATCCTCCTCCCTCCTGGAAAAAATTGAAAATCGTCTAAATCATTTTCCATACATGGAGAAAAACAAAATATACAATCGAGAAATGTCACATTTATAATGGTTCTGATCTCGCCTTGCGACGGAGAATTCAGCTCGATGAACCCATTAAGCTTCTCGACTATCTCTTCCATGTTCTTCAGAGGTGGAGACGACTCGAAAAACGAACTGATTTCATCTTCCCCCAACCCAGAGATCGAACTCATTCCGATTCTCTACGCAAAACAGAATTACTGAATCAGATTTTATTTTTTCTCGTAGATTGTAACTTGAATTAAACCTTAAACAGAAGAATGACTTTAGCAAATATGTAATAATTGGATTGGTGCCATTTCCTCTGTACATAGATTCCGATTCTCAATCTAAAACTCTACCATTAGATCCAAACTAATCTAAAACGAGAACACTTGGGCTCTCGAGAAAATTCAATAAAATAAAAAAAGGAAAAGAAACCTTGCTTTTGGAAACGAAACCAGATGAGGGAGAGAGATCGAAAGAGGAGTGTGAGAGCGACGGAGACGACGCGGCACGGAGCGACGAGGAAGAAGAGCAAAAACGAGTGGGCTTTTTCATACAAGGCTCAAATTCTACATATTGGGCCTTAGAGGATTACACGCGAATATTTATTTGCAAATAGGGACATTTATTAATGAGAAACTCGTATTTCTCTGCTTTCAGTTTATTTATCAACAGAAAGTGCCGATTATTTTTGCTTTGCCCGGTTGCGTCCAAGACTTTTGTGGGAAATAAATCAATTCAGAAAATAACAAATAATTGATCCAATAGTATAAAATATTAGAGTTTGACCTGAAATAATCAATAATGGACTTAAATTATTGCATTTGTATATTTTGGTGGAGGCGATTTTGAATAATCTCTCTCATCTAAAACTGAACTTATATATTCATTAAAACTAGAATATGATTTTCAGAAACAAATTATGTTTTCTTTTTTGAAATTACTTTATTGATTAGGAGTTTAGAAATGACAAAGATTCTTCTTAACTTCTTTTCTAAACACAGAGTAACAAGTATTATTCGATTGGATTCTTCCATTTTGGCGGCTTACAATATTATTATATTTATATACTGTATTCCGATAATATTTCTCGTTCATTAAGTTAGTTTTTTTTTTTTTGGACAGCGGTCATTAAGTTAAATTAATTGTATAAGTTTTGAGGATTAAATCATTAAGTAAATTAACAAACTAATGATATACATTGTTTAGCTAGCTAAAGATTGTAAAGCTTAAGTTGCTTGCGAAGTTCAACCTCAAGGTTTGCTTCATGGAAGTTGAGACTTTCCTTTCACATCTTTTCTTTCGTTCTCATAATTTTGTTTGTTTGTTTGTTTCTCCTCAATGCAAAGTGCAAACATATCCTCTAAGCCTCTCTAACAACAATATTTACAGTCACGATTAGCCAGCAATACGTGGCATCAATACCCATCACGCCGCGTCATTATCCCTACCCTTTTCTCTCTTATATAATTATAACATTCCCCTCAGATTGGTCACAAAACCATAAAAACTACAACTCTCTTTGCAGTTTGCAAGAAAAAAAAAAGGGTTTATAAGAATTTGATTTTGTAAAAAATAAATGGAAGGCTTGATTCCATTTTTGTACAAAGCCATTGTTGTGTATAGAAGAGAAAGAAGCTTATCGTTCGTTTTGTGCAGCGATCATCACTCTCCTACTACCGCCGGTTATAATTACATGCGACTTCCCGAAGATTCCTTAGATGAGTCTCGGCCGTCGGTTCTTAGGCGATTCGGATCAGATCGTCTTGGAATGTTCGAAAAGACGTCCTCTCGAACGTGTTCCCACTAGAGGCGGGCAACTCAAGTTTCTGCGTAGGGACTGTGATGAATATGATATATTATGCATATATCTAATGGTCTGCATGTGATTGTGGTAATTGTATATTATAAGTATTATATTACATTGGCAAGTAATAGTAAATCCATCAAAATCATGGTAAACTGTAAATATAAGTGTTAAAACGTTGTAAGGATGTCCATAATAACAATTTAACTGATATGTGATTATGGTAAACTGTAAATATAAGTGTTAAAACGTTGTAAGGACGTCCATAATAACAATTTAACTTATATGTAATCATGCTAAACCGTAAATTATATGGGGTTGTTGATCCGAGTGGCTTCCAGTGATGTGGGAAATAGGAACGGTATCTCAAACTTGGATACATAACTCCGTAATGAAACCGGACACGATCTTCATGTTAAAGTTTTAAACAACAAATACCAAAAACAAATTACGTGAAAACCGTAAAAATCTCTGCATGTGCAAAGCTTTGGATCTTGAACATTTTCTTATTTCTCTAGTTTTAGTTATATATATAAACTAAAAAAATATTACCAAGATCCAAAGTAAATAGAGATTTTTCTTCAGAATTCTAATGAAGAACACTAAATCAATCCGGATGAACGCTAAAATATACAATATACGTACTGTATAATGATTTTTAGCACACGTTAACAAAACGTATTAAAATTGTTTCGTGATTTATTAAATCAATCAAAAAGTTTATAATTTTTTTAGAATAGCAATGTTAAACAAAATTTGCTGAGGGGTGTAGTGGAAACTAGAAAGCATAGTTGTGAAAAGGGTCCGTGCCTATGGTATAGTTTAGGAATATTCGTTTACGATTTATCATCTTCAGAAAATTAATTTGAAAGGCCTATTTAGTCTTATTTTTACCGTAATTTCCTTTCGATTTTTTTATTTTTGTTACTTTAAATCACGTAGAATCTCTATGACCGTAAGCACGGGCCACGGCTCTGGTTGTGAATATGGTCGAGTTTAACGCACACAGACACTTATTTGTTATTAAAATGAACAATCAATACCTAAATACGAAGAGAAGAATCAAAAGTATAGTTGTGTTGTATAGTATACAAAACTTAGGAAACATGAAAAATGTCGGGATGATCATGACAGACACTGAATCTGCACAATCTTCCTTAGAAAATACAAACATGATTTTGAGCAAACCCAAACCAATCCTCATATATATTTTCCCGTTTTACAACAACTTGGGAGTTGCTTATTTTACTTTATCGCCACGAAATACGTAGCAATAGTATAACCACAATTAATAACATTAATAATAATGACCTTTCCATTAGTACATATTCTAAACCTTCTTTCACATATTTCGATCACTAATTCTCCACACTCTTAACAAATCCACCAAAATGGAGAAGATGCGATCATACTATGACGTAGTCATACCAATTCTCTTGACCGTATGG
Organism: Alliaria petiolata; assembly: GCA_020283515.1. Lineage (NCBI taxonomy): Eukaryota > Viridiplantae > Streptophyta > Magnoliopsida > Brassicales > Brassicaceae > Alliaria > Alliaria petiolata. The sequence goes on from JAHZTW010000001.1 coordinate 261,323,463, forward strand.
CTAGCATGCGCAGGCTATTCTTGTGCCCGCCATGCTAAGACAAACCATCCCATGGCCGGACCACCACGGTGTCCGAATTGTGGACCCGTGGTTGTACCTTACCCGCTAAGCACGGGTCCAAATTGCGGCGATCAAGCCTACAAGATAAACTGTGTCGCGGGTAAGCTTTATTTCGGCGCTCTTCATGGTTCATCGTATGTCATCACGTCCATTAACCCGGTGACCCAGCGGATCGTTCTTCTCCCTCCCGGTTTTGCTAGCTCCGGATCTTGTCTCTCGGCTGATTTCTCTAAAGCGGGCCTCGAGCTCGACCCGCATCTCCCTTTCAGCATCACTAGCAGTAACACTATCTTGCTGCTTAGTTGCCCTGAAGCTATGCTACAGGTAAATCAGTTTGTTTATTTTTCCTGATTTAAATAGCTTTTTATCTGGTAATTTGAACTGTTTTTAGGATTGAACATAATAGGTTTCCATTTAAACTGTTTTATAAGGTTTGATTTGGTTATTTTGGTATTCAAGTTAATTCGTTAACTAAGTTCGGTTAAAATGTCCAAGCCTATATATACTCTTTAAGCTTGAAAGAAACTAGATAATTTGGATAAAATGTGCTGAAACCCGGTTTTCAGGCCTGACCAAGAGATTTTGGGGTCTGCAGGCGCCAATAGATTGTACCGGAACCAGCTTATGCCACAGCTACATCAAGAACAACGCATCAGCTTGTTCCAAGGCTCCCTTTTGTTGCACCTTCAGAACCGACGGGTCTCAAACCGCTTACACGATCAGGATCAACGGTGGAGGATGTCTCGCGTACCAGAGCTTTGTTGGGTTGAATCCAAACAAAGAGATTCCGCCTCCCGGGAAAAAATGGCCCGACCCGGGGCTGGAGTTGCAATGGGCATTGCCTAAGGAACCGGTCTGCAAAACGGACGTAGACTGTAACCTCTTGTTGGGTAAATCAAAGTGTTTGCCTGACCCGACGAGTCTCGGCCTAAAACGATGCTCCTGCAAAAAAGGTTTGGAATGGGATCCGGTTAACGCAATATGTAAGTAAACCGCATTACAACTGAACCATTAAATCAAACTTCTTGAATCATATACAACTGTGTTTGATTAGTAGTTCTTGGCATACCTGTTTTAGGTGGTAAGTGTCGCCATGGGAAACACTGCAAGAAAAAGAAGAAGACCGTTGTTTTCGCAGGTATAAAGGATTAAACCGAATCCAAAAAAATTTCTTAAAACTGAATTTTTTTTTTCTTTTCAAATGCACCATTTTAATTTCTTTCTCTTGAAGGTGCGGCGGTAGCGGTTGTGGTAGTTACATTCGCGATTGCGGTAGCGGTTCTTGCAAACAAGCATAGCCACAAAAATGTTAAAAAAGAGATCCATAAGAACATCGTTAAGGAGCGAGAAGAGATGCTTAGCGCAAAATCCACGGGAAAGTCATCAAGAATCTTCACAGGCAGAGAAATCACAAAAGCAACCTACAATTTCTCAAAAGACAATCTCATAGGCACCGGAGGTTTTGGTGAAGTGTTCAAAGCTGTTCTTGATGACGGAACCATAACCGCGATCAAACGAGCAAAGCTTAACAACACGAAAGGCACTCCTGTCTCTTATACACATCTAGATGTGTATAAGAGACAGGTTCAAAGCTGTTCTTGAAGACGGAACCATAACCGCGATCAAACGAGCAAAGCTTAACAACACGAAAGGCACTGATCAAATCCTAAACGAAGTTCGGATCCTCTGCCAAGTCAACCACAGAAGCTTAGTTAGGCTTCTTGGCTGCTGCGTCGATCTCGAGCTGCCTCTCTTGATCTACGAATATATTCCAAACGGAACGCTATTCGAACATCTCCATGGCAATTCAGACCGCAACTGGAAACCGCTGACTTGGAGGCGAAGACTGCAGATCGCATACCAAACCGCTGAAGGCTTAGCTTATCTTCATTCCGCAGCAATGCCGCCCATCTACCACCGCGATGTAAAGTCGAGCAATATTTTGCTAGACGAGAAGTTAAACGCCAAAGTTTCAGACTTTGGGCTCTCTAGGCTCGTGGATTTGACGGAAACTGCTAACAACGAGAGCCATATCTTCACAGGTGCACAAGGTACACTGGGTTATCTCGATCCAGAGTACTACCGGAATTTCCAGCTAACCGATAAGAGCGACGTGTATAGCTTCGGAGTGGTGCTTCTGGAGATGGTTACATCTAAAAAGGCGATAGATTTCAGCAGAGAAGAGGAAGATGTGAACCTGGTGATGTATATAAACAAGATGATGGATGAAGAGAGACTGATTGAATGCATCGATCCGCTGCTGAAGAAGACGGCTAACAAGCTTGACCTGCAGACGATGCAACAGCTCGGGAATCTAGCATCCGCGTGCCTTAACGAGCGGAGACAGAACCGGCCTTCGATGAAAGAGGTTGCTGATGAGATCGAATACATCATCAATATTCTATCGCAAGAGGTTACTGAGACACAGTTGTCTTAGGATTTCACCAGAATGACCTTGTTATACCCTTGCCCTGTTTCCGGTTATGTATGAATTAGATAAAAGAAAAGAGACAAAACGATTGGTAGAAATGGATTTTTGTAAAATCAAGGAGACGGGTTTGTACAATGTCATATCAAGATCCAAAACATCGCATGAGACGATATAGCAGCCAAAACCCAATTGAAGAAAGCTAAACCGACCGAAATCTGAAACCTATCACAAGGGAGAGAGGTCTGTCTGCAAAATGCAGTATCTTTTGTGAATAAGACCGTAACTCCTGCAGATGAACACGCGGCTGCAAGAGAGAGAAGTGCAGTGACCTGCAGAATTCAAAAAGAAATCTATCAAAAACCACAGCCTCTTCTCTTTATAACAGAAACATCTAAACACAGCCTTTTTCTGATACCAAAACCATTGCAAATGAAACTCTGTTTAGTAAAATGAAATGGGAGATAGAATGAGTACCCAATCACCGACAGTGAATAGGCTCAATAAGATGGGGCTTTGTAGATCGCTTTTTCGCCTAATCGCATATACATCGAGACACGCAAGTCCAAAGCTCCAAATCATTTGAAGACCCATAGATGCAACTAAGAAGCTGAAATCATAAGCAAAAAGTAGCATCATTTTTGAGTCATTATCCCAGCAATCAAAGTATACAACAATCTGCATTTCACATAACGGGGAAAACTTGTCAAAGATTCAGGTAAATTTCAACTGTTTCAATCAGACACAGTTTCAAATGGCAAACCAAGCACAGATACAACCTAAGAGATCGATTCCGATAAAAAAAAAAAAAACAGATACACAAATCATAATCATTTCACTATCTCAGATAGAATATCGAAAGTTACCAGAAAGCAGTGTAAGTAGAGAAGCCGGGAGCAGAAACCATAACACCGATCGAAGCAGCAGCAGTAGCACATTGCCCTATTCTCAATATCAGTCCAGTCACTGTTCCAGGACTCCCAATCATCTTCTTCATTGACCACGACCAAACCAGAATCTAGAACAATGAAAAAAAAGACTAGACTTTCTATCTCTGTTCTTCACCAAAATCCCTGGAAGAAAAAAAATAGCTACTTTCCAGAAAATCGATCATAAAACCCTAAACCCGTCATCTTATCAGGAAATTTCACATACCCAAAACCTCAGATTAAGATATCTCACACTAATCTTTCAAGAAATTATCACTTGAAGATCATAAACAAGTAATTAATTAAGAGCATCGCCACCAGAAAACCCTACAAGTTGAATGCTAAAAGAAGTAAATCTACCACGTTCTGCTCTTGGATTTTCTTTATTTAAAAAAAAAAAAAACGTTCTGCTTTCGGAGGAACAATTATGGTTCCCTTAACTTCAAGCCAACGAAATTGTGGAAACAGTGACGGAAAGTGACGCAATTCTGACGCCGGCGAGCTATTTGTTCTCTCTCGTTTGCCTTTTGGCACGTGTCTACACAGAGACATTCCCCTTCACTGTACGAATATCCTTTTACTTTTCTCTTTTTCCCCAATATGTTTTTTTTTCCTTTTTTGTCGTCTACAATATGTTTTTGGTATATATGTTCCACCTACAATCCTAACCATACATAAAAAAATCCTTATCTTATATAATCTTTATTTTTTCCTATCATGGTATTTTGACAAAAAGAAAAACTTTATGAACTTATATTTTCGTCAAACAATTATTTTGACGAATGTAGCAAACACTTAAGAAAATGCATTCAATAATTTTGCATTTCGACGAATTCTTATATGCTCCCAACTCGGTCCAGATCGGGGTTTTTTCTAATCCAAGGAAAAATCATAGAGCCAGCAAAATGTGGGCTTATAATGGCCCATTAAATAATTGGGCCTGCTCGAATAATGATTTATAGAGATATCCAGTTACTATAAAAGCTAAAACCTCTTGCTTTCACTAAAACCCTCATTTCGATCATCTCGTAGCCATCCCCATTTCTTCCACTTGAGACAAAACCCTAGAAATCTCCAAAAATGGCGTTAAACACCGTCTTTCGTCGAGCCTCGTCGACAGTGGCCACTCTTGCATTCCGTGCGGTTAGATCTCCTTTGATCCTCCGCAGTAGCGCCGTCTCCGCCGAGAGACTGATTCTTGGTAGCCGGCAGCTCAGCCGTGGATCCATTATCTCGTTCTCGAGATTTTCAACGGAAAGTGCGGTCACTAAAACAACCGCCGACGAGAATCTGGTTAGCGTTCTCGAATCTGAAATTGAATGCGCCGTGAACGAGGAGGCGCCTGATGAAAACGTCGTAAGTTTTCTGTTTCAATTTACGTATCTGCCAGATTCCCTCTGTGATAAGATATCTGTGTTGAATCATTTCATGATTTCACTCAAATTCCAGATGTTTTCTGGTAATTTACATGAAGTTTGGATTTCTTAGGTTGCAGAACTGTTTGATTTTTGAACAATTGTATCTGAATTTGAGTAACAATATCGAGTTTTTTTTTTTCAATCTCCCATTAGAAATTTGAATTCTCTTTTACTAAAATTCATATTCCAGATTATATGTATCTGCCAGATTCTCTCTGTGATTAGAAACATGTGTATTGAATCATTTCATGATTTTTATCGAAGTCAAGATGTGTGATTTTTGAACAGTTGTATCTGAATTTGAGTAACAATATCGAGTTTTTTTTATGAAACTCCCATTAGAAATTTGTAAACGGAAATTGAATCTCATTTACTAAAATTGATGAATTACAGTTGGAAGATAAGCCAGAAGGGTTTCCTTTTGAAATCATTGACGTTCCAGGGGAAAGAACTGTGTTGCTCCAAAGGAAATTTGAGGATGAAACCATCCAAGTGGAAGTTGACTCTAGTGCACCTTATGATGAGGATGAAGAAGAAGGAGAAGAAGGAGCAGAACAAAACGGTGATGACGAGGAAGAAAGCTCGGTTAGAATCCGGCTTCCTATGGTTGTGAGTGTGGCGAAAGGTAACGGTGTCTGTCTTGAGTTTGGAGTCAGCGCATACGCCGATGAGATTGTGATTGATAGTTTATCTGTCAAACAACCCGAAGGATCTGAAAATGACCTCGCTTACGAGGGACCCGACTTTGAGTAAGTTTGATTCAGTCTTAGTCCCTGTTTGCAGTATATGAGACTGGATATAGTTGTGTGATTGAATTTTCGAATTTGTGCAGTGACTTGGATGAGAATTTGCAGAAGGCTTTCCACAGGTTCTTGGAGATCAGAGGGATCAAACCGAGCTTCACTGACTTTTTGGTAGATTATGTTGCCAACAAAGATAGCAGGGAGTATCTTCAATGGCTCAAGGATGTCAAGTCTTTTATTGAGAAGTGAAAGTGAACTTTTTTCAGAGAATAAGAGTGAAACTTTTAGATGAGATTTTTTTACTTAAAAAACTTTTTAAGTTTTACCTTAGATGAGTTTGATATCACCATGATCCATGTTGATACAAAAATCGTTGAAAGGAGTTGTTGCATGTTGACAATATTGCTACATGTATTTACTTTGGACTTCAGTTTTTGAGTTTCAGTTTACAAAATAAAAATGATATAGCTTTCCCACAAACACTTGTTACAATTTTCACTAGGTTTTGGCAAAATTTCTACGCATTCTGTGAAAGATTTCTTATTTTGCAAAACACTCATGGTGAGTTATGTGGAAAATCGAAGGAATCAGGATGTTTTAGTTATTAATTAGATTACTTTCAACTCTTCTAGAACTCAAAACCCAAAAAAAAAAAAAAAAAAAGAGAGATGTAAGCTTTTAAAGAGACTAGGATTTGTACATTAATACAACATAAAGGGGTTTGGGAAAACAAAAACAGCAAAAAAGCTAGCTTCACAAGTTCTTTTAACGAAGAAAAGCAAAAACCAAATCAAGAAACAGATAATCCGAGTTATGGAGCAACAAATCCATATCAAAAACCCCAGAGAACAGCAAACCGGTTCCATCTTGAAGAAATGCTGTAAGTTTGCTGTAAGGTTGGTCTTCACCGCGTTAGGTTCCTGGGACAAGAACATGTCGGCACAAGCTGAGGAAAATGTTAACATTTCAAATAGCCACGGTCCAATTAAGCACAATATGTTGTTTCATTTTCTTCAAGATTGAATTCAAGAACAAAAAGGATTCTGGCAGTTCACTGTGGCATCACATAGTTCCATAAACTCTATTGGCTGAGAACAAAGGATTTAAGTTTGAACCACAAGAATTTTTTTCAACTTACATTACTCTAAATCTCACTGTAGTTACGCCATACTGCTCGAAATTCCTCCCTGAATGTATTAAGACGTGGCTTCAAGTTCGGTGTTCTCAAGCTTGCATGAAGAACTGTAGCTGTAGGCACAGATAACAAAAGGACGTGATAAATGAAGTAGAGTGAGAGAAACTAAGTTATGACAATTTGTGTAGATGGCATACCAAGAAGTCCAATGAGTAGCGCCAAAGAGACTGTGAACAAACCACAGGAAATATACCAAAGGGTAAAACTCACTGTGAAACAACAACAGAAAAAAAAATTCCAAATGGTTTTAGAATATATCTCATAAAGTTTCTCATCAGATGAAAATGGATACAGCCACATACCAAGCGAGAATATCAAGACAAAGACCCAACGAGGTTGACCACAGATATGGATTGCTCTCTTTGCTGATGGGCGTCCACGAATGACAGGCCTATAAAACACACATACATAATATTAATATAGATGATACAAGTGACAAAGAGTATGAAACGTAATTAGGTGGAGGGGCAAGCAATAAACATACGTCAATGGAGGTCTCATTTTAGCAGCTAACTGTGGAGAGAATCTTCTGACGGTTCGTGTCGCCTTCTCACTAAAGGAACCTGCAAAGCTGTAGATAAGAATCCCTCATTATGGATATGTTCCGATAAGGATCCCAATTCAAGTATATCCAGCAGCTGAAAGGTGTGAGATTGGAAACAATACAAGGAAGAAAGACCTGTCATTTAGAAATGCCACACATAGTGCTGTCAAAAGAGCAGAGAGAATCGCGAGAGGCCTTGTGAGAAATCCCAATCCTGACAAGTAAAATTTGTCATTTTTCAAGTAGAAATATCAACACAGATACTATGTGACTTGCCACTTTCTCGCATCGCTTACCAAGTATGAAGACGATCATGATGAAATAGTTCGTTCGGTAGCTGCAAAGATAGTAATGGGGACGAATAAGATCGGTAAAATTCTCAACCATGACTCGTTCCAGAAACTAAATCTAACAATTAAACAATCGAATCTGCTAAATTACAGTCCTAGCTACCGAATAAGAGAGATAAGTAGAGAGAGTGATCGTACTAGTAGAGATTGCACTTGAGGCGGCTATCCCATTTCGCGAAAGATTTAGGAACGGTGAACCTAGAGAAGAACTCAGAGAGCGGACGCGGCGGAGACGACCAGTCAACCTCTCGGAGAGCATCGACGAGATCCTCAACCGTCACGTTTCCCCAATCCATGACCTCCGAAAAACTTCCGATCACAAACTCAACTCTCCAAAAATTCCAGAATCCCTAGAATTCAACCCTAAGAAACAAAAGTAATAACTTCACAGAATCGACCGATTATGATCAGATCAAAGCTTCGTCGAAGAGAGATCGCGAGAGAAAAAAACTGGGAAGATGAACAAAAACCGATTATATCGAAATGGAAAAGTCAGCTTTTTCAATTCATTGGAGGAAAATAGAAAGAGCATTAAATTAATTGTTACGCCACGCGTCTCTTCTTTTGTCAAATGACATTTACGCCCTTTAGTCTGGTTTTCCTTATCCGAAGACCACATTTTATGTGACCCGATGCTTAGCCGGTTCAACTACGTAACAATTTTTTATATCACTTGGAATGGAAATTTCATAATATTAATTATCCATATTCTCCACTTAAAATATTAAATGAGGATAACCAGCAGATTCGATTCGTTGCGAACTGCAAACTGATCTGAAGTTTTAGTCTAGTTTGATGAAAATGGGTTTATGTTTTCTATATCCAAAAACCAAAACATCGGTTTGTCACTCGAACCGGCAGTAAAATTTTTTATATATCAGATAAAATGCGGTAATTACATGGATAGAGAGATGATTTACGCATTCACTTATATTATCGATAGTCGGTTTAAGTTTATAAAGTTACGAGTCGATAGTTCAAAATTTTCAAGATGTAAAGCGAGAGATCCTATTCGACCATTACGGTTCTAGTAATTAAAACTTAAGAATCCATTGTTGTTAAATGGTTACGTTGGATTTTTTTTTTTTTTTTTTTTTGGTTCAACTCGTTGGATAAATATAGAAAGGAATAGATAAGAGCAAATAATAATATTACTGGCATAAAATCAGACTATATGGAGCAAATTATATCTATCAAATCATATCCCACTTCTTGTGTTATTGATGACTAGACCAAATGATTGATGAATATATTCTTCAATTAAATAAGTACATCAACTGTGGATACATAAAATACTAGTTAAAATGCGAATGCTCTGTTTTTTACTCTCGATAAACTGAAACAGCAATTGTAAACAAGATTTTTTTTTTTTTTAACATTTATTTCCGGGAAAAAAATGTACGTATACATATAAGTTGTAAGTTTATAACACATGTTTTCTACGTAAACACCCGGTCGCTTATATACATATTCTGCCGTACCACGTCTCCATGTATCTTTTTCATTCGTATCAATCAATCAATCTATTGATAATTAAGTGAATATGGTTTTGTGCCTGATCAAACTATATTTGGCATCATTTACCTAAGCGCTACACAAAGATCAAACTGAAACAAATGAAGTACGAAAACATTTTTAAAAATAAAACATTAGTTTTGCATTTTGACAATTAGAAAGTAAAAAACTTGCAAGTTTACTGTTAAATAGTTTTCTCTCTTAATCTTAATATCTCGAAATTCATCCAGTTTTTTTAAAAGTTTACAAAGTCTTGATTATTAAGTGATTAAACTTAGGCATAACGTAATTCATATACCATTTGTATATCGTGTTTGCTAACCTTCAACTCAGAACTCCCTGTTATAAAGGAGGGAAAGAGTAAAATGCAAAAAAGTGGGGATTATCATTGAGCTAACCAATTTCGACGGAGCTAATGTGATAATGTGATGCTTCTTCTTTCTTCAAACAAGTTATAACTGAGTTTTTTCTTGAGTTAGGTGTTGTATATTGTACTTAAGTAAGGAAGAGGTAATCTGTATCCCGAGGATTAAAACTATACATTCGCATATATATATATATATGCTTAAAGAGTTTTAAACCTCAGGATGCAGATTACCCGTTCATCATCAAGTACCTTCATCTTCATTTTCATCTTCGTCTTTTTCTTCTTCTTTGTGTTGTTCCTTGTTTGTGTTTGTTGTTAATGGTGAGAATATATTATAGAGATGGTATAGCTTATAAATAGCAACGGTGCAAAAGAATAATACTTATTCCAAAGGTTTAATGCTTCTGGAACAAATACTCATACAGAAAGACAATATATATCTTTTCTTGTCCATGGTTTCTTATATATTCCTATATTTATCTTGAGTTCAGCATATATACAAAGATCAATACGCTTGACGTGTCTACTATAATATAAAGTTGCCTATATATGTACTTAGCTTTGCTTACAAAAACGAAAAGGTGTATTAGGGTTTATGTGTTGAAAACTTGAAATAAACTCCATTCTTTTTTTTCTTTTTTCTTTTTTTTTTGGAACTAATAAACTCCATTCTTTGAACTAAATTGATTTGTAAGATTAATTGAATTGCATGAAAGTTATTTGGTAGTTACTGTATATATTAAAAGGTTCTTAAGTTTTCATTGATACCTCTTAGAAATGCACACTTTAGGTCCTATATGTTTATTTTTTTTACCAACTTTCTATGAGAGATTTGTGAGTGTTCGTTTACACAAAAATCCTACTTTTTTTAATGTCTTCGCGCGGGTCTCTTTATTTTTCACCCAAGGCAATTTTTGTGTGTGTGACGTTTACGTACACGTCAAGAAAAATCATCCGGTTCTATATCTCTACCCTACTTCTACTGCATGTTCTACACTTTTCTCCAACAAGGCTTTCTCAAATGATTATCCTAATATATTTCTGAAAATGTAGTTAAAAGATAATTTTATATGTAATATACGCAATATTTTGTCGAAAATATTCAAGAATAAATCGAATAGTAATATGTACTGGGTTTAATAATTTAATTAATTCTTTATATAAAACGTGTGGATAGTGTTTTTCCACATCCACATAAAGGAGACGGATTGTGAGAGATCAAATCATGAGAAAATTGATTCTTTGTTCTTTACGAGCCAATGATGGCACCTTGCATTTTTTTCTTTTGCTTTTTAATATACAAATGGTCTTTGAAATTTTTTTTGACTGCTTTTAGTTTCTTCTCTCCGCTCATCACATGAATCGATTCTCTTCTCAATTATTGAATTTCATTTAATTGAGAAGACAGTTAGCTAAAATATGTTTACATCTTCTTAATAAGTAGAAATGAAAAGTTCCAAAACATCTAGATCAGTTGATTCCACTAATTTCGTGTAGCCCTCGTGCAATGTTTCCCCTTTTTTATATGTAAAGTTCCTCGTGCGATGTTCGTTTCAGTAAACGGTCAAAAATTTGCAACGATGGAATCATTGAGCCGTAATTTACCATAACCCTACTTATTTTGAATTTCTATCTCTATTGGGTTTCTAGAACTTTTGAAAACATAAACCCATGATCTACAATAACTTATTACATATTTTGCAATTTGAATATCTTATTTCTGGTATATAACATGATCAAAACGCCTCATTATATAAATTGTGATTGTAATTAATTCTAAAATACTGAAATATATGCAATGAGCTTCTTCATTTTCGATTAGTTAATTTAAATTTTCCACATTTTAAAACATTTTTTCACAAATTAATGTTACTAAAAGCTCTACGAATTGAATGGTAATTCAATAGATTGCACAAGTCACTCTAGACCATATATACCGTTTATGGTATGACGTAAATTTGATAAATATTGTTTTATTAGTATAAAAACTAACATAAGAACACTATATCAAATTTAATTTGATATAGACATGTCATCCATTCATGAATGCTTGCTTATATAAGAAAAGATACAAAAAGGTGTATAAAAAAAGGGTGAGAAATGGTTAAGAACCAAAAGACGATTTTCTTTTTTTTTCTTTTTTTTTCTAACGAGAGGGAAAGGTGTTTATATATCTTTCATTGTTTTCCAAAAGCAAATGCAAAGTTATTTGAAGCAACAAAAGTATTTTTTTTTTTTTATCTTTTGCTCTCATGGGCTCTTCAAAAGCCAAATCTGTTACCCTTGTACCATTATTTGAAGGGATACAAACCGGATAGAACCTTAAACCGAACTATTTTGAATTGTGTTTCAAGCCGGTTTAAATTTTGTTTTGTTTTTAGTAGAGTTAAAAAAAATTGAGCGGGTGAAAACAGATAGGTCAATTATTCTGAAAAAAAATTAGGGTTTTAAAACAAAATAGTTGAGCTACTCGGTGGTTTCAGTCACTTCGCACCCTGGCTTAAACATTGGAAAAGTAGTAGACATTCTTCATCGTATAAATAAATAAACAACAACAAATAACTAAGTTTTATTCGAAATTGATTGGCATGGACTAATTGAAATTCAGTTTCAAGTCAATTTCATTCCTTAGAAAGATTCAATTTGTCAAAAGGAAACAAACAAAAAAATGAAAACCATTCTAATATACACATCATTTGCATTACAATTTCCCATATGTCATTACATACTCAAACGTCAAACACATTTTCTTCTTCCCACACAAGTAATCTCATCCTACAAAATCATGTAGAAACTGATGATTACTACCTCCAATAAAATCTCTCCCAAACTGACGATTTTGCCCTTCATACCCACCACCACCACCGTAAGACTCCCCTCCTCCTCCACCGCCATTACTGCCACCTTCAAGTCCAAATCTCTGAGCAGTTGTCATTGGAAAAGGCTCCGGCAACCCAATCTGATGGTGAAGCCCTAACGTTAACGACACTCCATTGGTGCTGCTGATGTTCGACGCAATACCGTACGGGAAGCTAACCGCACCGCTCCCGCCGTTTCCAGCGTTTAGAAAGCTGTTGTTATTGTTGTTGTTGGTGGTGGTGGTGGTGCCGCCATGAACGTCGTCGTTTCGAGCTCGTCTAGCGGGAGATGAGTTGTTGTTAGCTCTTTGTTGCGCCGCGGAGGAAGATGGGTTGTTGTTGTTGTTGTTGTTGTTGTTATCGGGGAAGACGGTGGTGGTGCTACGTTCGTCTCTCCAAGAAGAAGAAGATGATCTCTGAGATTGTCGAGTCTCCAGCATGTGAATCTCTTCCACCATTGGTTTCCAAACCCTAACCCGTGCGTTTATAAACCAATTCGATACCTGAAAAGAAGAAAGTTAGTAATCCACCAACAATACATTACTTTCGGGAAAAACATAATCCCTAAATAGTTTATTCGGTGAGGAAAAAAAACCTAAAGATTTAGTTATTCGTACTAAATTGCATTCCCTCCGCAATTAAAATAGGAAATTAATCCCCCTCCTCTAAAGTGAACTAATTACACTATACAGTGGATTTCTTCATATTTGAAGATTTAATATATTATTTATAATATTAAAAATGTCGTTTTAGAATATATATTTTTGCCAAAAGAAAGCTGTGTTAAAAAAAATCAATATTTTTATTTACAAATAATAATATAAAACTTTTAGTCAAGACTATAAAAATTTAATTACCGACAGGGAGAATCTCATTTCGTAATCTTTATATCTATGCGCTTATTTATATATAGCAAGAAATTTCTTAAACCGTGAACAAGAGATAAAAGAGAAGAAAAAGAAAGCTGAGGATATCAGAAGTGAAAACCTGATTTCTGGAGAGACCAGTCTGTTTAGCCAACATGAGTTTGTCTGTATCAGTTGGATAACTGCAACAAAAGACACATGCACACAACTATAATTTAATATCTCACAAATAATATATACTTACATATACACACATATTTTTACTTTTATAATTTTATATTTTTTTTTTTGATATATATATATATTTTTTTATTTTTCTTTTTTAATATATTTTTTTTTTTTATTATACTTTTTTATATATATATATATATATACACATTCTTTTGCATCTATAGCTATTTGTTCACAAGCATATACATAATGTGGTTCATGTCTTCCTGACACATGAGTATCAAATTAAGATATGATTTAGACATATACGGATATTGGACTTTGCTTATGTCAAGTTACAAGGGTAACTTCAGTGAAATTGATTGATGGTCTGATCGAATTGACATGGTTAACACGTAGTGTAGTTAGAACTAAGCTCAAACTCAAATCAACTGATTCCAAAAGCATATATATGGCTAAAAAAAGGGTTTACTTACGGATGCAAGAAATGATCGAAGAGCCAAGCCCTCAGAACGGTAACAGCACGTTCGGGTAGGCCACGGTGCGGTCTCCAGACAGGTGCATGGTGATCAGGAAATCCATGTCTTTGACCAGCAGAACACAAGCCTCTACTTCTATCACTTCCTCCAAATCTCAACGACTCGGTCTTATTCTCAGAATTCATCACATGACCACATTGTTGTTGTTGTATCTTGTTATTTGTGCTAAATTGAAGCTGGTCCGTTATAGCATTCTTCAAACATTTGAAATGCTTAGACAACGCCTTTAAGGCTAATCTTGCGTAAGGAGCTGCGTGCCCGAGACCCGCAACGCATTCGAATGAGCCCATCACAGCTTGAAGCTGCTCATAGTACTGCTTATACCTTTTGTAAACCTTCAAAACGCCACATGGAAATTTTATTAGATTCGAACCAAGTATATAATAAAAATGCTTAATTATAAGTTTGAACGGCTCATACATCATTTCCACATTCAAAAAGTATGTTATATACCTCGGAATAAACTAATTAAAATCTTCAAGTCCCTAGCTTTAAGATCAAATATCAATCTTGTGCATATATTCCCTTTCATAAAGAAGAAATTCTCTTTTTATCTTTTTAAGTTTATATCCTCAAGATTTGAAGAATCCAATTCACAAATTTATATACTTCCCCAAGATAATATTATCATTAAATTAATATAACCTTAAAATTCTATTAAAAAAAAGAGAGAGGAGGGCAAGCCCCTCTATTATATATATCATGTATTAATGTGGACTCAATAACATCTTCTATTCATACAAAACGTAGTTAAAAATAACACATCCTCTTCTAATGAATGAAATAAAATATTTAAAACGATATACTTTTAAAATGGCTTTGAAGGAGTTTCATTTTCCAAGGAAGATCTTTTTAAGAAACATATCATTTATCACATTTTGTCTCCAATTTCAAAGGACACCGACCAAAAACTGAGAACATTTAGCACAGTTTTTTTTTTTTTTTTGTTAAAAAACATTTAACACATTAATACACATACATATAAAAATTTGAAAGATTTATATGACTTTGAATTATTATTTTTTATACCTCGTCCAGCATGGAGATTAGCTTTGATTTTTTCTTCCCATTCTCTCCTCCGCCGGCGTCAGAAACGCCGCAGAAATTCTCAATCGTCGGATCAAAAAGCAGAGACGAATCGTCGTCGTCGATGACTTTGTCGGTGTAAGTCCCACGACCCACATTACAGAACTCATCAAGAAGCATCTGTGCTGGTTTCAAGAACCTCGATCCTTTCAGAATCGATGCGTAGCCAGTGAACGGCCCGAGAGGACCAGAGCTTCTCGAGGCGACGGTGACGGCTGCGGCGGCAGCTTCAGCGGCAGATCTGCAGAATCCGGAGTTAACGACGCCGGGAACGACTAGATCGTAAGCGAGTCTAGGGTGGGAGGATAAAGATAGAGATAAAGGCTCGGGTTTGAAGACGAGAACGTCTCCGGAAGAAAGTCCAGCGTTAAAGGAATGATCTCCGGCGACGGCGACTGCGGTGGATGAAGAGGAAGATGGGCCACCGAGAAATCCCATGAAATTACTGTAGCTAGGGTTGGACATGTGGTTGCTATTGTTGTTAGAGTGAAATCCACCAGCTGCGAGGAAATCAGAGTCGGCGAGAGGAAATACGCCGCCACCGCCGCCGGAGGAGGAAGGAGGAGGGTGGTGAAAGTGAAAGTGGGAATCGAGAGAAGGAATCCGGAGCTTGTCTCTTCGGCTTTGTTGAAGAACATGGTAAGGCTCGTATGCATCGGCCATGGAAAAGGATGATGTCAAGATGCAGAAGGAGAGAGAGAGAGAGAGGGAGAGTAACAGTGTAAGAGATAATGGTGACGGTGAAACGAGAGGTTAAGAGAGAGAGAGAAAGAGGCTTCTTTTGCTTTCTTTTTGAAGCACGATCAAGTATGTATGTATATCATCATATTTTCATATTATTTTGTTTGAAAACAAAAATATCTAAAATATCTATGGTTTATAGACCTGTAATGTTTATTGCGGAAGAATTTATTGAGCATTACAATTTTGGTCAAGGATCATCTTTTTGGTGTTTGTTACTAGCTAGTTAATGCTCTCATAGGTAATCCATAGAATGATCAAAAAAAGTTTCACGATTCTGTAGAATTTTACTATAGTTATTTACATGATTCCGTGAAATAGTAGTTTCTATTTAGTTGTTTCCTAAAACTAAGTATAAAAAAAGACATACTATATGATAGTCTATATCATATTTTTTTAGTTCAGTTAAAAAATTCCTTTAATTATCTTATACTTTATTTTCATTTATTTTGTACGATTAGACATGATATAACTAATCAGAATGTAAACCTTGAACACGGTTAAAAGATAGTACAAATTATTTGACCGTGGTACCAATTAGTTGCACTCTATTCGTTTTTCGTACTACATCATTTATTCTGTATCACTAGTACCACATTAACTACATTTATTTCACCGCATTATATAATTCTTGAAAATATGTTATTTTTATTTTTTTTTAAACGGGTATGCAAGCAAGCGATGTTCACTCGTCAACTTTAGGGTTTTGTAATTGTTGCGGAGTTTTATTATGTAAATTTGCTAAGCTTATGTAATTTGGAGATTTGTTTTAAAATGATTTAAAGTTATGAACTGAAAAGTGAAAAGTCCCGGGTTTGGTGGGAGAGGCTATATGGGAAATCGGGAGAAGGTGACCGGCTTTAACCGGTGACAATCGAACAGCTTCTTTGTACAAACTGTTCTGTGTCTCAGTCTTTCACATACTTACTGACATTTCTACTACTTTTTAAGTCTTCTTTTTGTCGTTTTTCTTCTTTTCTTTTGCTGGAATAAATACCTTTTTACTCTTAGAAATTTAATCATACTAATCGCTCTACTGTTGTACGCGTGGATGGTATGACCCGCAAGATTAACGAGAATATTTTTGTGCAGTTCATTTACTACTTTCTGTATAGTTAAGAAGACTAGAGAGCAATCACATTTCTAACAAATTGCTTAAGTAAACTATTTTAACATGTACAGTAAACAAATTAATAAAAACTAGTGCGATCAGCTATGCATTTGCAGTAGACAAAATAAAGGTTTTCTTGTGAGTGAAAATTTGTGTTTGGCTTGATCGCATAAAACCGTATATTATCAGTATTTGAGGACATAATACCAAATATATAAATTATGATGATAATAGTTTTTTTTTGTATTTTTGCTTAACATGATGATAATAGTTATTGGGTATGATTTTGTCGTTCAACGGAATATCAAATAATATATACGTGTGTATAAATTAATATATGTGAATTAAAACCCTCGTGAGTTATATTTTAATAGGTTTGATTGCTAACATTACCAAAAATCTGCGATACAACTTATACTGTTTTAATAGTTACCAATCACAAAACTAGTAAGAAAAGCGTTAACAACAATATTATACTCAGCTTTTTTTACAGCTTTTATTTACAACTCTTTTCTTACAATTTTTAACTATTTTATAAGAATTTATCACTCTACTTACCTTTAAAAAAATTCAGCTTACCGTTAAAAATTATGTATCATTTTTGTTTATCAATCGGATCCAACAACTTCAGCACCGTAGCGAATAACTTTGCAAAAACTATATCGTAAGATGTGCCAGAAAATGATTAAAAACGGAAAAGTAAATTCGACTGTACTGTAATAATCGTGTTTGAAATAATCATTAGAGGATTTTCGTTTGCATGGGAAATAATGCGACGTAAATCATTTGAAAATGTGTTTCGAATATTAAGCAAGTTTTTCTCTGTTACATTTATTTTTATATAAAGTATTTCCTCTTTTGGCTAAGATGGACCACAAAATTGAAAAAGAACCAAAGCACTCCGATAAAGTATTACAGTAAATTAAAGTGCACGTAATTATTAAGTTCTTCTCTTCTTCTTTTTACATTTCATCACGGGTTTACTACCCACATATGAAAGACTACCAAGCAATCGTTCTTTTTCATAATTGTATGGTCAAAAATAAATATCGAAATTTTACATTATACAATTTTTCAATAATCCATCTGTAAACACAACGGGTGTTTTGCGACTCTAATTGTAGTATTTAATAAAAATATATATCCATAATAATTAAATTATCCGCATCCTAGTAATGTATGAAAATTTATAAACCTCTTTTTCATGAAAGTCTATAAAGTTAAAACATAAACGTACAAAATATTAGTGGTTTGGTTGGATGTAAATTGTAATAACATCCCAACCACAAGAACTATTAAAATTTTACTTAAAGATTATCTTTTGGTGGGATATAAATATATATATATATATATATTCTTTTGGCGTGACCCACTGGCTCATTTTATCTCACTATGGTAATTGGTAAATGAAGGAGTCGAACTTCAATTGTTGCTTGATTTCGGAATTTTATAGCAATTAATGGTAGCTGAACTGGAACTAAAAAAAAGAAAAAGAAAACAAGATTTGAAAGCAATTGAAGATGATTTGATTCCAGACATAGTTGCGATTTAAGTAGGAGCTCATTAAAACCACAATAACCAAAAATCAAATATATATTGTCATTCTACGGATTTTTAATTAAATCGTTTTTTTCTCGTTTATTTGGTTGAGTCATTCGACTTTTCCGTGTTACACTATTAGATCGTAATCTCGCATACGTATATATATATATATATATATAGAGAGAGAGAGAGAGGGGGAAAAAACTTTTATATAGTATTTGTGAATCTATAGAGACAGTACAAAATTTAGTAGGAGTTAATTAAAGTAACTTACTACAACTGCAAAGTACTCAAGCTCTGATAAATGTCCATTGGGATTCTCAGGTGACGTCGTCATGCTAACGTCGCTTAGAATTTTTATTATTTTATTTTAAAATTAAACATTATTACGTTTGATTTTCTCTGAACAAATCTTTTGCTTAGCGAGAATCCACCGAGTTTGCCGTCAGTTGATGTAACGGCGTTTCTCGTTCTTCACAAAACTCCGTACTTGTTCAGAAAGTAATAATCTACTCATTTCCCATTCACTCGCGAGTATATCCACGCGCTCCAATAAAATTGTAGTTAGTTCTCCCATGAAATTTAATTTAGTCATTTAACCTTTACAGGAAAGAAAACATGATTATTTATGTAGAAAAACTACTAATTACAGTATTACACGACCTAAAGAAGAATTAACAACAAATGTAAAAAAGGAGAATCATGAAAATAGAAACCAAATTTCATGGTACCAATACCATATTTTGGTACATTGAAAAATAAATCCAACTCACTTCTTAAAGTAAAAATCACATCAGTCATTCGATGCTTTTTTTCTTTTAAATTATATCGATATAATGCATATATATAAAAAAATATATATAATTATAGCTCGTAAATCGAATTAGATAGACGCTTTAAATTAGATTAATAAATGGTCATATCATAAAAAAATGACAAATTCACACCACATGTCGACGACTATATTATGTTATGTTCCATCAAATCCAACTTAGTACCTATGTGAAAAGCTAGCTGATTTTATCGTGTTCTTGTACATTTGTTCCTTATTACTTTATAACAGAATTAAGATAATCAACTACAGAACTACAAACAATAACATAATGCAAAAATTAAACTAACCAGTTAGAGAATAAATTTCTGTTTATGATGATGCATGTTGTTTCACAAAAAAAAAACGAAAAGAAAAAGACGATGCATGTTTTCTCTTGTAGAGAAGCCGATTATGTTTAATAAAGTTATTTGCGCATAATAAATTATCTATTAGATTTAGCGTTCACAAGATTTTTAGAAATACCGTGAATTTAATTATTCTTCCTATAAAAATTAATATATGGAAGTAATTTAATCATGTCAGAATATCTTTTTGATAAGATGGCATTTTGCTTATTTGTTTAATCTTATAAAATAAATAAAAGGAGAGGCTAATATTGTGTTTTTTTCCCGAGAGGGATTAGAGAATGGGCCCACGGGGTAGTAGTACAGTACAGAGAATCACTGTGATGACGTCACCTGTTAGGTTGCGTGACTCCTGGGCGCTGTATCTCTGTATTACGCTATCTTCTTCCACTCTCTTTTTTTTTTTGATTTTTTTTCTCTCACTTCATAAATTCGTTATAATTTATTTTGTTGGTAGATTGGTGGTAATGCTATCAAAACGTGGATGGTGCTATTGTTGTTGATACTATATATATATATATATAACTAAGCTTAAGTGTCAGCAATAGCACCAGTGGTCTAGTGGTAGAATAGTACCCTGCCACGGTACAGACCCGGGTTCGATTCCCGGCTGGTGCAGTCTTAATTTTTATTTTGTTTCATAACCGAGCTAGGGCCCAAAGATTGAAGCCCAAAGTATTTCATTACATTTTCAGCCATTATTAGCCCCAAATTATGGAGCCCAATTAAGCTCCGCACAGGCCCCTTTGTCTATGCGCTAATGGACTTCACTTGTCTTTTAGATATAATCTGGCAATTTTTAAAAGGGCCCTTTTTAAATAGGATGTTCCCACTCGCTTATTTCATATGCACCACTAATTCTACTAATATGAATACATTAGTTCCTGTAAAACAAATGTTTTGTCATTTTCTTGATGTCATGAATTATACTAATATGTTGATTAGTTTCATGGTAAACGATTCTTTTTTTTTTTTTTTTGAAACGGGCCTTCATGGTAAACGATTCTTCTGAAAGCTTTAAAGCAACTGAATAATGTTTCGTATATTAAATTAATACAAAAAAAAAATGTAAAAAGCGGTTTTAGATCGAGTAAGTCCACCTCTGTTTTTTTTTATGGGGTAAAATGCGGTTTTTATTGTTTGTTTTTGGGAATATATTGTTCGTTTTTTAAAGAGCTTGAATCGTTTTCCTTACTTAAAAAAAAAAAGAAAAAAGAAGAAGATAATAATTAATAATTCATATCCTGCAAAGCAACTCCATTTTTCCGACAAAGTGTCAGATTCTGTGAATAGCTAAAGCTTCAATGTCTCCGAGATGAATTCACGTGCCTGTAAATGAAGTAGGTGGCGATACCAATGACATTTACGCGTTCGTGTATAACGTGGTAGATCAATTATTAATATATAGAGATATCACTTATGATCCGGTCCACTAGTTTAGCAAAATATTAATATAATTTATATAAACTATAAAATCATAGGCATGGAAGGTAAAGAAGCATAAGTTGCATAACACAAACAGAAAAATCTCTTTCCTCTTTGAAGATCAAAGATCTGATTCATGGCGATATCTCACAGTCACGTCCAGCCTCTGCTTCTCCTCCTCGGATCACTCTTCTTCTTACCTGCATTACGCGCCGTCCATTTCGAATACTGCAACAGTAAGTACAAATAGGCCTCGATTTTCATAGATTGTGGTTTTAAGTGCTCATTTCTCTGTTATTTTTGTTATAAACGGATAAATCTTGGACCGGAGCTCATACTCTTCCCGAATCCTAAACAAAATCGGAATTTGTTTCCACTTAATTAAAACGTTTTTATAGTACGTAGACGCAGCTGATGAGACTCGATCAATAGGGCGAATCTTATCGCTTCTTCGTCTTGTTACTTTTCTTAGATCAACTTTAATCAAAATGATATTAGGAGTGGATGTTATCGTATAGCATACGTTGATCTCAAAAAGAAATGTAAGAGCTCGATTTGTTAAGAGTTAGAATCTTTTTGTTTGCTTGTTAATTCTATATGTAAAAACACCTACTCCTATGGTTTTTGACACATCAATTCAATAGTTATTTTTTGTAAGAAAGATGTAAAGTATAGACCCAAGTTTTTGACACTAGCTTGACTTCATAATAAGTCCCACAACTAATCTCTGCGACGACTGTTGTAGAAAGTGGATACGATTTCGGTAACGTCACTCGTGTGGAGATATCTCCGAACCCGGTTGGGCCTAATGACTACGAGCTAAGCATTACGGTAGTCGGTTTTGCAAGTATGTACCCTTTTTTTTTTGTCATAATCATCCCAAGTTTCAACTCTCTTTTTTTTTTTTCTCTCTCTAATTTCTAATATAAATTTTTTTGTTTGGATAAAAATATTTGATGTATCCAGGCAAAAGCATCGACTCTGGATCGGTAGAGGTGCACGCTAGATCTGAGAACATTACTGACCTTCTAAGACGTGATGCATTCGCTATTAAAGCTGGCACCAACTTTGTGTTACCTCTTCCCGAAGTTCCTCTTGATATACTCGAGGTAATTAACTTTAAGACATACACTAATTAATGATTGAAATGGCATTGGGGACAACCCTAGGAACATGCATGTTGTGATTGATAAGACTCCCAGTCTATTTGGTTGGCCTCTCTGACGGTTTTTTGTTTTTGTTTTTAAACCTGTGAAGGGTGAGTTCAAGTATGTCGTAAGTGTGCTTGATAAAGATGTCGGAGACTCATCTAAAGAGCCAATAGTAAGAATGTGTGTCGACTTTGATTTACCTATTTCAACTCCCACATTGGTGGTCTCTGCTTAGTCAAGTTGGCGAGTGGAAAATATGTTTCCAAGTTTTTAGATGCTCTCTCTCTCTCTCTCTCTTCTTGCATATTTTCCTTTTTTTTTTATGTGTGTGCAACAAATAAAAGAATCCTTAACCGTTTATCTGGTGTAATTTTGGTTTGGTTTCTATGACCCGGGACGTCAATAATGGTTTTCCAAATTGAACCAAAGCTGGTTTATTGTGAAATCTACTTTTAGTGTTAATACTTAATATTGCTACAGTCCGATCCGACTTGAAGCAAGTTTTTTTTTTCTTTTTTTAATTGTATCTAAAAAATCGAAAAGGTAAATATCAAATTTAAACTCTATTCTTGACTTAGTCAAAGAAACTGAAACAGGACTAAACAAAAAATTAAACGTTGTATATCAAGTCGATTTTAATATTAGCTTTAGCTTAATTTTGATTACTAATTAAAAAACAAAATATTTAAACCAAAATCAAATCAAGATATATATATATATATATATATTTATATTTGTATTTTTGACAAATGTGAGTATTGACTTGAATCAGAGCCGAATTTGTTATTTTGTATACTATTCTTTAACAAAAAAAAAAAAAAATCAAGATTTCGACATCTCTGAGTAATGGATGGAGTGGGTAAAAACATCCTTCTCTTGGAATCACGAGAAGAAGATAAGGAGACGTGTCATCATAGTTAGCAGCTTTCCCGACGTATTTTCCGCATTAATCCAAGTTCCAAACAAATGTGTTCACATAACAGTTAATAAAATAGTAACAGTTTTTGATAACATTTTTATGATTGTTATTCAACAAATTTGCAACAAACTAAATACAGTGTTTATACATAAACTATATATTTCGTATTTTATTCGTTTCCCTTAAGAATTAAATTTTATAATTAGAAAATATTATAGTCGTAATTTAAAATAAAGTTTAGATTTTAATAATTTGTTTATAGTAATTATTGTATTCTGTTTTTGGTTTGAATAAATTTAACATTCACTTCAAAAAAAATTATTGTATTCTATGTATTCCATAATTACATAGAATCTGATTGAACAAGCACAGTTGTTTAGCTTACAATTTAATCTTAAATTCTTAAATTCTAATCTCAATTAGTATAACAACATCAGAAAAGTGCAATTCCAATTTTAATTTATTTCTTAAATTTATCTTCAAATCTAAATTACCTGTCATTTTCAATCTTTTTCTTTTGGTACCCTAGCAGATTTTATTAAACTCTTAACATTAAGATCAACCACCAAATTAGAAACCCGAATTAGATGAAAAGACAAATAGAATAAGAAGTAGAGAAACTATTGTGCAACTTATCTATCTATCACGATATCTTTCACACCGAATTTTAAACCTTGTGGATATTAAAAGCTCAAACCAAAATGAAGTTGGCCAAAAGAAAATAAAAAAGAGTTTTTCGTATTTACTCAAACGTCTCATTCGTTGCGACGCGATATTAGGATTTAGGGAGGTCAAGTTCAATGTTGCAACCGACAAGATAAAAAGATAAGGTTTTATAGTTAACTAGGTGAGTATCCGCGCTACGCGCGGGTTTTTATGTTTTTAATCATTTGATCAATATAACTTTGAAAATCTTTGTCAAACATAGCTTACTTATTCGTGTAAACAATTCAATATCTTCATTTATTCCAACTCCGAATGAATTTATTGAGCCAAATACGCACTTGTTCTACATTAATCTAAATTTGAATTCCCCAACTGAAACAGAACGAAAACCTAATGAAAAGAGAGTATAAAAAAGGTGTTTCAGGGAAGTGGGAGAGCTTAGACGGTAGGAGAGTATTTAGTTGTGGATACAACATCAAATTCAATCGGTAAACAAATCACCTAAAGAAGACAAAACCACATTGGTTGTTTACATTTCAGCTAAACACTAAGAAGACGTTGACCTCACGTTGGCATTGGCTATGAAGAATGATGGATCTTCTGCACTTTGTTGTACCTGAACAAACACACTCAAACACCACTGACGTTTTTAACCATACAACAAAATAATGAAGAATTTTTTACAAAGTGTAAACTGGAATTCAATTAGATTACCTTCTTGGTGACTGGATTAGACTGTGAAAATGAGCATCTGAAGTAAGCTCTAAGAGATGTATTATCTTTCGTAATCTTTTGGTCGTATTTCGTCCATTGATATCCATCTTTTACAGTCTACAAGTAAGTATTCTTGGTTAAAGTCTACAGAGTTGCACACTCTTTCCATTTAAAAATTAGACACTTATTTTAATGTAAGCTTTCAAAACATGACACATATATAAGCGTAACTGCGTAAGCAAGGTAAGGAAAACTTACATTCGATAGCCATTAACTGATAACTATTATTTAATAGAAATATGGAAGGATAAAATATAGAAAGGTGAACTCGAACTCACCTCAAGCTCTTGAAAATATACGCTTTAGGAGGGAAAGAATGAGGTTCACCGTCCATTGCGTTCATGTAGACCGGTCTATACTCCAATTTCACCTTTCCTTCTTTGCAATACCTTCAACATATGTAAGAAGAAAATCACGCTCCTTAACTAAACAAAGCCATTTCATTAATATAGTAATGCATTGACAGGAAAAAAAAAAAACTACATGTCTCGCTTAATGATTTATAATAAATTCTGAAATATGCATATACGCCACGTTTTCAAAATAGAGCTTTAGTATTTAGCCTAAAGACGGCCTTTTTTTCCCAAGGAGAAGTAGTCCCACTCACCATATCAAAGTCCGATCCTTCACTTTGACATCACCAAAACTGTCCCACATCTTATTGATGAAATCCACAACCTGTAATCATCATACCAAAACAAAAAACCAGAACTTTTAAATTAGATGCACTGTAAAACATCATGAGAGAGCTATAATCAAGTCTTAAGAAGAAGAATAACAAATATTGTTGGTTATCTTTAAAGCAAGGAATCATTTCAGGCGCATCCCTATCCCCACTTCATGGTGTTGTAGCTGATATTGGTAGTTTCACCCTGATTTTTGATGTAATCTCTTTTTATTTTATTCCTCGAGCAGCAAACTTTTTAGCTGACTCTGTTTCCAAATCTGTGGTGTCTCTTTTTGAGCCCGAGTTTGAACCCTCTTTTTTACTTTGAATGAAAATTTTAGAGTTCGCACAGAAAAAAAGTTCTTTAAAGCAAGGATTGCAAAGAACAACCCTGAGCATCATGAAGATATATTAACTTGTTGTTGTAACTCTCCTAAAGCCAAAAGGCTCCAAATTCAAAATACCTGTACCTCTCATCTCAGCTATTCATAATTACACTAATGCTTATCAGCGACATTCAGATGAAAAACAATCAAGAACACACAAACGCTTACCAAGCTTGTGTCTGACATATCAGCGGGAAAATAGGGCTTTCAAACCGCTGCTTTGTCGCCAGATATATTATTCGTTGTTCCACAACTGAGTCTGATTGTGGGGCTTTCAAATTCATCAGTGTCCTGCTTTCGTTTCCTAGAGACCTGTTCGTGTAGCTTCTTGATTTCGGGATTTGCCCAGTTTAACTCCTCTTGCAACATATTAACCTTATGTTCCAAAATCACAAGACCAGAAAATCAATTCAAAAAATATTCAAAACAAACAGTTAAGACAATGTTTAATTTGGTTTTCCGAATTCGATCTATAAATCTGCAGAAATTTGAAAGGAGTCTAATGTACTATATGAAAGTTTCCCATATAACGACGAAGACGATTTGTTTTGAGAATCAAAACAGAAAAGGGTTAAGACGTTCTGATGTAAGGAGAGTAGATGGTGAGAGATTGTGATGGAGAGAATGAGAAGTCTTTCATGAAAATAACTCATTTGTATGAAAATAACGTATTTGTTGTTTCGATACCTTCTTCGATTAGAAAGTCGTATTTCTTCTCTTATAACTGAATCCTTTGTGGATCTTGTCGACGTTCTTATCTTCTTCAGTGCGTTTGACACCATTTTTTGCTTATCGGCTTCGCAGTATCGATCTGTCCAAGCAGCTATGAGATTAAGTAACGAATTTTGAAGACGAAATCATCCTTCAAGCAAGATCAGACAATGCAATTCTAGTGAAATTGAAGGAAACTGAGAACATCTGAAGAGTAATTACCTGTGCAAGACTGAATCCGAAAGGTAAATTTCAGGCGAGAATAAAAACGGCGACGACGAAAACGAAAAAAAAAAGACAATTCACGTTGTTGAAAACTTTCCGATGTAAAGGTAGAAGACGAGACGAAAGAGAAAAGTGCTTCTTTGATTATCCCTCGTCATGGTGGATTTAGGTTTTCTCTCACTCTTAAAGAGATTACATTAAACTTTGATTGTGAATTTGCGGAAATCGGTGGCGTTGAGGGATTGGAGGAAACGGCAGAAGCGAGAAGGCGAGAAGTTTTTTTTTTTTTTTTTTAAAGGACAGGTGTCGCTCCATCCAGTGCTGACGTGGCATCACCTGGAGAGATGCCTTGCACTTTCATATAGTAGATTATATCTTGTTTTGTGTGAGAGTGAATGTTTTTGTTTGTTTGTTTGTTTGTTTTAACTTTTAACTGCTGATATCCACAGAGAGCGAATGAGAGAAGTGGAAGAGTCAAAGATTAAAAATGAAATCCAAACGAACTTTGACTTATTATTAAAGGGGTTCGTTAATTTATCTAATTTGGATTCTCTTTTGGGGGGTTACTCTACTCTACTCGTGGCAATAACGACCGACCTAAGATAGGCCTTGTCCCACTTTCAATGCCACTTGTCAATCCTCTCAGCAGACCCCTTGGCTTTGAATGGAACACAGATCAAAAAAATGCAGATCAATTAAAAAATGCAGATCAAGCATAACAAGTGCATATCAGAAAAAACTACTTGATCTGCATTTGATCTGGTCAAAAAAATGAGGGATGAATTTGTTCTGCTTTTTTCACTAAAAGACAACCAAAAATTGATCTGCATACAGATCTTTAATTTTTTATTATTTGTTTTTAGATCTGCTTTAAAAGAATTGAATGGAAAACAAATGCAAATTGATCTGCAAAATAAATGGTCTGCTTTTATTCTTGTGTTACCATTCAAAGCCCTTGAGTGGGAGTTGAATGTAACGAGTAACCGGATAACCTAACCGTAATAGATATTCCAACGACCGACTTTCATTTCGTTTGAAGAAAACGTATTTTAACAAAATTAAAAATCCAGTCAATTAAAACCTCCAAAAAAAGACATAACTTGCTAGTTTAGGTCTTAAGAAGACTCTTATCATAAAGTCACTATACAGTCTATACTTATTGTTAATTGTATATACAAATCCAAGTAGTCTTGTAGAATCTATCAGATTTGATCGGTACCTGATTTCTTTTCGATATGGTAACGAATATATTGTTTTGATGGTTACAATCACAAACATGGAAAAAATAAGTATCGAAAGCGATATCCTTATTTATCTCTCACTCTTATGTATCTCTTACATTTGTTTATTATTTTATTATAATTTTTTATTATCAATAAAATTCATCAATTGATATTTTTTTTTATTTTTACTTTTGTAACTAAACTCATCAACTGTTTAGATGACTCAAACGTCTATTTAGTCAAATCATTCAAAAATTTGATCAACAAAACATTTTTTTTATTAGTTATAGTCTATTGATCATTTTGGTTGGGAATTATTTAAATTTTGGTGAATAATATTTTGAATTTTAAAACTACGAAACAAGAAATTGAAGCTGCCTAATTAATTGATTTTTCATATTGAAAAATAAAATAATATCCAACAAATTTCTAGTTTGCTCCATCCATCTATAAATTCTCGATACCGACCCACCGATTTGCTTCCCCTCTCTCTTTTCCCAAATTACTCATTCGCAATCTTCATCTCCGTATAAACCGATACATACACCCACGCGTATCTCTCCATATATACATACGTACGTGTACGTGTATGTGTATAGTATACAGGTTCCTTGGTTTTAGCTGAAAGAGTGGTTTTAGAGCGACAATGGAAGGAAGAAAGAAGAAGGCTTCATCTTCATCTTCTTCTTCCTCGTTAACCTCTGAGCTTTTTGGCTCCAGAGAAAATCCTTCTTCTTCTTCCTCTTCTGGGATTTTCGGATCGATGTTCGCTCCTCCTTCTAAGGTAATTTCATCCTCAAAAAGCATCGCTTTTTGTTGTTGAAAAAAAAAAAAAAAAATCTGGAATTTAATTTTGTCGATGTTCCATCTCTGGATTTTTGAATATTAATTTCGCGTATCAATTATTCGTATCCTCTGTTTTTGTTTCAATCGCTTTAAGAATTCCAATTTCGCTGGGAATAGAATTGGGATTTTAGGAGTTAGGGTTTTCAAAATCGAAATGATGATTAATCTGATTCGATCGTAGCGGAATTGATTGTTTTTTCAAAATTTCGTATTCAGAATTTTTGAACTGTGAGTTTTTGTTTGTTTGTTGCAAATAATGGATTATTTTTTTTCAAAAAGAAAAGATTTTTAGTTATTGACGACCCCACAACCCCAAATTAAGAATAAGAACACTGAAGACGAAGGGAGAAGAAGAAGAAATAACACGATTCGTGGCTTGGAGCACAAGTTTCTCCAATCGAATTTGATACTATTCTGACTGCTCGATTCAGAAATTTAAGGGTTTGTTTCCTGTTTCAGGTTCTGGGAAGAGAATCCATGCGAGAACAAGAGACCGTGACTGGTGGCTGGAACGACAAAACCTCAAAGACTGGTAATCTAATCTACCAACATGATCTTTGAGATGTGTATTTCTTGTTGATGACTGAACCAGTATCGGTCTCTGTTTTGTTGATTGGTTCTTGTATCATTTACAGGCGATGTTGATAGAAACAGGGAACAACAGGAGAATCTTGGTTCAATGTATCAGGATCAGAGAGTGCAACCTTGTCATCTGAGTTCTTCCATCTATTACGGTGGCCCAGATGTTTATTACCAGCCTCAGAATTCGAGCATCAACTCCACGGTAATTCTAAATTCGAACCCTCGAATTACCCCACAAACAAAAGCTAGAAACTTGATGATATGTAGCTGTTTTACAGGGTTACTCTTGTGACACTTTTGATGAGCTTTAAAGGTTTTTCGGAATCGATTATTGTCTCTAGAGAATCTGGCTGACGAAACTTTCGATGAGCTTTAAGGGTTTTAATACCCGAAGTTATTGCGTTTGTTCATCGATTATTGTCTCAGTCTGGCTGAAAAAGCTAGAAACTTTATACGTAGATGTTTTATAAGGTTATTCTTGTTGGAGTTTTGATGAGATTTAGAACCAAAGTTATCGAGCTTGTTTATAGATTATTGTTTCTAAAGAACCTTTTCAGATTTTTATTTTTGGGTTTGTTTTGCAGAAGAAGAAGGAAGGAGGCGAAGATGATTCAGGAAGTGCCTCAAGAGGAAATTGGTGGCAAGGTATCCGATTCCCCATCTTTTATCATTATTGTCTCCTTTCGGAGAAATCGTGTTTGCTTCTCTAACCGTTGTTGAAACCTTTGCAACTTGCAGGATCTCTGTATTACTAAGTTGAGAGATCTTGCTTGCTACTTGGCCAATGTTTATACTTACAAAAAAACAAGGTATAGTTACCCGGTTTTGCCATTTGGAACCGAGACTAAGACTGAAAAAATCTGATTTTTTGGTTTGGTGGTTCGGTTTTGGATTTTGCAGGTACATAGGAACAAAAAGCGGTGGATCAGTCCTCCTTTTTTAGTTTTTAGTAACTACTTCTCATCTTTATTATTACAAAGAGTATGGAAGAAGTTTGAAGGTCGCTGCGGGGAGTTTTTTTGGTTCTTGTCGTGGTTTAGTGATTTTGACCCGACCGGTTCGCATTTTAATTTTCCCTTTATAATATAGGTTAATAACCGTATATGGTTTTGTACAAAACTCTAAAAGATTTCCAGTTTCCCACGCATATAAATAAATAAACTCTTTCTTGGTTCTACTTCTCTATTGTTCCAGACGTTAATTTGTCATAGTTTGAATGATGTATATATTGGTCTGTGGTTGTCATCGGTTTGAAGGTCACAACTCTTGTCCGGGTTAGATGAGAATCTACTTTTGAGGAGGACACAATGTTGAGATTCTGCCTTTTGTCATAAGTGTGTGTGTCCTTGAAAGATTCCATGAAGATTCTTTATACATTTCTCTTGTCATAGTTCTTGATCCTTTAAAAGTTTTATCCTCTTTTATAAAGTAAATGCTGACCCACTTCATACATATATTTGATGCCCTCCATTCGAGGTGGCAACAATTCATTTCATTATGTTTATTGGACTTGTGTTGGGTTTGTCCATAGATGGTGTAATACGGTATTAAACATTATTAGACTCCTTTTTCTGTAAATCTCAAAAGCCCAATCTTTCCAATTATTATTATACAAATCAAGAAACTACACACAAGAAAAGAAACATTAAAAGATAACTAATAAAAAAAAAACGGAACCAAAGAGACAGATTCTTCCTAAGAAGGTAATTCAAATACCAGGATCAACGTTTGATACATTCAAAGACTCCTTCATGCATCTCTCAAGAGACAATCTCTCACTCGACGAAGAACGGCTCGATCTTTCGCCTGAATCTTCTTTCAATCTTGGTTCGTTCTTTGTTACATAAGCCGTCAAAACCCTTTTAACGCTGCTACTGTGAGGAATCTTGAACCGGGAAGGAGACGGTGGCACCGTGATTGATGATCTAAGCTCCGGTTTTGCAGGCGAGTAGCTCGGAGTTGTGTAGGTCGAAATCGCAATGCTCTTAAGAGCACCATTACCATTGTTGCCTAATGTTGTCGGAATCTGATCCGATGAATGCCGTGTAAGATCATCGACAAAGAGCAAGTCATCGATACGTGCAACGATATTGAACGCCAAGCTCTCTAGAACTCTCGAGTAGCTTTCCAGAATCGATTTCCCTATGTCCTAATACAGGAAAATGGAAAACCGTTCAGCGCGAATTCATGAAAACATAAAGATTGGGGATTTGATTTCCGTGCTGTCAACATACCTTGTTGAATTGGATTTTGCTCATGTCCAAAGCGGTTTGGGGGAGACCCGGGAACCGCTGTTTTAGGGAAAGCAATAAACTTTCAGCTCGATCCGCCATTAACTCTACCTTCTCTGCATCAACCATTAGTTCTTTCACCATTTCCCACGACGTTTTGGTATTAGTAGCTGGTTTGTAATTAGTTCTTTTGTGCCATAGGTAGATCGATGACTCGACTCGGTTAGCTATCTCTATGGCTTGGTGTTCAGAGGATAAGTCAAGGCAATCAAGAAGATATTCAGGTGAGAATTGATCCGACGAGATGTATCTGTAGATCAAATCACCCAGGCAGGATCTTCCTTTCTGAAACATTACAAAAAATGTATGCTAACATTGGTATTCGTATCGGAGTATGTTAGCGGGAATGTATGTATTGTTGGTTTTTTACCCGTGGAAGAGATTCGAGGTATGATTCAGGGATTTCCATGTCGTTGAGTGTGATACTGTTGATGGCCATAGCAGCTTTGAGTATCTGATTAGTGCAGTCGCGTTTATGCTGCAACTGTTTTCTTGAGTTCTCTTGTAAACCTCCTGGTGAAACCCGTGGAACCGGTAGCCACCATTTGTCTTCTTGTCTCTGAAAAGACTTCCGAAAAGAAGTTGATCCGTCTGCTGCTGATTCGTGTGCCATAATTCCTTGGTCAACATACCAAAACTCTGTCTCCTCAAAACTATCTAATATCTCCTGAGAAGAGGGAAGAAAAAGAAGAAAAATAAGGTCTTTGCTGCTCAAAATACCTCAAGAGAAACTCGGTTAGATGAAAGAGGTCACGGGTTCTTACGAGAAGCATGTTGTCAAGTTTCCTGAGAGCTGGGAGGTTAACATAAAGATCTGATCTTGGTCTGCAAGTCATTATCTACAACAATGGAACAACAACTAAGTCTATAATCCGAAGATTTTAGCGTTTCTTTTCCCAAACCGAGAGCTCAAAATAAATAAATAAAAGTAACGTAACATATCCAATTCTGCAATAAGCTATGCGTAATCTCTACCTCAAGTTTGCTTCCATCTGGAAATGTTTGCCAAGTGGGAGTCATCTCTACAATGTGATCACTCACACAGAGAAGCCATTCCATTTCCCTTCTCCACATCTCTTTCTTCTCCGTAGGAAGAGGCTCTAACCTCCATAGTTGCCCGAACAAGGTAGCTTTTTTTTTTTTTTAATAACAATTCAAGCAAAACACAAAGTGAAGCCTATCAAGATCTGTTCTAAGAGTTAAATCCAGCAAGCCATGAGAGTAATGCCACATACCACAAAGATTAGTGATTGCGTTTGAGATGGCTAAAGCTGTGCAGACGCCATTTCCAGAACCTGACATATCTTCTCCAAGCAGCAGCTTCGAAAATCTTTCCTTCATCATCTCAACCTCTACGTAGTCAAACCAGAAGAAAAACAGCATTAAATTCAATTCCAGGGGACAAAAAAAAAATCCAAAGCTACGAACTTTAAGCTTGATAGAAAGAAAAAAAAACTGAAAATGTCAGTGAGGAATAAAAGCAAACACTTGGTGGGTGCATTTGGACGAAGATGGCGAACCTGAAACTCTTGATTGTTTCGCACAATCCGAACGATTCTTCTTATCTCCGTCCATATTCTTCACTGACCAACGAGATGAAATCGGAGAAGCGGTGAAATCCTCCGTACTGCTAGGGCTTTGTTCCTCTTCTTGCCTTGTTGTTTCCGAGATCAGAAAATCGGAGCTGCAGCAACTGCTTTCTCTATCTTTCTCTTCCACTTCTCGCATGTCGATTCTCAACTTTTCCGGCGAAGTACCCATAACCTACGCTGGTCTCTTCAACACAGTCTTCGATCTCTTAAGCTTGCTCGAAGACGTGAAATCAAACGCTCGAAGGAGCCTCACTCTCTTTTAATCTCTCTGGATATTCTCGTGCTCGAGTCGCATTACATTTATGAGCCCTTTGTCTTCGATCGGATTCTTGGGGGGAAATTTCAGTTTATTTTCTCGGGGAAAAAAGTTATTTTCTGAGAGAAGAAAATGCAGAGAGGCTGTGTGTGTGTCTGTGACTGACGAGGCTCTCTTTCTCTCCTCCTCGATCTCTGCATCTTCAACATAAGTTTAAAAACACGAACTTTGTCTCTGTAAGTAGATGATTATATTATTTTAATTTACGGGTTAATTGTAAACTAATCCAAATCAATGACGACAAGATTTAAATTAAATAGTACAAAATATTTAAATGGAAATTAATTAGTTTAATTTTTTTATGTATTGATGATGGGAATCGTGTAATTGACGGATCCATCTACGATGTCCTCCGGTTTCGTTTTTTCTTTTTCTTTTTTTATAATTTCGGTTATTTCTTTCTCTTATTTTTAGTTTTAGATTGTGATTTGTTAACCACAAAATCATAAAATGACGTGTTCGATTATATTCTGCATGTGTATTACGAAGCACGTAATCATATTAAGTTAGGAGTTTGGAACCTTTATTTTTTATCAATTTTTTATATATATCAAATTAATAACATATAGTTCGACTTCTCTGATCGTGTTATTATTTCGATAACTCGAAAGACAATTTGATACTACAGTTTTAAAAACAATTGCTTTAAAGCACTGGATCGGATTTAAAACAGTTTGAATTTCTAAAAAATTCCAAATTTCAAAATGTTTACTTCGTGAAGCATTTAACCACTCCCAAATAATGAATGCATATATATGCTCCTCTCATATACTATATGTCAAAGAAAACACATTCAATACGCGAAAGAAAAAAAAATTCAAAGAGTGATAAAACCCAATATCAATAATTTTTCTTTCTATTTTTATTTACACTTGTCAAACTCGATAAATGTTAATTTGAAAGCTTTTAGTAAAAAAAAAAAAAAAAAAACTCGATAAATGAATGGTATAGCCGTATAGCCTCCACAGTGACCACAATTCGGAATGGAGTGATGCTTTGTCTTTGGCTCAAACCTAACCAAAATCTCTAACGGTTTCTTTGTCTTTGCGTGTATGTTACGATCGAGTGGTCACAACCATTTCAAACAACTTAATGCGTCGAGCATTTCAAACAACTTAATGTTTTGTCTCTTTGTTAGTTTGTTCTCTATCAATTGTCGTATTGTTCGTCGTTGTATCCCTTTCAAAGCAACCCCAAAAAACAAGGTCAAAATTGTTCCACCTTTTGTCTAACAAACGCAACACGATGACAAAACTAAATAAATAATACTTGAACAATTAAAATATCATGATTTTGTGTGTCTATTATCACATCGAAAGTTTGAGCTTTACATAATATTAAAAAGTTTTTTTTTTGAAATGGATAATAATAATATTAAAATGTTGGTAAATAAATTATGAATTATTAGAGTTCAAGAAAGCCTAAAACCATATAAAAGAATATTATATACTGATTCTATTCTTACAAGCATTTCATCAATTTTTATTTCTCCTTACGCTATATCATTAGATGTTAACGAGAATGACTTTGGACTTACACCACCCAATATCCATCCAATATCCATAATCAAAAGTTCTTTAAAAATCACATTACCTTGAGCTACAAACTAAGTTAACTTTATATTTGTTTTCTTTTTATATCCACTACACTAAAAAGTTTAGAGATTTTGAGGATTACAATATCAACGTAAATAACAAATATTAAAAACTTTCAAATAACAAGAACTATTATTGAGCGCTTTGATTACTGGACCGAAAGCAAACCAAGTTTTCATTCCTTTCTTTTGTTGCTCTGTTTTTTGCTCTACTTGATGACCCAAAAAAAAGGTTTTTATTTCTTGCTTGCGTTTGATGATTACCAATTTACCACCATCCATGGGCCTGAATGCCTGATAATATGTCATTATGGGCTACCATATCCAAACCCATTTGAAAACCATTTGAAAAATCGGGCCAAAGCGATTGTCTAACTATCAAGACTTATTAGTTATTACGTTGTGTTGTTACTCTCTGCAAGTAGCGACGAGTCATGGAGACACTATTTAAATGATGATTTATATCTTACACACTACGAATTACCGATTGTTTGAGAGTAAAATAACCTTCCCTTGTGAGAAGAATAAACTATATAAAAAATGGTTTTGATAAACTTTCAGGTTTTCAGTGGGAAAATCTGTAGTAAATGGGCTTGTAAATAAGGAGATTAGTTTAAAGAAAGACATTGGTATAGACAAAATCAGGCCCAAGATGTCGGACTAAACATTTCCTCTTTTTAGTTTCCTTAATTTGGTAATAAACATTTCCAATTTATGAATACATTGATTGTGGACCATATAGCACTATGAAGCTCTTAATCACAAGATTCATTTGGGTTAAACCCATATTCTCTTTTTGGCCGATTTTCTTTGCAGCTTAAAAATATATATAGGACAAACTAATGTTTTAAACGTGTTTAAGCTCTATCACTTTTGAATTATATTGTTGGTATAACTCTATGTATTTTTAGTCAAAAGTTACATAATATTTTGTATATGGGTTAAGTTTACATGCTATCATGAAATTAGGAGAAAAGAAAGAAAGAAAAAGAGAGGGTAAAGTAGAGTCCTTTTGCTTTATTGAAACACATAGCTGATTAGATCACTGCTCTTTAGTCAGAAACAAAAATAGCTTCCTCGTGCAAAAAAAATGATTTGTTATAATAATGTTGGATATGATTTGATGTGATCCCATCAACTTAGGCCTGTTAATTGTGGTGGGATACATGTGCAAAATACAACAGAAAGTGTACTTATAATGTCATTTGATTAAAGCTAACACTTTTATTTATTGTTTTTAAAAATTTGTATACATGATCGCAAAATTAAAAGTTAATAAGAAATAAACAGAATGTGAAAACTTTTTCCAACGTCGACCTCCACAATATTCATAGCTCAATATACACTATTATTGATTGATGTTTGTTGTCATCAGTCATCACATATTATTATTTGCGAAAATGATTGAACCTTGTAAAGCCGTAACGGACAAATAATAAAGATTGAAAAAATCGGGTGAAAAAAGAGAAAAAGACAAGAAACTTATGCGTCTGACGTCAGCGTACGAGTAGACTAATGAGTGGGTCCCGTTATGCTCTTAATTCTGCTTAGGGATGCGATACGAAGGAGAAACAAAACGGAAAGTCTCCTAATGGGCCCCTCTACCTCCAAAATTTACGAACCACACGATGCGTTTTTACCTCCTCGATACCATTATTCTCGACCGTACGATCCCCACACGAAGCCGTTCTCTCTCTCTCTCTCTCTCTCTCTCTCTCTCTCTCTCTCTTCGTCTTACTCCAGCGGCGAGATTCTTCTCTCTGCAACTCTCGATTCCTTCCCCTCTCTCACCGTCCCTTGTTTCCCTGATCACAAACTTTCTCGATTTGCGTTAATGGAAGATTGGGCTTTGTGATCTTAATTTCCGTGGCTCTGTGTGTGTCGATTTTGCTTCCACTTCACGTTGCTCCCTCCCTTTTGCTTCCAGATATTTTGTTTTTGTTCTTCTTCCCGACGATATCAGCACTGAATCGATGGAATCGTGAAATAATCGTGGATTTATAGATTCTTGTGCTGGTATGTTCCCTCTCTCTCTCTCTTTCTTTATGTTTCTTTCCCGGGAAAATAGGAGATAAACAAGTATCGTTCGTAAGAGAATGAGAGAATACAGAGGTAGAAATTAGAGCAGATGGTTTCTAGAGATTGAATGCTGCTTATTCCACTACTCGAAACAGAGTGTTTGCTTCGAAATCTTTGCTCAGATGCATCAAGAGTTGAATTATATTAGTCGTACGTAATATCCGATAATTAGTATTCATAGTGAATGTTCGTTATTATTGATGAATGGTCTCATTGGGTTTTTGTAGATGAAATGGCTACAAGAGCCGAGCTCGGTGGTTTCCTGAAACAGAGCCAAAGAACCTCAGAGATAGCAGATGCGAGATATCTCAACTCCACTGGTCAAACAAGTGTTACAAACAGTGAGATTCCGGCCAGGAAGAAACGTTCGAGCCATAGTCGAAAGGAACGTGTCGATGAGAGTTTGGAACACAATAGTGACGAGCTTGTGAAATACATGTCCAAGTTGCCAGGTTATCTCCAACGTATGGAGAGAGGAGAAGAAAGCGTCCAAAGTAACGTTTTGAATGTTGGAGTCTTGGACTGGGGACGTCTAGAGAAATGGAAGCATGGCCGAGCAAAAGATTGTAGCAATGCTTTGTCCCGAGGCGGTGAAAGATTAGGAAGAAGTGAGAGAAAGATTGATGACCAGTTGCCAACTTGTTCAAATCTCGGTAAAGTTAAAGCTCCCCGGGATCTTCAACATTCTGTTCACGGAGTTAGATGCACTTTGGAACCTGAGCTGGCTTCTAGGGATTCTTTAAACAAGCAGGAAATAGCAACTTGCAGCTATAAGTCCTCTGGTAAGAGCAGAAGATCGCGTTCAGGTCTATTCTCGGAAATGGGAAACTCCGGGGGATCAATAGGCGCAAAGGGAAACTTAATGGTGCGGGATAAGGAGACTCAGAAGAGAGCAGGGGAGATACATGCACAAGAAGCAAGAGAAAGAGCTACAGAAAGTGGAAACCAATGTGTTGAGAAGTTAGATGAAGAGGAGAAGATCATTGGAGATTCAAAAGCTGGTCTGTCTCCTGAAAAGCAGGAGAATCATCAGGTCAGCAACATTGTTCTCCTGCGGTCAAGAAAACAGTCCCAAATGTCAGTGGATGATGATAACGTGAAAGTAGAAAGGGAGGTTAACCGCTCTCTCGATTTTTCCGACAGAATCAATAGCTCTTTAGGATTGGGATCTCAAATTCCTCGTTCCTGTCCACTCTCTTTCGACTTAGAGAGAGATTCTGAAGATATTATGTTGCCTCTCGGTGTTGATCTTTCTGGTAAAAAGGAACGGTTTGATGGGAGAAGGCATTCAAAGACAGCTTCAAAGATATTTGATCAAGAAATGCCTGAAGATGAATCCGGAAAGAACAGACAACCTTCAACAAGCAAGCGTTTTAGCTTTAGCTTCGGTCGTCTCAGCAGAAGTTTCACCTTCAAAGAGGATTCAGCTGGCCAACCTTTGAGTTCTTATGATGATACCATTAAATCTGATTCTATGAGATTTGTTGGTTCATTTTGTCCATTTCAGTCAAGTAACCTGGAGAAGCAGAACATTCACTGTGGGTCTCGAGTTAGCCCTCTAAGAAGGCTTCTTGACCCTTTACTGAAATCCAAAGGCTCTGAATACGTTCTTCCATCAAGAGCAAGATCAAGTTCTTCAAATCCAAAGCCAACCATCGACGTACCGCTTCAAGATGAAAAGAAGCAGGATACATCGAGAACCCGAGCTCTTTTTCAGCTAACGATCAGAAACGGCATCCCTCTATTTCAATTTGTGGTCGATGATAAGAACAACGACAACAGCAGGAGCATTCTCGGGGCAACGATGAAAAACTCGGCTTCTTCGTTCAAAGACGACTCTGTTCAGTACTGCACATTCTACTCTGTTAATGAAGTCAAAAAGAAAAAAAGCGGAAGCTGGCTAACGCATGTACACAAAGAGAAACAACGCGGGTTCGTCTACAATGTGATAGGTCAAATGCGGTTAAGCAACTCCATGAGCTCAGATATAACCGAGCAGAAACCCGAAAACATCTCTCCTGTTATCAGAGAATCAGTTCTCTTTGATGAATCAGAGCAAGTAAAAGGGAGGAAAGAGGTTGCAGCTGTAGTGATCAAGAAGAAGAAGGCTGTCGAAGAAAACTTTACCGCCCTCGAGGAAACCAGTGTGATAATTCCAGGCGGCGTTCACGGTTTCCCGGAGAAAGGAGCACCGTCACCGTTGATTAGCCGGTGGGGGTCCGGAGGATTATGCGACTGCGGTGGCTGGGATGTTGGATGTAAACTCCATGTCCTCTCCAACAAAACACTCCTCCATGAATTCGACCAAAGCTTCAAACTTTTCGACCAGGTAACATAAACATAACTTAACCAAAACACAATTTCTCTTTTAAAAAGTTGCCTGCAAACCCATTTGAGATAAAATCACTTGGACGAAACCCAAGACCGAATTGTTAAGAATGGATTGATAAAAATTGTAAGACTTGGGTCTGTTCTTGAAAAGACTCGGTCTATGTTGCAGGAAGAAAAGACTTCGGGTCCTGCTTTGGCGATGACAGAGCTGAAGACAGGGATCTATAGGGTGGAGTTTGGTTCGTTACTTTCGCATCTACAAGCGTTTTTTGTGTGCGTGACGGTTATAACTTGTGCCTCCGAGGAGGAAACGGTGTCAAAGCCCACCGGAAAATCTTCCTCTCCGTTTGCGCCGCCACTATCTCCTGTTGGTAGAGTCTAAAACCCACAAACTCGGGACAGAGAGAGCGAGAGAGTATCTGATGGTCTTTCTTTCTTTTTTTTGTTTTTTACATAAATGGATTATTTCTCGTACATATATATATGAGTTTAAGCACTATGTAATCAAATGAAACCACCCAAGTTGAGGCATTGATCAATTGCATTGGTGAAAACAAAAGAAGGAATAAAGCACAAGATGATGATATCTTTGAAAGTTAAGAAACAAGGATTTCAAAAAAAAAAAAAAAAAAAAGAAGCTAGCTACTTTCTAGTAAGACAAGTCAACGTTAGTCGTGGGAGGTTGATAGATCATCGGGTCGCGAGTGCATTGTGGAAGATTCGACGGCGGAGGTTGCAAGCTCGTTTCCGGAGTTGGCCCATTTAGCACTATGAAAGCCATTATCATTCCGAAGGGTAAATGTAGGTCCATGTGACAATGGAACATCCATACACCTGAAACAAAAACCAACAAATTATATATTAGACCTATCATCAATTTGGTGGCAAAGGATATGATAAAAAAAAAAAGATGAGAAAGTTTCTCTAGCTAACCAGGATTATTAGCGATGAATCTGAGGACAACCCATCCACCAGCAGGCACACCGACGGTATTGTGCATTTGAGGGTTAACTAAATTTAGCGTTCTTGCATCACGGGTTGGATCATAGTTACCGAACCCGTAACCCAACACGTAGAAATTGAAGCCGTGAAGGTGCATGGGGTGGCTCTCCGTGGTGAATATTTTTGTGTTCTGCACAACGATCTCGACCCTAGAATTAAATCTAAGTGTCTTGACGCTAGTCTTTCTCTCCGGATACTGCATCATGTTTTCATAATCGGTACGGGGAATGAAATTAGCGTAATCAAATCTGAGCGGCGGTTGGTTAGGAAAATCATCAGTGTAGACTCCACTAATGTTGTAGAAATAAGCCTTTTGCAGAGGAACCGTTTTTGGAAGCACAAAAGTATGGTTGTTGAGAGACCCGTCCACCTGTCCACTTGCCTTTTCTACACCAAACCCCACCGTTACCAACATCGCCTCGTCCACGTGGCGAGGCACTGGGGTCCAGTGGGGTCCACCCACGAGGCTAGTGATGTTAGAGGAGAACCTATGGGCGGTGGCTTTGTCGCCCATCTCAGGCATCAACGGTATGGCCGCCGATGACATTGACGTCGACGTGGCACCCTCGTAGACGATTATGCCTCTGGTGGTGGTGTTAGGGGGGAGTGAGGATCCCACGTCTGCACTATTGTAAGCGCTTATGTACATGTAGTACATCCCGATGGCCTGGTCGGCGGTAATAAGTGCGTCCACGGTTTGTCCCGGCGTTAAAATCATCACATCGCTGACGTAAGGTGTCGTGTAGACTGCATCTACAGCGACAACTGTCACCTTGTGCTTACCTATTTTGAAGAAGAGGTGCTTGTTGAGCGCCGCGTTTATAATCCTTAGCAAATATGTCTTTCCTTGTACTACCTTGAGCTTAAACATTCCTAGTACCAAGCCAATAAAAAACCTTTTTCTTATGTAAGCAACTTTTGTGATGTTTTTGAAAAAAACAAAAAATAATAATGAGTATTAATTACTTACTGTTCTTTGAGCAAGGATATAAGTCTCCAGCGAGGCCATTGATGAGGTAAGCATCGGATAACGGAGCTGGCTGTATTTTGAGAAGTCCAACATCCATGTTCCACCATTGTTCTTGCATAATCAGTTTTTTTTTTTTTTTGTTTTAACAATTAATTTGATTAATATCATAGTATGAATAACGGATGTCGACCTAATTAATAGCTCGCGGTGAATCGTCATTGTCCAGAAAGAATGGAAAAAGAAAAAGAAAACAAAAAAAATCCGACCGATTTTGCTTCTTGATTTCAGCTTTAAAAAAGCCAATGCTTACCAAAAATGAGAGGAACTTCTTTGTATGGTTTAGGAAAGGGGTAAAGATGGGTGGATCGGGGACGGATGATTAGGGCCCCGTGAAGAGTGGCACGTAAATTCAAGACGTGCGCATGCCATAACAATGTACCTTCTTGTCTAGTTATTTGGAACCGATACGTGAAGTTATTACTTGGTTCAATCGGACACTGAGTTATCATATCCGTGCCATCCATCCATGAGCTCTTCAGTTGAAACACTCCATGCCTGTTTATATATGTGAGACATCAACAACAACAAAAATTAGTGAGCACAATTCATTATTTGATGATTTATGTTATTGAATCCAATCAGTTATATACTTAATTACGTACCAGTGGATAGTTATGTTGTAAGTTGAGTTGTTTATGACATGAACCACAAGAGTGTCGCCTTCTCTAACGTTTATTGTTGGACCGGGAAGACTTCCGTTAACGGTTGGTATCATTTGCTCCTTGCACAATGGCTTCACCAACACGTTTTTGACCTGTTGTCAGACGCCGTTAATATTGTCTCGTCATATACTAATTTTCCATTTATAGCATGGGTAAAAGAATATAAGATATCCGACTCATCAATTGATGGTTTGCGTTTGAAAAATGAATCCAAAACCTAAATGTTTTTGTTAATTATTTAGAAACGTAACGTCAAACGCAAATTGAAGAAAGATTTCTTAGGTTTTTGTAATTAAAAAAAAAAAATCAAGTAAATGAGAATCGTAAATGCAAATGACAAAATTTTGTAGTGTGCGCGTGTATGCGTAGTGACAAAAATAACTCTGATAGAATATGTACAATGTTGTAATGTTGATGAGTTTGTTTATTATCAATTTAACTATACAAAGAAAAACTTTTTCAAAAAAAAAAACTATACAAAGAGAAAGAAAGACTAATCGGTAAATAAATAAAGAGAGTGGTAGAATATATATATATATATAGCAAAGTACGTGAAAAACATGTTCGACGATTGATGCAGAAGCAATGGATGAAAAGAGAAGAACGACGAAGAAAGCTTGGATTGCTAGATAATGATGAAGACGAGGCATTGTTGATATTGTAAGAATATCAAAACGCCGTCGTTAACCTATGTGAAACTTAATTTTGCAATTGGATATTTTGTTGTCATAAAGTTGTGAGAGAGACTCGTATATATGAGAATATTTAGCAAGCAGAGAATTGTGACAAAGGTTTGACAAGGTTTTTGAGTTTGCAACTCCCAACATTATTATAATTCGATTCGCCAGCTCCTGATCTCTAGTACTTTATACGCTAATTAATACTATTTTGGCCCTTAATGGTACCCCATGTTAGTATGAAATATAATGTAGTTGCTAAAGTTTACATATTCCATGATAATCAAAGCTTAAAAAAATAGTGCAAGAAAGTCAAACAAAGCATGCTGATAATCGATTAAGATCAACGATCGAATCTTTGGGACTCATGGACTCGGTTATTTACTACGTCCAAAAATTGATAGGGTAATAGTAATACTATAACATTGTTAGCCCTTTTCTTTTTTAAAAAATACTATTAACATTGTTAATATTTTACAATATTTTTCTATTTGTTACAAAACAACTTTTTTTGGATCTAACGAAACAAAAACGCTCCAAATCTGTAAAAGACATTCTAAACCGTGTAAAAAAAAAGGTATCCAAACCGTGTAATGACAGGGTTTTCTTTTTTAATAATATAAAAACGCTAATTATACAAACCATTAGACTATGTGTGCTGTTAAAAAGAAAAACACTATTAGACCACATGTTATCTTATATAATATTATAATAAAATCCGCTTATGTGGATTTTGAATAAAATATTTTAAATCCGTAAAAAATTACATGAAAATAAAATTTGATTATTTGTGAAAAAAATAAAATTAAAAAGAAATATTAAATTTATTTATTTTTGTAATTAAATTTATTACTGTGTTTTTAGATAGGATTTTTATATAATAAAATAAATATTTATTTTTGTTGTAAAAAATACAAATAGAAATTTTACATTTTCAAACAAAATCTATTTGATAGTGTGAAAATTTGTTTATGTATGCCGTGTTCTTGAAAAGACTCGGTTTATGTATGTTGCAGGAAGTGAACAAGACTCGGGTCCTGCTTTGGCGATGATAGAGCTGAAGACAGGGATCTATAGGGTGGAGTTTGGTTCGTTTCTTTCGCATCTACAAGCGTTTTCTGTGTGCGTGACGGTTATAACTTGTGCCTCCGAGGAGGAAACGGTGTCAAAGACCACCGGAAAATCTTCCTCTCCGTTTGCTCCGCCACTATCTCCTGTTGGTAGAGACTAAAACCACAAACTCAAGAGAGTATCTAATGATCGTTTTTCTTTCTTACATGTGCTCTTCCTGGTCTTGTGTCAAAATACAAAAAAATACACAAAATCATAGCGAATACACCTATGTTTAAGTCACCATCAACTACTTACTACACTCTCTCCTTCAAGGTTTGGATTAGTTACGTTCGATATTTTATCAACCTAATTAATGTACCAAAACATCGAACAAAAAAATTAAAACAAATTAACGTAGAAAGAAACACCTATATAGTCAAACCCACAAACCTTGTCAAACCCTATGTGAATTTTGTTGTCATTATGACTTTGTGAGAGAGACTCGTATAAGTATTAGGGTATATATATATAGTGGGCATTAATGGCAATCTCAAACATCGTGGCTAGTGACGAGACATTATATTGTAAAATCGATTCATGTTTATGTGTTAATTTTGCAATTGGATCTTTCGTAGTTTTGTTGTCATTATGACTTTGTGAGAGAGACTCGCACGTATAAGTATTAGAGTATACATATAGTGGGCAATGGCAATCTCAAACATCGTGGCAAATGACGGGTATTGTTAAATCAATTCATGTTTATGTGTTATTTGCCGAATTCGCCAGCTTCTAATTTCCGATATTCTTACACTAATAAATTCGTCCCTTAACAGTCCCCCATCTTCGTATGATAATACATGTAATTGGTTAAGTTTTAAGTTTACATATTCCTTGATACCCTTGAGATTCTCTTTGTACACTTATAAATACTTTTGTAAACCTTTTCTATTAATCAATAAAAACCTTTAATTTATATGATCTTAGAGTCAAGTTTAACCCAAATAAAAAGATATAAGTATATATGGTTTATTGTTGGTTATAGAGTAAAATTTGGTTTTAGATAGACTTGAAGAACCATAATCTCAAAAAAAAGAAGTAGTA
Source organism: Alliaria petiolata (assembly GCA_020283515.1). Taxonomy (NCBI): domain Eukaryota; kingdom Viridiplantae; phylum Streptophyta; class Magnoliopsida; order Brassicales; family Brassicaceae; genus Alliaria; species Alliaria petiolata. The sequence goes on from JAHZTW010000001.1 coordinate 261,368,408, forward strand.
AAAAATTATTCACGCAAGTTGAAATGAGACCTAGAATTAGTATACAGGGGAGGATGCTTCATCTTATATAAAGAGGGAACATATGCACCTGCTAGTTTGAGCAATTATGAGTATGCTTTGTTGTTATTTGCAATGATGCCCCCACGTACTGTTTTGAAACTTAATCCCATTCATCGTTTTCTATGTATATTAATGGTACTATGTAATCGTTTTCTATGTATATTAATGGTACTATGTAATAATGTAATTAAGAGCGTCACGACTCACGACCCGACATGATTTTAGATATTTTTTCCATTCATTGTATACTCGATCATATATTTGTCACAATATAAAAGTATATTTTCTGCTCTTTCGTTAGACTTTATAAAAATATATTTGATCTGCGGATGGATTTGTGTCGCCTATTACAGCTTCTGAAAATCCTATAAAAAATGCAAGAAAATTAAACAAAACATACTGCTGATCGATTAAGATCAACAAGTCCATGGACTCATGAGTTATTTAATATATGAGTCCAAAAATTGATAAGGGTAGTACTAAAACATTGTTATTATTTTGCAATATTTTCTATTTACTACGAACAACTCCTTTTGGAATTAAACAGCAAAAAGGTTCCAAATCTGCGAAAGAAATTCCAAAACTATATAATGACTGTGTGCTGTTAATTAAAACCCTGTGTTCCAAACACAAGTCATTCGACTACGTGTGCTGTTAAAAAACTTTGACGACTAAGGAGTTGGAATTTCAGAACGGAGCACGGCCGGTGTGGTTCCGTCGGCTTGTTTTTATTTCTCTTCTTCCATGGGAAAATGGTAGCTTACATTACCGTCCTGTATAATTGAAAAAAATACGTACTACTATAATAAACTTCTCGAGCCAACTTGTTGAGATAAAGTTTTTTTCTAAAAACTAGTTGTTGAGACTTCTTGGTAATATAAATAAAATCAGATAAAGAAATGGCAACGTCGGTAGTTGGTAATAGGGCAGATTTTGAGAGAACCGAATTGGAAATAATCAACTATAAAAATTTGGCAACGTCTGTTTTACTACATGCCCAGTGGGCGCAAAGAATAAAGAAAGGTATGTATGTACGAATGAAGGAAAAAAAGAAAGAAAAACAAATTCCAAGATCGACGAATGCATTGATGGGCAAATTAAGTGAATGAGGTTAAAAGAAAAAACTCATCAGATAACAACGCCCTCTAAGATTTTGGGTTTGAGCTGGATTTCGAAACCATATAGTATAACCTAAAAGTCCAAGACCTGCAAGTATGTTTCCTTTTACGATGATATGTTTGACATCTTTTTCGCCACTATTAAATATAAAGAAAACAATATATTATTATTTTTCCACCCGGATTAACAGATGTTATAATGTTTCCACCAAATAGAGGTTCTTGTAAATATTCAAAACCGAATTTAATAACAAAGATAGCATTTATATAAGATAAACGAACAAATGAGTTCACGCTCTAATTTGAAAAAAAAAAATCGGAAACAATAACTACGATTAAGTAGTTAATATAGTAAACGTAAAGAAAGCCAATTTTCCGTACAAATAGTAAACTAATCAAAACAACGACAAAAAAAAAGCTTTGTACTTTCTAGCTAGTAAGACAAATCAATGTTAGTCGTGGGAGATTCATAGATCGTTGGATCTCGAGTGCATTGTGGAAGATTCGACGGCGGAGGTTGCAAGCTCGTTTCCGGAGTTGGTCCATTTTGAACTATGAAAGTCATTATAATCCCGTACGGTAAATGTGCATCCATGTGACAATGGAACATCCATGCACCTGCAAAAATATAACATCAACATTTCAAATTAACCCATCGGTTTATATATAATAGTTAAGAGTACGTGAGAACATATCTATAATATATTGTTATAAAATCAAAATGTGTTTCTAACCAGGATTATTGGCGATGAACCTGAGGACAACCCATCCACCTGGTGGTACGCCTACGGTATTGTGCATTTGAGGGTTAACTAGATTTAGCTTTCTTGCATCACGGTTTGGATCATAGTTACCGAATCCATAACCCAACACATAGAAATTAAAGCCGTGAAGGTGCATGGGGTGGCTCTCTGCGCTGATTATCCCCGTGTTCTGCACAACGATCTCGACCGTGGAATTAAATCTAATTGTCTTGACGCTAGTCTTTCTCTCTGGAAACATCATTTTGTAGTCAGAATCACCACGAACTTCGAAATTTGTGTAGTTAAATTTGAGCGGTGGTTGGTCGGGAAAATCATCGGTGTACACTCCACTGATGTTGTAGAAATAAGCTTCTTGGAGAGAAATCGTTGCCGGGATCACGAAAGTACGGTTGTTGAGAGAACCAGCGTACCGTTGACCTAACGGACCAATACACTTGGTTCCCAAAGGGCATGGGTCTAAGCCAAGCCCCATCGTTACGAACATTTTCTCGTCCACGTGGCGAGGCACTGGCGTCCAGTAGGGTCCACCCACGAGGCTAGTGATGTTGGAGGAAAACCTATGAGCGGTGTGTACTGCGTCCATCCCTGAAGGCATCAACGACTTCGCCGGGGATGTTGTCGACGTGGCACCTTCGTAGACGATTAAGCCTCTGATAGGAGTGCTAGGGGGAACCGGTACGAGGGCGTTGGCACTAGTGTAAGGGCTTATGGACATGTAGTACAATCCGGTGGGCTGGTCGGCGGTGAGAAGTGCGTCGACGGTTTGTCCTGGCGTCAAGACCATCACATCGCTGACGTAAGGTGTCGTGTAGACAGCATCTACAGCGACAACTGTCACGTTGTGATTGGCTATTTTGAAGAAGAGGTGGGTGTTGAGCGCCGCGTTTATGATCCTAAGCAAGTATGTTTTCCCTTGTACTACTTTGAGGTTAAACATCCCTATACCGAAGACAAAAGCCAATTAAAAAAAAATCATTTATGTTTTTGTGAGCAAATTTTTAATTAACTTTTGATTTAAGTAAAGTTTATGAGTATTATTACTGTTCTTAGAGCAAGGATATGAATCTCCAGCGAGGCCATTGATGAGGTAAGCATCGGAAATCGGAGCTGGCCGTAAATTGAGAAGTTCAATATCTGTATCCCACCATTGTTCTTGCATTATCATTNATTTAGCTTTCTTGCATCACGGTTTGGATCATAGTTACCGAATCCATAACCCAACACATAGAAATTAAAGCCGTGAAGGTGCATGGGGTGGCTCTCTGCGCTGATTATCCCCGTGTTCTGCACAACGATCTCGACCGTGGAATTAAATCTAATTGTCTTGACGCTAGTCTTTCTCTCTGGAAACATCATTTTGTAGTCAGAATCACCACGAACTTCGAAATTTGTGTAGTTAAATTTGAGCGGTGGTTGGTCGGGAAAATCATCGGTGTACACTCCACTGATGTTGTAGAAATAAGCTTCTTGGAGAGAAATCGTTGCCGGGATCACGAAAGTACGGTTGTTGAGAGAACCAGCGTACCGTTGACCTAACGGACCAATACACTTGGTTCCCAAAGGGCATGGGTCTAAGCCAAGCCCCATCGTTACGAACATCTTCTCGTCCACGTGGCGAGGCACTGGCGTCCAGTAGGGTCCACCCACGAGGCTAGTGATGTTGGAGGAAAACCTATGAGCGGTGTGTACTGCGTCCATCCCTGAAGGCATCAACGACTTCGCCGGGGATGTTGTCGACGTGGCACCTTCGTAGACGATTAAGCCTCTGATAGGAGTGCTAGGGGGAACCGGTACGAGGGCGTTGGCACTAGTGTAAGGGCTTATGGACATGTAGTACAATCCGGTGGGCTGGTCGGCGGTGAGAAGTGCGTCGACGGTTTGTCCTGGCGTCAAGACCATCACATCGCTGACGTAAGGTGTCGTGTAGACAGCATCTACAGCGACAACTGTCACGTTGTGATTGGCTATTTTGAAGAAGAGGTGGGTGTTGAGCGCCGCGTTTATGATCCTAAGCAAGTATGTTTTCCCTTGTACTACTTTGAGGTTAAACATCCCTATACCGAAGACAAAAGCCAATTAAAAAAAAATCATTTATGTTTTTGTGAGCAAATTTTTAATTAACTTTTGATTTAAGTAAAGTTTATGAGTATTATTACTGTTCTTAGAGCAAGGATATGAATCTCCAGCGAGGCCATTGATGAGGTAAGCATCGGAAATCGGAGCTGGCCGTAAATTGAGAAGTTCAATATCTGTATCCCACCATTGTTCTTGCATTATCATTTTAAAAAAAAATATTAACAACTTGAATAATATCATAACATGTTATATAACAAATGTTTAATCCTCCCAACTTAAATATTTATCAACTACAGAGATTTCGTTTCTTATGGATTGTCGTAAAAAAAAAGAAACAAAATTGGATTATGTTCTTAATTAAACCCCAACCAACCGAGTCATACTTGTAACATTGACACAATGTTTATAACTTTATCCCCAAAAATAACAGTTTAGGAAAAAAAAATATATTCTAGCCATTTAGAAATAAAATTTACTTATACGTATGTGTTTTATTATTCCTTTATTTATTATCTATAAAAATAAAAAAATTCGACCATAGCCCAATCGAGGTAAGTTATTTTCTGACATTGACTTCATTAATAAATATCAGCTTGAATAAACTAAAATGTACTTATATTTTAATGAAACATTTTAAATAAAGAAAACTATAAACACAGAATTTATCAACCTAATAAGACGTGGTGAATCGTCATTTTCCGGAAGAAAAAAATTCCGGTATTGCTTCTTGGTTTCGGCTTAAAAAAAAAAAAGAATGCTTACCAAAAATGAGAGGAACTTCCTTGTAGGGTTTAGGAAAAGGGTAAGGACGGCCGAGTCGGGGACGGATAATGAGAGCCCCGTGAAGAGTGGCTCGCAGATTAACAACATGCGCGTGCCATAACAATGTGCCTTCTTGTCCCGTGATATCGAATCGATACGTGAAGTTATTACTTGGTTGAATCGGACATTGAGTTATCATATTCGCACCATCCATCCATGTGCTCTTCACCTGAAACACTCCGTGCCTATAAAGCAATTTTTTTATTTATTGAACACACAAAAAAATATCATTATTAATTTGATGAAATTACAATATCGAGAGATCAATATGTTAATTAGTTAACTACCAGTGGATGGTTATATTGTAAGTTGAATTGTTGATGACAGTAACCACAAGAGTGTCGCCTTCTCTGACGTTTATCGTTGGACCTGGAAGACTTCCGTTAACAGTCGGTATCATTTGCTCCTTGCACAATGGTTTCACCGACACGTTTTTGACCTGTTGTCAGACGCCGTTATATGGTCCCGTCATATATCAAAGAGTAAAACGTAGTTTAACGACGTGCGTATGCTATAACAATGTTTTTTTTTTTAACAAACAAACCCACAGTCCAAAAATTCCAAATCAATTTAATTGTAAACATAAACACCAAACATTTGATGGAAGAAGAACATTTCGTTTGCGTTTGTAATTTAGGAAAACTTTCTTTGAAAAATAAAATAAAATATTAGAATGCAAACAACTCTTTTCCAAACAGAAAAACGTAAATGCATAAATTATATTTGTAACAACCAATGCCAAATTAAAGTTAAAAACAAAAAAACAACCAATGCCAAACCAATATACGAAACTATTTATATAATACTAAAACTCGGGGGCAGTTAGATTAAATCCACCAAATACGGTAATATTTTTTTTTAATGGAGGAAAAGACAAGAACATGCATGTGTATCAGCTTTTCCTTTTGTAGAAAAAGAGGCTAATATATACAATGAAATAAAAATATAATATATAGTATGTGCAACAAAATAAGTGGTGATTTTTTTTAAATAAAAAAAATCATTAATTTAAAGAGAAAAACAAAAATAGGAGTGGCACAACAGTAAATACGTGGAAAACATGTTCGACGATAGCTGCCGAAGCAATGGAAGAGAAGAGAAAGGCGACGAAGAGGGCTTGGATTGCGAGAGGCATTGTTGATGTAAGGATATGAAAACGTCCTCGTTACCAGAAAGGAATGATAAGTACAATTGTGACTTGTGACTTTGTGAGAAACGATCGTATGCGTATGCGTATTTATAGAAAGGACCTACAAGGAGATCTCATAAAAAAGTTCATTGACTTCGCAAGTTCCTTAATATATAATAATAATATTGAATTATTAATCAGCGAAAAATGGCAGTCTCAAACATGATGTACCCTTTCTTCGTGCATTAGCGGCAGGGGCATAGGCGGGGTCAGTACTTTTATATTGATTAAAGCATTACAATCATATTAAAACCAAATTTAGCGTAACTCCCTTAATTGATCTAAAAAATGATGTTTTGAGTTTTCCATAGAAAGTTTTTTAAAAGATTTTTTTTTTAATTTTGTTTTATTAATTATTATTTTAATTTTCTTTAAGATAATAAATGTTAAAGAAACATCCTTGTTATAAAGATAAATTAAATAAAAATGAATAATAACTACACCTAGAAAATTGAAAACATCATTCTTTTTGAAACAAATTTTTTTCTAAAACATCCTTGTTTAACTTTAAGGAGCAGAGGAAATATCTAATTACGAATAATTCAGTTCTTCTAATTCCTCTTTGCTTTCCAATTTAATTCAAAAAAAAATTGTTTCCCCTTCTTACATGGAATCAAGCTGACATTACCGTACTATATATTAGTGCATGTGCATTGGATACTTTAAAAGATCTAATAACATTATTAAAATAATAAATCTTAAGACTAAATATCCAAAACTGATAAAAAGTGTCTAATATAAGATTTATTTTTGAACTTTAGACATCTCTCCATAACTAAAATGTCTTAAAATATTAAATTTATTTAAATTTAATCAAAAAATAATTTTTAAACACCCACTTTTAAAGTCTCCAATCCACATGCCCTTACATATTTAGAAAACCTTCTCGACATAGACACAGATGAACGAACATACACGTTCGCGACTTTAGCATGTGAAACACATCTTTTTTTTTGGTGATCTTGTTTTGATTTCTTCTTTATATATATATATCAAAGGCCAGATTTCGAGGACCCACTTCTGTCTCATTACGCCGACTAGCGCATATATGTATTCTTTTTATTTTTGTTGACGCTAAGAGAAAAATAGACATATTTTCAACAAATGCAATTTCTTGTAATTTATGATTTCGTTAAAATGACCAAAATTTTAATTAATTAAACATTAGTTTGATTGCATTCGTTGTAATTTCTTTAACAAAACTTACGTACAGGTACGAGAAAAAGTTTGTTTTGCTGTAAATTTTTTAAACAAAAGCTATATATAGCATGATGGATAGAAATTTGATGTTTTAGAAAAAATTAGAACGGTAAAAAGGACATACGACCCCAACCAATCATCCACTAATTAATGTTAATGAATTAAACAAAAAAATCTCAGAATGTCTTACAACCCCAACCAATCATCCTCTAAGAAATTAGAAAAAGCTTTAAAAACATAAATTTTATTTATTTTGCTAACCTTTCATAAGTATGGGCTTAATCAATCTCTTACTGAACGTATTATGAGGCCCTCAATTAGTTTATAATACACGTCATGAAAGCCACTTTTATAGCCCGTACAAAAATACAAATCACATACTAGATTTGACGGGAATCATGCTTTTTTTTCTTTTTTTTTGGTTTATATATATGCTTTTGGCTTCTTCTTGACTTTCATTAGTTTATGACTTTATGCGATTGAAGAAAATCGTTTGTAATTTATTTTCATAGGTTTCATAATACTAATTAAGAATAACGAAGAGATTACTTACTGAGAAATTTTTTAAGGAAAACTTAGAGATTCTTATTATATTATTGCTTTTGCTTCACCTGCAGTTATGTGGACACTGTTCGATGAAATAAATACCTGAGATCACGTTTAAATAGTAGTTTGCTAATGTTGACGACCAAAAGCTTGGTCTTGCAAATGATTTAGTCATTTTATTATTGAGAACAACAACAGATCAGTTTCTGTTGTAAAAGGTAAAATATTATTATTATTGTTTCTTTCTTTTATTTTGTCAAATTTTTCTTTTTGCGACTGTTTCTTTGATATTGTTTTACTCACAACTCAAGTCAAAATGTAGTGACACAACCAGGAGAATTTTGGTTGAAGATTATTGGGCCAAATGACAAAATATATTATTATTATTGTTTCTTTCTTTTATTTTGTCAAATTTTTCTTTTTGCGACTGTTTCTTTGATATTGTTTTACTCACAACTCAAGTCAAAATGTAGTGACACAACCAGGAGAATTTTGGTTGAAGATTATTGGGCCAAATGACAAAATATATTATTATCTGGGCTAACTCATGTAAACTCTAGCCCATTTAGATCCGAAGAATTTTTCACACTTTATTAATCTAACTAACCCATTTTTTTTTTTTTGTTTGTCATAATCTAACTAACCCATTTAAGTAACACCTTTTTATTTTAATAGATACAAAACATACATATACAAAAAGAGCACTAAAAATCCGATGTGGTACTTCTTTAATATTTCCCAGACGAGCGTCCCATTAACTAATATAGAAGTATATTTATACTTTTTTTTTTTTTTTTTTTTTTTTACAACCGCCTCTATTCCTATGTCGAGTCGGAAAACCAAATCGGTGGAATCGAGTTTACAAATTCTAAATGATAGAAGTATATTTATACTAGGAGATTCAAATACACATTGCCAGTAATTAACCCTAAAATACAAAAAATTGACAAGTACGATTTACTCCTAAAATACTGTTTAATAATAAAAATATCCCTCGATTTTAATATATAGCTAGGAAAGCATGATTCATGACCAAATGACACACGTAACCAGCAGATATGTTTCTTTTTATGATATTACAATAATATCCGCTTGACATTGTTTGTAATAGAAAGAAATATTTTGCTAATTTTCTAACCACTATAAATAAATACTGATAATTTGAATTTGTTTCAAAAATACAGAAAAAGGAATTTTTTGGAGGCGGCGGGAGTTTTAGCCGGACTTGTGGAGGAACAGTTTTGGGCGGCGGCGATGGGATGCATTTGCTTCAAGTCGTGGCGGCTACAATCTCCACCGTCGATTACATCAACGGTCATCAATGACCTCGAAAACGTCATAGAAGATGACGAGGACGGACATTATCCGCTGATATTCCGGGAGTTCAGCTTCGAGCAGCTGAGAATCGCCACCGACGGATTCTCCGCCGGGAACATCGTGTCGGAGCACAACGATTGGGTACCAAACATCGTCTACAAGGGAAAACTCGGCGATGGTCGTCGGATCGCCGTCAAACGGTTTCAGAGACTTTCATGGCCTGATCCTTTCGAATTCATCGTTCGTCTCTTCTTCACCCATTTTGATCTTTTACTGATTTTTGTTTTGAATTGGTCAATTTCTGGATTCTCTCTCATCACTGGATTTTATGGGTTTTGGCAAGATTTGAAATTTGGGTCCTAGCCTCTGATCTATCTGTGGTGGGGTTTCAGAATGAAGCACAAGCTGTTGGGAGATTGAGGAGTGAGCATATGGCGAATTTGATCGGATGTTGTTCTGATGACAACGAGAGACTTCTTGTTGCTGAGTATATGCCTAATGGAACTTTAGCAAAGCATCTCTTTCACTGTAACATCTCTTCTTTCTCCCCTTTTTTTTCTCATCAATGATGGGATATGATGTAATGGTTTCTTAAAGAAGAAGAGTGTAATGTGTTTCAGGGGAGAAAAGACCGATGAAATGGGAAACGAGGCTGAAGGTTGCGTTGCATACCGCAAGAGCTCTAGGGTATTGTAAGGACAAGGGAATAGACTTGTACCATGATCTTAATCCCTACCGGATATTGTTTGATAAGGTAAAATCCCAAACCTTTTTTTCTTTTTTTTTGTGTGGTTTTCTTGATCTGAAAAGAAAATGCCAAACCTTTTCTTGATCTCAAAGTGGTTGAATGACAGATGGGGAATCCTAAGCTTTCTTGCTTTGGTCTCATGAAGAATAGCCGCGAAGGGAAGAATCATAGTACTAACTTAGCATTTGCTCCTCCTGAGTATTTGCGCCTAGGTACATGACAACCCACCTTTTGATGTATGTGTCAATTATGAGGAAACAACTGAAAATCTCTCAATAGAAACTTGTTTCCACAATAACTTTTTCAGGTACTTTGATACCGGAGAGCGTCACATTTAGCTTTGGGACCTTGTTATTGGATCTTATGAGCGGCAGGCATATCCCTCCAAACCATGTAACAAAAAGTGGCAAATTACTTTGAATTTCTAACATTTTGGACTGATTTGATTAGCTTTTTACATGTGTTACTGTGTGATGATATCTGGTGCAGGCGCTTGATTTGTTCCAAGGCAAAAACTATTTGGTTCTAATGGATTCAGCTCTGGATGGTCAGTTCTCTGATGAGGACAGGACAGAACTAATGCACATAGCCTCTCGATGTTTGAAGTCTGAGCCCGAAGAGAGGCCCAGTATAAAGTTTCTTATGGCGACTCTGTCTAGACTTCAGAAACGAGCTGAGTTATGGCCTATCAATGTCAAAAGGCTCATGCATGTAAGTGTCACTTTCTCCATATATATTCAAGAATAGTCTTTTTTATGCAGACTTAATTAATGTGACTAAAAAAAAACCATATCAATGGACAGTCTCCATCATACAATCTGCCTGAAAAGACTAAACCTGCAACAGAGCCACTAAAGCTGACTCCTTTTCGAGATGCGTGTTCGAGAGCAGATCTATGTACCATACACCAACTACTCGAGAAACTCGAGTATGGAGAAGACGATGGGGTCGCAAACGAGGTATGTTGATGATTTTCGATATCTAAGGAAATGATCATTACTAATCTGAACTTGAGAACTTTTGAGAGTGGATGTTCTTGATTCTCATGAATATGTTATATATGCCAGTTTTCGTTCCAAATGTGGACGGGCGCAATGCAAGAGAATATGGACTACAAGAAGCATGGAGATGTCGCATTTCGTGCTAAAGATTATGATACCGCCATTGAATTCTACACAGAGGTAACCAAAACATGAATCATATAAAACAATAAAACATTGAAGAATCAAGAAGTATAAACGCACCAAAAAGACTTGATTCGTTCTTCATATTCCTCTGCAGTTCTTTAGTGGAGCTCCTACGGTGTCACCAACAGCATTGGCGAGAAGGTGTCTATGTTACCTTATGAGTGAAATGTTCAGCGAGGCTCTAAGCGACGCGATGCAAGCGCAAGTGGCTTCACCGGAATGGCCAATCGCTCTTTACTTGCAAGCGGCTTGTCTCTTCAAGCTCGAGATGGAAGCTGAAGCTAAAGAAGCACTTAGACATGGTTCTGCTCTTGAGGCTTATTAGAGTTTGTGAAAAATACTTACATTAAAAAATTGTGAATAATACACACAACATCATCCTAATTTTGTGTGCTATTTTTCTTTTCTTTTTTTAATTCCACTCAATTATGATTTATTATTTGTTTGTGTTCCAATTGTTTGATATGATTGCACTCGTGCAAAAAGCTAAAACAGGAATCAAATTCCACACAAAGCAAAAGAAACAAGATTTGAGAACAGAAAAAGAAGAAAAAACAGAGGATGTTGTTAATCTTCTTCTTTCTCATTGTTGTGAAGGCAAGTTAAAGTGAAAGAACCATGAGATTACAAATGCAGAGACCATGCATGTTAAAAGGAAGTTAAGGAATCTATTTCCTCTCCAGAATCTCCGGTCATCGGAATCGCTTGTAGCCACCACCGTGGATGAATTTCCAGCCTCCACGTCATCCACATTGGTTTGTTCAACCGCTGTTTGATCAACCTCACTGGCAACTTTAGAGAAGTTTAAAGCTATCGAACGACATATTTCGCAAGTCCTGAAAATTGCACTTAGTAAATTCAACATTGGTTCAAAAAGATTCATGAAGATTGAGATCAAAAGGATTATTATTGGTGGTGTGATTAATTAATTGCTTACTTGTTACCCTTGATCTTGAACCAAGTCTCGGCACATTGCTTATGAACATAACCCAAATCATCCTTACAAGAACATCCAAGAATCATTGGATCTCCACATTCAAGGCGGCTACTCTCTAAACCCAAATGGCAAATCCGGCAATCTTTCTCCGGAGACCCTCCGATTGATCCGGAGAGTTCCGTTTCTGATTCTGATTTGCCGTCGTCCAAGTCAGGAATCTCAAACTCGCCGCAAAAGCTTCGTACAGCTGAGTGAAAATCGTAGTCGTAGTCACAAGAAGAACTGTCTTCTCCGATCTCGCTGACGTCACTTCGACGGTAATGACGCCCGCCGGAACCATTTTCTAAATCAATGTGAGAGATTTCGAAAGATGACATCTTTTTTATTTGAGAGAGAGAGAGAGAGTGTGTGTGAAGAGGAGACTTTGCTATATTATCATTACAAGACTTCTGTCACAAGTAAACGTGAACTCTTGGATCAAGAGATTAAAAAGCAATAAAATTAAGGAACTATGTTTTTGTTCTGTCTGTGGACCAATGTCATGAAACATTACTTACATATTACAGCTTTATTTTTATTTATTTTATTGTTTAATAGAGATAAAAAAAGAAAAACATTATACAGGCTTTAAGCTGATAATACTCGATTGTTCACTAATCCGCACGCTAAGTATCATCGTGTTGTTTGTGATTTGAGGGCATGTGTTTCGTCTTNGACGGACATTATCCGCTGATATTCCGGGAGTTCAGCTTCGAGCAGCTGAGAATCGCCACCGACGGATTCTCCGCCGGGAACATCGTGTCGGAGCACAACGATTGGGTACCAAACATCGTCTACAAGGGAAAACTCGGCGATGGTCGTCGGATCGCCGTCAAACGGTTTCAGAGACTTTCATGGCCTGATCCTTTCGAATTCATCGTTCGTCTCTTCTTCACCCATTTTGATCTTTTACTGATTTTTGTTTTGAATTGGTCAATTTCTGGATTCTCTCTCATCACTGGATTTTATGGGTTTTGGCAAGATTTGAAATTTGGGTCCTAGCCTCTGATCTATCTGTGGTGGGGTTTCAGAATGAAGCACAAGCTGTTGGGAGATTGAGGAGTGAGCATATGGCGAATTTGATCGGATGTTGTTCTGATGACAACGAGAGACTTCTTGTTGCTGAGTATATGCCTAATGGAACTTTAGCAAAGCATCTCTTTCACTGTAACATCTCTTCTTTCTCCCCTTTTTTTTCTCATCAATGATGGGATATGATGTAATGGTTTCTTAAAGAAGAAGAGTGTAATGTGTTTCAGGGGAGAAAAGACCGATGAAATGGGAAACGAGGCTGAAGGTTGCGTTGCATACCGCAAGAGCTCTAGGGTATTGTAAGGACAAGGGAATAGACTTGTACCATGATCTTAATCCCTACCGGATATTGTTTGATAAGGTAAAATCCCAAACCTTTTTTTCTTTTTTTTTGTGTGGTTTTCTTGATCTGAAAAGAAAATGCCAAACCTTTTCTTGATCTCAAAGTGGTTGAATGACAGATGGGGAATCCTAAGCTTTCTTGCTTTGGTCTCATGAAGAATAGCCGCGAAGGGAAGAATCATAGTACTAACTTAGCATTTGCTCCTCCTGAGTATTTGCGCCTAGGTACATGACAACCCACCTTTTGATGTATGTGTCAATTATGAGGAAACAACTGAAAATCTCTCAATAGAAACTTGTTTCCACAATAACTTTTTCAGGTACTTTGATACCGGAGAGCGTCACATTTAGCTTTGGGACCTTGTTATTGGATCTTATGAGCGGCAGGCATATCCCTCCAAACCATGTAACAAAAAGTGGCAAATTACTTTGAATTTCTAACATTTTGGACTGATTTGATTAGCTTTTTACATGTGTTACTGTGTGATGATATCTGGTGCAGGCGCTTGATTTGTTCCAAGGCAAAAACTATTTGGTTCTAATGGATTCAGCTCTGGATGGTCAGTTCTCTGATGAGGACAGGACAGAACTAATGCACATAGCCTCTCGATGTTTGAAGTCTGAGCCCGAAGAGAGGCCCAGTATAAAGTTTCTTATGGCGACTCTGTCTAGACTTCAGAAACGAGCTGAGTTATGGCCTATCAATGTCAAAAGGCTCATGCATGTAAGTGTCACTTTCTCCATATATATTCAAGAATAGTCTTTTTTATGCAGACTTAATTAATGTGACTAAAAAAAAACCATATCAATGGACAGTCTCCATCATACAATCTGCCTGAAAAGACTAAACCTGCAACAGAGCCACTAAAGCTGACTCCTTTTCGAGATGCGTGTTCGAGAGCAGATCTATGTACCATACACGAACTACTCGAGAAACTCGGGTATGGAGAAGACGATGGGGTCGCAAACGAGGTATGTTGATGATTTTCGATATCTAAGGAAATGATCATTACTAATCTGAACTTGAGAACTTTTGAGAGTGGATGTTCTTGATTCTCATGAATATGTTATATATGCCAGTTTTCGTTCCAAATGTGGACGGGCGCAATGCAAGAGAATATGGACTACAAGAAGCATGGAGATGTCGCATTTCGTGCTAAAGATTATGATACCGCCATTGAATTCTACACAGAGGTAACCAAAACATGAATCATATAAAACAATAAAACATTGAAGAATCAAGAAGTATAAACGCACCAAAAAGACTTGATTCGTTCTTCATATTCCTCTGCAGTTCTTTAGTGGAGCTCCTACGGTGTCACCAACAGCATTGGCGAGAAGGTGTCTATGTTACCTTATGAGTGAAATGTTCAGCGAGGCTCTAAGCGACGCGATGCAAGCGCAAGTGGCTTCACCGGAATGGCCAATCGCTCTTTACTTGCAAGCGGCTTGTCTCTTCAAGCTCGAGATGGAAGCTGAAGCTAAAGAAGCACTTAGACATGGTTCTGCTCTTGAGGCTTATTAGAGTTTGTGAAAAATACTTACATTAAAAAATTGTGAATAATACACACAACATCATCCTAATTTTGTGTGCTATTTTTCTTTTCTTTTTTTAATTCCACTCAATTATGATTTATTATTTGTTTGTGTTCCAATTGTTTGATATGATTGCACTCGTGCAAAAAGCTAAAACAGGAATCAAATTCCACACAAAGCAAAAGAAACAAGATTTGAGAACAGAAAAAGAAGAAAAAACAGAGGATGTTGTTAATCTTCTTCTTTCTCATTGTTGTGAAGGCAAGTTAAAGTGAAAGAACCATGAGATTACAAATGCAGAGACCATGCATGTTAAAAGGAAGTTAAGGAATCTATTTCCTCTCCAGAATCTCCGGTCATCGGAATCGCTTGTAGCCACCACCGTGGATGAATTTCCAGCCTCCACGTCATCCACATTGGTTTGTTCAACCGCTGTTTGATCAACCTCACTGGCAACTTTAGAGAAGTTTAAAGCTATCGAACGACATATTTCGCAAGTCCTGAAAATTGCACTTAGTAAATTCAACATTGGTTCAAAAAGATTCATGAAGATTGAGATCAAAAGGATTATTATTGGTGGTGTGATTAATTAATTGCTTACTTGTTACCCTTGATCTTGAACCAAGTCTCGGCACATTGCTTATGAACATAACCCAAATCATCCTTACAAGAACATCCAAGAATCATTGGATCTCCACATTCAAGGCGGCTACTCTCTAAACCCAAATGGCAAATCCGGCAATCTTTCTCCGTAGACCCTCCGATTGATCCGGAGAGTTCCGTTTCTGATTCTGATTCGCCGTCGTCCAAGTCAGGAATCTCAAACTCGCCGCAAAAGCTTCGTACAGCTGAGTGAAAATCGTAGTCGTAGTCACAAGAAGAACTGTCTTCTCCGATCTCGCTGACGTCACTTCGACGGTAATGTCGCCCGCCGGAACCATTTTCTAAATCAATGTGAGAGATTTCGAAAGATGACATCTTTTTTATTTGAGAGAGAGAGAGAGAGTGTGTGTGAAGAGGAGACTTTGCTATATTATCATTACAAGACTTCTGTCACAAGTAAACGTGAACTCTTGGATCAAGAGATTAAAAAGCAATAAAATTAAGGAACTATGTTTTTGTTCTGTCTGTGGACCAATGTCATGAAACATTACTTACATATTACAGCTTTATTTTTATTTATTTTATTGTTTAATAGAGATAAAAAAAGAAAAACATTATACAGGCTTTAAGCTGATAATACTCGATTGTTCACTAATCCGCACGCTAAGTATCATCGTGTTGTTTGTGATTTGAGGGCATGTGTTTCGTCTTATTTAGCTACTGAAATCTTTTTCTGACCGTTGATTTGAGTCATCGAAGTATCGAAAGTCAACACCATTGACGGTGGAGATTACATCACGCGCGTAGGAGGCACGTGATAGAACTAATAACTAAGTGTCGTAGTGCGGCTGAGCTTTGGGACCACCGCCTTTGGCTCTGTCTCTCCCCTCATGCTTCTCTTTCACGCCACCACTCACTTCTTTCATGCTTCTTTTTTCTCTTTTTATTTATTACGAAAACATAGATATTTGATTAATTGTGACAAAAAAAGCCTTTCAAATAAAAAAAAAGTTGAACCGGCGAGAAAAGGAACACAACAAAAAAACTGAACCACAATAAACCAAAAAATTGTGAAACAAACTAGAAAAAAAAACTAATCACACACATATATTATACAATGTTAATTAAATTATTTTTTATTTTTAAGTATTTTTAAGAATTATTTTAACAAAAACGGAATTGAATCCACCTGAAACTATATCGAGCTGAATCCAAACTAGATTTTAAATAGTTTTATTTTGATTCAGTTTTTAATAAAATCGATGGTGCCAAAAAAAAAAAAAACAAATTGAAACCAGACCGTAAAATGGATTATCTTTTCCCCGTGTTACCTTTGACAGAGGTTATAACGCAGCCGTCGTCGTTACCGTTACCGTTACGGACTTGACTGTTAGTTGGTTGGTTTAGCTGGGTCACGTGAAGAGCATGCTCTCTTAATTAGAATTAAGGCCCACAAATAAAAGAATAGAGTCATACTTAGGCCCACATTATTAAACATTGTCAAACGACTCAAATCCATCATCACTTGGTAGTAAAGTAGTACAACGAGAACGAGTTACTGAAGCAGAGAAATTACAACAACAACAACAACAACAACAAAAAAAGCCGTGGGAAATACAAAACAGTACGTAGAAGATCACGAGAAATAAAAACTAAGGAAAAGATTTGTTTTGTTATTTTCCTAAAGATTTTAGCCACCGTCTTGTGGTTGTGGAGGAGGAGGAGGGGGAGGCTTAAGAATGTAAGGATTAGTAGGGTTTCCATGCTCAATAGTACCTCCTTTAATCGAAGGTTTCGAAGGAGATGGATCCACCGTAAAACCGTAATCCTCCAAACCTAATTTCATTTCTGCCATTTTCGATATGTGATTCATTAATCCACTAAAAGCAAAATGAAAGAGAGTCCCTAAAAACAACTAACTGTTTAAGAGAAGAGGAGGAATATTGGTTACCAGCTGAAGAAACAAGTGAGACGCAGAGGATTATTACAACCAAAGGGAAGACAAATCCTGATTTCTTCATCTTCTTCAGAGACAACAAAAGAGAGAGAGTGAGAGAGAGAGAGGGAGCAACTTTGAAAGAGAGAGTATGTGGATGAAATTGGGAACTGAGGGCATGTGGGTGGATCTCTGCATGTGTCTCTTGAATGTGGAGTTGTGGGTTAAAATCGAGATATCGTAGTTATTGCTTCTCTCTCACTCTGCATCTCTATTACAGAGAGAGGGTAGCATCTCAAAAACAGCTCAAAGCTCATTCATTGGTTACACTTTAATGCTCCTCCACTACCTTTCTTTTACGCCATGTGTCCCGAATTCTCTACCTCCCTTAGCAGTGTCTTCTCATCGATGTCTTTTGATCACCATTTATAGAAACGAGGATGAGAAAAATGAGAAGAACAGAAAACAAGGAGAACGCAGAAAGAATTTACTAATAAAGAAATTAAATAAAGGATGAATGGATGGAGAAAGTAGATACAGAGAGGTTGAAGCTGTGCTTTTTTTATTTTAATAAATTGTTGGCTATTTATATAATTAACACTCCACTTGTTAGTTAAGAGAATTAATAGTAGTAATTGTCTAATGGAGTTAATTGCAGTAGCATATTTAATGGTAATCGCAGTAAAATACAAAAATGTTGTTATTAAGCAAAATTCTATAGACAACAATGTCTTTTGGCGTTAATTCCCTATAAAAAGAAAAAGAAAAAAAGTCAATGTCATGATGTGAATAGACATTAATGGTTACCCCTCGAAACCTTATCTGTTTTTTTTTGTCTTTCACGTTTCTATTAATTTTATTTTAATTTTTGTGACCTTAAAATGCTGAATATATTGTTTTCTTTTCGGCTTCAAATTTTCGTTTCTGTCAAATTTCAAATTTAACCTGCCGATTTTTTTCTTTTCTAAACCTATGTTTTGTCGTTTTCTATAATATTAATATTCATACCTAAAAACTGAAAAATACAGGTGTACAAACCCTGGAAGCTATGGTATTATATATGTACATGTATATATTAAACCTGTTTTCGTCCCAAAAAAAAAACCTGTTTTCATTTTTTATTCAAAAAAAAAGTGAATGTAGATTGAGTTAATATATACATCGATTGGTATAATTCATTTCATACTCATACATATGGTTTTGGCAAACATTATTTATAACTCATTATACATTGTATACGTGATAAATGTTATGTATATGTAATTAGGACTCTAGCCTAGATAGAGGAATGATCAATAATATCCATCTGTGGTGGGATATTCGTAGTTCGCCGGTGGCTCCGGAGAGCATAGAGGCAAATCAGGCGGTGGAGAAGGCAAGCTAGTCGCCGGTGTCGGCCCATTTCGAACAATGAAAATCGTTATTATACCAAAAGCCAAGTGAGCATCCATATGACAATGAAACATCCATGCACCTGCACATCAAAATGTTGGATATTCAAACAATAAATAAGTTGGATCCGAGACCCAAATATTTCTAATGTGATTCATATAAAATACTCTAATATGGAAATACGAACACAAACATAAACGTAATTATTAAACACAAACACAAACAAAATGAAACCTTAAAAATAACACAATGCGAACTTTAATTACCAGGGTTATTAGCTACGAAACGGAGAACGGCCCAACCACCAGTCGGTACGGCTATGGTATTTCGGATCTGCGGGTCAACCAAATTGAGTTTCATAGCGGTTTGGTTCGGGTCATAATTACCAAACCCTTGTGCCAGCACGTGGAAATTGAAACCGTGAAGGTGCATGGGGTGATTTTCGGTTGTGACCAACGCCGTGTTTTGGAGGACAATCTCCACCGTCGAATTGAATTCAAAGATCTTCACACTTGTCTTTCTCTCCGGGAACAACATGGAGTAACCTGAGCCGGTTTTGATATTCGTGTAATCGAATTTGGTTGGTGGTTGGTTTGGAAAATCATCAGTGTAGACACCAAAAACATTGTAGAAATACGCGGCTTGCAAAGGCAGTGTCTCCGGGTACACGAATGACCGGTTGTTCAGCGATCCGCCGAACAAATTACCATAAGGTCCATTGCATTTTTGGCCTATCGGGCATGGCTTTAAACCAAGCCCTGTTGTTATAAACATCTTCACATCCACATGGACCGGTACCGGAATCCAATGGGGTCCACCAGCAAGTCCGGTGATATTGGAGAAGAATTTATGAGCCGTGGCCGTGTCAGTCATTTTCGGCAGCAAAACCGGTGATGGAGCCGATGATGACGTGTCACCATGGTAGACTAAAAGGGCCGTGGTCAGGTTACTAGTGAAGTCTATGCCAATTGCGGTATTGTAAGGGTGTGAGGCCATGTAGTATGAGCCCACAGGCTGGTTACTGTCGAGGATCACGTCAACGGTCTGGCCCGGGGCTAGGACGACGACGTCGGTTACATAAGGAGTCGTGTAGGCAGCGTCGAGGGCAACGACGGTTAGACTGTGATTAGCTATTTTGAAAAATAAATGTGGGTTTAGTGCTGCGTTTATAATCCTTAGCAAGTATCGCTTTCCTTGTACCACTTCCATCTTGAACATTTCTAGGAAGAATTAAAGAGATGTAACTTGTTTAATTATTCATATTTTACAAATGAATTAATAAAATCAACTTGATCAACTCACTATTTTGAGAGCAAACGTACGAATCTCCGGCGAATCCATTTATTAGGAAAGCATCAGAAAGAGGGGTCGGTCCCTTTTTTATATATTTTAACTCTCTGTCCCACCATTGTTCTGCATATATATTCAATCTATCAAATCACACCGATAGATAAGAGGTTTGTTAATTATAGTAACGAGTCTTTAACATATATATATATATATATGTCTCACGACTCTCACCCAATATTATTGGAACTTCTTTGTAGGGTTTAGGAAAAGGGTAAGAACGATCGGCTCGGGGGCGGATCACAAGTGCACCATGGACGAAAGCTCTTAGGTTAATGTCGTGCGCGTGCCATTGCAAAGTACCTTCTTGTCCCGAGATATCAAATTTATACTTAAAATTTTCTCCGGGCTTAATCGGACATTGCGTTACCATATCAGTTCCGTCCATCCACGCGCTCCTCCGCTGAAACACTCCATGCCTACATATAGACCATGATAATAAACACAATTTTGTGTCTACGTGTGTTAAATTGTAAATCAACCACAAAAATACAATTATTACGTGCAAAAAATGGTTATATATAAATATATATGTCAGCAAAATTTCATATAAAATAATCGAAATTATTATTACCAATGGATGGTGATATTATAAGGTAACTTGTTAAAGACATGGACTACTAGAGTGTCGCCTTCTCTAACGTTTAACGTTGGTCCGGGGAGACTTCCGTTAACCGTTGGTATCACTATCTCTTTGCACAACGGATTCACCGAAAGGTTTTGGACCTACCGTTAAGTCTCCGTCAATTATTATAAACATTTTTAACAGAGAACCAAAGTGAATAGAGACTTGAGAGAGATTAAAAATTACATGAAATACGCGTTCTACGACGGAAGCAGAAGAGTTGTGAGTGATGACGGCGGCTATGAGGAGAAGAACCGCCTTGAGAAAACCGTTGACGATGGCCATGATTGAAACGATGACGTGTGATCAAAGTTAAGAGAGAAATTTGTTTTTTTTTTTTTAATGTAATGCAAGACTATACAAACAAATTCTTCCACACGTATATAACAAGAAACAGAACATGTTTTGATTTTTGAAAAGAACATTTATGTCGTTTACTTGAAATACCATTCGTCACAAACTCTACTGCCTTTATATTTTTTACTTTTGTTTTTGTCTTTTCACTAAAATTCCGACATATTTTTAAAATGAACCGTTGGACAAAACCATGAAACTATGTCTATTTGAATCAGAACAATCTGACTGACCATCACAAAGGGGAAGCCAAATTCAAAATGAAGAAGAATTCTGGTTCGTTGATAAAGTGAAAATGGACATATATATAAATATATATATATATATATATATATATATATAAATATATATATATATATATATATATTTATACTTATGCCTTCCATCCGGATAGATGTAGGCAAAATTGTAGTATAGATTTTTGCTATATGAAAGGAAAAAAAAAAACAGCTAAACTAAGAGTGTAAAACACTAAGCATTAAAACTAATATAAGCTTGGTTTTTCCCTAGTAATTAAGGAAACCGGCCCTGGTTCGGTTGATGGTTGGGCTGATCAAATATGATTTTGAGTTTTTGTAAGTCGTACGCGCATTATATACACGTGAGTTTCATCTCATTGAGTTCATCTAAAAAATCTAGCGCGTAGTTCTTAGTTTCTCATCATAAACTAACAAAAAATTCTCAGTTTATAACGGTTACTTTTTCTGTATTTTTTAAATACTTACTCAAAATCTTAATTAAATATTGTTTAGAGATGAATGAAACGATCTCATCATTATTTTTAGAGGTGAAAGTAAAAACCAAACTAAACCAACCCCGATCAATATGAAAATATCCATCTGAATTTGAACTAACTAAGTATAACTTGCATTATATAAAAATCTACGTACTGAACAAAATTATTAGCAGATTGACTAATGAAACAAAATTATCAGCGGAGATTTTAATTCATATAATACAGTCGTTAAAAAAAAAATGAATAATAAATACTTCTTCATATAAACTACCTGATGTCCCCAATTTGGGTATGCAATGGCCTTAAAAAGGCCCCAAATTCAAAAATTGTAAGCAGCCCATATCATCTTTGATGAACAAATTGAATTGAAACACGACTCAAAACCGAACATCTAGTATTAATATTTAAAAGTTCAAACCATAACGTATTTTATTATTTTTAATTTAAATTATTTCTATATTTCTTATGATTTTGAACTGATAAGAAATAGTTTGAACTAATAGTCGAATTAGTTTGAATCAAATTTTTGTCAATGCGGCGGAACAAATAAAATCAAATTAACTGATTCGAAAAAAACTGAAAAACCGAAATATTCAACTCTAATTAATATTAGTGTTTAAAAGTATAGTAGTAATTCTTTTTGTGGTGAATATTATTTATTGATTTGATTATTTGTGGAGACAGAACGTTAATGGTCCATGGTTTTAAGTATTAAATTGGATGCACAAAGTGTCAGTGAGTACTTTTGTCAGACTTTGAAGTAAATGCTGGCCAATTTATTTTTCTATTTATCTTCAGTATTGAGAGAGTGTATCTCGTTTTTTATTCTTTTTCTTATTTAGTTATTATTTTTGTCAAAAGGAATTTATTACATCTTTTAGTTATTTTGGACTTTTTACATAGCTGTTTTGGACTATTCATTTGTTCCAAACAAAGCATTAATTATGTCTCAACAATATGCGCGGGTTTGTTTTGCCTCATTCCATACACGCTTTGTAAATAAGAATAAGAAATCGTTAAAACTTAAAAGGTTGCAAAAAACACGAAAAGTCGAAACTACAGTAAGTCAGTAATTAGTCAAATATTTCATGCAAAAAAATAACAGAGGGACTATATAAATAGTAAATCAGTCTACTGTCTACGTCTCTCTTCAAAATCGTTTATGAATTCTCGAAAGTTAAATGTACTGATAGTCATAGAATTTTAAGCAGATATGATTCTACAGTCGTATCTTAGATAAATAAGTTTCAAAAAGTTCAAAAACAAAATATATATATATATATATATATATATATATATAAGTTTCAAACTCCAAAGTTTAACTTCCATGTGATTCCTGAAGAATTAAAAATAAAAAGTTAAAAACCAATCAAAATTAAAACCTTGTGATTCTCGCTACACACGTATCATTTACAGCACTCCATTTCATTTTTGTGACGATACTAATTACAGTGATCATGAAACATTGATTTACTTCGTCCACTCACATTACTGTGTTAATTAATTATTAGACTGCATGTGACGATATATGAATATCGCTTAACATTATAGTTAACATTAAAATATCCCTCGAATAAATTTAGTTGGATAATCTAGAATTGTTTCCTGACTCCTGAGAAAAGAATGGGAAAAAAACTCACAATTTTCTCTGTGTACTAATAATAATAACTAATATTATCAAAAACTAATAGATAACACGAGAGACAAGAAGCGGCCACAGGAGGAGAAGGTTCTTAGAGTTGAAGACTTGAAGTCACTCCACTTTTCTTTTCGACATAGAAGAGAAGGTTCCACTAATAGTAGTTTATTAGCTGAAGATTCATCATATTATAAGAGTCTGAGATTCAAATTTTTGTTTACAATGATTATATATTTCGCTTTAAATGGAGAAAATATGAAAATCTTCTATTAATACGGATATTAGTAAAGATTTCGTTTTTGAAAATTTTTTGATTATCAAACGTAAACAAAGAAAATCGAGTGACGAAAATCCGTTGTTAGAGGGCGCAGGTACTTGTAAAGTGTGTGGTGTGCCTAATGTGAGCATTTTTAAACTCAACGGACAAAGCCACGACCACGAGCAAATTGTTATGGGCGTTCTATTTTATTTTTCTTCCTAATTTGAACTTTTTCTTACCATTTTGAAATAAAGAAACTCGGTAACATAATCAATGGTGGTTGTCCACTAATTAACCCATTCATTAGAGAGATGAGATCCTTTTAGATTCCATCTTTTTGTTTGCCAACAATTCTACCTTTATTATTTCAAACCCCACATTTTCTATTTCCTTTTTGTTTGTGGACAATAAATATGATTTCTTTCCCACTATCTAATAAAACGCTATGACCTAATCTAATTGTAATTTCCACACACAAATCATTTGGATATTCTGAAGAAATCTTCTTAACACGATGTGAAATCATTCCATCCATTCTACTAATTTTCAATAACACCCTATTTTCTCCACTGAAAAATCATTCGTTAAGCATTACATTTTTTTTTTTTCTTTTTGTCGATTTATATGGTTCGGCAATTTGTTAAGTTCTGCGTTACCGATCAATTAAAATTATTAGAGTGTCGTTAAATAAAATTATAAAATACTACTAGAATAGAAGGAGTGGGCCTAAATGTCTCAATCTAGAACATGGGGGCTACGGAAGAGAGGATATAAAAGTAGTGGGCATAAGAACAGAGAGATAGCATTAATTGAATTTTCCATTACTCGGCAACCACTGAGAGAGAGCGAATCAAAGAGGTTCCTCCCAGAAGATGACTTAAAAATTCTATTTAATTTCCATCTGCTTTTCCTTTCTTCACCAAAATCCACACACACACACACTACTAAACTAGTTTTTTTTTTTTTTTTTAATAACCTAAATTTAACCCCTCTTGAAAACTGGAATTCATTCACGAATCCTAGAAATTCCATTCAGAAGAAGAAGCAAAAAAGAAAAGAAAAAAAGCTCATTTCCAGTTTCCTCAAGCTCCATCCCGATTTCAGCTATGGCGGTTTTCAAATTCTTAGCTTTTCTGTTCGTTTTATGCTTCGAAACCATGGCTACTGCAGATGGAAATTCCTCGTTTTCGTTTAATGGGTTTGCGAAATCTCCGGGCTTTGATAAGAATCTTGTTCTGTTTGGAGATTCGAAGCTCGTTACTGGCGTTCCATCGATTCAATTGACTGACTCAGTGAGTCGGAGCGAAGGGCGAGTCATTTACAAGAAACCAATCAAACTTTTCCAAGGTAAAGAGAGAAACTACTCCGGATCGTTCTCGACTAGTTTCTCGTTCTCGATGTCCAACAAGATTGGTAGCGTCCTGGCTTTTGTAATGGTTCCAAATGGTTTGGATATTAGGTTGTTTGGTAGAAAGGATATTAGGTTGTTTGGCTCTGGTCTAGGGTTCTTATCGCAATACGAGATTGTTGCTGTGGAGTTTGGTGTCTCCAGGAGAGGGAATCGTGTAGGGATCTTAGTTGGTAGACCTGAATCTGCCAAAATTAGAAACTTATCGTCTTTTGGTGGCCATTTCAACGGAGAGAAGAAATTGAATTGTTGGGTTGATTACGAGGTGAGCTCAAGGAGAATAGAGGTTCGTTTATCTACTGCCTTCTTAAAGCCGGTCGATCCATTCGTCTCTTACTCGGTAGACTTGGCTAAGCTATGGTAAGATGGGAAATTCATTTTGGGTTTAAGCTCTGCAAATAGAAACTCTTCCAAGCCACAGTATCTACATTCTTGGAGCTTTAAACTGAGACACCCTTCGATGAGGATTCACTCGCAACCGCTTGATCCGAACGCAGTTTCCAAGTCTGTGAAGGAGGAGGAGAAGACGGTGGAAGTTAAGGGGAAAGGCAAATGCATATGGAGGATGCTTGGTGCGTTGGTTTTGGGAGCAGTTTGTGGAACTTTAGGAGCAATGTTAGCGTTATACTTTTGGACAATATGCGGTAATAGGCGGTCAATGGCGGTTGTTCCTGAGGAATGTGCTAATGAAAACCCGGATATGGTTGTGGTAAAAGCAGATGTTGTTGATGAAGAAGTCAAGAAGTAGTTTGGTCTTTTTAGAATGTTGTATTTTGTCTTTGTGTTTGTAATGTAAATTCTTGTGTCCTTCTTCTTCTTCTTCTGTTTGTTTTTTTGTTAGTTGCAGGTTTGGTGAGATGAGTTTTCACATGTAGAATCTTACAATATGTATTAAATTAAGATCTTGAAATCTTGATCAATTCAATGCTATTGTCTTTTATTCTTTTCATTTGAGGACAAGAGAAAGACGTGAGTGTATTGAAGTAAAGAGTTTGTCCAAAAAAAGAAAGCAATGGGTTTCTCGTGAATTCAACAAAATGCATTTATAATCAGTTGCCACTTTCAGACATCTCTCTATGTGTCATCTCTACGTCTTGACTGCGAAGAAAGTGAGAGGAGAGTAACAATGGAATGTGTATTGTCTCCAGTGGTCCCCTTTCTCAATTTAGGGGGGATTTAAAGCCAACGAGAGAGGAAGAAAGAAAAGCATAAAGTTTTTAATTTTCCTTGTTAAAAGTTAAAACATCTGTTTATAATAATTTTATTGTTGGTATTTTGTATTGTTGGTATTTTTCAAATAATTTTCTCGAAAATTTTGAAAATGATAATCTTCTTTTGCGAAAAATGTTTTGTTTGTTACATAGTAATACAATTTAAATGTTTTTTCTTACAGTAGTATATCACATTAGCAAATTTTGTCAAAAAAAAAAAATATATATATATTTATAATGATTACTTCAACCGGTTTAAAAAAGAAAAAGAAAAATAAAAGGGCCACGTGACACATGATGAATGGCGAGGACATATAATTAACATTGTTTCCTAAGAGGGTTCAGAACCAAAACGCTGTAGTTTCATCTGTTGGGTCTGATTAAATCAGAAAGCAACAATGGAATGGGCCGCAAGTAATGGAAGCCCAAGCAAACCCAGACGCCTCAAGCTCGACGATCTCTCTGATTCATAACAATAAAGCAAAGACAGAGGAGACAGCAATGAAGCTTGCTCAGAGTCGTACGAAGAGTACAGTCAGTATTCAAAATCGTTTAGCATTAGGGTTTTACAAGGGAAGTCCTTTATCTTTGTATAAATAGGATCTTATGTAAAAGAGAAACCTTTAAGCCACTGAAATACAATTGAATGATATCAAGCTTCAATCTTTATTTCTAGTCTTTCTCTATTCACCTAGAGTTCTGAATTCCGCTTTGTGGTAACAAATCGTGACCTCGTCTGTGCTTTCTGCTCATCTGGTTTCTATCTCCACCCATTTCTCTCTAGCTCTCTCCAAACAGGTTAATTTTCTCTCACTGTCTTTTGATGTTTTCTAGATTTTCTCGGCCTCTTCTTGTCTACTTCTAGACTTGTAATACTTGTTCAACCACTGAATTTCTAGATCTAGTACTAGATTTTGTCCGCCTCTTCTTGTCAGATCTGTAATACTTTTTCACCTAGCACGATTGAACAAGTATTACGTTTGGTGTGTGTTTCGGGATTTGTTGAAATCTATTTGGTTAGTAATAAAACCCGAGATGAAGAATTCATAAATTGTTTGTTTCTAGGGTTTTTGGATTCTCTAGTGAGATTGTTTAGCTAAAAGATGTTTAATGGCCCTCTCTTGATTCTTTTTTGCAATGCTAGTGGAACTTTCCAGATTGTGTTTCCTGGATATCTGTTCATTGCTCTGTTTCAAACTTTTACAGGAACAATGAGGAAAGCTGCTGCCTCGAGTTCCTCCAGAACTCCAGCTCCTACTCCAGTCACTGTCATATGGGATTTCGCGCATGCATGGATCCCTAACGGCTACGACATCAAGGCCCTGAGGAGGAACATCCAAGTTGCTCTTCGGAAAAGAAATCCAGGTTTCTTTATCGACAAGCTGATTGCCATGGGACCGGGCCACGGAGATAGATACCAAGCGATTCTCACGTGTCCAGATGATATCAGTTTCAAACCGATCCCAAGAGAAGATTTCCCGGGTGAACATACAAACACTGATTTCTATGTGGTTAAGGAAATGCACATGACTACCTTGGAGTCTGTGGAGAGCGAGAAACACCTCTTGGTAATTGACGGAGTAGACATGAATCTCTGGTATGCCATGGATGCATTGCATGATGGAGGCAGTCATGTAATGATAGCTCGACTTGAAAATTCGACTGGACAACTCCATAGGAGTGCAAAAGCAATCTGGCTTTGGACGTCCCAAGATCCTAACAAAGCTGTTATGGTAACCGGAGGTGCACCCATCCGTAGTAGAGGTATAATAAATTTACATATTTTGCATAATTGCTTTGTGACATCTATCTTACATTTAACTCTTTATTACCCGTGTGATACAGGATGACCGTGAGCCGGCAACATAAGAGGAACAGCTTTGTGACATCTATCTATCTTATCTATACCTGGAGGATGATCTCTGGGAGCTTGCTTAGAAGATAAATCAGCCAGTCTTAGTTTAGTTATCATGCCTCGTTTTCTTCTTATCGTGTTGACAATCTATTTGGTGAATTGTGTGTGTGCCATGTGTTTTTCTCTCTCTGCTTTGATGTCTCTGAAATGTGTGTTTGTCACAAATATTTCTATTAAGTATTTGTTAGTGTGTTTGCCATTTGATTATTTTTACTTGTTAGACCACTCGAATTCAATCTCAAGGTTTCTGGGGCCACTTTTGCTTTCTGATAACAAACTGTATTCACCTGCAACTGCTCACAAATGAACTCTGCAGAGGCGATAAAGCCACCGATTCAGATATTAAAAAACCCCATAGGCCGCAAAAATTGAAACTATCTTGAATATGAGTTTAAGTCTGATGATATCACCTAAAAACATACAGCGATACAGTTGGTTTCTCAGGGAAACTGAAGAAGGGTTGATTAGTCTTTTCTTACCTTGGTTTGTCCAGGAGGAGTGTTACCGAGTGTGATCTTACCAAACACGCTCGGGTTACCAACAGATTGCTTCATGTTGTTACCGCGTTTGATGGTGTACCTGGCAAACACCGCAAGAGGAACTCGGCTTCCTCTTGGAACCGTGGTGGACCTGATTGGATTAGGTACTGAAGCAAGGGGATTGCATCTGCAGCTGCAACTGATTGGGCCCTGGAAACTTCAGGCTGACCAAGCTTGTCTGAGAAGAAACAACGCATCCAAGGCAGCTTCTTGAGTTGCCTCTGAGCCTGTCTTGAGGGATGTAACTAGATGAGGTATATACTTAGTGTTGCAGGCTCGATGGCTCTTAGACGTGGGAAGTTGTTAAACAAAAGAGTTTAAAGCTTTAGATACTCGTCATTCACTGGTCCATAAGACATAAGTCCGCCGCTGGAAATCAAATGGAAGTTCAATTTAAGTTTGAGATTTTTTTTTTTTTTCAGTCCGGTTGATCTGGGGATTGACATCTTTATTTCTATGAGTAAATGATTCATATTTCACATCTGAGTCCACAAATTTTGCCTGTATTTCTCTAATTTCCTACTATCATTAGAAAATATCTTTTCAATAAACCTAATTACATAAAATAAAAACCCAAAAATCATGTGATTCCCTCGTGTATACCAACTTGAACCCCTCTCTATCTCTGATTATCTTAGAGACTGTGCTCGTAAACTTGGTCTTTCAAACCGGTTCAGACCTGTTTGTTCATCAGACGTGTCACACAAGCAACCTGGAAGAGGGTTTGCATAAAAATTCTCCTCCAACTTTGGACCTGCCTTTCCTGGCCGTCTAAGATACGGAGCTCCTAATCTTTTCCGATGTATTCTCTTAACCTCCGACGAGAAATCTTCCCAGGACAAGTGTTCTGCATCGAGCCGATCAATGAATTTCACGAATCTTATCCTGAAAATCACCGGAAAAATGTCAGTCTTAAGCGGTAATCGGTAACGGAAAAAGGGTTTCATCACGCAAGAAGAAACAAAACCGTACCTATCGGGATTAATCGTTTTTCTAAAACCTTCGAATCTCCGGTGACCCTGAACCGCTTTCGCCATGTTTCCATCATAAGTATAAGCGAAAACATCGCTTTCGAGTGCTAAATTGTAATCAAGAGCAGCTAATCTGTTCTGGTAAGGTTTAATAGTCGAAAGCTCTTCCTCGGTGGCCAATGTAGAGTGGAAGAAAACGTTTGGGAACTCTTCGTGGAACGCATTCATACTGTTCTGACCGTAGATCTCTCCGGCAACAATGTAGATTTTCGTGGTCGAAGGAAAACCCATTGCCTTAAGGAACACGGCAGCTTCACGCGGCGTCATAGGGCAATTACCTTCAAGACGCCGTTCTGTACCATTGATCACTTTTTCTTTCCAATGCGGAATGCTATATCTCATCTTCTCAAGATCAATCGATTCCTCGACGGTTAAACTGTGGTTGCATCCGGTAAACGCCAACATATCTTTCTCATACCTATAAGAACAAATTTCGATTAATCGATTGATTCTCAGCAACATTCATTAAAAAGAGAGTAACATTAAGAGCTTGTACCGCAAGTGAAGAGCAAGGTAGGGTTCGTTGTTTTCTCTAAGTCTTGAAGAGAGAACTTTGCTTAGATTCTCTATCTCTTCAGAGTAACGAAGAGCTTCATAGTTTGCGCGACATCTAAGCCGTTGGATCGAAGGAGGCGGGCTATTGTTCGCTAGCCGAGAATCGGTGTGATTGAATACAATCACCTTATGTTTCTTCAGTAACTTCGAGATTGAGTTTCTGTAATAACTCGCCTGGAGGCAGAACCAATTCGCTAAAATCCCAAAAAGAGAAAACAGAGATGTTGTTTTGCAAAAAACAAAAATTTGATTAGAGAGTTACCTTAGACCAAGACACAGGATTCTTTTCAAGAGGCTTAATCGAAGCAAATTCTTGCGGTAAATACTCGACAATATCGACATCTTGTGCTAGGTCTTTGATGAAATGTTTCCAGTCAAAAATGTCCTTAAACGTGCTGGCGAAAATAACAAAAGAATAAAGAATGAATACAGAGCTGAGTATTATGATCAATTATGATGATGTTGAATTTGATGATGGTTACCTTGGATCGCTCCAGAAAGATGAATGGTCAAGAAATGGAAGAACAAGAGTAGCGTTCATGATTTTGGCGATTGCGACCATATCGCATATCTGTAAAGAGACAAATGAAGTGAGGAATTGAGGAAACCTTAGCCAGAAAACTTGAAGAAAAAGAAGAAGAGACTTACACCAGTTCTCATTTGATTCAACCCACCGTTGGAGTGAACAAGAAGGTAACCATTGGTTTTCTTGATTGGTCCTAAACCATAAATCGAACCCAAAGCCGGTTATTATTACGTCTGAAATTTCTTGGTTTTTTCAACCGGTTAAATCTGAAAGTGAGGAAACTTACTTTGGTTCTTAGGACGAGCTACGCATTTCTGATAGTTCCCAGTGTCTGGTTGATTCCAAATCTCTGGGATCTGTAAAAAAAAAAAATGCAACAAAACAAAAACTAGTTCACATAATGAAACAACAACGTTACACTACTGACTAAGCCCAACGGGCCAACGTACTAATAAATGTTTTTTTTGGAGCTGTTGTGTTGTGATTAGTTAGAGAGTAAACTATATTGGATTAGTTATTAATTGAAGTCAACCGCTAGAAAATTCGAAGGGAGGATAGTACCCACGATGACTTTCGTATTTGGGAAAAAAAATCAATTAAATATTCCTTAACGAACTTTTCGGAATTTCCTTTACAAAAACTAATCCTCTAATAAGAAAATACGAAATTAATAAATACTATTTCTTTATTTGGGATTAGATATTTATGTTAATTAGATTCAGCTCGGAATTTTGGTCGACATGAATGAACAGAACAGAATCGTAAACATGTTTTGATTTTTCCTCGGGAAAAAGAAAGATTTGGACACAAAAAAAAGAACGCGGAAACAGATGATTTTCTTCTGAAAATATTAGACTTTTTTTATATGACACAAAAAAAAAAAAATTAAAAATTTAAAACTTTTGACTCTGTTTCGTGGAAGAATGTTGATTTTTGAGCTTACCGGTATTCTCTGTGGAACGAGGACTTGAACGGAATTGGAAGAAGATTCTTCTTCTTCGATGATCTTCTCAATGTTACTTCTGGAATGAATCGAAACGACGAATTCGTGTTTCTCCACGTGTCGCCGCCGTCCGAAGCTGCCGGAGAGAGCCACGACGAGGAAGAAAGTGACGACGAGGATCGCCAACAAGGACAGAATCAAACGGCCAAGATTGGTGGCGGATCTCATGTTCCGAGCGATCCCAGCCGTCCACTGAGATTTGTTCTCCACCATGAGCATCCACACGAGCCTGATTTTCCGGAGAGAGAGAAAACCGACGAGGTAGTTGTGGTTTTGGTGGTGGGACCCACTCGAACAGCACAACGATAACCCTCCTCCTCCGCCGCCGAGGCTGCAGCTCGTGGCTTCTTCCTCGTCGTCGGAGACGTAAAGGACCGCGTTTCCTCCTCCGGTGCTGACGAGGCACTGATCTTCCTGAGGATCAGCCACGCGCCGTCTCGTCGTTGTTGTTGCCGCCGCCGGTAATTGGCTGCTGCTCGACGGATTCACCGGAACACCGACTGACATGTGGCCGGAAAAACAGGGGATTTAAGAAACTTTCCGGGAAGATTTTAAAATGAATGGAAATTTTTGGGGAAACTAAGAAAAAAAATCGATCGGAGGAGAGAAATGGAGTCAATGATTCTCCATCCAAAAGTAATTCTTCTTCTTTCTTTTAATATCTGCGCGATCTCAGGCGGAGCAGACAAACAATCTCTCTCTAATTCTATTTCCTCTCTCTTTCCTTCTCCAATGTATATGTGTGTAATAATAATATGGGGATATATATATATATATATATAATTGTGTGTATTTGTGCTTTGTATAGGAAAAAAAAGTTAAAAAGTCGTTTTATGTTTGTCGAAAATAAAAGTCGTTTTGTTTCTACTCTTCTTTTTTCTTTTTGAGTTTTCTTTATTTCACATGTAAAATGTTCGTTATTAATCATTAGTGAACTACTACGAAATTTGCTTCTAAGAGATAATCAGAATTTCCATATCGATATATTTTTCGAATTATATACTTATTTTTTATTTTATAAATCTCGAGAGTATTACTGATTTTTAATAATCAGGATTTATAGATCGATTTTTTTTTTAAATTGTTGATAACGTCTCGAGATGTAGTTTTTTTTTTTTAAACATCTCGAGATGTAGTTGATAATTACTTCTTGATCTTTTAATTTTTTAAAATATCATCTATTTTGTTTTTAATCGATTTTGAATCAGTTAATATTTATTGTATTTGCCTAACTAGTAACTACTAGACACGTGGAATTTATAAGCAATAGATTTGCATATTATTTGTTAGTATTAAATTCGGCATCTCGTATATGCATATTTATATATCGTGTTATTATCGAAATAGATATGCATAAGCATAAAGTCAATTGTTTGCACGTCGCCGGAAAATAATCATAGTTCATTTGATCAAATTTATCTCTTAAATTGAATGTTTAACTTTTTCCAACTAACAAACAGTTTTCGTTTAAACTGAAATCTGCACATTTGATAAATATCTTTCTTTTTTTTTTATCAACTGAAATTTATTAAGAAGAAACTTGAGCAATACAGTGATGAAATACATTGGTGAGATTCCAAAGCTAAAGCGTTTAAAAAAACCACAAATTAGACTTAAGCTTAACTAACCGAAACAATTAAACTAGAAGAGGAAGAGCCAAAATAAAGAAAAATTGGATAAAAACAGGGAACAACAGAAAAACCAATCTCACTTAATTTTTGTCCCGGGACTTTTACACGAGCACGCGACCGGCAAAGCCATGAGAAACTTCTGAACCACCAACGGCTTCTGTTGTAACCAAACACCAATTAATCCAGATCTTGACAGGAAAGAAGTCACCCCAAAGAACCACAACTCCATCTCAAACCCGATTGAAGCAGCGAAGGACCTCGAAGAAGCTGCATGCAAAATCAAGGAAGGAAACACCAACGGCAAAGAGGGGGCGTACAAGAGACGCTTGACAAGTACACCAAGGAGAGCATATCCGAAACAGGAGCTTTTACGAGAAGGAGAGGAGGCAAGAGGCAACATCAATCCATACAACCGGAAAAACATAAACCATCGAAAAAAGAGAAGAGCAAAATTGAAACCAAACCAGGAGATTACAGATCCGACGGAGGAAATCAAAGCCACTCAAAGCCACATTTGATAAATATCTAGTTCAATAGATAATGATTATTGTGATAACGTATATAGTATAATGACTATATCTATATTAATTATAACGAATTTTATATGCAACAGATAAATTTCGTTATGCTTGTCACTTATGATATTTTCTTGCACTTTTATGGCAGCTAAACTATTTTTTTTATACATATTTAAAGTGATTATTTTAGCGCAAAGTATTATATATGAAAGTAAACTTGATGATAAATCTTTGTCAAAAAAAAAAAAAACTTGATGATAAATTTAGTTGTTTTTGGACTAGTTGAGTGAACCGTATTATATCAACCTATTACTTTTATATGTATAAGTGAAAATTGTGAAAGTTGTCGTAATCGTATATAACTGTACATTGTAAATATAGCAAAGCTACGTTTTGTAAAAAAAGATTAAAGTACTCAAGTATTCACAGTCATTCCAAATTAAGGTTGGATTTTAATGCGTCATATTGAATACTTTTTTTTTTTGTCAACTTTCTTTTTATAGATTTAAGTTCTAATTTATGTAGAGACTGACCAATTGCATTAGAGCAAGTGTGTTTATTATCACCCAGCCAATTTTCCTTATTTCTTTATGTTAAAATCCTAAAAAGGCAATTTATATCAATTGAGAAGCTAATAAAATTTGTTACTTTAATCAACAATTAGTTAACCGGTCACATTGTTCATCACACATTTATCTTATCATTTTTAAGAACGAAGTAGAAAAATGAAATCACAACACGCTAGAGATTACGTGTAGTAATTTAATAGTCAGGCCTTCAAAATCATGTACAAATCATACGTTTCCATTGTAACGTTAACATTCATAATTCGTTTCTCATAGAAAAAGGTAAACAACTTAATGTTAATTGTATAAATATACCCTAAAAAAAACCTTTTTCTTTTACAGCTAAACAAAACCAAATTATATCGATCGAAATGGTACAAAAATGCAGAAGATATGGTAAAAAGGTGCTTTCAGAACATAAAATACAGAAATGATCAAGAGTATGGTAAATTACATGTGAAACAATATAACAAATAACAACGATGGCCTGCCCCTTTGTGTAAGGTTTTGAGTATTAAAAAGTGAAAAGACCTTTACGATAAATTCGAACGTTCCTCGACTGCCCAAATTTATTTGTTTTTTTTCCTACGTCATTTTCTTTAGATCTCTCGATCAATATGATACCCATACCGAAGAATAAAACTCAAACACTACTTTACAAAACCATATGCATTTAACATAAGGTTAATTCCGTTTTTAGTATATTTTTCCAACATGGTAATGGAGGCTTAATCCATGTTTTACTTCAACCATGTACGAACTAACTAAGTACGATGGACGTGATAATTATTTGATTCTCGATAACAAATAGACACGTCTTAGAAGTTTTATTATAAATATATATACAGACTATTTAAAAAGCCTAAATTTTCTGTTTATATAGAAAACTTGTTTGGGTTTCGACCAAAGAAATAAATAAATAGTCATCTTGTTTAGGAGACTTTGGGTTTAACTGTATTCAATACTTTAACCCACTTAGTTTGGTAACCGTTAGAGTTCCACTCCCATCGATATTGTTTTTTTTTTTTTTTTTTTTTTGATCAACCAAGACTTTTATAGAAAGCTTAAGCTCCATCAAGGGAGTAAGAGTTTACACTTTTAATAAGCACAATTCTTATTATAATACTCTCAAGGTATTGGTATTGATTACACTTTTTTACTTCTGAGCTTGAATCATTGTTACATTGACTACGTCATATTAAGGTGTCAATGATGGATAGTAATACTACAGAATTAAAAGATAATAATATGCAAGAAATATATAACTATTAAAAAAAACTTTTAAATGTATTATTTCTGTGTTGGACCCTATTACTGTTATGTTTAAAGAGATGGTTTATGTTTCTAATCCATCACAAAATACTAGTTAAGTCTGATCTAATATCTAGAAAGATAATGAGTCAAATTTTCATAATTTACTGGTTAAAGAAAACATAATTGTATGAAAATAACTTCAATTTAATTGTTAACGGTACAATTTTAATCTTATTATTTTAACTTAACTTTTTAAATGTAAACAAAATACATGTTCTGTCTTTGAAAAATATTTTGAAGACTAAAGCTATGATAGAAAATGATTGATATTGATAGAATATCATACTCATTGATTTGATAGCCGACCTCAAGCTTCATAGGAGTCCTTAATGGAAAATATTTCATGTTTTAAAAATTATAGCGTCGTTGAATAAAGCAAACTTTTAGAGAGAAAAAAAGTAATAGATCATTTAAGACATCTAAACAAGTCGACAAATAAAAGACACTTGAAATTTATTAGAGTTTTGATATGAAATCTTCCGGTTATAAATATTATCATATAATGTCACAGAAACCTTGACGTGTGTATTCTCAATATTCTAGACAGACATTTTGATGCAAATAACTTCTAAAGTTAATAGAAAAACGTTATGTATAAGAAACGAATAAACTAATAATATAAGACACTTATATTACCGTGGAAAACTGTACAACATATCTATCAGCCGGTAATGTAGCATTTAAGATGGCAACGTACCTAAGATGATGGACTTTTATAAATTTGTACCCAATCAACCAAATTATGAATTATTAATTATAGTTAGTGAAATAATCCACATTCTAACATTATGTTTTGGTCTAGTACACTTCGAATCGCGAATTGCCACCGTTTCTCTCAACCAATTCTTTCTATTTCATATACATTAATTTTCCAAGCGCGATGTTTTTTTAAACAACCGAAAAGGAAGTGGAGTTCGAACTCCGGTGACGTCAAAAGGGACCAGACTCACTAGAACCATTGGACCTTTGGTCGACATCATAACACGCTTTTAAAAAATGGTCTTGGAGACTCGAAATTGACCCATTCTCTAGAATCAATGAACCCACACACACAGTGACAACACATACACGTGTGAGTTATGTATGCATTCGTCAACGTGTATTACTAGGGAGCACTGTATATTATATATTGCGAATCATAGAAAGAGGTGGCGACTGGGGGGCCACGCGACATTTTGGTGGAAGTTTCTCCGCTTTATATATAGTTTCTAAGGGAAGTCAAAATCTCTACCTACAACCTGAAAACTAAGCTTAGTAGTTGGCAAATTCTGTATATCCCATAATTCCGATTATCAGTTCGTTTTCAATTTTTGGTGTGTATCAATTTATCTCTCTCATACAAGTATACGGATATAGATTTTTCTGATATAGCTCTTATTGTCCCCATATTGTATAGGTATGGTATAGGTATGATCATGAATCATATAATACCTGAAAATCTAACATATCCTCTACTCAAAATCTTAATCTCTTTTAAAAAATAAGAATTTGTTTTAATCTGTTCTAAAAGTTAATGTGAATATACAGATAATAGGTATAATATCCCTATCCTAGATGATGGATAAAGATATATATGATTTTTATTTTTCTTTCATTGGATAAAGAACTATATATACGATATCTCATATACATTAATTTAACTGTTCTAAAAAGCTTCAATGAATCTTTTTCATTCTAACATACGATATCTCAAAAGTATTTTAAATATATTATTTTCCAGTTAAAATTGGAATATAGATTTTTTGGGCTATTTACATTGGTTTAGCGACAAAAAAAATAAAAAAATACATTGGCTTAATATGCAAGATATATTGATTGATACGTAGAATATGTTTGTTTGATATACAACTCATGGAACAAACGCTTACGGTACGGACTGCTCTCTAGTCTTCTTGTTCTCCGTCCCCACCGTCACCATCGACAAGTCGTTTTAGCCGCAGCGCATTTTCTATACTGTTTTTATAATTTAATTATGATATTGAAACCAAATTTTCACCTTTTCGTTTTATAGCTCGTGTTGAAAAACAATTTAAACATACAACAATTATGTTTCCGTTTCCTAAACACATGATTCGACTAAAATATACTAAAATTTGAGAATAAAAAAAAAAAAAATCAAACGGAGAAAGGACTAAATGACGTATTTACCCATATCTGTATATTAAAAAGTTCAATTGCGAAATTATATTATCTCTCATAAAAAGTATTTAAAGTTTTATTATCTCTGTCGACAAAAAAAAAAAGAAGGTTGTATATTATCTTCTCATACAAGTAAAGGGATTTTAGACACATGGAAAGGCCGATCTAACCCTAATTTAGCGAGAAAGTCTCCAAAATCCTCTCCATGGGACCAATGGGCGGAGAATCCGAGATCGAATACTTCTCCTCCAGTAAGATCTCTGTCCCGAAACTGTTTGTTTAGATTTCATCTGGTGGATCTAACCTATTTCGTAATTTGTTTAATGCTCTTGAGCTTATAGGCTTTCATGGGCCCTCGCAAATCTGGGGGTATGGTGAGGCACCGAACCGCGACGCAGATGAGTGGGAGGACTGCCAACTCTTATCCGAAAGTAAATTCCTATACTCATAATTAACACTCTTTGTCGTTTCTACTAATATCGACATCTTTGTTTGTTGATATGATATATAGCAGCTTCAGGGGCTAATATCAGAATACCTCTGGATTTGATTTTGGCTGCATCGTTGAGGGCTCATGTGAATCAACAGATGTGATCGTAGTCTCACATCAAGTTGACGCCACCTTCTTCGAAACGCTTGATTGTTTAAGTCTGAGATGTCGCAATGTTTTCTTAGTAACTCCGACTCAGGACGCCAACAAACCAGAAAGCCCTGAATGGCTAGCCTTGCTATTACAGGACGGGCACGACTTTGTTTCCGAAGCTCAAGCTCAAGCTCAAGCTCAAGCTCAAGCTCAAGCTCAAGCTCAAGCTCAAGCTCAGAACCTAATCCCAAAAGGCATAAAGCGGATGCGGCCGAAGAAACACCTACGGAGATGAGAGTATGTTTTCGAGCTACATTGTGTTCGTAGCTGTGTCACAAGGTCTACGTTTAATTAAATTTTGATATTGAAACCAATTTATATAATATATAGTTCATGTTTAACATACAACTATCGTGTTTCCGTTTCCTATACTATATTTATACGTAATTCGACTCAAGTTGAAACAAGAAAAAACGAATCAAACGTAGAAAGGACTCAATACGTATTACATGAAACTGGGGTATATAATGTGAATATGTTGTAAATTACGGGGACTATGTTGTAAACAAACGTTAGTTGCAACTTTCTTCGTCTCATCCTGTCCAAAGGTCCAAAACTTGCAACAGTAGAATCAGAATTGATCATCAGGAGAGAATCCTCTGTGCAACATCTCGTCGTGAAACCGAAACGCCCTGGTTAAGTTATCTTGAGAAACAAATCCATTGATCAGAGAAGTATACACCTCTCTCAATCATCTTCCTCAGTAGAACCTCAGCTTCTTTCATCTGGCTTTGTCTACAAAACCCATGTAAGATGGAATTGTATGTAAAGACATCAGGCACTAGTCCTCCTTGCTTCTCCTCCATCTTCTTCACCAAACCAAAGGCTTTGCTCATGTTTTCTTCTTTCACAAAACCATATATCAATGTGTTGTAACTGATGATGTCCGGCACAAAACCTTCCGAGATCATCTTGTCTAAAAAGCTTTCTCCATCCGACGCATTACCAAAGCGGCAGTACCCCTTTATCACAGAGTTACAAATCATGACCGTTGGCTTTATACCTTTACTGATCATTTCATCCCAAACTCCGAATGCCTCGGAAAGATGGCCTTTACTTCACAACGCGTTGACCAGAATGCTATAAGATATTGGAGTGGGAAGTATCCCTCTTGATACCATATCTGCCCATATCTCTTTCGCTTGCTTTACCAAACCCGTCTAAGAGCGTGTTGTAAGTCACAACATCGAGTTTGATTCTCTTTTCCTTCATCTTCTTAATTAAAAAGCTGCATTGCGTTCTGCAGGTTCCCGAGCTTGCAGTGTCCATCGATAAGTATGGTTACAGTGTAAGAGTCTGGAAACAATCCCCTCTCGGTCATCTCTTTGAACAAATTATCCGCTTCACCCAACATTTTCCGTTTGCATAAGCCGTGCAATATGGTGTTGTAGGCAACAACATCCATACACAACCGTGCCGAAGCATCTCGTTTCTCAAACCCATAGCTTCAGAGATCATACCTTTTCTACAATACCCTTGGATAAGAATTGTGTAGATCACATTGTCCGGAACCAGCCCCACCTCTTTCACACTGTTCAAAGTACACCAACGCCTTGTCGAGATCTCCACTCCGAGCAAAGAGACTCATCATTGAGCTGAAGCAGACCAAATCCGGAACAACATCCCTACATCTCATTTCACTGAAAAGCTTCTCTGTTTCCACCGAATCTCCCTTCTTGCAAGCCTCCATCAGCAATGATCTGTAGGTGGTGGAGTCAGGACACAACTCGGATTCCAACATCTCAACGAAAACTTCCTTGGCTCTATCGTACTTGCCATTTTTACACAGCCCATTAATCACAATATTGTAAGTATAAACGCCAGGAGAAAACCCTTTGCTAGGCATAGCATTCATCAACTCAAACGCCTCTTCCATGAGACCTTTACTAGAGTAGGCGCTAATCAACGTGTTGTATGTTACGATATCCGGATAAACTCCCTTCTCTTGCACATGAGACAAAAAGGTTCCTACTTTATCCATTTTACCATCTTTGCACAATGCATTAACCATGATGTTGAGTGTGTAAACATTCATATCGATGCCACTCCGAGAAATGTCCTGATAAACTCCCCAGGCCAATTCCACCCACCCGATCCTCACCAAGCTCCCGATGAGAGCGTTACAGGCATCGATGGAAACCATGTAACCTCTGCCTCGCAGCAATGTGAAAGCCTCATGCGCTTCTCTGAGTTTTGTAGCCTGCACATAAGTCCTAATCAACAAATCGAAAACCGAATCATTCGAACCACAGTTAATATACGTCGAGACCAAGGAATTCACAATCTCTGCCCTTGAAACGCCGCTTCTCCTAATCATCCCGAGAAGACAACCCTGTGCATCCGACAATCTCCCACTCCTCACCACAATATGGGTCATTGCGCTTAAAGACAAAGAAGTATGCTTGAAATTCGGAAAATTTGAACCTAATTGATACACGAACTTTTGACCTAGACTTAAATCGTTGCGGCAACGGTACAAAACCTCAACGACGGCTAAAGGGTTTAACCGGATCAGGTGATTTCGCAAGGAACCCGTGTTATTACCTTGCTTCAAACTGAAACAGATTTTCTCCACCGAGAAAGAAGCCGAAGACGAAGGTTCCGATTCGGGAGCTGGTGATGACAATGTTGTCAAGGTTTTGAGCTGTTTAAATCGAGTGCGAGGGTATGCCACGCGGGAGATTCCGAAAGATATTAACCGGCGCGCAACCATTTTTGCCGGTCGACAGAGTTCAGAGAGACGGATTCGATACGAAAAAATTGAAAAAACTCAGTTTGGTTCTTCGAGCAACCGAAATATTCTGAATTTCTTCGGATAGCTCCGAGCCCGAGAGAAGAGCACAGGAAAATCTAAATAATTTTAGAAATAAACCGGAGCTCCGGTTCCAACACGCTTCGAATTGGGAACTGTAAACCGGATTTAACCGAAATCCTCAGAAATTGGATACCTCAGCTGCAAGATACTCGAGCTCAGCTGCAACACCTTTCTTCAGATACCTCAGAACTGTATCAGAAATTGGATACCTCAGCTGCAAGATACTCGAGCTCAGCTGCAATACCTTTCTTCAGATACCGGCCGATCCTACCGACCGGGAATAGTAAACCGGATTTAACCGAACGGGAAACCGGCTTCTTCTTCGGACCTCCACCTCTTCTTCCAGCCGCTCCTTTTTTCACTTTGGTTCCAGAATCCATAGCTGCCTACTCCGAGACGAGAGATTTGATCTGGTCTGATATGATCTGCCGGAATCTGCAACAGAGGAGGCGTTAGATAGTTTTAGTTGGTTTTTCGGTTGATGAATGTTAGCCTTCTGATCAAAGATGAAATCAACGGCTATGGATTGCTGATTTGGCAGTCTTGGAAATGGTTTCTTCTTTAATGTTTTCCTCAAAATCAAATCTACAAAAAT
This sequence comes from Alliaria petiolata, assembly GCA_020283515.1. Classification (NCBI taxonomy): domain Eukaryota; kingdom Viridiplantae; phylum Streptophyta; class Magnoliopsida; order Brassicales; family Brassicaceae; genus Alliaria; species Alliaria petiolata. The sequence continues at coordinate 261,410,621 of JAHZTW010000001.1, forward strand.
GATTAGTTAATATGTTAGACGATTTCTTTATTTTGTAATTTTGATGTAAAAGTTGATTGTCAGTGCATTTACATATCGACTCGTCCAAGTTTCAAGTTAAATGTGGATTTTAAGAATTGTTTATACTATTTAAAGTAATTTCACCACATTTAGCTTTCAATCAAAAAAAAAAAATTTGCCAACAAATTTTTGTATTTTGTTTTGTTTGATACTTTTTTTTGACGTGTTGATTTATTATTTACTATGACAATTTTCTACATATAAAACAACAACTATGTCAATTCATATGTACATTTTCTTTAAATTTTGTAGCCACCGTATTTATTTGTAAAATCAACAGTTTTGTATCGGATCCGATCCAGATCCGAAATGAGTCCGTTCAATGCAAGTCAGAATTCAGAAATTATCCAGTAAATTTAGTACCAACCACAGAATCCGACAGTTATAAAGTTTATCCACGGATACTCAAATTATTATTATTATTATTTTTAGAATCTATGCTTAATAATTATACCCAAAATCACGTTTTAAAAGGAAAAACGTAAAAAGTATAATTTTTGTTTCGAAAAAACGACATATTATGTTTTTGGTGTGAAAACGAGATTTTCGCGGAAACATTGGATTTTACGTTTCTGTTGTGAAAACGTGATTTTACGTTTTGATACGAAAACATATTTTTACGTTTTTGGCGGTAAAACATGATTTTAAGTTTTTTGCGGATAAAACTATAAATATATTTTTACGTCTTTGTGCATATTGATTAATACCAAAAACACCATTGTGCAACTCTTTTTATATGGAGAAGACCACAAATATGAACACTAAACTTTTTGATTAAAGAAAATTTCTCTAAAATAAAAAAAAATATGAGACTTTTCATATTTTAAATAGAATTAACTAAATAAAAAAAAATTAATATAAAAAAAATCATAAAATAAAAAAAAATCTCAGCCGTTGGTCATAACAGGGTCACGTGCCCCCGGCTAATTTTTTTTTTTTTAAAGTAATTCCATAACAATATCTCCAACTAACTCATATCCTATAATAATGCCCCCAACTAAATCAAATTCTATGATAATGCCCCGGCTAAAATGTCTTCTAGATCCACCATTGGTTTCTAAATAGAACACTTGCGTTTATTGTTTCTTGTTCGTATTCCTTCACGACGAGTCCAAAAATTTGTCACTTTAATATATCATAAAACAAATATTTTATGTTAGAAAAGCAGAATTGCAAACAGCTGTTGTTTCTTGCTAAATTTCGACTTCTCTTTTTCGAAAGTACCAATTATATGGTCATATCAAAGTGGTGGTGGCCTAGTGGTAGTACAAATAGTTGGTTCCCTTGTGCCCCGGATTCAAACCCCCTTTGGGAAGTAGGTATATTCTTTAAATCGAAATATATAAAGGGATAACTCCGGGTACTGAGGGATATTACGGACCCAGAACTTCCACAGTTAATTCAAAAAAAAAAATATTATCTGGCCACTATATGTACTATCCATATTTTTCTTATTTTTTCGAGAACAAAAAAAATTAGGACTTCATACAATAACAATAGTCACCGTCATGAAGTTAAAAAAAAAAAAAAAAAAAAAAACCATCCCTTGCAATTAACAAAATGTACTTCATTTGACCATCTCCAAGTGCCTTTAGATGCATCATCTTCACGAGGTCGAAGTCAGCAGCGTCCGTTTTTCTCAAAAGTTTTACTTCTTCGATGATCTTCTCAATGTTACTTCTGGAATGAATCGAAACGACGAATTCGTGTTTCTCCACGTGTCGCCGCCGTCCGACGCTGCCGGAGAGAGCCACGACGAGGAAGAAAGTGTTGACGAGGATCGCCAACAAGGACAGAATCAAACGGCCAAGATTGGTGGCGGATCTCATGTTCCGAGCGATCCCAGTCGTCCATTGAGATTTGTTCACCACCATGAGCATCCACACGAGCCTGATTTTTCGGAGAGAGAGAAACCCGACGAGGTAGTTGTGGTTTTGGTGGTGGGACTCACTCGAACAGCACAAAAAATATTATATGGCCACTATATGTACTACCCATTTTTTTTTCGAGAAATAATAAATAAATTAGAACTTCATGCACTAACAATAGTCACCGACATGAAGTTAAAAAAAAAAAAAAAAAAATCATAGTCACCATCCCTTGCAATTATCAAAATGTACTTCATTTGACCATCTCCAAGTGCATTTAGATGCATCATCTTCACGAGGTCAAAGTCAGCAGCGTCCGTTTTTCTCAAAAGTTTTACTTAGAAATGAAATATATTATTTTTCAGTTAAAATGAAATATATATTTTTGGGCTATTTAAAGCAGAGAGAGAGAGAGTTTTCGGCTCTGCTGCAGCCTGCAGGGGACGAGACAAAAGAGACAAGACAAAATAGGCGGACCGTTGGGTCTTCGTATTTTCTCTCAGAGCCGAAAACATTCTCGCTCCATCCCATTTTCTGTCATATCGCCGTATTGTCCTCTTGTTTCACTATCTCTCTCATATTTTGAATCTTATTCTTCAACGATTGTGAGAGAACGGCTGACATATTGACTATGTATGAAGAAAACTATGTGGGTTCGAGTACCGGCCACTGGTGGATTAACGTGAGGAGATATACGCTTTGCGTCCGCGTCTGGCGTGATTGCTCTGGAGTCTAGTCGGGTCCGTATTGATACCGGATACCTGGATCATCAAAAAAAAAAAAAAAAAAAAAAAAAAACTTTGTGGGTTTTGGAGGTTTTCCGGGAGATTTTATTTGCACCATGTATTTACATAAGAGTTTCAAAAAAATATTATCTTATTATCTTATCGAATCTTGCTGACCGACAAATCATAGAAAGAGGTGGCGAGTGGGGGGCCACGCGACATTTTGGTGGAAGTTTCTCCACTTTATATATAGTTTTTAAGGGAAGTCAAAATCTCTACCTACAACCTGAAAACTAAGCTTAGTAGTTGGCAAATTCTGTATATCCCATAATTCCGATTATCACTTCGTTTTCAATTTTTGGTGTGTATCTATTTATCTCTCTCATACAAGTATACAGATATAGATTTTTCTGATATAGCTCTTATTGTCCCCATATTGTATAGGTATGGTATAGGTATGATCATGAATCATATAATACCTGAAAATCTAACATATCCTCTACTCAAAATCTTAATCTCTTTTAAAAATAAGAATTTGTTTTAATCTGTTCTAAAAGTTAATGTGAATATACAGATATAATAGGTATAATATCCCTATCCTAGATGATGGATAAAGATATATATGATTTTTATTTTTCTTTCATTGGATAAAGAACTATATATACGATATCTCATATACATTAATTTAACTGTTCTAAAAAGCTTCAATGAATCTTTTTCATTCTAACATACGATATCTCAAAAGTATTTTAAATATATTATTTTCCAGTTAAAATTGGAATATAGATTTTTTGGGCTATTTACATTGGTTTAGCGACAAAAAAAAATACATTGGCTTAATATGCAAGATATATTGATTGATTCGTAGAATATGTTTGTTTGATATACAACTCATGGAACAAACGCATACGGTACGGACTGCTCTCTAGTCTTCTTGTTCTCCGTCCCCACCGTCACCATCGACAAGTCGTTTTAGCCGCAGCGCATTTTCTATACTGTTTTTATAATTAAATTATGATATTGAAACCAAATTTTCACCTTTTCGTTATATAGCTCGTGTTGAAAAACAATTTAAACATACAACAATTATGTTTCCGTTTCCTATGGTATATCAACACATGATTCGACTAAAATATACTAAAATTTGAGAATAAAAAAAAAAATCAAACGGAGAAAGGACTAATGACGTATTTACCCATAGGGTTTAGGGTGTAGGGTTAGGGCTTAAGGTTAGAGGGTAGGGTTAGAGTTTAGGGATTTGGGCGTAGGGTTAATGCATAGGGTTAGGGTTTAGAGTTAGGGAATATAGCGTAGGGTCAGGGCATAATGATAGCGAATAGGGGATTGGGTTATGGCATAAAGTTAGGACGTAGGGTTATGGTTAGGGCGTTGGGCGAGGGTTAGGGTTGAAGGCCTACGGTTCAGGCATATGATTAGCGTGTAGGGTTAGAGAATAGGGCTAGGGTATAGGGTTTAAGGTTTAGGGTGTAGGGTTAAGGCTTATGGTAAGAGGGTAGGGTTAGGGTTTATGGTGTAGAGCATAGGGTTAGGGCTTAGGGTTCGAGGGTTAGGGTTTGGGGTTTAGGTATATGGTTAGGGTTTAGGGTTTAGGGTTAGGGCATAGGATTAGGGTTTAGGGTTATAGAATAGGGTTAGAGTTTAGGTTTAGGGTTTAGCGTTTATGATTTAGGGTGTAGGGTTAGGGCTTAGGGTTAGAGGGCATAGGGTTAGGGTTTAGAGTTAGGGAATATGGCGTAGGGTTAGGGCATAGTGATAGGGAATAGGGCATTGGGTTGTGGCATAAAGTTAGGACGTAGAGTTATGGTTAGGGCGTTGAGCGAGGGTTAGGGTTTAAGGCGTAGGGTTAGGGCATATGATTAGGGTGTAGGGTTAGAGAATAGGGTTAGGGTCTAGGGTTTAAAGTTAGTGTTTAGGGTGTAGGGTTATGGCTTATGTTAGAGGGTAGGGTTTAGGTTTTAGTGCATTAGGTTAGGGTTTTGGGTATAGGGTTAGGGTTTAGGGTTATAGAAAAGGGTTAGGGTTTAGGGTGTAGGGTTAGAGGATAGGGTTAGAGTTTAGGGTTTAGGGCATAGGGTTAGGGCTTAGGAATCGAGCGAAGGGTTAGGTCATAGGGTTAGTGCGTGGGGTTAGGGTTTAGGGTTGAGGGTTAGGGCGTACTGTTAGGGTTTGGGGTAATAGAATAGGGTTAGGGTTTAGGGAGTAGGGTTAGTGTTTAGGGAGTAGGGTTAGGGTTTAGGGCAAAGGGTTAGGGCGTAGGGTTAGTGTTTAGAGTTTAGAGTTTAGGTTTTAGGGTTTAGGGTTTGGGGTTTGGGGTTTGGGGTTTGGGGTTTGGGGTTTGGGGTTTAGGGTGTAGGGTTAGGGCTTAGGGTTAGAGGGTAGGGTTAGAGTTTAGGGTTTAGGGCATAGGGTTTAGGGTTAGGGCGTGGGGTTATGATTTAGGGTTTAGGGTTAGGGCGTAGGGTTAGGGTTTAGGTTTAGGGCATAGGGTTAGGGTGTGGGGTTATGATTTAGGGTTTAGGGTTAGGGCATAGGGTTAGGGTTTAGGGTTATAGAATAGGGTTAGGGTTTAGGGAGTAGGATTAGGATTTAGGGAAAAGGGTTAGGGCGTAGAGTTAGGGCGTAGAGTTATTTTGTAGGGTTTAGGGCATTGGGTTAGGACGTAGGATTATTGTTTATGGTTTAGGGCGTAGGATTAGGATTAAAGGTTAGGGCGTATGGTTAGAACTTAGGGTTAGGGCATAGGGCATAGGGGTTAGGGTTTAGGATTTAGGGTTAGGATAATAGGATTAGGATTTAAGGTTTGGGACATAAAAATTAAAACGTAGGGTAATAGCATATACAGTTTTGGTATAAGACATAGGGTTAGGGCATAGAGTTTAGGGTTTAAAGTTTAGGGTTTAGGGTTTAGGGTTTAGGGCATAGGGTTAGGGTAATAGGATTAGGATGTAAGGTTTTGGACATAAAAATTAAAACGTAGGGTAAGAGCATATACAATTTTGGTATAGGGCTAATATTTTGAGTTATAATTTTAGTGTAGGATAGTAGGTAAGGTTCTAGATATGTAACAATTTATATATTTTTCTATTATTAACCAACAGACGCATCCCACATTTTTAACAGGATCTATACAAAATCATATAAAAAGTATTTTCGGAATATGAAACAAATCAAATGTAGTAGGTTAAAAAAAAATATAAAAGATTCATAAATAGTTTTGAGTCGGAAGATCAGACTAACATATTAAAACTCTATGGTTGTCTTTGTGCAAGTGCGAAAACTTTTATAAATAGTTTTGAGTCAGAAGATCAGACTAACATATTAAAAACAGAGCACTTAACATTTGATAAAAGTGTTATGAAATTTGAACAAGGAAGATATATAAGTATATTTATAGGGGGAACTACGCGCTAGAGTTCTTAATTTTTTTTATGTAAATTAAATCCAGAAACATAACTGTTGGAAAAAGTTACCGTTCCGTAACGTTCATATTATTTTTCTCTCACAGCGTTCGACTGCATTTTTCATCCCCAATTTTTTTAGAACACGGATTATATAAGAGTTTATATACCGAATTATTTGAATCCAATCTAAACTGAATTATTAGCAGAATGACGAATGAAACAGTTTTTTTTTTTGTCAGTTAAAGAGATTTTAATGTCATAACAAAGTCGGTTTATAAATTACCCGATGTTCTCAATGTGGGTCAGTAGCAAAGGCCCCATACAAAAATTGTAATGCCCACAATCATATCATCTTTGATGAACAAGCTGAATTGATACAACTCAAAGCCGAACTAAAATCCAAACCATATTAAAAGTTCAAACCATAACGTATTTTATAATTTTTAATTTTCTTATGATTTTGAAGCAGTGACAGGTAATTTCTACTCTCTCTTTCAAAATCAATAAAGATGATTTTTGTGGTATCAGTTGATATGCTAGTGAGAATAAGTCTAGCTTTTGTCCGCTCCAAAACCTTTTTTTTTTTTATCATCTAAAAACATTCACTAAAGGCCCAATGGGTTTGTGTTCAACCATTACAGGGAAGATGAAGTCTTGTTTAGCGAGAGAATCTGCAATTGTTAACATTTGCAGTTGTTGAGATAATGAAAACTGATAAGATCAAAGGAGAAAAAGAGGTGCTTGATATCAAAGAGCACTCGGTAGATTTCCTTCAGCTGTTTGTCGGAGTTGATTGCTCCGAATAAAACTTGGTCGTCAGAATTTATTCTGATTCTTAGCTACTTCTCTTGTTGGGCGATCTTAACCAACCGCAACAAGAACGGCAAGGGCTTCTGCCATGAGAGGGGAGAGAACTGGGTTCTCCATCTGCGATCCTTGGACGATGATGTTGCCGGCACGATCAATCGTAACATTTCTGAAAAAGAAAAGCTCTCGTATGGTATGAAGAGGATTCATAAAACGCCGACAAGGCCTGCCTTCAGTGAAGATGGAGAGGAATGGGATTAGGTTCTGAACTTTCGCTTTCGCTTTCGCTTTCGCTACCAAAAAGGTATGCGACGTGCCGAGTCGCAGTTACTAAGAAAACGTAACATCTCCTTTCCAGAGAATCCAACATCCGGAAGAAAAACGGGTCGTAGAGATGATCTGCGACTAAGATCAAAACTGCTGGATCATAATGCTCGTTAGGGGAGTCCATATGCCATGAAAGAATGTCACTTAACATTCTCGAGGCCCCTGGAAAAACTGACGTATTAGAGATTACATATATGCATATAATAAGAGAGTATTTGGAGGGCTCAAGTAAAATTATTCACCTCCGGGAAGAAAGTAGATTCTGGAATCCCACGTCTTGTCACGCAGATACGAAGACCCCTTCTTCTCATCAACATAAGCCCAGATTGACATCTCACCTGTAAAGCCCCTTGCACCAAGAGAAGAGACCATTCTGCGATAGATGATATCAGGATCAATATCAGGATCAGAACAATGAGGGAACGGGACATCCTCCAAGTTCCAGAAGACGTGCGTCTGGATTCGCTCTGCAAGGCATAAACGAATTACGAAATAAAGATACAATTATTTAATGACCGGAGAAACCAGAAATCAGAATACCAGTGTCTAGACTTTTGCTTCTAGGCTTTCGTTCACGTAAAACTTGTGCAACATCTCCTCCGCCAAAAACTTGTGTACAAACAGATAGTGATTGTAATGAACAGGTGTCATCCACTACGAGAAGAGAGTGATCTCTCGATTTCAACCACTGCTGAACCCTCTGCAACTCCCCTTCTGGCCTCTGTTTTGCGATTACCCAAAACTTTGATGGTCCCCTTGTGGCTGCGCATAAAAGCATGTCCAGAGGCATTCTGAAATCAGCCGAACCGTCACCCCTTGAACCTATATATATATCAAAAGACATCTTTGGGATTACATACATATCATAAGTAGAAACGACAAGAGTGTTACGAGTATAGGAATTCACTTTTGGAAAAGTGCAAAGTGTATATCTTGCTCAATCTCTCTATGTCGTGGTAGTTCGGAAGGTCACCATACGCCCAGATTTCCGGAATCCCATTAAAGCTCATATGCAGAAGAGAATTATCGATAGCCGAAACAATATAACCAAAATCGGAACCATGAGGAAATGGGTAGTCGTCGGAGTTCCAGAAGACGTGTATTACTTCTTCGGCCGCATGCTCTTTTGAGGGTTGGCTTTGGGAACCAAAAAGGATTGCTGTTTCGGCTAATAGCAACCCTGGCCACTCAGGGCTTTCTGCTTCCTTCACGTCACGAGTCGGAGTTACTAAGCAAACACCATTCAAATGTTGATATGTGCGGAAGAAACCCGAGCCCTCTCTGGCTTGATCTGAGACTAGGATCATTTTTGCTGGATCATTGTCCACAAGACAGTCCATCTCCAATAAACACATGTCATTTAGCATTCTTTCAGGTCTCGAGGCCCCTGGAAAATAGTATGTATACCAATGGAACTGAGAGATACATGTAACAAGAAGAAAAAAGTCTTGTAAATAAAAGAATTCTCACTCACCTCCGGGGAGAAAGTAGATTCTGGAATCCCACGTCTTCTTGTTACGCAGGCACGCACCACTCCAAGGCCCGTCGTTGTTATTCTCATCGACATAAGCCCAGATTGATATCTCATGACCTATACAGCCCCTTCCACCAAGAGCTTCCTCGATTCTGCGATACATCTCATCAGGATCGGAACAAAGAGGAGGGAATGGGCAGTCCACGACGTCCCAGAACACGGCTGTTTTATCCCCTTTGGCGTGTGTGATAGGCTCTGCAAGGCATAAAAGAATTACGAGGAGATACAGATTATGCAAATAGTATTTTGCTCCATCTAAACAAACAATGAGAGAGGTCTTACCGGAGAAATCTTGGATCTTGGAGACATCTTCGGGGCTTTTGCTTACAGGCTCTAAAACTCGTATACATTTAACTACTGATTTTAAAGATTGTGCGGTGTCATCTACTACGAAAGCAGTGTGATTTCTCGACTTCAAACACTGAAGAACCCTGTGCAACTCCCCCCTCTCTGGGCTTTGTTTTGCGATTAGCAAAAATGTTGATGGTCCCGTATGGTATGCGTGCTTAATCATATCCAGAGGCATTCTGGAAACAGCCGAATAGTAACCTCCTGAAGTTATATATCAACAGAGACGTTTGGGATTACAGATACAGACATATCATATATAAGTAGAAAGGACAAAGAGTGTGTGTTATGAGTAAAGGAATTTACCTTCGGGTAAGAAGTACTTGACTCCGGCCTCCCGCAACACAGCTCTGCCGTGGTTCCAACGATCACCATACGCCTGGAAGTACGTGTTCCCATCAAAGCCCATTCTCTTAAGAGCTTTTTGGATATTACGGCGAAAACAAGTAAGACGGACACCGTCAGGGATTGGGTAGTCCTCCAGGTTCCAGAAGACTTGTGCATCCCCTTTATGCCTTACGGGAGGAGGTTCAAAATAGTATGCTTGACCTAATAGCTGTTCCCATTCAGTGCAATGTGGATCGTTGATGTCCCGAGTCGGAGTAACTAAGAAAACATCGTGATACCAATCACTGAAGTTTTCAAGCCTATCGAAGAAGTAGGTGTCATCTCTGCATTGATCTGAGACTACGAGCAATCTTGTTGTATGAGAACGGGCCTGAGGAGAGTCCAGTGACAACAATAAAAGAATATCATCTAACATTCTTTGAGATCTCGAGGCCCCTGGAAAATAGACGCAAGTGAGATATAGATTACAACATACATATAAGGGAAGAAAAGAGTGTTAATTTAATTAATTCACCTCCGGGAAGAAAGTAGACTCTGGAATCCCACGTCTTGTTACGCAGACACGCACCACTCCAAGGCCCGTCCTTACTCTCATCGACATAAGCCCAGATTGACATCTCACCACCGGGTCCAAGAGTTTCGTCGATTTTGTGGCAGATATCATCAGGATCGGAACAACAAGTAGGGAATGGGCAAGCCACGACGTCCCAGAAGACGACTGTCTTAGCCCCTTTGACACATGTGATAGGCTCTGCAAATACAGATGCATTAACCATTATTATTATTTTACCATTAATAGGTTCATTTACCATTATTATTTTAACACACAATCTCGATCGGGGTCTTACTGGAGAAATCTTGGATCTTGGAGGGATCTTCCGAGATTTGGGGTACTCGTGCAAAACATCGAACTAGTGATTCTACAGAATGAAACGCGGCGTCGTCAGGCGGCTCTAGTACGAGAACAGTGTGATTTCTCGATTGCAAACACTGAAGTACCCTGTGCCACTCCTTTTCAGGGCCTTGTTTTGCGATTACCACTAAATTGTTTGAAGGAACAAACGATGCTGCGCAAGCAATCATATCCGTAGGCATTCTGGAAACAGCCGAACTCAAACCCCATGAAGCTATATATATCAACGAGAGCAGAGAGATGTTTGGGATTACAGACATGTCATAAGTAGAAACGACAAAGAAAGAGTGTTATGAGTAAAGGAATTTTACTTTCTGGTTCGTAGTACGTGATTTGGGCCTTCCGCAACTCGACCTGGTTCAGATGGTCACCATACGCCCAGATATCCACGTCCCCACGAAAGCCCTTTAGATCAAGAGCTTCTTCGATATTACGACGAATAGAACAAAGATGGGCACCATAAGGGATTGGGTAGTCCTCCGAGTTCCAGAAGACGATTGTATCTTGACAAAACGGACAAAGGCATAAACACATTACGAAATACACACGAAATCTCTAACAAACAATTTCAAGTAAAAGATGGAGAGAGATCTTACCGGGGAAATCATCTTCCATCAAATCTTCCATCTTGGACGCTAAATTAAGGGTTAAATGTGTCGAGCCTTTGTGGGTTTTATAGCTACGGCTGAGAGATCTATCAGCTGTTTTTAGCCGTTGGATCTCAAAGCAAAAATAAAGCGTGCCGGATTTGTGGCATCTTTTCAACCGTCGGATCTGTGCATTCTTTTCAACCCTCGGATCTGTGGCATATACCCTACTGTATTTGATCTTCTTGGATTATTGCGTGGAGCGAACTTGAGAGAAGCAGAGAAATCGAAAAGGAATTAGAGAGGGGAGTAACCATTTTATAGAGAGACAGAGAGTAAAAACAGAAATCAAGAATTGCAAATGTGCTTCTATTTGAGACGGGAACCCTCTCACTGGGCCAGAGTTTTCTTCCTACTTCCATTGAAAATAATGTTTTATTTTAATTAAAATAGCAGACACAAAAGAAATGAGAGGAAGAATATATATTGTGTAGATTGCATCCCCAAAATAAAATTAATTTTGCTCGTCCGTCTTTCGCCTCAGACGTAATCTCAGTGAACGGAGAGAGAGATCGAATTTATCCATCTGCGAGTGAACTTCGTCCATTGGATTTATCGGTGTAATGAACAAGCTTTGATTCTTCTTCTTTTTTTAGTTTGTGTGGATTCATTTATTAACGTGGAGCGATTTTGGTTCCCTTTTGAATTACAGCGACAATGCTTCAAATTCGGCTCAGGAGGGATTCTCCGACGGAGACTGGAAGTGGAGCGAGACCTTCTCCGCCGCGGGGTTGAAAGCCCTCTTCAGGCCCTCTAGTGGAAACAACAACAACGCAAACGGCCGGGTCCGACCCGGTTTCTTTCCGGATGCAAGTGTGTATCACACGCACAACCTAAACAGACTCGCAATTTTTGGGTCATGCCGCCTCCACTCCGCCGCCGTGGAGCTGCATCGATCGCAAGAATGCAAGTACACGAAGAAGAAGAAGCAGTTACGATAAAGGCTAAAGGCGTATATATAGTTAGAGTATCTGATCAACGGTATTGCCAAGAGTGGAAATTTGAGTGATGCTTCGGAAGTGTTTGACGAAATGTCTGAGAGAGAAGTTGCACCTGAGGTGACGTTTTAATGTTATCTTAATTGGTTGGTTCCGGAAGAAGAGAGATCAATGTAATCTCTGGCCAGCTTAGCTTAAGGTATAATGATTTACCATTGATTTTTAGTCGAGTATTGCGATTATATGTATTGTGTGTTCTGAACCGCTAATTTGTATTCCAGAATAAAGTCTTTGTAACAACTGAATTAGGCGAGGCTGGATCGTGACTCGAGATGCCACATTGTGTGTCGAGAAGAATCAGGTGAGTTTATAAATAAAAAAGAGTCAAAGTTCGAGCTGCATTAGTATCTTCTTCACTTAATTTCACCAACTAGCTAGTCTGAGTTTGGGTTTGAGGCTTTTCTGTGTGTGTATGTATTATCAAAGAGTGCATGTACCATTTAAGTATAGGCTTTAAACAAACACCTCATTCTGCTTTTCAAATACACAAATGGTTGTTGAATGAGCAGCACAAGCATCGTGGAGACACACATTGGTCTTGATGGTTTTGAGTAAACATCACCAAGATCTATTATCTAACGATGCAAAAGCAAATGTAGAAGCAGCTTGACGTATCAAGCCCAAGTGANCTCTTATACACATCTAGATGTGTATAAGAGACAGGGAAAGACGGGAAGGAGAGGGAGGAAGAAGGTATATGAAGAATCGTCGCCATGGCCGTACTTGCTCAACCTCCCAAGTTCCCAGCATTTAAGCTGTCTCTTATACACATCTAGATGTGTATAAGAGACAGGGCTAATAATGTCGTTATTTCAGGCACCTGATGAAGAGTTTGAGGAATACCTTAGGCATCTTATCAGCGAACAGTGCACGGGTGACAGGAATGACTGTCTCTTATACACATCTAGATGTGTATAAGAGACAGGAGGAATACCTTAGGCATCTTATCAGCGAACAGTGCACGGGTGACAGGAATGAAGTGAGTTCATTTTTTTAATGGATATATATATCTTCAGACAATATATCTTCAGTCACTTTGCTATGGTTTATCCTCATTCCATGCATTGGTTTCTCACCAATTTGATTGCTTTTCTCTTTTCAGATGGCTCAGTTACCAGAAGGAATTACTGAACTACTACATCATGAAAAGCTTTCGGTGCCACTGGTAGGTGCTCTTAGAACTCCAACATCTAGATGTGTATAAGAGACAGTTACTGAACTACTACATCATGAAAAGCTTTCGGTGCCACTGGTAGGTGCTCTTAGAACTCCACATCTAGATGTGTATAAGAGACAGATATAAGCTAAAATTTTACAGCATCAGAGTCACTTTGATATGGTTGATCCTCATTACATGCTTTGTTGTTGCGTATATGGATTGGCTCAGTTACCAGAAGGAATTACTGAACTACTACATCTGTCTCTTATACACATCTAGATGTGTATAAGAGACAGGTATATGGATTGGCTCAGTTACCAGAAAGAATTACTGAACTACTACATCATGAAAAGCCTGTCTCTTATACACATCTAGATGTGTATAAGAGACAGGTATATGGAATGGCTCAGTTACCAGAAGGAATTACTGAACTACTACATCATGAAAAGCTTTCGGGTAACGAGATGTTGATTATGTTTTCTCCTGTCTCCTATACACATCTAGATGTGTATAAGAGACAGATCTATTAGTGATGAGGATAAGAAAGGATCTATGTTCATTGCGTTTTTTTTTTTTTTTTATCTTTGAGAATCGAGAAAGGATACCGTTGACGGGATGCGTGTTGCACGTTTTTGCTGGATTTAGTAAAAAGTGCAAAAGGTTTTGTGGATCATTGATCTCATGGTTTGTGAGAAGCTCTTTCTTAAGATGGATTTTAAGTATATGGTCTTCGCATTGATTTTGCTTTCATGAATGTTGGTAAACTGCTTAGATTCTAACCATATTTAGCCGTATCCGTGGTATAATTAAATCTATCGCCCCTTTACTCTGTGACATGCGAAGATCTTTCCATGAAACCTTTGTTGCAATCATAAAGAGATGTTTTTTTAGTTTCATTTCTTGTTTTGCCATGTGCTTGTCATATTCGTTGTTTGTGTTTGGCTGTACAAACATTACATTACGGTTTCAGATAAGGTCATTTGATGCAATTTACTTTACTGATTCTTGAAAGTATCGGACTTGTCGATTTCTGCAGGATTGAAGAGGTCGCCTTTAGTTTCAATGGAGGAAAAGATTCGACTGTAAGTTAAAACTCTAGCCTCCTGTTTAGATCTTTTCTATTTTCCCGAGTAATAATAGCGACTCGTATCGTGATTTTAGGTGTTGTTGCACCTTCTTAGAGCCGGCTATTTTTTGCATAAGAAAGAGCTGGGTTGTTCTAATGGAGGTCTGTCAAATTTCCCAGTCCGGACCATATACTTCGAGAGCCCTTCTGCGTTCACTGAAATCAATGCATTTACATATGATGCAGCTCAAACGTAAGAAAAGTTCTGCTCCTACC
>JAHZTW010000001.1:261427268-261439810 GCA_020283515.1 Alliaria petiolata
ATTCTGAAAATTCTCTGCATTTGACATGGTGTTCTCTGAGGTGAAACCAGACAAGGATTCAGTAGCAATGTCAACATGTTTGGTGTAATTGAGATCTGGACTGGTGTAATGATCATATGTAAGAGATAAAGCTTCTGTCACATCATTGACATCCTCATCCTTTGTCACCAAAACATCGTTAGCTTCTCTGTCTGAACAGCTTGAATTATCATCGGAAACTAGAGAAGGGTTTGCAGATATTGAAGCTTCGGGAGATGAGTTTTCAATGTCAGCTCTATTATTGAGCTCCACGCTCTCAATATTCAAAGCGTTTTCTGAGATTTCTCCTGAATGGTTACTGTGACCCAAGTTAGAAAGGTAGTATTCCATGCTCGAAAATCCAGCCAATGAAGATTCATCTTTACTCACGCTTCCATGTTCTTCAGCCTCAGGACTTGAGTTTGCGTAAACATCTTGTTTAGGAAAATTATTTATTGTCTGATCAAGAGGCATACTACCATATGTTGCAGTAGAGTACATCTCCAGTGCTTCTTCGTCCTGACCTTCTACACCAGACAAATATATCAGAAAAGAGGAGACCATCTTACATAATCAATTTGTGCTCTTCAAGAATTATGCGTTTGACCTGTTAACGAATCTTGCAAAGAAATACCACTGGCACTTGTTTCCATGATCGTCCTACTCTCAGAAAGTAGCTCATTACAGTCTTCCATTTCGGAGTTTGCAAGAAGTAATTCCTTGATGAACTTATATCCTCTCCGTCTGACAACGTTGGCAAGATCAACTCTACAAAAAAAATGTTGGCACAACCAAAAACTAAAATGAAATCCGAGTTTCAGAAGCAATTCCTAAATCAGAAGACTTTTGAAGAATGCACGACACAAAAATTCAACAAGCCTACTAAAAATTCAACATTAAAAACTACCAGAATGCTGGAATTTAACAAAATCTGCAAATTTGGAATTTGGAAACCTTCCATGAGCCGAGAGTTCCTTCATGGACGGCACGTGACCTTGAGGAAGCCCAGCCAAAGCAACGAACTCCGTAATCTCACTCCGAAGCTCCTCGTTGCTCTTCACTCTCTTACGAACCCTGCAAAATCAACCGAATTCAAGGAGACCAATAAACCAACACAACCCAAAACAGTAACTGAAATTGACGCCCAAAGTAGGAATGCTGTCTCCAAATTTTCCCGCAGATCGAAGTAAGACAAACAAGATCCAAACCTGGTTTGTTTGACGGAACAAGCGAAACAGACGAAAGCATTCTTCTTCGTCGAGTTCGAGTAGGAAACAAAAAGTTGCGGTTGGTGATGACGATGATAGTAGAAGAATGGTTTCCGATAGTGGAAAGACGGGAAGGAGAGGGAGGAAGGTATATGAAGAATCGTCGCCATGGCCGTACTTGCTCAACCTCCCAAGTTCCCAGCATTTAAGATTACCACTGAGATTCGAATAGTATCAGTGAACATTATGAATACAACAGAATAACATTTATTTCATTCATATGATTGCTTCATAATTCATTCATATGATTGCTATAAGCCATATTCGAACCGGGTTTCGGTTGAACAAAACCGGATATCGATTAATTTAATTTAGGAAAATTCAAATCAACTGGTTTTGAAAGTTAATAACCTATGTCAAAGATTCTCAAAATCTCTAAACCGAGAAGGAATCCTAGATTTGGTATTACCAAAACCGGTAAACCATCAGTACAAATTTACCGCTAGACCGGCTCTTCTTCAAGAAAAAAAAACAGGTAGTTTATTTTTTAAGACTACTTTACAGTATTACACAAATTTTACAGTGACTTTTGAGCTCCGCTGTGTTTCAGTTCTCCGGCTTCACACTTGACTTTATGATCCCCGAGAGAGGCGCTGATGTCACCGGAGCAGTATCGGCGGCGGAAGCAACGTCGTTGTTAGTCACAGGCGCAGGAATGATTTGTGGCTGAGAATGCAGCTGATGTTGTGGTGGTTGAGGATGAGACTGGTACATATCCGCTGGCTGAGGCGGCGCCGGATCGGTGCTAGCGCCTTCGTTATTGTTTTCCTGGCTGTTGTTGTGACCGTTGTTCAATGGTGGCTGATCGCAAAATTTCATCGTCTTGAGGACAAAATTGTCGTCGTGGAGCTCGAACGGAGTGCTGCAAAATAGCGAAAAGAGATGCGTCATGTAAATCAAGTTCTATGGCTGAAAAAGAGAAGATCAAATATCGTGTTTTAGTTCTTTTACCTGTTGAAATCAAAATGCACGAGCTGCATATCTTCTGATATTTCTACTTCTACGGTCGCATGAGGACGAGTCTGGTGCAGAATAACAACAACAACAATCAGACAATGACCGAACCAAGAACGATGATATTGGTTTGCATGTGGCTCGTAAACAAAGCTTTGGTGAAGTTTACCTGGACGAGGATAAATGGAAGAGCAACACCGCCACTAGGAGCATTTCCAGAGCTATACAAATGTTCGTTTCTCTGTATCAGATTCTGAAGGCCTACATACTTTTCAGTCACAGAAGAAGAAAGAGAAACCATGTAAGAATCTTTTTATGGTAAGAGGAAACGGAAGATCAAAGCTGATAAAGTGAAGAGTATTAATGGTGTCCATTACTTGTTCTTCCAGTTCTTGGGAATATGCAGCTTTCTTGTCAATCCGGCTCCTAAGTGAGAGTCGTTCAGCCTGCAAAAATTATAAACTTAAAATTCAAGAACAATTTCTAAACGAGCTTTGGAACACAGAAAGTTTGGTTGAAAACCTTTAATTCTTCAATGTCGCTTAAGCTTGTCCGAGGAAGACCTCTCCATTGAATCTCTTTTTTATCCTTGGATATTATATCCATAGCCATGAGGACGTTTAAAGCATCATATACTCTTCTTCTTATGTTCTTCTCATCATACTGTTGCTGTTTAAAAGGAATTCAGATGATGTAATTCTATCATATAGTAACCGCATGTATTAATAGATTTACAGCAAGTGTTGTACATGTTGAAGTTCGAAGAATCGCATACCTGATCCGGGGATGTTCCATCGTTATTTGGGAGTGCAAATTCAGCAACAAGCTCGTCCGCAACCTGAAAGAACTTTCACCTGTCAGATATCGTCTTACAGAGCTATACATTGTCATGAGACAAATTTGATATTTCACTATGTGATCTTGACAAGTGTTAAACCACACTGGTAAGCACAGGAAATCAGTTCCATGAGATAACGTAAATTGAAGTGAGTGGATTATCTTGTTAGGCAGACATATTGTGAAGCTTTCGGTTTTAAAGAAACTACCGTACCTCATTGTAAGTTGTCCTTCCTTTGCTTTCCACCTTTTCACAGACTGAGAGGAAGCCCGAAGAAGAACACAAGATCAGTTAAATGTATAACCAAAATTAGGATGCATCATCCAGCTATAAACTTTATGAAAAAAATTAGATGAAAGAAGAAAAGAGGCGGAGGGAGAGACCTTTCATGCTAAATTGACGTAGCCCTCTTCCACTTTTATCAGGACCAGCCGCACGCTGTCCCCTCTTCTTCTTCTTACCACTGTTAATAGATTAATGATACACAGATTAAAGCCCAAAGACAGTAGCCTAAACAGTTTTCTATGCCCCGGCAAGGATAATGGGGAAGATAAGTATTCAAAGAGGCAGATTCTTTGTAGATTTTGGGACAAACTTCAAGCAACAGAAAATCTCTGAAACGGTACATATCAGGAGGGATAAAAATCAAGCTTGTAATAAGTATGATCCACACACCGTGCTTACATCTAATTGGTTAATTTCATAAATCCATTATGCAAAAAAAGCCTATGCCAAACAAACATTCACAAGGTTAATCTCATAAAAGCAGCCATTGCTACGAAATTAAACCCTAAATCGCTGAAACACATAAAATAAACCTTTACCAAATCCCGGAATTGAGGTGAAATTAGAAGAGCGTTTTTACGTACCCAGAAGCTCCTTGAGAACCAGCATCATCACCCTGAATGTCCAAATTGTTAAGGCGAATAAAGGCGCTGTCGCTAGCAGATGTAGCAACGGTGGTGGTATGCTCGCTCCGGCTCGAGGGCGAGCCCATACTGCCGCTAGTGGACACCGATTGACCTGAAACCGCCGTGCCCCAAGACCTCGTATTAGGGTTGTTGTTGTTCTTCACGGAACCATCGTCGTGGTGGTTGTGATTAGAATTAGACCCAGTTGTTGTCATTCTTCTTCAACTAACAAACTACCGCAATAACCGCGCTACTGGAAAGCACCCCCGAGAAATTCGTTAAATTTGAGCCGGAGACTTCTGATTTTGAGGAGAACCTACAAACGAGAATCTTCGCGGCAGAAACCTTTCAAGGAGAGTGATTTTTGTCGTTTTTTTTTTTTTTTTTCTTGTGGCGATTATACGCGAGAAGAATAGAACATATGCCCTCAAAGGTAAAGCAGTAACAAAGAGGATCATTTTTTTCTTCTTTTTTCTTTAACTTACCAAAAGATTAAAAAAAAAAAATTTAGATTTGTAAAATCCTGAAATATTTTCTGGTTAAACTAAAATTATCTATCTACCAACAAAATTCTGGAAAACAAAAAAAAAAAAATGTAAGCATGTAAAAAGTGTAAGCATTAAAAATTCGTAGTCCATGTATAATGTATACGAGAATGTAAGTCAAAAAGTTAAAATAATGTATATATGATGATTATTAATAAGACAATACTCGCATTGGTTATGCTTTTTCTAATAACAGGAAAAAGAAAAAAAAAATGTGAAGCTTGAAATATGATGTGTGATTACTGATTACTAATCTGAGTAGTGTTTTCTTTATTGACACAGATAGTCGAAAAGACAGTATTAAAACACTAAAGTTACAACAGTTTAAAAGCTAATACAAGCTTTATTCACTGGATAGGGGCAAGCCACTGGTAGCAACCGTAGAGAGGGGACTCATCGATGACGTCGTGGAGAGTGTTGGAGGAGAGGTCGAAGAAACCGAACCCAGTGTCATAGCTTGCATAGTAGATGCAGTTAGGTTTAAGTCCGGGATATTCGGTTGCACAGACGCAAAAGGCCTCGCTCTTGCTTAGGAAGATGCAGAGATCGCCAATGTCTTCAGTGTAAGAACCGATCTTTTGGTCAAGGTCCTGCCTTAACACCACAAAGCCCCTAGGCTTCCTCCTCCCATGGGAATGGGATGTAGGTTCCTTGCCGCGGGCAGACAAGATATCTTTTCTGTTTAAGAACTCGTTACACCTTCAAGGCAAGAGAGGCAAATGATATACATGAGGATATCTGAATGATCTATGGTTATAAAATGTAAACTGCATCAGGAGAACAAGCACGAGCACAGATTCTTCTCTCTCTATGTCACATTATTTACACTAAGTTTCTGCAACAACACTTGTATCATCAGAAAGAGAGAGAGAGAGAGAGATGATGAATTACCAGTAAACGATGAAGGAGTCGCCCGAAGGTGACTCGACCATGTGCTGAGTCGTGACAGTTGAGGTAAGCAGATCTTGTCTACTCTCGGGGATGTCAGAGTTAGGGAAGCTCTGGTACAGACTCACCTGAGGGAAGCCGGAGCTAGTGTTGATGAGATCAACCGGACCCTCATAGTCTTCCTTACTCGCCCTGTGGAGATAGAATCTACTGTCCTTGACGGAATACCTCATCTCTGAAGCCAAAACGGGGACCTCGATATGTG
Organism: Alliaria petiolata; assembly: GCA_020283515.1. Lineage (NCBI taxonomy): Eukaryota > Viridiplantae > Streptophyta > Magnoliopsida > Brassicales > Brassicaceae > Alliaria > Alliaria petiolata. The sequence goes on from JAHZTW010000001.1 coordinate 261,432,956, forward strand.
TCCAATCCGAGTCACCAGGCCGACACAGACTGACAAGTGAACGATACTACTTGACGGCCACTACACAGTCTTGCTGCTCTGGGGAAGCCGAGAGAGAGAGGCTGGAAACAACTCGAGATCTGCTATCATCCCGTGGAGGCAGTGAGATAACATTGTGTGACGAAACAGATGCACAAGGGTTGAAGATATTGGTGAGCCGCACTGTGGAGTCGCGCATGTTCTTCACACCCACCCATCCCCTCGACGATCCTATCCTCACCGACAATTCCAGCTCCTTCGGCATTGTCTGGTCGTGGATCTTCACTCTTTCGTCTTTCCTCGGATCGTATAAGTTCAAGTCTACCACAGTTTCACCCTTAGATGGTGTCCTCGCCGCCCTGTAGTTGGTCTCCTTGAAAAGCAGATACGGCGTCGCCGCCGTGGAAAACCGCCGCAATTCACTGAAACAGAGTCTCTGTGACTGTGATGATGAGAGCTTAGCGATTCGACCCAAAAGCTGAGACATTGTTGAAAGAAATTGAAAACCCTAAACGGCTAACGAAAACCCTAAAACCCAAATCCTTGCTTCATATACCTCCTCCGATCCCAATTTCCCAAAACTTCCATTTTTCCCTTTTACCCAAAGTTTCCATTTTTGTTTCTCCCTTTATTAATGGCACAAAACGGTTCATCTGTTTCTTCAATTAGTTGGATTTTATTAGTTGGATTCACTAGTAACCGACATAAATTGGACCACATTACCTATCGGTTATACAAACCGGTAATAACATCTCCAAGGAGAATCAGATGAATGTAACTAAACGGCTTAAAAAGATTGCTAATTAAGGATTATATGGTTTGATTGGTGATATAAATTTATATGATGCCGTAGCCTCTGTTTTTTTTTTCCGGCTATATAGAGCTTTAAGAGAAAATGATTCAAAATGACTGAAACTCTGAAAGGGGGGGAGCTTTTAGAGAAGTTTTTACGTAATTAGGGGTGTTTATCCCAGGTTTTACAAAAGATTTTCTCCAGTTCCGAACTTTCTAATTACGAGAAACGAAAATATCTAAGTCCACAATCCATCGAACATAAGAAACTAGGGGAAAATCAAATGTGCATATTTTATCGTGAAGTATTATCGTATATGATTAAGCCATATAAAACAGTTTTGAACCGATTTTAAATTATCACGCATAACATTCTCATCTATAAAATGTGATATTGCAGCTATGAGCAAAAGAGAAGTGAGACCCCTAGCGGAGACATCCAGGAAAGTTTGGATGTTTGAGATTTAAAGATAACTAATGTTTGTCTGCTTTAATCGGTATGCAATGTTTTAAGAATGCTTTTCGTAATGTTAAATACGCTGTTTGTGTTAGTGCATTCCTTTGCCTACTTACACTCTCACTCTTTCAGTCTCTCAAATCTTCTTCTCCCCGTAAAGTATGTATGGTAAGTTGAATTGATCATTTTTTTAATTAGAAATTAGTACTATATTTATTAACCTGAACCGGGAATGTGGCTGTGGTTTACAAATTGAAATCGGATAAAACACCGGTTTAAACCAGAAACAAAATAAACAAATCGCCGGTGAACAGTTTATGATAACTCTCCTTGATGCTCTCTATGACTATAGTCTCTTATTCTTGCAACGGTTTAGGAGAATGAACATTCCTGGTTAATGGTAAAACACATCACAAGACTAGACGCAAAAGGAAGGAGAGCTGAATATGAATCGATTAACTTAAAATTAAGCATCCAGCATCCAGTGTCATAAGATATTAAATCAATAAAAAGCACACAAAGAAACTCCGGGAAAAAGGCATATGCATATTAATTACAACACCTAAGTTACAAACAGCGAAATAAGCTTTATCACTCACTGAAGAGGCGCAAGCCACGTGTAGGAGATGGAGAGAGGGTCCTCATCAATGATCTCGTGGACAGTGTTGGAGGCAAGGTCGTAGAAACCGAACCCCGTGTCCCAGTCTGCATAGTAGACGGAATTAGGGGTAAGTCCGGGATATTCGGTTGCAGAGACGCAGAAGGCCTCGCTCCTGCCTAGGAAGATGCAGAGATCGCCAATGTCTTCAGTGTAGAAGCCGATCCGTTGCTCAGGGTCTTGCCTATACACCACAAACCCCCTGGGCTTCTTCCTCCTGCGGAGGATCTCATTCCTCCTGCGGGAGATGTCATAAGTACGTGTCTTGCCCCATGTAGACTCCATTTCTTCACTGTTCGGCAACTCCTTACACCTTTAAGGCAAGAGGCAGCAAATGAGGATATCTGCTGAGTCTATGGTTAAAAGGTGCAATACTACAACAATGCAAACATTAGAGTGAACAAGAACAAGCACGGGTTCTTCTCACTGTTTCTCATTCTTTACCTATTCACCATTTCAATAACCAGAAAGAGAATGAAATTACCAGTAAACGATGAAGGAGTCGCCAGCAGGTGACTCGACTAGGAATTGAGTATTGAAAGGTGAGATAACCTCATCTTGTCTACTCTTTGGGATGTCAGAGTTAGGGAAACTCTGGTATAGACTCACCCGAGGGAAGCCGGAGCTAGCCTTGATTATCAGTTGGACCTTGATAAGCTTCCTTTTTTTTCCCCAGTGGAGATAGAATTTCTCGTCTCTCACGGAATACGTTACCTTCGAGGCAAAAAACGGGACCTCGATGCGCGTCCAATCAGAGTCACCAGGCCGACACAAGCTGATAAAATGATTACAAGACTTGGCGGCCACTACACTATCTTCCTGGTTTGGTGAGGCTGAGAGAGAGAGATGCTGCCCATATGAGCTTTACTATCGTCCAGTGGAGGCAGAGTGATGACTTTATGCGACGAAACAGAGGCACAAGGGTTGAGCATATTGGTGAGCCGCACTGTGAAATCGCGCATGTTCTTCACACCCAACCATCCCCTCGAAGATCCTATCCTTACCGACAATTCCAGCTCCTTCGGCACTGTCTGCTCGGGGATCTTCACTCTTTCGTCTTTCCTCGGATCGTACAAGTTTATGTCCACCACAGTTGATCCTGTCCTCGCCGACTTGTGATGGTTGGTCTTATTCAAAAGCAGATACGGCGTAGCCGCCGTGGAAAACCGCCGCAATTCACTGAAACAGAGTCCCTGTGATGATGAGAGCTTAGCGATTCGACCCAAAAGCTGAGACATTTTGTTGACCGAAACTGAAAAACCCTAAGCGGCTAACCAAAACCCTAAAACCCCAAACCCTTGCTTTAAATACCTCCTTCGTATCCCAAACATTTCCTAAAACTTTCCATTTTTGCTTCTCCCTTTATTAATGGCACAAAACGATTCCTCTGTTTCTTCAATTAAGGGGACACTTACAGGACTGCAAACAAAAAAATCAAACCGATTTCATGAACTCAATCAATTGCTTTTGAAAAATAAAAGGACAATGAAACAATGGTTCATGTTAATAAAGCCTCAGACACTACTAGTCTAAGTCACTGAGTTCGGCTTGGAACTGCTCACCTGAAGACAACACCTTGACACTGACTGACCATCTTCCCACTCTGTCTTCCCAACCACAACCAGCCTTCTTGCGTTTACTCAAGCTGCTCTCTTGAACACCCATTTCAGCGGTTTGCTCTCTAATACCAAATCAACGGATTGGCCTTTGTCTCTGAGAGTGGCTGCAACTGTGGCTGCAGCTCCTTGGAGATCTTTGTCCAAAGCATACACAATGTTCTCTACCTATTGTCCCAATTCTGGTAACAAATCCTTCTCCTTAAGCAACTAAATAAAAGAGAGAAATAAGAATCAGAGATTCAGAGACTAAAACTGAACGTTTCACTGCGAAAACGGGTAATAGAAGCTTAATATATCATATACAGTATATAGTAACCAGCGAGTTTAACTTACCTTTAACAATTACTGCATCGCCGAAACCAAAACCACAAGCAGGAATATCAAGAGTAATCTGTCGTATCTCCCACCACCACATATAGCTCGCAGCTTCCCTATTCGATCAAATCCCCGTCACAGAACATTTACATCAATTGTTGTTATCACAAAACATTTACATCAAGACTTCGGCTCACATTTCTTGTTTTTAGCCGTTTATGAAATGAAACTTTCAATGCTAGCGAAATTAAGTGTAGATGAGCTTTCGGAGTATTATTTTTAAGAAAATGTTTGTATTTGGTGGGCATTAGAGAGAGAGAGATCAATTAAGAAGCGTGGGCGTAACAATGAATATTTGTTTATCAGTTATTGACTTCATTTATGCAGGAACAAGTAACTACGGTTAGTTTGTAACATCCATCCATTCAAACGCTTAATTTGATTTGGGCTCACGTTAACGACGAAGCAAGCATGCGATGATTTCATGGCCAAATTTTTTTACTAGACAATAGATCCTTTTCAGTCAGCATAGTGATAGTATCGATGAAATAATAAGCAGTACAATTTTCTTTATTAGCACAAAACAACTTTGTTTGGTTGTATTTGGTTGCACTTGGCAGTGTTATGTTTGGCAGTCTCATCTATACTATGGAAATCAGTGTAATTAAAAGTTTGGGTAGATTTAGTAGAGGTGTTAATTAAGTGATTTTCATCTATACTATGGAAATCAGTGTAATGAGTGATGTTCGTAATGCGTGTGTGTGTAGCACAAAACAACTTTGTTTGGTTGTATTTGGTTGCACTTGGCAGTGTTATGTTTGGTTGCACCTGACAGTGCAAGACAAAAACAGTCTCATCAGTGTAATTAAAAGTTTGGGTAGATTTAATAGAGTTATTAATTAAGTTTTAACAACAATGATGTATGTAGTTTATACTTTATACTAATCACTACCCCCAAACATACCGGAAAACTTCAGCCCGGATAATTTGCAACCACTACCCCCAAACATACCGGTAAAGAAACCTCACAATGGGCCGGGGATAGTTTCGTCATTTACCATCAGTTCGGGTAAAAAAAAAAAGTTTTTAAACGCCGTCATTTCTCAAACGTCGTCGTTTATGCTCGTCGAAAAGGGGCCCATTTAATGATGAGTCTAACTCGACGGCACAAGAAACAAACACGCCTACTAATCCTGACCTCGTGTGTTAATATACCCATATGTGATTAATATTATATACACATCAGCAGCATAAAGTAAAGTTTATATCATCACCATCATGGCCACATGTACATCCATCATTAATTATACACACATTGGTCTCTATATATATATTCCATTCTCCTCTTCCCCTTTTTACATCTCTTCAAAACAAAATATTCACTCGGTTTATTCCAGAAGAGCATATTCAAAGTTCTTCCAAAAAAGGAAAATATCAAATTCTGATTCTACGATGGGTGAGGTCAGTTACTCTTCTCCTTCCTCTCTCTCTCTCTGTATCTAATCTCTCTCTGTTTCTGTTGTTTTAACGTCTGATTTCAATTTTATATTTGATTTGTGATTTTTGCAGAAAAAGGAAGAAACGGCGACGAAACCTGAAGGAGAGAAGAAGCCGGCCGACGGCGCGGCTGCGAAAAAAGGAGATGGTGGTAACACCATCGTTATGAAGCTTGATATGCATTGCGAAGGTTGCGTGAAGAAAATCAAACGACTCTTGAAGCATTACAAAGGTATAAATCAATTAAATTTTTGCAATTGAAATCGATTATTTCCTTCTAATATTCGTCTGGGATTTGAGTTTGTGATTCTCGACGAATCGCCTCTGATTGAAAACCCTAACGCGGATTCTCTGGTTCTCATTGTAAAATTCAGGCGTTGAAGATGTGAATATTGATTATAAGGCCAACAAATTGACGGTGATCGGAAACGTAGATCCAGCGGCAGTTCGGGATAAAGTGGCCGAGAGAATCAAGAGAAAAGTCGAACTCGTCTCTACAGCAGCGCCGAAGAAAGAGGCTCCTCCTTCAGGCGGTGAAAAGAAGCCGGCGGATGAGAAACCTGCTGAGAAGAAGCCCGCCGATGAGAAACCCGGCGAGAAAAAGAAAGAGGAAGGAGAGAAGAAAGCTCCTCCTGCCCCACCAAAAGAGGTAATTTCTCTCTGTGTGATTATTTTCTCTTCTAATTAATTCTATTTATTTTTAATAGGAAAAAAAAGAAACACTCTTTCGTCACAAATAAAAAACAATTTTAAAAGTCAGATAGCGAAAGTATAAAATATATTTTAAGTTTCATACGTCAGTCCATTTGTTTGTGGTCTGTAACGTGTGTGCACTTCGAAACTTTACGGCATTTACACTCGTTCAAATCTAAATCCATTGGACGAAAATCTCTACAATTAAAGTTTATACCCTCCAATTATAACAAAATATTAACCTAATATTGATCGTTATTTCTGATGCAATTTGTTTTTATGTGATACAGAGTACGGTAGTTCTGAAGACGAAGTTACATTGCGAAGGTTGCGAACACAAAATCAAAAGAATAGTCAAGAAAATTAAGGGTAAGTTTATGTTCGTTTTGAAATGTTCTTAGTGTTATTAAATAACTAATAACTCTAAAATAAGTTGATATGGTTGGTGATGGAAGATAACGGAAGCAACCAAAGATTAAATATTCTTAAATTAGGTTGAACTACCTATAGGTAGCTTCTCTTTTTTTTTTTTTTGTAGAAGGCTTGCTTCTCTATTGATTATTTTAGTGAAAAAAATCAAATGGTTAGCTAAGAAGTGGTTAGCCTAATCTATGGCCTTAGTTATTCTATTAATTATCAATTAGTTAACTAATGTTTGAATTTTAATTACAGGGGTTAATTCAGTCGTCATTGATAGCGCCAAGGATTTGGTGATAGTGAAGGGGATACTTGACGTGAAACAACTCACCCCTTATCTCAACGAGAAGCTGAAACGCACCGTTGAAGTTGTTCCGGCGAAAAAAGAG
>JAHZTW010000001.1:261440656-261566498 GCA_020283515.1 Alliaria petiolata
CTTAATTAACCATGCAATAAAAATATACGTATGACAAAACCACATAGTTAAGATTATGTGAGTGATCAGTAGTTATTTGGACGGACCGACGTATGATCACGTTTACGTGTGTGTTTCTCAAGAATTTATTATTTTTAATTATCTAACGCCAATAATGCTTTTAAGATGAGAAGGTTCATGCTGTTTCATACATCAGCAGACATTTTGTATTTATGCCTCCTTTACACTAATTACTAAATTCTTAAACTTGTTTTTTAGATAAATTATTTTCCCCACTTCTTAAACAATAGTAAGAAAATGCTGTTCCCTTGTCGTTGTCATATATACGCAACAAATTGCAAAGAGACATGAATGAAGGGGGGAAATAAATAGAACCAGAAGCAATGCTAATGGGGAATATTCGAATATATATTAGTGTTTGTTTTACTAAATAGGAACGAGAGGTGACATCATAAAAATATATAATGAACTGCGTAATCTCTGAATTGGTTTAATTATCAACCAAACAAATTTTACAGAATATATCATATAATATGCACCATCTCTTCCTCTATTATCTAATACCTAAGATTTATTGTATTAACATATTACATGATTCTTCGAATTTTGAATTATAGAAACAAAATAAAACTCTGAATATTTCTATCTATGAGGTTCTGTGTGAGGTCCACTAAAAGATAACATATGAGCATAAATTGTATATTAAACTTCTGCCAAATCATTTGCTGATGCAAAAACCTAATCCAGCACTTAATAAATATAATGGAATAGAAAATGATTATTACAATTTTCATAAAGAAGATCCGTCAGCGACATTATAAAAAGCGAAAAATGTAGTGGCATCACGATGACGAAGAGAGTAAGGTAAAAGTAAAACCATGAACTAACAACATGCCCCGTGTTTCTGACTCAGCTTTGAATGTGACATACAATAATCGCTTTTTGTTACTTGCGATTACTATTTCGCACATTACTATATGTTTACTAATTTCTTTTTACAAATGATTGATTGTGTTAAGTAATAAACATACCTAATTGGTGAAAATATAAATCCTAATATCAATATGGGCAATTAAGTTAGATGCCGTTCTAAAACTTCTTCTACACTGATCAGATACATGTTATTGTGAGCTTTATTATCATGATCATATTGTGTGAATGATGAGCATGAGTACTCATCATGATGATAAATGATGTATGATTAATGTGTGTGTGGGTTTTTAAGTTGACATGATATAATTAGTGGGACCGGTCCACGTCAGGCCCACATGGCAAATTTTGTCTCGGTTTGGATTACACGGCACGAGTCTCCCCACCGGTGGGGACCGCTTGTACTGCTGTCATATACTTAAATATATACTAATAATTACGAAAATAGAAAGGTCTTCTTTTCTTGTGTAGTTGTGTTCCATGAAACTCTCAAAATAAGAACTCGATCGCTACATGTGAGGTGTAGACTGAAGACAAAGTATATATATTCCTTTTTTCCAGATTTGCTCTGATTTGTTTTACAGTCCTCTATTATTTGGGTATTTTTTATAATCTGCATTTAGATTATTATAAAAATCATATGAACGTTGAAGATCTGTTTTGTATCTGGATATCTCATTTAAAATTTGAATCCTCTGATCTAAGTACATGTCAATGATTTTAGTATGTATTATGGAATATTACGAATTTTATAGATCCAAAATCGTCCAATCCAAATAGTTGTACTTACATCTTGACTTGACAAGCATTTATATCCTAATTTTATACCAGTGTGAATGGTTACTGCAGTTAATACCAATATCATGTAGCTGAGAAGCTTTTAACTATATTCTTAATTGACGTTATTAAAACCTACATGTGATCGTGTTAAAGTAAAACAATACTATATTTTTTTTTTTTTTAACTTTGTATAGTAGTTAATTAGTGGAATTATATACAGTACCCCGCAATCCAAATTTAATAACTTTTTTTTATAGAAAAGCCGGGTTAAACTTATACAAGGAAACTCAATTTAATATAACTTATACAAGGAAATGCAATTTGGAAACCCCGCAATCCAACTTGTTTTAATACCAAACTGATATATTAATATGACCTTGAAAAGTAATTTTCAAAAAGTCACAATCTTGAAAAGAAACATAACAACACTTGTATTAAAACAGTTTGAATATTATTAGGACCGAAATTCTGACTTTTTGAAAATTACTTGGTCGCGCAGCCACACGTGCAACCATGTTTCCACCTTCTTTCGTTTTACACTTATGGAGTATTAACTAATCAGTTTAATTATCTTTTGATTAGATGGTAGTAGTAATTGATGACTGGTTCAACTAGTTTATCCATTTATAATTGTCTCTCTTAGTTCACTAAATAAAATTCAAAAGCCGTTTGCAATAACACACATACTGGAGTCGTTCTTTTTTTTTCGCAGGACTCTCAATAGTGGAGTCCTCTCTGTTAAACGATTATAGTCCAAGAAGCGTTTATTTAGAATCTTGACTATTTCTCAAAAAAAAAATTGAAACTAATTTGACCATTCCATTAGTTTTTTTTGTCAATTGTCAAACACTTTGAACTTAACTTATTAAATGTTAGGCTGACTTGATTTCATATGATCAATAAGATATTCAATTTAAGATTTCCAGTTGAATTTTCTTCTATACATTTGCTTTTACTCTTTTACATGTTGAAAAGTCGTGTCTGCAATTACATAATATTTTTCTTCTTCTGTATTTTCTTCATCATTGAATTTGAATATAATATTTCCTTGCAAAAACGAGAATATGGGCCGTCATTCAGAATGGGTTTGAAACGAGATTCGTTTTTGTGGGCCGATATGAACAAAGCGAGCGAAAAGAAGAAGATTTGAGAGGAGATTTCGCAAACTATCCACACTCTTCTTCAAAGTTTGACAATGATCCCTAAAGTTATTGTTTTGAACAATCTCGACCAATACACCAATGCAATCCAATACAATATACATCACACAGACACACACCACCGATTCATGATGATCTCTCGTATCACTAGCTTTTGTTCTCTTTGTCGTCTTGATTCGTACAATTACAAGAATGACCCTTTTCTTCGTGTTCAAAATCATGATCAGACCAAACCATAAGCAATCGAACCGGATGATTTGGCAAAACCGAAATCGTTAAAAGGGAAATAAGCCAATAACAGAATGTGTCTCTCCGACGGAGAAACCCAACCCAAATGCTAAATGGCCTCGAATGTCGGAAATCGAATCAGATTCCTGAGCTTCGGGAAGCTTCCACACATCTTCTCTGCTTCACTGTTAAGAACCCATAATCCTCGTAGCCTCTCCGTTCTCCTTCATCATCGGAATAATCCTCTTCTTCCGTTTCGCCGTCGTTCTACTTCTCTTCTTTGGCTTCGCTCATCTCCTCCCCTCTCCTCCATGTCAACTCAGGCTGAATCTGGGGCTTCCCAGCAATCCGATTCTTCCAAAACGGTGACTTCTTTTCGTCGGAATTGTAACTAAAGTTGAGATTTCTTTAATAGGGCATTGAGTCCGTCTGATTCCGGTTGAAATTAGGGTTGTTGATGATGGATTTTCTAGCGCCTAAGCCGCCTCAGGTTGTTTCACATTGAACTGAGATTATCTAAACATGGAACTGAGAGATTTATGGTTTAAATGAAAATATGCTGCTTGTTCAGATTCTATAGACTCTTGATTGGTCAAATGTTGGCGATTTAAAGTTTCATACTTTTTCGAGACCATCAAAAGAGATAAGGCTGAGAAGCAAAGATCACCACATGCTAATTTATGAAACCCCATATTTTTGTTTTTGTTTTTGCATCTTCTGGTTTTGATCTATCTATCTAGAACTAATAAGGTTTCACAGTTGATTGGTATCTTGATGCCGGACTTAAGATGTCGATGTTGGTGCAGGTGAGGATGGTGATAAAGGGAAGAGTACAGGGAGTGTGTTACAGGAACTGGACTGTTGAGAACGCAGAGCAGCTCGGGATAAAGGGATGGGTCAGGAACCGCAGGGACGGTTCGGTGGAAGCACTCTTCTCTGGACCATCTGAAGCTGTTGATGAGATGCATCAGAGGTGTCGTCGTGGCCCTCCTGCAGCCATGGTTACTGGATTGGAGGCTTTCCCTTCCACTGAAGAACCAGGAACAAGTTTTGAATACAGATCAACTGTCTGACTGATTCTCTTTTAACAGAGGCAGAGAGAGGGAGAGAGGGAGAGTTGAATGTTGCAATGGTTATGGATGTCTGGATAATAATAAGTTGTAACAAGGCCATATTGACCACACCATGCCATGTATGCATATATATAATTTATGTGTCTTGGATCATTTCGCTCCAGATACAGTTTGATATTTTTTACTCAAACTTGGTTATTTCCACGTATCAATTTCCAAAAAAGCAGTTAATATTAGTGATTTTGTGTTCATAGCTAAAAACAAGGCGTTAATGGATGGCACAGGGTTGCATATTTCCTGCAACCAAAAGCGACGCTCTCAGAAAGGCAGTGTTAGGATATCTCCACTGTAATGTGCAACTGACATGTTGTCTTTTAGAAATCCGGCTTCTCCAATTAACTTGTGTTTGTTTGCTGGAATCTGGATCTCCAAAGTTGCCACGTTTTCCGAAGTATCTGCACATGGGTCGATGGAGACAAGGACCAAAGTATCAGTTTCCAGATTGTTACAAAAAAACCTAACTTAATATATATGTTTCTCTAATTTTTCACATTTGGGGCTTATATAAATGGCAAAACTTACGGTGACTAGGATGCGTCCAGTGGTTCCGAACGCAGCTTGACCAATGTCCAAGTAGGTGTGGAGTGCATGAGAACTCTCGAGACATCTCTGCAGGAGAATACCTGTGTAGCAAGTGATGATGCTAAAGCAGAAGAGAAGGAAAAGCCCGAGCCATCCTCCTTCTTTTACTGCGTATGGGATCGTAAGTATCGCTACTCCGCAAAGTATATTGATTCCTGCAACATTTAGGAAGAACATCAAACACTTTTCTTGTTCTGTAATTAAGAAGCAGGTTATGGCGGTTACCGAGTTTAGGAGCATTACCGTTGAGAACAGATTGAAAGAATGTCGCTGTTCGATTTTCTTCTACAAATGAAAGATCCGGGACCGATATAACTGCAGAGTTATTATGAACATCATAATCTTTGTCTAGAAGTAGTTGTTTGCTCCCGTATGAAGAAAACGAATTGAAAACAGAGCTTTGTTGCTTCTTGTTGAAGAAAGAGACGAAACTTGTTGTTGTCGGAGGTGTAATTCCGGTCAACATATCCATTGATTTTCTGAAACTCCCACACAAAATAAGAAAAACCTATCAAATCTATTCGAAGCTTGGAATAAAAAACAATTAATAGACAAAAACAGAGGATTTTTATGATTTACCTATAACTCCGTGGCCATTGATCGGAATTTGAGTTGCTTCGGGATAACGGAGACGATGATGAGGAATCAGCAAAATTCTCATCGCCTGAAAGGTCTGTTTGCCTCTCCTCGTCTTCTGTCTGAAACAAAATTTCCCTTTCTTGCTCAAATATCTCGTCTTGCTTCATTTTTCTCGGTAATACAGAGCAAGTGGCGTTTCAAGGAAAAACAAAAAAAAGAATATATAGAAATAGTATGCTGCTTTTGTTTCCATACTGTTTAATTGCTGTGAATGGAATTAGAAACAGTATGCTGATTTTCTTTTGACACCTTCAGTTTATTCATTCTTTTATGCATAATGAGATTCTCGCTGATAAGAATTTTGATTTTAATAATGTTCTTCGTTAAACAATATGTTCTTTACAATGCGCATGGAATGCAAGTAATAAACTTTTCATACACTCAAAGGGACAACGAGATATAAGTCTGCAAGAATTAGTAATTAGTAACTTTTCATAAGCTTTTCTCAAGAATCTCAAACCACGGCGAATCCAGCACCGAATCTGGAATGTCGCATGTACGAATCCAAGTACCCTGAGGTGGATATGGCGGTGATGATTCAGGTGAAGAACATCGCCGATATGGGGGCTTACGTCTCTCTCTTCGAGTACAACAACATCGAGGGTATGATCCTCTTCTCCGAGCTCTCTCGCCGTCGGATTCGTAGCATCAATAGTCTCATCAAGGTCGGCCGGATTGAGAGATAAAGGTTACATCGATATCAGCAAGCGTAGGGTTAGCGAGGAGGACATACAGGCTAGCGAAGAGAGGTATGACAAGAGCAAGCTTGTTCACTCCATCATGCGCCATGTTGCTGAGACTGTTGGGGTCGATTTGGAGGTATTGATAGGATTCAGTGACTCTCTTCTCAGTTCCTGGATTTATTCGAATGTTTTTTTGTCAGTGAAATTATGCGGGCACTAGTTCAGGTGCTCTGATTTCGTTTACTTACCGGTAGAAAATGAGCTCATAGTTATGCTCCATTTGTTAATTTCTCTTAAGAGTTTAGTTAGGAGAAAATTTACGAAGATTTTAGATTTTATGAGATTGTGTTTGAGCTTTCCAGGCTGATATGGACGTTCCCTAGAAATTTTGGTGTGATTATTGATAAGATTGTTCCTAGATGGGTGTTCCACATTGGTCAAAACAAGATTCTAGACTCGGATTTGCACCTTCTTCATGTCGAGGTAATTCAGGAGATGTCCAGTTGTAGCAGCTTTCAGCGGGATTTCCAGTTGTAGCAGCATTTTCCTGAACTGAGAGAACACAACAGACTTTGTGTTGGGGGTTTTCTTGTCTCGGTGCGATGAGAAGCGATGGTAAAGCCGAGACCTTTGAAGATTTGGTTGAAGATTTGATGTCTCCTTCATCAGTATTGGAAGTATCTGGAGGAGGAGGCGGAGCATTGTAGAGATCGGAATGGGTTAGAGAACCACGGCAAAGAGGGCAGGAGGGTTTAGTTCTTTGAAGGGTTTGGAGAATACAGGCCTTGCAAAAGATGTGAGCAGATCGAGTGATGATGATGTCTCTTGGTGGAGATATGCAAATTGGACAGTCAAAATCTTGGCCGTCTTGCAATATTGCAACCAGCTTTTGCAGCAGCTCTGGCTTATCAGTCAACATCTGTTTCACAAACACACCAAGATTTAAGCTTTGCAACCAAAAGTAAGAATATGTAACTGATTTGTTTTGTTTTTTCACCTTCAATAGTTATGTAGAAGTGGAAAAAGATCTAAATTCTGGAGGGCATAGAGAAATCTCGTCACAAGGCTGTCAAGCTTCCACTGTTTATAAGATTCTACACGACACCTTTGGCTTCTCCTTCCATGTGATCATATAACTGACGTTCTTCCGGTGAGAGTTCAACATAACAAGTTTCAACCGTCTTAGGTGGCAAACCAATCGAACTCATTTCTTTTGTTCTCCTCAGCGAAATTGTCGCCATTAAAACCTGAAAAAAGCGTGCAATTGAATAACTTTTTCACCACAGAGCAAAAGGCTAAATGTGAATAATGTTATTACCTGCAGACGCGAAAGCCCCTTCTTGTTCCCTTGACCAAGCGGGCGTTGTATCAAGCTTTGCCAATAACTCTTAATTGAAACGATTCAAACGCCATCAAAGAGTACAAATCAAATGAACCATTCTGGATAGGAGTTCCTGTGACAGCCCATCTGCGGGAAGCCTTCAGATTACAAACCGCTCGGCTCTGTTGAGCATTTGCATTCTTAATGGTGTGTGCCTCATCCAGAATTATTCTCAGCCACTCCATCTTCTTGACAGGAGAATCTTCCCACGATTCCTCAACAGCCAAAGTGCTGTAAGTAGTCAGCACAATATCATGCTTCATAAGCTCATTAACATCGTCTGTCCTTTCGCCGCCATGATACATATACACCTTCAAGCTTCCCCGTACAGTATGATCCTCTAGCTGTGTTAATCCATGCTGAAAACACAGAAGGTCGACAAACGATCAACGTTGTCTGTTGAGACACATTCATGCCAACAACATCATCAGATTTAAGCTTCTTTCGAGTTCCGCTTTCACTGCTCTTGCCTCTTCCTCTCTTTTTACCCATGTTTTCAATCTCGTCTCCTTCAACATCCAAAGGTTCAAAAGCTATCAGGGAAAGCAAAGTAAGTGTCTTACCCAATCCCATATAATCAGCAAACACCCCTCCACGCAAAGATTCAGGCCGCTTATCCGTGCGCGGTAATTCGTCAAAACGTTTAGGAATTCTCCATCTTTCTCCTCCCAAAAAGGAGGCAGTTCTCCAGATTTCTCCCTGTGGAGTAACCAACCCAATCCTTCCTTCTGATGAGGAAAAAGTTGTGACTTTATAACTTCCCTAGGCGGCTCAACATCATCCATTTTCTCCTTCTGCCTCGCATTCTTATCAACTAATTCGAAAATCTTGTCTACACTCTTATTCTATCCATTACCCATCTGTTCCTTAACCACAACAGCCTCTGATAACCCAAAACGATGTATCGGAATCCGAAATCAACACTAACCCAGCTCGCGGAATCGTCGATTTCACAGCAGATGACTCTTCTAGCTTTAAAAAATGTGGATTTGGCAGGGGATTTTAAACTAATTGGTGCTAGAACGAGTATTGGGTACGATACCTTCGACGACGATCATGTGAGAGTCTATCAACGGCGAGAGAACGGCGGCTACCGTACGCTCGATGTGACTTACTTGGACAGATCGCATGTTCAATACTCTGATTGCGTTCTGGTCATACTGGTTCAAGGGCTCTCGGACCAGACCCACCAATTCTCGGCCGTTGATTCGGCCTGAGTAGTACTTTAACCCTACCATGTTCGCGATGACGAATCCCACCATGCAAGGCTCTCAAATATACTCCTGAGATTGCTGCGACGGCTCCAGGTACGAACAAATTTCGTCTTGGTTCGCCATGGGAGAGGAAGAAAAGTGTGGAAGAAACTGAGACATCTTTGTCACCCAAGACGGAGAAACGGAACTGAGAAAAGTTCAAAAAACGCCTCTTTTCGCAAAACTTTGGTCTGGCCCCTCGTTTTTAAGCCCGTAAAAAATTTGTATTTGAGAGTAAATATCAAAGTCCTAAAATCATAATAGAACAAAGGCAGTTGAACAAAGCTGCTCACGCCTTCCTGTAGTAGTAGCATACGCAACTCTGGCTTCTCAGACACACTTTCCATCAAATCCATCCCAAAAAATCCCACAAACCGCGCTGTGAGCGTTATAATATTAAGCTGCTGGAGTGTGATGCCTTGAGGAAGGACTAATGGGAACTGAGGAGGAGGAAGAACGCCTAACAGAGAGCCTTGTGCATCAGGGTGCCTCGGTGGTCGGCTGTCGATAAAATAGTCCATGTTGAACAAACACTCAACAGCACGCAAATGAATCATAGCCATGTCCACTCCCTCGTGGCTTGTCCTTTTCAAGCACTTGACCAATAATATGTAAAAAAGCCTTAATATAGGGCGCCGGGCACTTACCACCAAACCTCATCGGATCAATCAGCTTTTGGGAACGCATGCACACACACATATTAATATGTAAACAAAGTTCCGACTATCACCGCGCTTCAATAAACTGAAACTGAGACTCATACAGAGGGTTCGCAGACACTCTCTCCCACAAATCCTGACGGAAAAACTCCCCATACAGAGGGTTCGCAGACTCATACTGAATTGTTTTGCCCCGATAGCAAATCATTATGCATCTTTTTTTTTTCTCCCTACAAGCAGAAAAACATAAGAAACATTCAAATCAGTCTCCCATTTTTTGTTTGTTTTGTTTTTAACCTAAATAATTGGTTTACAAAATCATCCAAAAACTATCAAATCTAGTGAAACAGGTTGAGATCAACACAGGGATAATTCGAAGAATATTGACATGGGAGGGAGAAGCCATAATAAATACAGAGATGGATAGTAAAAACAGAAGAAAAAAAAAAAGACGAATCGAGCACGCCTGAGGGTTTGGGAGAGAGATAAGAACCACCGTACCTTAGTCGGCAAGGAACAGCCCTGACGTCGAGAAGAAGCGGAGAAGGAACGACTTGGAGATCTAAAGCTTGGAAATCGACGACAAAGGAAACGAAGAAGATCCTACTGAGAAGAAACTCTCGTCTTCCGGTTTTCCAATGGGCCTATATTATTATTATTTGCTCTTTCCTTTTCGATTCATAATCATTTGTGAAATAGGATTTGTTCTGACAATAAAGAAGATAAAAGATTACGTACTGAAAATAGGATTGTTCTTACAAATCTTGATGCCAAATGTCTCTAGTGTTTGTTTACAACAGACCCATCTCATGGGTCATACATATATACTTCACTTAATCTCTGCACAGTTATTTGGACCAACGGGTTCTCGCAAGCAACTTGATATCGCCATCACTGCAGCTTCAACGGATGCATCTTCACCCTGGTTTCAAAGACGATCAATATATTGGTAACTAACAATTAAGAGGCATGAGAGAATACATAAATATGGCTGAGATTAAAAAAGAAAAAAAAAAGAAGCCTTGTGCTTCCTTCTTCTTGCCTTGTCTTTCCAGTAAAACATGTTGCCGTATTTCCCAGCCAATCGACTCCAGAAACTACGCGGTATGTCTAAATCAACCGTAGCCCCAACATTGAAATTCAATATGTTCCCTGTTTCAAAATCCACTCATCTCACAATCCTTGGATTATATTTCAAGAAACCAACACCGAGGTCTGAGGGATGTTATATATATACCAAAAGTCGGGTCAGCCACAAACACAATTGTGTTATCGTCCACTTGCCAGAAATCCTTGATTGCTAGTCCTGTTTTAAACACACACAGAGAGGATTGTCACCCTAATGGGAGGGAGATCAAAGTATGCTCTGCTTTTAAAAGCATATATAATCATTCATACCGGGTGTAACGGGATAGTTTTGAGCCAAGACTCTCAGCTTGAATCCTGTATCTTTCTCAAGATCAGCGATTTCATTGGCGATCCTTTTCTCCTGTAAAATCCGACAAATAGCAAACAGCATTGAGAATTCCAAAATGTCCAGACCAGAAATCCGCAGCACAAGGCAACAAATCTAAATGACATAAGGCAAGAACCTGGCCGTCAGAGAGGAAACCAGCAACATCTATGACGGAAGTGAACTCTTTAGGGAGCAATTCTGGTTTGTTGACTCCCACTTTCGCTTCCGCAAGTCCCACGCCTGCAAAAAGGATTCCCAGAATTCACAAGCTTTGACTTTGAATCAGTGTATATTGCATTCAGAGGCTTGTAATATTGATGTGCACACAAGTTTCGTACCCGATAGAGATAATCCGAGAGCGAGAGCTCCTGTGAACACCAAACTGAGAGATTTCGACCGGAATCGGGAAACCCAGTTCTCGGTTTTCAAGGAGTGACTAGATGAGGTAGTTTTTGCGGCGACGTGGCTGAATACACAAGGAGAGAAGTTTCTACATTGTGGAGGTAGAAAGAGATTCGCCATGAGTCCCTTTCTTCTTCGCCACTTCAGGATAACGTTAATAAAACGCTCGCGACTCTATTGGTCGAATCAAACATTCCGGTATAGAACCGAACCGATTAAACCAGACTGGTGTAATATTTTAGAGCATTTTTTAGGAAACACATATAAATAATTAAAACCAGTTCCTGCGACTTCGGTTCTCGGATCCAATCCGGGTCGGTTCTTTGGTTCTTTGGTTCTTTGGATAGTCCTGATTTTCAAAATTCGACCAAAACTAACCAAATATAATAAGATTCGGTTTAGTTCTCGGGTAACTCAGTTCTTGAATTTCAAATCCGAAACTAACCAAACTTTTAAATTTTTGTTTAAATTTATATAAATTCGGGTAAATTCGGATAGATTCGGATAGTTTGGCTTTTTGTTTCGCTATAATTCGGTATAGGTCAGTAATCGGTATGATTTGGTATAATTTTGGTTTAAAAACAAAAAAATATCGCGGCCTCGGGTGGCAAGCAAAATGATGGAGGATCGGCGCGGAGCAAGCGATTTGTGGTTGATTCAGACGGATATACAGTAAAACTTTTATAAATTAATACTCGATAAATTAATAATCACTATAAATTAATAAATTTTACCGGTCTCAAATCGGACCAATATAAAAATTAACAAAATTCGATTAGATAATAAGATAATACTTTTTTTTGAAACTCTTATGTAAATCTATGGTCCCAATAAAATAAACTAATAATTATAAATATAGGTTTATATATAGTAAAATATGACTATTATTATGTTTTTTCCTGAAAAATGGATTCTCGGTCGAGTATCTCTAATCTTTCTTATTCTATCAATAATTTTTTGTGTTATTATTTTTATTTGCATCCAAAATTTTTGAAAAGTTCCACAAGTTATAAGTGATTTATGATGTGTAACTACTACCAAATGTTCCCCATTTTGTATCATCTTCAATTTCATCATCAACATTAAGGACGTTAGCTACAATTTTTTTATAAATTTTGAACTTCTGATCATGTATCATTTTCACCTAGGTAGTCCAATATGCTATTGACATCCATCTATGATTGAGATTATTAATCACAATTTTATGTTTATAAATGCTGTTCGGTTCATCTTCCAAATTCATTGATGCGACATCTCCTGAACAAATTTTACACTTTGAAAACAATTTGTTATTGTCAGAGTTCAAATCGAAAAATATCTCTAGAAATTAATAACTAAATGTTTTATTGTACCAAGATATGAAAACATGGTCGTTCCTTAGTTAAACCGGCTGACAGGACGCTCCCTGCGGAGAATAAAATTGACGTTTTCAGAGATATTATCTTATCGAATTTTACCTCATGATGCCCATCCGTCTTGTTTATTAAATGAAGATCCACCGCAAGGTTCCACACGTGAAGAAGACCCTCCCTGATCTTGGTCAAAGTCTTTGGGCCACTCCAGTCCTTTTTAGGCTTTCTTCAAACATTTCTTTTTTTTTCTCGTTATCATTTTCAAACTTCTCACATTTTCACCATCACTACTCGCACCAAACCGGTCCCGGGCCACGGCATCGCCTTCATCGTGGGACCCGTCCTTGACAACAGCGACGCTGGCCCCGCTTGATTCTTCGGGATCCTTAATAAAACCAACAATGGCAACCCCAAAAATCACGTCTTTACTGTCGAGTTGGATGTTTTTCAGGACACACATGTTGGAGACATTAATGATAACCATGTCGGTGTAGACATTAACTCCGTTAAATCCGTTGTTGCCGAGAAAGCTGGTTATTGGGTTCAGACAACGATTGAGAAGAGGAAAATGTGGTCGTTTAGGTGAAGCTGATACTCGCTACATGTGAGATGTAGACTGAAGACTAGTATATATATTCCTTTTTCCATAGTTGCTTTGACTTGTTTACAGTCCTCTATTATTTGGGTATTTTTATAATCTGCATTTAGATATATACAAACATCCGGGAATATCTAAAACTTTAATGAATACATGAATTTTCTAGATCCAAAATCGTCCAATCCAAATAGTTGTAATAACATCTCAAATTGACAAGCATTGATATCCTAATTTTATAGTAGTGTGAATGTGGTGGTGTCTCCATATGACACCATACTATTTTTACTGGAATTAATACCAATATCATGTAGCTGAGAAGCTCTTAAATATATTCTTAATTGACGTTATTAAAACCTACACGTGATCGTGTTAAAGTAAAACAATACTGTACTATAATTTATTTATTTGACTTTGTATACTTAGTGGAATTATATACCCCGCAATCCAAATTTAATAACTTTTTATAGAAAAGCCATGTTTCCTCTTTCTTTCGTTTTACACTTATGGAGGAATATTAAGTGATTATTAATCACAACTTTATTTTTATGAATGTTGTTCGGTTTATCTTTTAAATTCCATTGATACGACATTTTCTGAACAAATTTTGCACTTTGAAAACACATGGATGCGACCGCAATGGTAGTTCTCACCAGGTAGCGACCGTAGTACTGCTTCAATGTGGTTTTCAAGATCCACAACACTCTGTCTTTTGTTATACCCTTCCGAGAACCAGACGGTTTCGAGGTCGACAAAGACATCAACACGACTGTCCCAAGGGTGCTTCTTATCCTGCTTCCTTTGCTTCTTAATCAGATATGGTGTCCATTTTCCCTCAGAATTTTCTCCCACACCACTCTGCTGGATCTCCTCTTTCTCAGGAAAAACAGAGAAAGAAGACTTTCCCTTGTCATTAACGAATCATATGGAAAAAACATTCATGTGTTATTATCCCGGCTTGACGATCCGCATGGGAGTGCACTACGGGCTAGTAAAGCCCAAGCCACTTGGCTTTGGAACTCCAATGATCTGCAAAGAGTTCCTAATAACGAGACTATGTTACATGGAGGTGGGCCTAGGCCTAGGTAATGAGTCTTCATACATATATTTTCAGGTTATTTTTTCACTCTTTAAAAACTTTTTTTTATTTCTCTTTTGAACGGTTAAGTATCTTGCGTTAACCATTGTGTTTTCTTTTTGTGTGCAGGCACCACAACCCTTTACATTTGGTCGTTAGTCATCCATGTCTGTATGCAAACTGGAAACTCTATTCTGGCAAACAACATTGTCTATCTATTTATTTCTTGTTTTTCTACATTGTTCTTTAGACTAAAGTGTTTCTTAGCATGTGGTTGCCTACTTCTATTGTTGATGTTTATGTGTTGATGTTTATGTTGGAGAAAACATTGAGTTCAAACCCTAGTTCCTCCTCTAATGTCAGAACATATACGACGGGGAAATTCGAATTGTTTTTTAAAAGAAAAATTAATGAAGATCTGTTTAGTGGGTACAATTTTGGTTGAAAAGAAGAAATTCGCTACATTTAGCTGAGCTGTATTCATGGAGATGCGCAAAGGATTGATTTTGAATCACTGATATTCTTACAATTTTGTTTGAAAAGAAGGAATTCACTACATTTAGCTGAGCTATATTCATGGAGATGCGCAAAGGATTGATTTTGAATCACTGATGCACAAGAGTTTTATCCAGAGGTTTACCTTTTTTGTTCTTTCCCTTTATTTTGTTCTTCACCTTATTGTTGCTCTCATTCAATGTTAGAATTTAACCTTTTGCAGTCAAAGAGAAGCTCAAAGGGTTGTTTTTTGCGTTTATTATGGCTCTTTGGCATTGACTAACCTGGGTGAATAAGAAAACCCAAATTTGTAGTTTAATGTATTGCATTTTCATAGCCAAACCTATTCTGCGGGCACCTGGTTGTTTATGTTGAATTTTCATTAAATTAAAACACTCTTTCAGGAATCACAAAATGATGCAAAGCAGAGAGTAGTTACATTGAGTAGCATTTCAACGGAAATATCTCATTACATTGGACAGATCAGTGTTTGACTAAGCAGTACGATAAAAAATCAAAACTTGATGTCGATCGTGGGTGGGAACAGTCGGCCACGATGATTGAATATCATGAAATCCGAGTTATCTGGTAAAGAAACCGCCCTGCAAAAGTTTTGAAAGAACCAAGTTAATACAAGATATTAACTCTATCTAATATAAAAAGACCAACTTAGAGGAACAGTTCTGTTTCACCTAAGGGTGTCTAAGAAACCTAAAGAGTAGCAGAGGCGTGTGAAGGTATGCTCAAGTCAGCATAGTGGCATAAGCATGCCTGACTGTGAGACTGACCGATTGAATGTATTAAGGGAAAAACTGCTTAGAGTTCTTGCAAAATCTAAAGTAGCAGATGTTTCCATAAAAAACAACCTTGGACTGTCCCGCTTTTTAGATACCCTTAGCACTATTCCAAGTTAAACAACGTACTAATAAAGAAACATATGCAAATCCTTTAACTAAGACATCATTGAGAAACATCTAGAGCACGAGTTCCTTATAAGATCCATCAACATGAATCTATGGACAATCTCAGTCAATGCGCAAAATTATCAAGTATAAAATCACGTGATTTAGATTGATAAACACTGATGCACAGCAGAGATTTAACAGACATAAAAAAAACTAGACTCTCGGTAACATCTCTAGAACACAAGTTCCTTATACCTTCAGCCTTCTCAGCAAATAAATTCACTATTTTGCAAATGCCCATGGTTAAGCTGAAAAACGCTGTAATTGGAACAAAATTAACTAGAAGATATCTCTATACGATTCGTAGCTCTATTGCAAGCTAAACAAAGTACTAATAAAGAAAAGAAAAAAAAATCATCTTTTGACTGAGACATCAATGATGGACTCTCGGAACATCTCTAGAACACGAATTCCTTACGAATCCATGAACATATACGAATGAGGTTCTCAGTTAATAGCAAAACTACTCACTAGCCAACATGGTCCAGAACGATTAACACTGATTCATTCACAACAGAGAGCTCAAGAGAATCATGATTGACAAACCTGTTTTCATCGGAGTCCGGATGGATTGAGAGAAATTTCCCAGGGAAAGTCAAAGCAGCCCACATACAGAGAGCTAGCCCAATGATCAACTCCAGAACAACCTAATCATCCCATCACAAGGCATATCAAAACATAGTCCTGGTGATAAATTCCAAGACGACTGAAGAAAAGAGAAACCTTTATCGACACTCACATTCATCGGTGGTCCGGAAAACTCTTCCTCCATGATCTTCAACAATCCTCTATCTGAAGCAAAGAAGAAAAAACCACATCAAGAGACTAGAAACAAAGAGGAAAAACAACGTAGATCCGAATATAGTGGGAATTGAAATTGGGATTCGAAGGAACGGACATACATTGGATCGTCGAATAAGCGGCATGGGAAAGAATCAGGACGCCGAAAACTCCAATTACAAACCCTAAATTCATGTCTTTCGTGTGTTCCTCCGATGTTCGCTTTTCCTTTTTTTTCTGAGTTAAATCCCGATCTGGTTTTTCTCGTCGAGTATTCTCCGCCGAGAATCCAAGTAGAATAGAAGACGATCAATCGGGTTTAAAAACGGCAGGTAGTTATAAACGGGAAATCTCAAAAAGACAAACGGCACAACGTGTAATATCGAGGAGACCACAAACGGCCCGTAGTTCTAGATTGGCGAGGTTTTTTGGTGCGCGCGAATTGAGAATATCCTAAAAGGACGTCGTCACAGATATTCAAGGTAGTCGAGAATAAGCTATAACAAACCAGCTTTTTTTTAATGAAATTAAATACTTTGATTTTTAATTTAAATGAGATAGTAGTATTAAATATCTCAATTTCTTAGACAAAGATAAAGAGAGAAATTGGTTATTGTATATTATATTTTTTTGTATGGTTATTATTCATCGAATTTTCTCAATTATAAGATACTAAAATGTGTAAAAAAGAAGTAGATATTAAAATAAAATATAAAAACGTGTTGCTTGCTTGAGACCTCTATTGTTCTATTCCTTTCTTGTGTCTGGTTATCATCAAAACCAAAAGGGAAAACTGTTAAACCCCACCTCTCTGTTACTTTCAGTTTTAAATTTACCCCATACTTTTTTAAAATGAAATATAGATACCCTCGTCACACTATAACTTGAGTTTCAATTAGTCGAATTGATAATACATATTTGTTTTTAATAAAAGTATTTATTATTTATTATTGTGCTTGATAAATCAAAATAAGATAAGTTAATTTTAATTGAAATAATTGGTAAAATTATTAGAAGGGAACAGGGGGTGAAAATAGAAATACGTAAGTATGGGAACGTTTTAGGAGAAATCGGAAACAACGGGGGTTTTTTTTTCTTCTACCGATTAGAAAAAGAAAAAGAAAAAAGGAAAAAATTCCGCAACTTTTCCTGTTTCTCAACAAGAAGAAGAGATATAAATCCCGAAATCTGCTCCCATTCTATTATCACAAAGACTCATCAATCGATCTCTCTAGAAACAAATTTCGCAACTTTCTCTCAGAAAAATCTCTGCTAAATTTCAGCCATCACCATGTCAAACCAACCTGAATCTTCCGACTCGTAAGTACCCAGATCTCCGATTTTCGTTTTTCCGATCATAAAGTTTCGATCTTTTACCCGGGGTTTTTGATGTTGGGATTAGGGTTTTGAAGTTGATCTCATCTTTAAAGCTGATATTTGTTTGTTTTCTCTGGTTTGTTTCAGTAAATCGAAGAAGGATTTCAGTACTGCTATTCTTGAGAGGAAGAAGTCTCCAAACCGCCTTGTTGTCGACGAAGCCATTAACGATGACAACTCTGTCGTCTCTCTCCATCCTGCCACCATGGAAAAACTTCAGCTTTTCCGTGGCGATACGATTCTCATCAAGGTTTGGTTTTTGTTCCCTTTTTATGTATCTTAACTTCTCTGTTGCTGGAACCGAAAATCTCTGATCTAAGCACTAGGTTGTGTTTATGCTAGAAGAGTGAATGTCGGTTTTGTTGTTACCAAATTAGGGTTTTTCCTTAAGTACCTAGGGTTTTCCTTCTCTCTCAAGACGTGATTTGTTTTTGAGTCTGGAATTGTGCTTAATTCTCTGTGTGTCTTGACTATACATCACTTGGACCTTTTCCTGTTGTTATGATCTTGTAAACGCATTGAGTTAGGGTTCGAAATCTAAACTTGTTCTGTCTTTAAATCTGATCTTTTTATCTCGGTGATTGCTTACTTGGTTCCGCTTCTGGCTTTACAGGGTAAGAAAAGGAAGGACACTGTCTG
Source organism: Alliaria petiolata (assembly GCA_020283515.1). NCBI lineage: Eukaryota > Viridiplantae > Streptophyta > Magnoliopsida > Brassicales > Brassicaceae > Alliaria > Alliaria petiolata. The sequence continues at coordinate 261,459,224 of JAHZTW010000001.1, forward strand.
CATTGCCCTTGCTGATGAATCATGCGAGGAACCTAAGATCAGAATGAACAAGGTCGTAAGGTCTAACTTGAGGGTTAGACTGGGAGATGTTATTTCTGTTCACCAGTGCCCAGATGTCAAGTATGGAAAGCGTGTGCACATCTTGCCAGTTGATGATACAATTGAAGGGGTTACTGGAAACCTCTTCGATGCTTACCTGAAACGTAAGTTAGCTTGAATCTTTAGTTCTCTTTCATATCATAGTCAAGCTGTCTTTTTCAGTTCATGTTTTCTTATAGATCATGTTTTATTAGTTTGGATTGCTAACAAAAATTGTATTTTTCAACAGCTTACTTCCTGGAGGCGTACCGCCCAGTGAGGAAGGGTGATCTATTCCTAGTGAGAGGAGGAATGAGGAGTGTGGAATTTAAAGTTATCGAGACTGATCCTGCTGAGTACTGTGTGGTCGCTCCAGATACAGAGATTTTCTGTGAGGGTGAACCGGTTAAGAGGGAGGATGAAGAAAGGCTGGATGAAGTCGGTTATGATGATGTTGGTGGTGTCAGGAAACAGATGGCGCAGATTAGGGAACTTGTTGAACTTCCTTTGAGGCATCCACAAATGTTCAAGTCAATTGGTGTGAAGCCACCAAAGGGTATTCTGCTTTATGGACCTCCTGGATCAGGAAAGACTCTTATTGCTCGCGCCGTGGCAAACGAAACCGGAGCGTTTTTCTTCTGAATTAATGGACCTGAGATCATGTCGAAACTGGCCGGTGAGAGTGAGAGCAACCTCAGGAAAGCGTTTGAGGAGGCTGAGAAGAACGCTCCTTCTATCATATTTATTGATGAGATTGACTCTATTGCACCAAAAAGGGAGAAGACTAATGGAGAGGTTGAGAGGAGGATTGTCTCTCAGCTCCTTACCCTTATGGATGGACTGAAATCGCGTGCCCATGTTATTGTCATGGGAGCAACAAATCGCCCCAACAGTATCGACCCGGCTTTGAGAAGGTTTGGAAGATTCGACAGGGAAATTGATATTGGTGTTCCTGATGAAATCGGACGTCTTGAAGTTCTTAGGATCCACACGAAGAACATGAAGCTAGCTGAAGATGTGAAGTTTCTATAATCTATAGCATCTTTACATGTTTTGTTGATGTTTTTCTGGTTGCAATGTTTATTAAAGATGTGCTTTTTTTAACAGGTGGATCTAGAAAGAATTTCCAAGGACACACATGGATATGTTGGTGCTGATCTTGCAGCTCTATGCACTGAAGCTGCCCTTCAATGTATCAGAGAGAAGATGGATGTGATTGACTTGGAAGATGACGAAATTGACGCCGAGATCCTCAACTCCATGGCGGTGTCTAATGAACACTTCCAGACCGCTCTTGGAAACAGCAACCCATCTGCACTTCGTGAAACCGTAAGTGTTGATCCTCTGCTTGTATATGAATCATTCTTCACCTGGTTTCAATCTAATCTTTTTATTTCATTTAACAGGTTGTGGAGGTTCCAAATGTCTCATGGGAGGATATTGGAGGTCTTGAGAATGTTAAGAGAGAGCTACAGGAGGTAAAATTGTTACTACATCCTTTGCTTTCTATCCAAATTGTTTCAGTTTCTTAGAACTAATCCANTGAAGAGTCAAACACGGAGAGCAATTTGGAGATTTAGTGTGTGGACTCGAAGAACGATTTTTCGCTTTGAATCCGGGATTAATTAAGAAAAAACAAACAATCGATTAAAAAAGATTCATGAATCGACCTAGATCTGAGAAACGAAACGGTTTGTATGGAGAAGAAGTTAGATCAAAAGTTGAAGAAACTCACCTTTCACTTGCTAAATCTCTGCAACTTGAAGACGGAATTATTTTTACTAAAAATAGACAACTTTTAGAATTTCGGTGAGAAAGATTGAGAATTTAGGTTGGAAATAAACATAATTCAAATGGGTTTTTTCGCACTTTCTCTTCTAAAAAGACTGAATTTTTTGGCAGGATGATGAGGAAGAAAAAGGATCGAGAATGATTCGAATAAAATTAAAGTTCTTCGCTTTTTTATTTTATTTTTTTCGATTCGAGAAACCCAGAAAATAAAAAAAAAAAAAAATGAGAAAACGCGCAAAATGCCACTCAACATTTATATGAATTTCTGGGCATTAAGCTCGTTAGTCATGAGAATTTGTAGCCGTTGGATTATTAATATGAACGGTCGCGGTTTTATCAATCATATTTAATTCTTTTTCTTCATTCTTTAATATTCTTTTTCTTTATTGTTTTGTTTCTTGTGAGATTGCAAGAACATCTTTCTGCTATAATCAACTTGATAATAAATTATTGGAAATGTAAAAGAAAATTACTGTTATGTACCAAAATATTGCATTTATTAATTAAACAAATTACGGGCCGCATAATCTAGTTTTGATTCTAATTTGTTTTTCTTATTTTTACATGTAAAAATTGTTACTTATTTCTTTTATTTTTCCTTGATACGATCATAAATGAGCCATGGTTTTCTGTTCATTGTTAACATTTTCGGCTTTTTACCGAATCCCAAGAAGATCAATTTATAGTTAAGGAGCATTTAAGGAAGGATTAACATGCAAATGCAAGAGTTAAGTTTAAATATATTTAGTGTTAGGCTTAAATGTTGAATTTCTTAAAGAGGCAAAATGGGTCCAATAAACACATGGCTGCATAGTTTGAAGTTTTCCCAATCATATCCGGCGCGAATAAGTATATATATATTTTTAATCAGGGTAAGAATTCCACGTGGCACCCACTCATTTTATTGAATTCCAAAACCATCGAATTCAATTCTTTCAGGCTGCCCCACTTTTTTGATTAACTAAAATTCACGCAAAACCATCGACAAAATTGTGCATGTATATAATTTAATATTCTTGAGAATACATTTAAAAATATATATATTCATTTTTTTGTTGTTGTTAAATTGTTAAAGTTTCTTAGGTCTTAATAAATGAACTAGGTTCTATGTTCTGGCGGTGAATCATACGGATGCTTTTATTCTTCAATTTATAAATTGAAATATTACAGAATAATTAAGCTTACTCTATGAAACCTAGATTGACAAATTCATGCAGTAATGAGTTATTCCTGTCTCTTATACACATCTAGATGTGTATAAGAGACAGGGTTTATATATGATTGAAAACATATATGGACCAAAAATATACATACCTATTCCGAAGTCTTTCATGATCTGAAACTGGTCTCTTATACACATCTAGATGTGTATAAGAGACAGGGTTTTTTTTTTCTAAGCTTTTTTTAATGAACTTGTGAATGATGTCGAGAGTGAAACCGAAATATTCCTTCGGGTTTGTTATGTCATTATCATCACTCATATTTAACTTGAGCTGTGATTATATCGATGTTATTTCACTTGCAACACTTAATATCAGTTTCTTTGAAATCATCATCTATGAGACCGACAAAAATCGTAGAGTGAGAAATTTTAATCGTTCGAACCGATAGAATTTGGAATATTTTTTTTCTTAACTCAAAAGTAAAAATGTTGTGTGAACTTTATTTAATTTGTTAATGGCTGTTTTTGGCAGAAAATTTTCTCTCTTTCAAAGAAGAAAATAATATTATTGTAAGACTTTGAAGCTGTGAGCTTTGTTCATCCTCTCTCTCTACGAAAGAACTATTTCAAAGAACATCTCAACTTTCTCTCTCTCTCAAGTCAATAAATATTTGAATATAACTCAGCGATGATGATGATCCATGCTCTGTCTAGTTTCCGAAACGCCACCATTTTTTCCTCCTCTGTAGCTCTGTTGCAGATGTATCTGAACACACAAAAAAATAACAAGAAGAAGAAGATCTCTCTTGATGAATTAAGATGAAGAAAAATAAAGCAAAACAGGGTCTGTAAAATGAGTCGAGGTGTGTAGGATTTACCTCTGTTCAAGTAGATGGAGTTGTAATGAACCTCTGCCCAGAAGCTCAAGAAGATTACTGCAGAGCACAAGCAAAATAAACAGATCACTGTAATAACAACATCCATAAAGAGATGAAGAAGACAAGCAAAGTGAATAGTGGACTAAACTCTTTACCTCCTTTGGATTCTTGAGAGGTAGGAAGAATTTCAATATAACATGTATTCTTGAATGATGTTAGCACCACTATTTTCACCCGATACTGCAGATTCAAAGTTTTAACCAAATTGTTTGAATATGGAATTATGGAAAAGTAGAAGAAGAACAGTTCATGTGTTTCATAAGTCTTGAGAATCTATACCGCATCTGCAGCTGCCTGTAATGTAACGTGATCGCCCCACTCACCACTCCTGTTTCAAATTTGAATACTAGAGCTTTAATAAAAGACGGGTTCGAGAAATGCTGTTATGAAGTTTCTAGGAAAAGAGAATATTACCGAGACATCTTCTTTAGATACTCAGAGAAATCCATAGGAACGTATCCTTCATAAGAATCTGGACGAGATTTGAGCTAAACCAAGAGATAGAAAATTGCAAGAAATGAGTTCATAATAGTTCGTGAAAGCTTCAAAAGATTCACGACTCGCGAGTAGCAAAAAGATCAACAAACCTGTTTTACAATTTGTCGTCTAACGTGTTTATGACGATCTGCGGTTTTGTATAGTTGATCAGCTAAAGCACGGAACTGGAAAAAAAGACAGGAAGGGAGGATTCAAGGTTCAAAAAATGATCAGTAAAGCCTAATGGAGATGAAAAGGAAGAAGAAGAAATTTACCTGGCAATTACCATCTCCTGGAACTTTGACCTCGGCGAAGTCAAACATCTCTAACCTGAAACAAATGGAAAGTAATGGGATCAAGAATGGTTTATATATGATTGAAAACATATATGGACCAAAAATATACATACCTATTCCGAAGTCTTTCATGATCTGAAACTGCTTCTTCTTCCGGAGGTATTTCTCCATTTATTTTCGGTACATACTGCATATATATATGTTATGATAGATTTGTCAAATTGATAGAACATACTGACAACAAGTTACACATATTGTCTTGAGTACTTACCGGAATAGGGACCATTTGATTCAGTCTCCTTCCAAATTCACCATCAGCATCGCACTGATCTGATTCCCACGAGTACACATACTCATCCGTGTCACTCGGGCTTGAACACGAGAAGATATTAGCCGAATCATCGCTCCTCCCATCTTGATCATTATCATTTCCTACCCATTCTACAACACCAAAAACACATCTTTCGTGATCCAATCCCCAAAACATAAACACACACAACATGGAATGAAAAAAAAAGCATAAGCCAATGAAGAGCCTGTTCAAGAACCTGAAGAGTAATCCACAGCGGATTGATCGTTCCAGCCATATTCGTTATTATTGCTATAGTTGTTAGTATAACCTTCTAGTTGCTGATGTTGTTGTTGATGATTTGAATAATCGTTACTTTCTGCGATTTCAAGCTGCAAAAAATCGTCTTGGAGTGTTCGAGCAATGATCTCATCGTTATCTACGTCGCTGCTACTACGATGATCTTCATACTCTCTGTAATACTCACCGGTCTGATGATGATGATGATGATGATGATGAGCCTCGTCTTCCTCCTGAACCATCTCGATGCCATAAGGAGGATACGTGTATGGATGCGGACCAAGAAACCATTCCACAATACTTGTGTTCTCTTCATGTGACACCATCTTCTTCTTAAAAAAAAAACTGCCAAGAAAAAAACGTTATTAGAAAAGGTTGAATTTTTTTCATTAAGAATCAGAAATATTATCCATAAACAAATCAAACACACTTGTTCAAAAACTTAATTAACACTCCGAAATCAATTGAGTTTTTGACCGTTTTGTTGCGTAAACCTTGGGAGACGTCTCTGGGAAAATTAAACAACAGAGACTTTTCAACAAAGACGAAATGCGACTACAAATAATTAAAAACTCTAACAATGTTACTCAGAATTCTCCAATAACCTTCGTTTTTCCTAAATTAGATACAGTAACTAAAGTCATTATCACCATCAAAGCTATGAAATCCAGAATTAGAAAGTAAAACCCACTAAAAGCTTTTGAAATCGCGAAGATGAAGAGTCAAACACGGAGAGCAATTTGGAGATTTAGTGTGTGGACTCGAAGAACGATTTTTCGCTTTGAATCCGGGATTAATTAAGAAAAAACAAACAATCGATTAAAAAAGATTCATGAATCGACCTAGATCTGAGAAACGAAACGGTTTGTATGGAGAAGAAGTTAGATCAAAAGTTGAAGAAACTCACCTTTCACTTGCTAAATCTCTGCAACTTGAAGACGGAATTATTTTTACTAAAAATAGACAACTTTTAGAATTTCGGTGAGAAAGATTGAGAATTTAGGTTGGAAATAAACATAATTCAAATGGGTTTTTCGCACTTTCTCTTCTAAAAAGACTGAATTTTTTGGCAGGATGATGAGGAAGAAAAAGGATCGAGAATGATTCGAATAAAATTAAAGTTCTTCGCTTTTTTATTTTATTTTTTTCGATTCGAGAAACCCAGAAAATAAAAAAAAAAAAAAATGAGAAAACGCGCAAAATGCCACTCAACATTTATATGAATTTCTGGGCATTAAGCTCGTTAGTCATGAGAATTTGTAGCCGTTGGATTATTAATATGAACGGTCGCGGTTTTATCAATCATATTTAATTCTTTTTCTTCATTCTTTAATATTCTTTTTCTTTATTGTTTTGTTTCTTGTGAGATTGCAAGAACATCTTTCTGCTATAATCAACTTGATAATAAATTATTGGAAATGTAAAAGAAAATTACTGTTATGTACCAAAATATTGCATTTATTAATTAAACAAATTACGGGCCGCATAATCTAGTTTTGATTCTAATTTGTTTTTCTTATTTTTACATGTAAAAATTGTTACTTATTTCTTTTATTTTTCCTTGATACGATCATAAATGAGCCATGGTTTTCTGTTCATTGTTAACATTTTCGGCTTTTTACCGAATCCCAAGAAGATCAATTTATAGTTAAGGAGCATTTAAGGAAGGATTAACATGCAAATGCAAGAGTTAAGTTTAAATATATTTAGTGTTAGGCTTAAATGTTGAATTTCTTAAAGAGGCAAAATGGGTCCAATAAACACATGGCTGCATAGTTTGAAGTTTTCCCAATCATATCCGGCGCGAATAAGTATATATATATTTTTAATCAGGGTAAGAATTCCACGTGGCACCCACTCATTTTATTGAATTCCAAAACCATCGAATTCAATTCTTTCAGGCTGCCCCACTTTTTTGATTAACTAAAATTCACGCAAAACCATCGACAAAATTGTGCATGTATATAATTTAATATTCTTGAGAATACATTTAAAAATATATATATTCATTTTTTTGTTGTTGTTAAATTGTTAAAGTTTCTTAGGTCTTAATAAATGAACTAGGTTCTATGTTCTGGCGGTGAATCATACGGATGCTTTTATTCTTCAATTTATAAATTGAAATATTACAGAATAATTAAGCTTACTCTATGAAACCTAGATTGACAAATTCATGCAGTAATGAGTTATTCTACTTATAAAGTAATATAAATGGATTAGTCGAAAATCAATAAAGTCAAATTGTTTGCAAAACACCAAGAGAAAAATATACTTTTTATTTTGAATCAGCATGTAATGATACAGCATATTTTAATTTTATGGCATGGGTCATGGATGATTTGAGAAACCCAAAAGCCAGTTCTTGGGTAATTTTAATAGAAAAACAAATAATTTTGTTAGGTAAGCAAAATTTAATTAGATGCATACGTAATTATGGTGTGTTTTTACAAACGTTAGTAGTTGTGAAGATTATGCTGATGTAGTCATCAGCAACACTTTTTTTGTCAGTTATCATATCCGCATCATATATTATATGTTACATGTCAATTAACGAATATTATAACCAAAATAGTCCATTTCAAAAGGGTCAATGCATTATTTTATGGAATTAAAATATGAATAAATGTTACAATTGTGGTAGTTCTCTTGCCAAGCAGCATGCATTCTTTGAACATTCATAATTGAGAGCCGAATCTATTAACGTATAGTTTATTATCAACTCTATGTTCAAAACAATCATGCCATATATAAATAGATAAATGACGCTAGTTTAATACGTTGTTTATTTGTAAATTTTAAATTTAACAAAACAATCAAGTGTTACAAATAAATAACGTATTAAACTAGCAGTACCGTGGGATTAACGTGTTTCTTTGAAGAGTACGGTTCGTAACTTCGTATTATACAAGAGATGTAACTAAGAGTGAGTTCGCATGAAATGCCTAAAATATACATTATGTTTTAATATTCTTTAACTAAATTTTATATAAAGATTTTTTTAACTTTTTTTTTTTTTGAAAATGTTTTTTTTTTTTTATCAAACAAACATTAATTAGATAAAAAAGCAACCAGCTAATCATCCTCAATCTCTCAAAGTCAATAACATAGAAACCTTCAAAATAACCTCCAAAATCAGATAGACATGCTCTCACAGGGACTCTCAAATATAAATAACCTCCAAAATAAGATAGACATGCTCTCACGGGGGCTCTCAAACATAAATAAGATAAATAGAATCGACCAGATGAAGAGAGATGTAAACATACCCGCCGTGACCAAAATTTGGTTCTTGGCTGTCTTGGCATTCCAAGACAGTCAACCCATCTATCCTGCCAATAGCCACAGCGAAGAGGCAGTGCCCTTCTTCTTTCGCCTTCTTCTTCCAGTGTGCGCGTTTCTCCTGTCAAGTAGGACGATAAGCATCATGAGGACCCATTTTTGTGTAACTTGGGTAGTATCGAAAGCCAACAGTGAAGGGTCCATTGATACGCAAGCGGCGTCTAATACACGCTTCAAAGAGATGGGGAGACGAAACTCATCACGATAATGCGCTTCAACTTTTACAGGTTTAAACCTACGCACAGACAGGGTTTTGACACACTGATATCATTAGCTCTCAAGAATTTGTTTTTTTTTCCCACAAGCTCTCAAGTAGTATTTGTTTTACCCTTGTTCTTTTTACAAAAAAGCAAGCCGATTTTTTTTATTTTAACATCAATTAAGCTATAAATAATTTTATTTGCCTACTATTCGCTTTCCAGCTTACTTTTTCCGAAATTTTTTTATTTTCTTAAGAAGCTATGACAATTTTACTTAAAGTTCAAATTTTAATGGCTTCCCCTGTTTTCAGCCAAAATGCTGCAAAAGTCAAATTGTTTGCCATTGTCAGTACACATGAGTTGAATGCAATCTTATCAAAATTATTCTACTTTGGTAAAACAAAAACAAAATAGTTGATACCTTTTGGCTCTATTATTTTTCTTAAGTTTGAATTCTTGATACATTGATACATTGGTTTTCGTTCCATGTCTTTAGGTAGATTTTGAATAACCTAAATCCTGCATGACTTGGCATACTCAGATGATCTGCCAGTTTACGTGTAAAAAACCGGTCGGCTGATAGGAGCATCATTGTCCTCCGACACCCATCTAATAAAACCAATGCATATTTACATATGGCTGAAAGAAGTTTTAATTAAAGGAATTCTTCTTTTGCTTCTCTCGGTCGATTGAATTCCATCGTGAACTTCTGATTTTGTAACGCTTCACTGTTATGAACTTCTGATAATGTATCACTTTCACCTAGATAGTCGAATATACTATTGACATGCATATATTTTTTTGCGATAATTGAGATTATTAATCACAACTTTAAGTTTATGAATATTATTGAGCTCATCTTTCAAATTCATTATGCAACATCTTCTGAACAAAATTTGCACTATTGGAAACAATTTGCTATTGTTAAAGTTCAAATCGAAAAATATTTTTATAAATTAATAACTTTATAAAATAATAAAATTTTGAAATCCCAACATTATTAATTTATAGAAGTTTTACAGTTGTAAACTATGTGACTATAATATGATTAGATAGTCGGGTGCATATGATTTAGCGACCCTCTTTTGGTCCAAAAAGTGAAAATTTTGGCCCGTTTATTAGTGGGTTGGGTTTTCAAGCTTTACGGACATACTTAATAGGCCTTCAATTGGAATGACTTAACATGTTTTTAAAATGTAACTATTTCCCAATAGTGTGTGTGATTCCTAATAATGTGAAAGTCCAAAGCTCTAGTTGTTACCAAATACCAAGCCTAGAAGAATAATCCAAACATGTCCTCATTTTAATAGCGATGGCGACAAAAACGTGTAAAGTTAGAAACGGAATCATGCACGACACTGAGTTGAGAAACCCAAAAACTGGCTTAATGTGAACTAAGTCGTTAGAGAATGTTTAGTAATCATTATATAAATGTGGAGTAGTAATACTGAAACGCCACACCAACATTTTAAGTTACAAATTTAGATTAACAAACAAAATAGTAAACAAAAAAAGCAACTGAATTTCTTGAATTACAGAAAATAAGCGGAGGCTGTATGTAATGTACTAAAGTTTGTTTCCGACTTCACCCGAATCAACAAGCTCTCACATTCTTTGGGTTCCATAATTTTTCTAACCAACCTCCATCGTCACCATCAAGAACCTTCTTGTTCTTCCCTTCCTCGTCTCTAGAAGCTTCTAGGCTCTTCAGCGGAACCAGCTGCTGCGTCTTGGTACCATTCCCAGGAGAAGAAGCTTCCACAATCTTCGTCACCATCTCTAACACCTCACTCATCTTTGGACGGGCCTTTGGGTTCCTAGCAAGGCAAAGGTTGGCTACAACCGCTAGTTTCTGGACCGGTTTGATCAAGTATTTGCCTTCTAGCCTCGGGTCTACTATGAGCCGGAACCTCTTTGTATCGGTTAAGTAAGGTCTCACCCATTCCAGAAGCTTCTGCTCTCCTTTAGGCCTGTTCCGGTCTAGCGGCCTCCTTCCCGTAATGAGCTCATAGATGAAAACTCCATAACCCCACACGTCGCTTTTCGATGTGAGACGACCCGTTTGGATGTATTCTGGAGCTGCGTAACCCATTGTTCCTACAACCTATCAAACCCGAAAAAACAAAACAGAACTTTCTTGATATGGCGATGATACTATAACCAAATCAAGTTCGAAATGTAGAAAACTTACACCAGTGGAAACATGGGTTGATCCTGGCGAAGGACCTAAGCGAGCCAAACCGAAATCCGAAAGCTTTGCCTTCCAATCCTCGTCTAAGAGAATGTTGGAAGACTTGAAATCTCGGAATATTATCTACAAAGAAGGAAACAGAGTTTAGTTAACTGATGAGAGAAATGGATGAAGTTGAAAGAAACAGAGGATATATCATGTTGGTTACTTGGAAGTCCATTTCTTCGTGGAGGTATGTTAAACCCCGAGCTGCGTCCTGTGCTATTCTCAATCTGAGGTCCCAAGTAAGTACAGTCGGTGACCGAGCGTTTAAATGGAACTCTACGCTTTGGTTTGGCATATATTCATAAACCAAAAGCCTTTGGATCCCACGTTCATCGTCTTCTGCACAATGACCCAACAGTTTCACCAAGTTTGGATGCTCCACAACCCCGAGAAAGTTTACTTCCGTCACCCATTCTTTATGACCCTGCAAAAAAAAAAAAAAAAAAATTCAAAAGTTATAGCCCCATTGATAAAGAACACTAGCAAATCTTGTAAACCCGAAGATGAAGAAACCTTGCCTGTAACCCTCTCTTGCCGAGCTGTTTAACCGCGACTTCGATTTTCTTTGACGGGTCTTCTAAGCTCTTGATTGTTCCCCAGTAGACGCAGCCGAAACCGCCTTCCCCGATCATAACAGAGCGGCTGAAGTGCCTTGTGGCGGATTTGAGATCGGCAATGGTGAACTCCCTGAGATTGTTTTCTCTAGGGGAGATGCTCGGGTTCGAGTTCCTACCAGTGGATGATACCGTGCTCGTTCCAGAGAAGTGAGACGTGGGCGAAACCGGTTTAGGGCTCCTCTGTTCATCTTTCTTGTCCCCAAGAGGGAATAAGAAGCACTTCATTTTCGCCAAGAGATTAAAACACCCACCTCGCTTCTCCACTGTGTCACACAGAGATGCACATACTTGATTAAAGTGAGCAAGTTCAGCTCGTTTGAGCGTTTAATCAAACAATCATCCTGCAAGCTAAAGCTAGGGAGAGACTATTAAAAGAAAAACACTTTGAGCAGACTAGAAAACACAGAACCAAATTGAAGATTTTTCCAATTCTAAATTTCTCCCAGGATTCAAATGCACTATATCCTTGTACGATTCATTCCAAATTTGATCTTTGAATCCGAACTGATCAAAAACACAAATAGAAATTCAGGGAACCCGATGGATTGTCGAATCGATTGAATACAAATCAGAGATTCAACAAAACCCCAAATTCTCCAAAGAACCCTAAATTTCAAGGGGGGTGAAAATTAAGCTAAGCTGTTGCGAATTGCAAGCTATAGCAAGTTAATTCATTTCTACTTAAGAAGAAAAGAAAGGAAAAACCTTTGCTTTCTTCCCTAAACAACAATTTAAAAGAACTATGAATTTTATTGAAGAAGGGTAACGTAACTTGGAGAAACTTACTACGACTCACCTTTTGGAGATCTTTGTGTACAGAAAAATCAGAACTTTTTTTCAGAAGCTGAACAAAATTAATCGCCAAGCGAAGGAATTATATAAACGAAAATCGATTGTGGAGTTGAAAAGAATATGTATTTTAGGAATTATCTCTGGGTCTTATGATCTGAATTACAAACTAAAAGTTGAAAGAAGAAGACGACGAAGACTAATAGGAAGGAGCCGAAGGGGGAAAGCAAGTCAAAGTAGTTGAGTCTTCACAAGGCCAAAAGCAAACAAAAAAAAAAACAGGGGAGACGACTTCATTTAATATTATAATATAGTATATTGTGACTTGCGACCAAAAAAAAAAAAGAAGACTCGAAAGACAATTTGGTAGACGTTGTGGTTGTCTTTACCATCGATTTGATATTAATATTACCACCATGACTGTATATTATCACCTTTCTGCAAAATATACATAACTCAAAGCTTAAACTAACAACACCGATTCTAATTGTGTGTCTAAACAAAATTCATCACAACCGTTGTAACACACATACTTGAAACCCAAGGAGTCACGGTAACAGAGTTCACAAAAACGATTGGTTTGAGGAAAAGACGGTTCTAGAGTAAGTGAATCGGCATGTAATGCATGCTTGACATTTTGACAAAGCCTTTTTTTCATCGTACAATATAGTGACATCTTCATCGATCAAGCCGCATCGGATTTCCGAATTACTAAAATGTAGTCTAAACTTATCTCCTCAAAATGGTCTCGTCGCACATTTAGAATATGCGCTACATAAATGCAGTCTTTCTTCATGCAAGAATATGTCCCATAAGTTCGTCAATCTTTTGGCGACAAACTCCCCAATACCATTCTCGAGATGGGAGCGAAGACGACGAGATCTTTTTATGACATATGGTAAGTAAATTCAATTTTTATGAACAACGAAATCGCAATGAGACATAACGAAGATACTTAAAATATGAGAAATTTTCTTGGTTCTTGCTTATAATTAAATTGCACGTGGAATAGCAGGAAGTGATACTTATATCGAACGGCTAGGAATGAATCTATATTCCTGATCGAAAGGCTGACCTCGTTTCCTTATAGAGAGACACAAGCAAATGGGATGAAGCACCGGCTTGTCCCGCGGGGGGGGGATGAACCGGTCGTCTCGGAATCTCCAACACAGACAAAAAAATAATAATAAGAAGAAAAAAGGAATACTAGTATAGGGTTAATTATATTCGAATCATATAATTATAAATAAAGAACTCGATGAAAAGTTAAAAGAAAGTACCAATCAAATTGTAGTATAAAGATATGATTACTCAAGATATTTACTTAAAAAGATCAGACAAAATGCCTGCATGAGAAGGACACACTTTGGTTACACGATACGTATACTACTAACAAAACACACACATACATAATACAAAAACAGACATATACATTAATACATGTACACAATTTTAAGCTATAACATTTTTGTCCGTAAAACATTAATTTCACGGTTAATATGCGTAACTGTTAGATATCCACCATATTCTTTCTTTTTTTAATTTATTAAAAAGTAACATATGGTCGACCACCGATATATAATGAGATATATTAGGAGGAGTATATATATATTTAATGGTTGACAGCCTTTTAGCACAATTACGCATGATGGCATGATGTATATACAATACTATAGGTGTACGTGAAGATTTTGGTAATCACCACTGACACATTAATGGTCAAATCCAGCATTACAAATCGGTTCGGATTAGATAAACTAATGAGTATAGGTGATATTATAGGACTACTTTGATTCTGGTAATCACCAGTGATGACTGATGATGCATCACAATGGTGAAATCCAGGTCCAGCATAACAAATCGGCGGTTCGGATTAGCTAGCATTTTTTTATTGATGACAAAGTATTTTTTTAATGCTACATCAATTCGTGTATACATCTTACGTTTCAAATATAAAATTTATCTGTTAAAAAATTTCTGCTGATTTTATGAACAAACTTTAAGAAAGTTACATATCGATAACGATGTATGGTACATAAGTGGAATTGCACTTTGTCCAAGAATCTTATCCCCATTTCTCATCTCTTTTTAGATCTTATCTTTCTCCTACATTTAATCAAAACCGTGGGACCCTCTATTTTCACAACTTCAAAACAAATATTTCTTTTTTTTTAAAGTATTTGTCTTTACAAATTTAGTTCTTCATTTATTTGTTTGAAAAAAAAAATAATGTATACTTCATTAAAGTTACCCAAAATTATATGAGTTATTTGATACGAATATATTAGATAATGTTATTCTCATCCTATATGTAACTTTAGGGACGAATTGGATATATTTGATACCTGATTTATTGCCTTGGTGTTTTACGTTTAATCAAAGTGGTGCCAAAATCATCCGTGATAAATTATATTGGATTTGAAAACAAGAATAAAACGAAAAAGTGATGCTACCACTAATTGACCACTGTAAATCATAATTGTGTATAAATAAAGGGGAATACTGTTGATGTCAAAAAAATAAAATAAAAAATATATATGTACGTGTACAGCATTTACGGTGTGTGTATTATGAATTTATGTATATGGGCGCACACACACATATAGTATATATTATATCTATAATGCTCCCAATAGGTGAGTGCCAATGCGCCATGCCGATAAAGATCGATTGATTTTATGAGAAATTAAAGAAACAAAATAATCAAATGTAGCTATTTTTAAAGCGAAAGCCCCCATTGGCGAGGGAATATGCATGTTCGTACGATTTCGTATGTCAAAAGTACAGAGCATCACCGTAGTTGACAAAGAATGCCATATATTATTTGTTTTAGTTTCTAATTAAAAATGTCATATGATTAACAATGTTATAAGTCCGATTTTAAATCTTTTTTTTGGTGGAGAATGATCCGATTTAAATTACTCACCAATAAATATAATTCACTAGTAGTAGTTTGTACTATCTCACTACTTATTAATAGCAAAATGTAGATCATGTATTATTGCAAAAAGTCGACGACATGGTCCAAACAAATCATTATCCATACCTATTCATTCATTCATAAATATATATACACAAAAATAGATAGCGGACCTATGTTTATGACTTTGTGTATATATATACACGTACGACACTAGTACCTCTCTACATTTCATCTCACACTAAACCCCAAAAACGTCTCTCTCTCTCTCTCTCTCACATAGTCATGATGAAGAAGAGCAAGCTGATCACAAAGGCATGGAAGCAAATGTCAAGCAGAGTAGGCAAGAATCGAGCCGCCGCCGAAAAACCTCATATACCACATGACGTACCTAAGGGGCACATAGTTGTGTACGTAGGTAAGGAAGAGGAGAGTTACAAGAGGTTCGTGATCAAGATCAAGTTGCTTCATGATCCCATCTTCAGGGCTTTGCTTGATCAATCCAAAGACGAAGCTTACGATGATGATTTCACTTCCGGAGATTCTAAGCTTTGTATCCCTTGCGACGAAACTCTCTTCCTCGAGGTCCTCCGTTGCGCTTCTCCCCGTTATTCTTGATCCTGACGAGTCTCTAATTCGAGAAGAGGGCTATAAGAAGGTTTTAGGGTTTTGCTAATCTGAGAGGGTTCCCATTTGAGATCGATTGTAGAATTAACGAAGAGTGTTATAATATGAGCGAATTTTAGTTAGTACACTACAAGAAAGACATCAAATTCCGACGGCAATTTTGGTCGAAAATCCGTCGGAAAGGCCTGTTTCCGACGGATTTTCGATCAAAAGAGTCCGTCGGTTACAGTTCGTCGGAATCGGCTCATCGGTCGGAAATCCGTCGGAAATTTCCGACGGATTAGTGTCGTCGGTAATCCGTAAGTAATTTCCGACGAATTACCGAGGAAGATAAACCGATTGATTTCCGACGATATACCGACGGATTTATTTGTGACGGATGCTCGACGGATCCAATTCCGACGGATGTCCGACGGAAATATTTCCGACGACATACCGACGGAACTCTGTCCGACGATATACCGACGGACCTATTTCGACGGATGTCCGACGGACGGAAAGTTTCCGACGGATTTCCGAGGGACGCTATTCCGACGGATTTCCGACGGATTTCCGACGGAATATTATAAAAAAAAAAAAAGAATTTATATCGAATTTAAATTTAAATTAAAAACGAAAATTAAATATTAAAATTTTAGAAAATAAAAATAAATTATAAATTTGTTTTGACAATAAAAATAAAAAACGACATAAAAGAAATTGTTCAAAAACAACAAACTACTTTTTAAACAAATGTGGAAACGAAGCTTCCATTATTTCTTTCATCATGCGTAGCTCTTCCCGGGTCGATTCGTGTGCGGACTCCAACTGCTCATGCTTCTTTCCCATTTCTTCGACAATCGCATCACGGTCTTTGATTTCTTGGCTAAGCTTTTCGATCTCTTTTTGATAATGCGGAGAGTATCGAGAAAAACCCGAAGAAGAAGAGGAATCAGCTCCATCGAATTTCGGAAGTGGGCCTAACCCTACGGTTCGACCTTTTACTTTCCGAGTTTCCTAAACAAAATTATTAAGATGTTAGATATCAAAAATTAAAATTAAAATTAAAATTAAAATTAAAGTAAAAACTAAAATAAAATAAAAACGCACCGAGAGAACAATGTCGTTGATCTCATCTCGGGTTAGCTCGTTCGAGGAGATCGAGCCGTCTGGATTTTCCTGCGAGAGCTGGGTCAAGCGGTCGAGCTTCTTTTTCTTGCATTTCTCCACAACCTCCCGAACACCAACGTCTTGGACTTCTCCGGTCTTTTTGTTGGTGTGCCTCGTTTCCAAAACGTCGAGGTAATCGGGAACGACTCCACCCGCTTCTATCGTCTATGAAAAATAAAATTATATAAATTAAAATATATTAATAAATAAGAAAATTATGAAAAAAAAAATATTTACTTACCATTTCAGCCACTTGACGTAAGGTCGATTTTGCGCCCCCGTTATGAACATAAACGCCCTTTCCTCCTCGGTCACTCTTCCGGTTCTTCGAGTTTTTCTCGGATTGTATCTTTGTGGCAGGTCGATTCCAATACTCGCAAAAACCGTTCCAGACATTCTCCTCGAGATCCTTCGGCGGATCTTTTCCCTCGATGAACTTTTGCTTCCACTCGTACATGTGTCTCGTGTATTGGATGGCGGCGAACCTGTCGAACTCATCGAGAACGGTTCTGGTTCGCTGCCAGTTCCAAGTGAATTCTTGCTGTAAAAACAAATTATGTAAGTTATAATGAAATAAAAAATTTGTTTAAAAATTTGAAAAACTTAAAAAAAAACTTACGGCGAAAGATCGATGCCACGAATCTTTCACGTCAGGCGGCATCGATGAGTAGGTCTCATACGGGTGGTGCAACATGGTATGAAACATCCGCAGTATGGTCTTGTTGATTTCCGGATGCAATCCAAACCTGAAAAAATTATAGATTAAAAAACTTTAGAAACAAATTTAAATTTAAAAAAAATAAAGGGCAAGAAATATAAAAAAAATTAGACAAGAAATTACCATGTCCCATCTTCGCAATCCGGGTCGAGTTTGATGCAGTGCCTCCGGTTCGGCTGTTGGACAAGTTCTTCGATAGAAATCCGACTGCGGGCAGCGGATTCTTGGGACTCCGGGACGTCAGAAGAAGATCCGCTATGTGTGGAACGACGCGAACGAGAGCGGCCACCACGAGAACGAGAGCGGCCACCAAGTTGTTGCGGCGAAAATTCTCTATACATGAGAAAAATTTAAACATTAGCATTAAAAAAAAGTTAAAAAATTATGTTTTCAAATTTCAAAATATAAAATCAATTTTATTTGGTTTTAATTATAGAAATTCGTTTTCTTTTTTTTTATTTATATTAAAGAAATTCATATTTATATTTTAAAAATTATAGAAATTTTTATTTATATTATAGAAATTCGTTTTTATATTTATAGAAAGTATAAAAATTCGTTTATTTTGAAATATAATTTTAAAATAAATTTTATTTGTTTTCAAAATATATAATTCGTTTAATATTTTTTTTCAATATTATAAAAATTATAAAAATTCGTTTTTTATAAAATATAATTTTAAAATCCACAAACCATAATTTCTAATACCCTAAAATCCGATTCACATCTAACACCCTAATTTCTAACATCCTAAAAATCTAACACCCGATTTTCTAACACCCTAACACATCTAACACCCGATTTTCTAACAACCTAACACGATTTACACACCAAAAAGTAAAAAAAAATTAAAAATCCCGAGACTTACGAGTTATCCATTGAGAGAAGAAGAAGATCCGGCGGCGGAGCGGCGGTGCGGCGGAGCGGCGGTGCGGCGAAGGAGAGAAGAGGAGATGCGGCGGAGAAGAGGAGATGCGGCGGAGAAGAGAAGAAGCGGCGGAGAAGAGAAGAAGAAGGAGATGCGGCGGAGAAGAGAAGAAGAAGAACTGGGGGAAAAAGAAAGGGTTTTTGTGTATATATAACGATTTCCGACGGACCTAATCCGTCGGAAATCCGTCGGAATTTAAAAAAATTCATTAAAAATAATCAATACGCGGCCAGAGGACGCGCCTTCTCGAAAAACCCGAAAGCCGTCGGAAATCCGTCGGAAATTTCCGACGGATTTCCGACGGATTTCGGTTTTCCCGATATTTGTTGCATGCGTTTCCATTGGTTAGTGAACGCATCACACGGATCGTTGAATTTGATCCGTCGGAAATCCGTCGGAAATTTCCGACGGATTTCCGACGGATTTCGGTTTTCCGATGAATTCCCGACGGCTTTAGGGTATATTTAGGGTTTAGGGTTTTATAAATGCAAAATTTGTTATTCAAACAATACTAAACATGTTGCATTAACAAAATATGTTGATTCTTAAAACAATTTGTTTTTCCAATTGTTTTAAAAA
Organism: Alliaria petiolata; assembly: GCA_020283515.1. Lineage (NCBI taxonomy): Eukaryota > Viridiplantae > Streptophyta > Magnoliopsida > Brassicales > Brassicaceae > Alliaria > Alliaria petiolata. The sequence goes on from JAHZTW010000001.1 coordinate 261,478,657, forward strand.
ATAAAATACAACAAACATATAATTTTCCAAAACATTTACATAACTATATACTAACACTTATACTAACTCCTTAACCATATTTCAAATTTTTGTCTAAACATCAATAAATATGTATTAGATTACATTTAGATCATATTGTACATTTGTTAACCATATAAAAAAGTTATTATAGGAGTTTTGAAAAAATTGGATTTTTTACTTCATACCCTAAACCATAATTTAAAGAGGCCGTCAGAAATCCGTCGGAAATTTCCGACGGATTTCCGACGGCCTCTTTAAATTGTGGTTTAGGGTATGAAGTTTTAAATCCAATTTGTCCGAGTACATGTAAAATTATGTTTATGTTCATATCCGTCGGAAATCCGTCGGAAATTTCCCACGGATTTCCGACGGCATCTTTAAAAGGTGGTTTTGTGTATGAAGTTTTCACTCTAATTTTTTACAAATCATACTGAAGTTTATAAACGTATGATTCATATTTTTTTTTGGTTTATAAACGTATGATTAATTCACTAATGTGTACTTTTAAATTTATAAAAATAAATGTTTACACAAGTTTATTTCAATACAAGGATAAAAAAAAAACTACTCTGAATCTCCTGACTCTGATGAATCATCTGAAGACGCCATATCAGATTCTTCTCCAAATTCATCAATTTCTTCCTCTGAATCCTCAAATATTCGATCGTCCGCATCTACAGTGAAGTCAACTACGAGCTCGACTTCGAGGGAATGATCTATGGAAGCTAAAGCAACAGTATTTTGTTGCAAAGGATCATTTTCAGATATCCCATAAACTCTACCTCTCGGGTTAATCGGTGTCACTGTAATCCATGGGTCTTGCTTGTTTTTCACTCGAGGATAGGGAATATAGCATACCTATACACCATAAAAATTAAATATTAACAAAATCATGTAAATGAAAAATTAATTATATCTCTAAAAGATTCAGAAATTAATAAAACTAACCTGGTCTGCTTGTGAAGCAAGAATGAATGGATCATATGTCTGGAGTCGTCTTCTTCCATGTACTGATGTAACACCAAATTGGTCGTGTCGCACACCACTTCCATCTAATGGGTCGTACCAATCGCATAAGAATGCAACGCATCTCAAGTCCAACATTCCAGGATAATGAACTTCTAAAATCTCGCGAAGGACACCATAGTATACAAGATCACCGGATTGAGTGGATACCCCGTAATCAGAAGTCGGCCTGCTCCTATCATCTCGAAGAATCTTAAAAGCGTAACCCCGGGTGCAATACATCATATGTGACCGAGCGACCGTTAGTGGAAATTGCACTAACTCTTCTAACCACGTGGGAAATAAATGACCTTCAGAGGACTTTGTCGTAACCTGCATAAATGAGTTCGTAATAATTAAAACATTTATTTTACATATATATGTTAATTAAGATCAAATAATTAGTTCTACACTTACATAATATCGCAACCAACGTCCAAAATCTTCTTGTTTTAGCTTCATAAGCTCTTCCTCGGTTTTCTGTGGATGATTGTAACGCATTTGAGCCATATAGATCCTATGAAAGTAAACAACACATGTTATATATATTATATAAATGACATGATCAATTATTTCAGAATATATGTGAAGATCAAATATTCAATGGGCTCGGTTTAATACCTCTCATATTCTTCAACTTCGTCGCAGTTTGTGAGAATATACATATGCAAATGATTATGCTCAACGGCTGACAACTTTCGCTTCTTCCCCTTTCCACTAAGTCTTCCAATCTGGCAGAAAATATTAGGAACATAGACCGGATATATTGGTCTCTCGCCTCCGTCATCATGTCGAGCGGGTCTTCGACTCTTTGTTTTAACTTGTGTTGGAAAGTAGAACTCCGCAAAATTAGAGGTTTCTTCATTGATGCTCTGCGCGACAATAGAACCCTCAACTCTGCTTAAATTTTTCACCTTCTTCTTGAGATGAAACATATACCGCTCGAAAGGATACATCCAACGATACTGAACAGGGCCCCCAAGTTCTGCTTCTCGAGGTAGATGAATTGGTAGATGTTCCATAACATCAAAGAAGGAGGGTGGAAATATCTTCTCTAGATTGCAAAGTATTACGGGTATTCTGTCCGCCAGGTTTTGGATACCGTCTATTGTAAGAGATCGCGCGGATATATCTCGAAAAAATGAACCAATCCCTGCAAAGTTTACATTAAGGAGAAATATATTATGAAATGATCGATTTAAAACTAATATTAATGAAATTCTTGAAAAAAATATATAAGATATTTAATTCTTAATTGTACCTGCAATTGCTTCATGGACATTACGTGGTAAAAGACCGGCAAAAGCAAATGGAAGGAGACGCTGCATCACAACATGACAATCATGACTCTTCATTCCAGAAAACTTTCCTTCTCCACGATCAATGCAGTTACGAAGATTGGATGAGTATCCATCCGGAAATTTAACTCTATCGGCAATCCAGTCGAAAAACACATCCTTTGAAGGTGCATCCAATCGAAAAGCAGGGACCGGGGCCTTCCCATTCGCTGAAATATGTAGCGCCCTACGAGAACAAAATTCTGGCAAGTCCAATCTAGACTTTAGGTTGTCCTTTGTCTTCCCTTGGACATTGAGAACGGTGTTCATTATGTTCTCGAAAAAATTCTTCTCAATGTGCATCACATCTAGATTATGCCTCAATAAATGGTCCTTCCAATAAGGCAAGTCCCAAAAAATACTCTTCTTGTGCCAATTATGTAGGTCCCCACAAGCATTCACAGGATAATGCCCGTTACCACCACATTCAACGGTCCTCTCTGCACCAAAATCTCTGAACTGAGTCAACGCATAATTTCCATCTAACTGAGGAGGTGGACCCTCAAATACTCGACGGTTCTTCCTAAACAACGTTGTGCTCCGACGATAAATATGGTCGCTTGGAAGAAATCGCCTATGACAATCAAACCAACACGTTTTTCTTCCGTGCTTCAATTGGAATGCATCTGTGTTATCTTGACAAGAAGGGCATGCTAACCTTCCATGCGTTGTCCATCCAGATAACATCCCATACGCCGGAAAATCGCTAATAGTCCACATAAGTACTGACCGCATGAGAAAGTTCTGCTGACAAGAAACATCAAACGCCTCAACACCATCCTCCCATAACATTTGCAGCTCATAAATCAATGGTTGGAGAAACACATCAAGTGATCTCTTTGGATGCTCTGGTCCAGGCACGAGAATTCTAAGGAACAAGAACTCTCGTCTCATGCACAAAGTTGGCGGTAAATTGTAAGGTGTAACAATAATCGGCCACAATGAATATTGCCTCCCATGCTTTCCAAATGGATTGAAACCATCAGTACATAATCCAAGGTAGACGTTCCTTGCCTCATACGCAAAACTCGGATACACAGATTGAAAATGTTTCCATGCTCTCGCATCTGAGGGATGATCAATTTTTCCATCTGTTGTGTTATGCTATGCATGCCATCTCATTGCCCCCGCTGTGCGCTCTGATTGATATAACCTCTTCAATCTCTCGGTTAATGGCAAATACCACATTCGTTTATGTGGGACTGGAACTCTTCCACTTGTTTCCTTATACCGAGGTTTCCGACAAAATCGACATGTCGAACAGTTTTCATCCTCTCTCCAGTAGAGCATACAGTTGTCGATGCACACATCTATCATTTGATAGGGCAATCCAAGGCCACCAACAAGTTTTTGTATCGCATAGTACGATTCAGGTGCAAGATTATCTTCAGGCAAAATATCTTTCACAAAATCTGCGATTGCATCCACACACTCTTCACTCAAATTGTAATCCGTCTTTATACCCATCATCCTAGTTGCAGCTGATAAAGAGGAATGTCCCTTTCTACAACCATCATATAACGGATGTTTAGCAGCGTCTAACATATCAAAGAACCTCCGAGCTTCTAAGTTAGGTTCTTCACCTCTATCTCCATACTCAGCAATCGATGGTATAATTTCACGAAACGCATCATTCACCATCTAAACATGACCTACAGTTTCTACCTGATCCGTTCTAGGTTCCTCTAAACTATCTCCAACAAATTGTTCACTAGTACTAGCAATATCCACCATTCTATCATTTTCTCCATGATAATACCAAATCTTGTAACCCGCCACAAATCCATTACAATACAGGTGTGACCATACTTCCCTTATCACGATGAATCTACGATTCCGACACTTTATACAAGCGCAATAAATTTTACCGGATTTTATTGCTTTCGGCTGCATCGTCGCTAATCCCATGAATTCTTGCAAACCTTCTTTGTACTCTTCCGTGATAAGACCCGTTGCCGGAATTTGATGAGTCTTGTCCATCCATGATCGAAAATAATTATAAGAATCTGAAGAAGACATTTTTCAATATTTTAGATGAAATATTTTTTCTTTTGGTGTTCTTCTAGTGAATGAGAGAAGGGGGACTTGCATTTATAGGAAAATATCAGCACATTTCCGACGGAATTCCCACGGATTTCCGACGGATTTCTTACATAATCTAACGGCTAAATAACGGCTATAATATTCAAACGGCTTTAAAATCCGTCGGAAACTTTTTACGAATTTTCGACGGATATGATTCAGTCGGAAATTACCGACGGATTTCCGACGGTTTCTTACTTTGTCACAATATGGTCGCAATTCCGTCGGAATTAGCCAACGGATATTTTCCGTCGGAAAACCATCGGAAATTCCCGACAAAATTCCGACGGAATCTTGTCCGTCGAAAATTATCGACGAATTTCCGACGGTTTATTAGTTTGTCACAATTCTGTCACAATTCCGTCGGAAATTTCCGACGGATAACATTCCGTCCGAACTTCCGTCGGAAATTGCCTTGTTTTCTTGTCGTGGTAGTATAAGCCTTATTGATTGCAATAAATCTACATATCATACTTTAAATTAAGGAGCAAGATATGGTATTTCTCAACCTATATGGTAATAACGATATTAAATTATCAATGATTATGATAACAAAAGGGTGATAAAAAAAAAAAAAAAAAAAAAGCCAAAAAGAACACTCGAGCAATAATCGTTGAGAGTATGCTGAATCAAAGATACTTGTTTTATTTGGAAGAAATCACAAAACTCAGGGATGACCCAAAAACAATTTAGTTGAAGTCGGGCTTCTCAGGGTAAGTGCAGCCAGATCTTTGGATCACCACGTTCGACGCGTAGCAACCGGCCTTGACGCACTCCTCAATCGATTTCCCTTTCACCAACTGTGACATGAATCCTCCCACAAATGCATCACCTGTGTGTGTGAGAGAGAGAGGTCAACAAAAAAGACGGTACTTAATTCATCAATTTTTGTTCTACATATGACACAGAGAGGCAAATGTTTTGTATCACTATCGAGGATAAAAAGTTCCTTGAAATTATAAGGATCAAGCTTATTCTATGGTCATGTAAGCCTATATTTGAATGTAGATTTGGTTACAGCCCGACTTTGGGTTATCGAAAGAGTACCTGCACCGTTGGTGTCAACAAGCTTCTCCTTTGAGAGAGGGATCACAGGGTATTTCTTCACCTTTCCATCTTCAGCAACAACCACTGGGTCTGCGCCCTGTGTAATCACGGTGGTCCTCTTGTATGTTCCTGTGGCCTTGGGAAGCTGTGAAATCTTGATGGCTATCTGTTCCACATCTTCGGTCTATATAAACAGATAAACAGGTTAATTATTATCTCTGTTATACAAAACAGAATAGTTTATTTTATTTAGTTGTGCAAGAGAAATGGTACCTCCCAGCCATGAACCCTGGAGAAGGTTCTTGCCTCTGTCTCATTGCCGAAAACAAAGTCCATGTACCTGTCCGATCATTGCAAAGTGCTTCTAAGTACATTTACGCAATCATGAAATCTAAAATAGATAACAAGATATTAGGGATTGCTTACGGCAAGAACTTCTCCTGCACATCTTTGAAGAATTCGCAGATGAACGGAGCAGAGAGGTTCATTGTGAACACCTGAAGGACAGGTGAACGTGTCGAGGATGTTAATACAAGAAGCACATAAACATGTAAAAGATTCTGCTGAAACAGGGTCTAATGGAATCGAGGACCATTTATCTTATACCTTGTTGTTTGCAGCAGCGTGCTCAGATACAAGCTGAATGGATTCAGGTGATACCGTGAGGAAGAATCCAGCAATGTAGTAGAACTTGGCCTTCTCAACTACCCAAATCATATTTGATCACAGATACATCAGCTCATGAAGAAATAATACAGAACTGTAAAAAGGATGCAACGATGGAGAAATGAGTTTTACCCAATGCCCAGTTTTCAGGCTTCTTAAGGTGGTCAACCTTGTAGCAGTTTGCAGCTGAAAGATTAGCAATAAGCGACCTTTCTCCACCAACAACACAGACACCGCAAGTTCCAGTAGGTGCTGACTCATCTTCATAATAGTGAACCTGTTACAGAAAGCACACTGTCATTTTAATGCACCTTGATTACAGATTCTGAATTCAGTTTCAACAAATAACTTCACATTATCCTCGAAAGAAAAACTGAACACCAGATGTACATGGACTCAAACCGAAAAGATCAGGCTTACGTTGACACCAGCTGCTGTAGCATCCTTCTTCATTGCCTCTCCGTATTTGTCCTTTCCAATGGATCCCATGTAACTGGTTGCCCCAGGGATTTGAAGCATCCACTGCAGCCAGCAAGTAAGAAAGACCCTTTAGTTAGTAATGAAATGATATTTTATCTATCTTACTTTTAACCCCTCCAAAAAAGTGCAAGAAGGAGGCAAAAGAATCTACCTGAGCCACTTTGATTGAGTTCTGAGTAGCACCTAAGAAAGAATTGAATCATGAAACCATGTCAGCAAATATGCGATTAAAAGGTTTACAAGGATCGTCAAAAAGCACAAAAGGTGAATTACCTCCGGCAATGTATTCAACATTGAACTTGCTACTCATCTCATCATACCTAAAACAAAACAAAAACAATTTTCATATTTAATAACCCACCAACTATGTGTCTAACAACGAATTTGGACCCCAGGTGTCAAAAGGTAGCCATAAAAGAAAAAACAATCACACCAACCAAATCAAAGTTCGATACAGGGCTCGTAGCGATTCCATTACAGGAAACAAAATCTAAAATTCAAATTCCAAGGAGGTTGAGTGCAGCCTAATCAAATACGAGACGCAGAGCAAAAGCAATCCTTACATGGGCAAATGTTTTTCCTCCGCGAGGATCGCATTGTTCAACTTGACGTCGTATCTGTCACGATTACAGAAGAAAAACATCATGAGTCAGAAAAAGGCAAACCGAAACTTTAGCGAAATACCGCACACAAATCAATTAGAGCTAACGCCACCGGAGAAGATTCAAACAATCAATCTAGATTCAAACGAAACGCCCAGAAAGTATTGCGACACCAATACAAAAAGTATATACGAACATTTGAAAAGAGAGATCTGAGCATTTACTTGGTGAGGAATTCCTCGTCGACGACGGCAGAGATATCGAGGAGTGGGTTACCCATTCCAAGAAGGATTCCGTCGTAGTTAGAGGAAGCCATGGCGAATCTGAGAAAGAGATTGAGAAAGGTTTAGATTCAGATCTGGTTATGGACAAGGCGAGTTTTGTTGCTACTGAGTGAAGAAGCCGTGAGTTTATAATCAAAGAGCTCAGCGGAAGTTGGTACACCAACGACATATTCTCTCTTTTTTAGGTTTTTTTTAAAATTACTTCTTTTAACTAAATAAAAAACCGTAACATTTTAATCTTTATTTTGTCGGTAGACTCTGCCTGCTTGTATTTCTTTTTGTGGGCCGAATAAATTTAGATATTCGACATTATGTTGTCGTCATTTTACAAAATTAATTACAAACATATTATTTTTCAGAAAGAATTCATACGCAAGTTTTCTCCATTTGTTGATTTTGTCGTTTTTTCTAAGCAGGAAAAAGCGAAACTAAGAGAAACTAAACAACTCAAGCAGGAAAACAAAACTCTTCAGATGGATTCAGAAAGATAATCACTTTTCCTGTGTTATGAAATCTTGCCTTACGGCAGAGAATTTTAAAAAGACGTTTTGAGGCGGAAACAATAACTTTCAAAACTCATCAAGAGAGAAAAGCCAATGCCTGTTTTTTTTTTTTTATTATTCTAATCGTAAAACGATAAACAAGAAGAATTTGGAGGCTAAAAATGGATGAAGCCCCAAAGGAAGATTCTGATAAAGAATTGAGATTTTACGATGATGTTCAGAGATGATCACAGATTGCCTTTGTGAATTCCGTGGTGGTTGAAGTACCTCCAAGATCAGCGGTTCTGTATTTGCCCTCGGCTATGGTGTTGATGATTGCACTGTGGATCTGCTCTGCTTGTTCGTTGAGCTTCAGGTGACGTAACATCATCACTCCACTCAGAAGCAAAGCTGTTGGGTTCGCCAAATTCTACACCACCATAAGAAGAAGAAGAAGAAATTCATAAATCATACACCAAGGCATTTAAAGTCAAGTTCTAATCTTTGTACTGGAATGATCAAGTGTTTCAAGGACTAACCTTTCCAGCAATATCGGGTGCTGAACCGTGAACTGCTTCAGCAAGGGCTACACCATCTTCCCCGATGTTACAACTGCGTCAAAGATATTAAGCCCTTTAAGATAATTGGCTTATAATCATACTAAACAAGTATTATTCAAGATGAAGTAACCAATGTTTCACCTTGGAGTCAATCCTAGTCCTCCAACCAATCCAGCACACAAATCACTGATAATGTCACCGTAGAGATTTGGCATCACCAAGACATCAAACAGTGCTGGGTTTTTCACAAGCTGCAGGCATCTCAAGATAATCACTCACATATTCCACAAAACAGAACAATTACTATTAACTTATGGGAAGACAGAACTCTAGTACTAGTTGCTGGAAAATCTAACTTCCAAAATCTACAAGGCAATCCCGAGCACTAACTTAATTAACGAAAAAAATGGTAGATTTTGTGTCGTAGCTCACCATCATACAGCAGTTGTCAATAACAACCTCCTCGTAAGTTATTTCAGGATACTTCTCAGCAACCTCACGACAACACTGGAAAACAGGAACAAAAGAAACATTGCCTGTCTTAGTCTCAGAACAAACGGTAAACAAAGTAACAAACTAAGCAGACATAATAATCATTCTTTGATCTCCTAATAAGGAAATGTTAAATGCATTCTAGGGTTATGAAATGGGCAGACCTTGAGGAAAAGACCATCAGTTTTCTGCATAATGTTGGCTTTGTGAATCGCAGAAACTCTCTCTCTTCCATGAGTCTTAGCATAGTGGAAGGCATATTCTGCAACTCTCAAACTCGCCTGACGGGTAATGATTTTAAGGCTCTCCACCACACCTCTAACAACCTATTACGAATCAGGAAAACAAAAAAAAAAAAAAAAAACACTCCTTAGAAGAACTAACCTTGAAAATGTTCGATAGATAGAACCAAGAAACATAACCTGGTGTTCGAGACCACTGTATTCTCCTTCCGTGTTTTCACTAATGGTGATGAGATTAACATCATCGTAACGAGTTTTGTAACCAGGAAGACTGTAGCAAGGACTAACATTGGCATACAGATTCAGCTCTTTCCTAAGAGTCAGGTTCAAAGAACGGTGACCTTTCCCAATTGGAGTTGCCATTGGACCTTTCAAGCCAACTTTGTTTCTACGCACAGACTCGAGACTTTCCCAGGTCAAGAAACTCTGTGTTCTAGGATCTATCTCAGTCCCAACATAGTGTTCTTCCCAATCAATTGGCACACCAGCAGTTGTAAACACCTGGATCAGCAGAAATGGCATAAATCATCAACGAAATTGACTATCAATATGCAGAATTCCCACAAATCGGAAATTGTAAAATAAAAAAAACCAATATTGAAATCAACAACTCACTCGTAACTATTCAGAACTAGAAAATACTGCGAGGAAAACAGTTTAGGGAGAGGGACCTTTTTGACGGATTCGGCGATCTCGGGACCGATCCCATCGCCAGGGAATAAGGTTGCGGTGATCGGAGAAGTGGACGAGCAGAAAGCCCTAGCGACGGAAGTAGCCGCACCTGTGCTAGTTCCAAGGATCTGGGTCGATCGGCTTCCGATAAGCCGTCTCGCGAAGTTTGCTGCCATGGTCATCTCTTCAAGCACCAAAAGGACGCAGCAAAAGAGAGTTTATTCGAGAGAGAGAGAATTTTTCTTCGTTTGGACAAAAGTTTGCAAGACTTTTCTTTACAGCGAATATTTCTTCTTTCATTAAAACGCCGTGTAGTTTCTTAGTTTTAAGGACTGAAGTAAAACGGCATGAAGTAGTAAGTATGTTAAAATACAAACGGAATGATGCGTTTCTTAAAAACCCAGGCCCAATATGAGATTTTTTATGGTTTAGTATCGGCCCAATAACGAGCTAATGAAAGCCGTTCATAGACATGTATAGTTTTTTTGTCGGCTACTAAAACAGTGACATCTCATCGAACAAAAACAACAAAGGTTGAAAGGTGGTTGACGTAATATTACGTCATCTTAAACTACACAAACCGGTACTGCTAAACCTCCGGTGGCTTTTCCATAGCTTTTTGCGGCGGTGCAGGTGACGGCATACCAGCCAACGGTGGTCCGTAGTGGAACAGCGACATACCTTCTCGCCGGCCGATTTTCCTTCCAATGAGATAAAAAGCGATTGCGACAATCAGAAGGAGAAGAATCGCCGGAAACGATATATAGATCACGGAACCCATTGTTTGGTCACTCTGCTGGTTTTTTTCCCTGACACACAAGGATTTAAGAAACTAGAAGTAGACGATTCGAGAAGAAGATTGATATTTGATAATAATTGCCTCATCAGGACACGTGTCAGCAGCATACTAGAATCGATGTGTCAGCCACGCAATGGGACCTGGTTAAGGAGATTTAACCATGCAAACCGACGTTTTTTTTATGATTCCGCATCAAATTACACAAACCGGATTCGGTTTGTAGCTATGGTCCTATATGATATGTATATAAACATAACATTACAACCAAATTAAGAAGAGAAGAAAAGAAAAGAAAAAGAGCGAAAAATTCTGAAGCAACAAAAATCCATTTTTTCCTTTTCTTAATACACAAAAACGAAGCAGAGGAGCAATCAAAAGCAAAAGTTTTGATTCTTCGGCTTCCTCTCGACGTCTCTTTGATCATGAGACATTCAAATGTTCTTTCTTCAACCCAATGACCCGTACACAGACGCTGCAGTCACGTTCTTTCTTGAACCGGGTCCATCCTGATTCATACCAACCGGCTTATTCGATAACCGACGCTTATACCGCTTCAATACAGAAGCCAAATTCTCTTTCCCTTTTGGGAAAGCCACGTCTCCTGCAGCTGTACCGGTCCGGCCTTTCCTACAAGAGATTGCCAACTCAACGTCTTTGATTAGATCAAGAAGCGTGACTGACGTTGTGCATTTGCCTTTGGCTGGTTTTGCAGCCGGTGGTAACATTCCGTTAGAGGCCGAAGGCGGACTCGCTCTTTGGTGACTCGCCGGAATCTGAAGGCAGAAGCACGGTGTCATCGGTGTACGCGGCTTTGAGAACGCCGGATCTATCACTCCCTGTTGAATCAAATTTTTAATCCATAAATGTCACACAAAAAAAAACACAAGCTTTGGTTTCAAACTGCAAAATTGCGGTTTCAGTGAGAAGAGAATTGCACAGGTCTTCTTTTACCTGGAGGCGGTTGAGAACGTAAGTGTACTTTCCCCATAGCTCAGGCCGACTCTCCATGAGAGACAAGTCAAGGACACGGTGAATGCACCAAACTCCAAAGCTCACAATCAGATCAGCTCTCCAAACGCAACCATCTCCACAGTTAGGAACCGATGAAATCAGAGGCTCGCCCATGTGACCCACTTGGTTTATTTCTCGAGTTTCAGCTTCATAGATAAACTTTTCTCTTGCAGCCACCCGGTCAATCAGTTCTTCATCGACTCCATCGCTTTGCCCAAACAACCATTCGGATCCTTCCAGTTTAATAAGCTTTAGAATACAGTGCCTAAACGACTGAAGAAGCTTAGCCTCTGCATCGACAGTGGAAGCGTTGTTGTCTATATTTATGGGATTTGATCGATTCCTGAGTTCCTCCCCAACAGCGCCATTCCTCTCTGCTACACCAAACTGCTCAAAGGGCTGTCTGGACCAAAGCGATCCAGTCCCTGTTGTTGCACTCTGTGGCAAATTATAGGCGTCTCTGTAGCCACCTCTTGATTGAGAAATGTCCTCATAACCCGATGCTACTCCAACCCGTGACCCCAAATTAGAATATAAGGATGATTCATTGCTTAATCGACCATAAGAAGCGCTATACCCTCCTCCTCCAGTTGATGCATTCCAGTATCCGCTCTTGTTGGTCGGCAAATGCATATTCCTTGCGGACATAGACAATCCCGATATGTCTGGCATGCTACTGTATTTCTTCTCATTGGCAACTACGGCGCTTACAGAATCGGTATTTCCAGAAGATGGAACACCATAATATGATGATCTTTCAGATTGTCGTGATATGTTTCTAGACCCAGCAAAATTCTCAAACCCAGGAGCTGGTCCAGGGGTTACACCATTCTGGGACTTTTGTTTTAAGGCTAAAGCCAGCTGCTGTGTATAGCTCAATGAACCAAGGGTCATAGATCTAGATGTTGGGATCTCTCCACGGGATTGTAAAGCTTCAAGCCTATCTTTTGCCAAATTGTCGACATAGGACTTAATCTGGTATCCGTGAACCGTAGCAGGTTGTTGGTGTTCCCAACCCTCAGCAGATGATGGAGCACGCAGGCTAGAGTATCTTCTCTCACTCAATTCATAAGCACTATTACTGGTGGTGTTACCATATGCACCAAACATCTGCATACGGTTGACCAACGGTGACGGTGATGAACCTCTTTGTAGTCCATACAGAGAATCGATACTTCCGGGTTGCCTCTGCTGCTTCAGTGAATCGTATAAACTTGAATTCATCTGTGATTCCAATCCCTTTGCAGTTGGTGACATGCAATATCCGCTGCTCATGTCCTTTCCAAAAGAATCCACTTTCACAGAAGAGGCTGACTTTTGATCACCGCCAAACAACAGATCTAGTTTCTTTGCCCTCGCTTCAGCAACTAATTGCCCATGAAAATCATACAAATGTCCCCAAAACTCATCAAGGATCGCTGATAAGTGTCGTCGAGCAGCACGACCCAAACCTTGCAATCGTGAAAGGCTTCCGGTACCACTTCCCCCTTCCTCGCTTCTCCCACTTAGGCTGCGGAATGAAGGCGGACCATCAGATACAACAGTAAAGTTGCCTGCAGGAGCAGCTTTGGTAGCTTCTTCTGTTTCCCATGAAACTCCTTCAACATCCTTTTCAATGAACTTGCTGTCATTCTCCATGCTAACAGTCTTCTCCACAGGGCTCGTGGGTTCAATCTTTGCCATCTTTGTTTCAACAACCAAATCCTTATCAGTAACCTCATTGATCACCGTTGACTGCAATACTGACTGTTCCTTTACATCAGAGTCTCCCCCAAGACTACTAACTTGAGAGCCGGAGAATTTCACATCCAACTCGCTTTCTTCTAGAGGACTCGAACCAATTTCTTGATCCGTCATTAGAATATTATCTGGCAAATCATAGACCGAGCTAGTAACAGACGTAGTATCTAGCTGATCCTTTACCCTGCTTTCCAGCCGCACTGTCGATTCTTCTTCATTCCGCCTTGTTTCAATTCTTCTAGTTTCCTCTTCCTGAACAGATGGATAAGATAAAGCGTTTTGTACATCCATGTCCCATATCTGAGCTTCTACTCTGTTACTGGCAGATTTCAGCGGCGTAGCAGCAAGCCAGAGCATCAGGCATAAGGATGCACAAGACGATACAAGCAGAGTGGTGTACTGAACCGAGGTGCCCATCACGGTATTCCATCTCAAACCACCAGCCCAGTCACTGTTCCCAAATACCATTTCCACAACGAAAACAACATTCAAACCCAGAAACCCCAAAAACGTTGTAAGTGCAAGGAACTCGCCAACCGGAGGAATTTTATGTACACCCATGATTTGTCTCGACGAGGCAATGCGGAACAGCGGAATTACAGAGGAAGGAAGCATCATCGCCACCAGGACCTGGGTGAATATAAGTAACTGGTATATCCCGTCTGCACCAGCTGTCCACACACAATAAAGGGCAGGAGCAACTGCAAGAATTCTGATTGTAGCACGATGAAGCCAACCGGGTATTTCTATCTTCAGGAAGTCATGCAGGACGGCCTCTCCACCGAAAGCCCAAGCTAGTGCTGTAATTTGACTAGAGAAGAACAAGAGCATTAAAAAGACCAACGGAATGAGTGGACTCCTGAATGCCTGCGCTCAACAATCAATAACCAAAAATTAATAATCAGGAGAGGTGTCCGAAACTGTCTCCCTATAAATGAGTTCTAGATTAATAAGAAACATAAAGCCGTCAGAACAAACCTGCTCCATTAGTGACATGGCGTCCTGAAAAGTCAGTACCACAAGGCCAGTACTGTGGAAGACATTTGCTGCTGCGTTCATCAGTACATAATTTACAAGTGAAAGTCCGCTAAAGACACAAAAGATGGCAAACAAATGGTCTTGACACAAGCTGCTCTTGTCGACATCTGACGAAGATGTACTTTCCTGCAAAAAAACCTTCTTTGCTTAGTAGGATTATTGCTTCTTAATAGAAATGAGAAATACATTAAAAAAAACAAAAAATAGAGAGGTACCCCAGCAAAATAAGAATGAATATAAAAATTGTGAGGGACGATGCTTGCTCCAAGAAGACCCATCAATGCGAATGCGCTTTCTCCATTTAACCGAGTTAACACTCCGTTCATAGAGAATGGGATCTCAGACTGACTCAGCAAGACGCCAGAGACATAGAGAAGTAAAACAAGGCCTGCCGAGCAAATGGATACTGTATTTGCCATTCCATTTTCCTGTAAAATTTGTATCCATGTCAGCTAATTTCCAATAATGCTGTTTCAAGAACACGGAAAAGAAAAAAGAAAAAAAGACGGGAGACCAGTCATACAAGGAAAGAGGCGAAAACAGGAAAGAAAAATGCATCGATGGCGGCCAAAAACACTCCAGTGGATAAGTCCACCCCAAAGAGAAGGTTAAGTGCATGTGCAACACCCACAACCTGTTTAATTAAGAAGCTCGAGTCAGAAGAATGGAATCATCTTCCCATCAAAGATAATTAACTTTAAGAACGGAAAAGGTCATAAGTTACTACCATGGTAAGGTCGAGCAGAATTGCTGAGAATTCCGCCTGCACGCCCAAGAACATACACGTCCACTTGTCATATTCTTCATTGCAAATCTGTCCCAGTAAAGAACATTGAAACGTTAGAGACATGGAGAAGGTGGTTGATAGAATTCCACTTGAAAAAGCCAAAAAAAAAAACAGATTCGGCCAATACAATTTAGAGGAATTTAACCATTTATGGTGAACAGTTGGTATGATTGCAAAACTTACGAAGCGCAAATTAAAGTTCATTCCAAAATTAGTACTAACAACCACGAAGTCAAGGAAAAAGTGTAGCTAAAAGCTTCCGAGATCAGAAAAATGCAGAGAAAGGGGAACAAATACCTGAGCTAAGTTTCTACCAGTTGCAACGCTTATTCGAGCTGCTACATACTGGCACAAGATGGCCGCAAAATTGAAGAGCAGAGTAATTGCCACCAAGTCATACCCAAAACGGGCACCTCCTTCGATATTTGCAACCCATTTTCCGGGATCAATATATCCGATAGAAACCAAAAGGACAGGCAGTAGAGCAGGAACCACTCGCTGGATGAACCCTAGCTGAGGTCTCACATTCACAATTTCAGCTTCCATCCTAAATCTATCTGAAAATATAACAACTCAGAGGAGGACTTGAGGTTAGCTCTACAAATCAGTTGTAGTTCACTGAAAGACTCAGACGAGTAGAATTCACAGATTTGATCTAAAACACCTTCCCCTCCTAAATTAGATTCCCTTCAAAGCTCATACAGCCGATTCTTCTGTCAAAATAGCACCGAGGAAAATAAAGCCACTCTACGCTGCCTTGTTTTACAGCTCTGTACAATCTTTACCTAATAACTGAAGATTCCTCTAGTAACCCAATGGAGCTTCTTTAAGTTAAGTTAAGGACCAGACCTTATGGCTGCTTCAAGGGGATCTTTTCTTACAACGTCAACTAAGTCGGTCCAAATGGAGGAAGCCCTAATAGAGCAACCAAGAACAGAACACAGGCTTCCATATGCTTAGTCAATACGGATATCTCCAAACCATCCAAATCAGCTTCAGACCTGAAAAAAATTATGGTAAAGTTTCAGATGAAGCTGTGACTATATAGAGTAATCTTCGAAATCAATAATCGATCTTAGTAGCAACAAAAAGGATAGAGCTCAATTAATGGAAACTCTTCAATTAGCTAATCCCAAGACAGAAGAAAATCAGCTAAACTACATCTTCACTTAAATTCAAGCTAAGAGAATCGTAACGGTGACGGAAAGCAACGAAATGCAAAGATCCCGTATGATCTACGCATTCAGATCTTCAAGAAAAAAAAGGTCAACCACGAAAAGAAATACAAACAAGTACAGTAGAAGAAAGCTTGAATCTCCCAATTTTTAAAAATCCCAGAAACCTAGATGATAGTTGAAAATCGAGAAAAAAATGGAGAGAGATCTAGCTGTAAACTCGGATACGATCCACTGGGTGAAATTATTAAAAGCTGAAACGAGCAGACATATGCAAAAAACCCCAGAAACCCCCATTTGCACAAAATCCGAGGTAAAAACTACAAAAACCCATGGAAGTCCGTACAAAGCCCCAGAGAAAGAAATAAAAGTATTAAGAACAAAAAAAAAACAGAGAACTAGGGTTTATTGAGGAGATAGTATAAGACGTCACCTGTGAAATCGCCATGATCGCAAGTTGACCTAATTACCCAGTGAGAGGCAGCCTAGAAACGGATCTTCAAGAGAAAACTCTTATCAAGCCAACGAGAGATAGAGAGATAGAGAGAGATAGAGAGAGAGAGAGAGAAAAAAAGGAGAGAGAGAAAGAGCTCAGTTCCGTCCAAGAGAGAGAGATAAAGAGATCCAAAATCAATATATAATATATATAAACTGCATATACATACACATGTATCTATAATATGTCTGAAGGTTATGGGTGCTTGTGCCACCTTGAAAGAGAGAGAAACAGAGAAATAGAGAGAGAGAGAGAAGAAGTGAATACATATAAAAAAAAAAATATAAAAGAAAGTATATTCTTTTTTCTTATGGCTAAAAAAACGTCTTTTAATTAAATTCAGGTTTACAAATATCTTAACCCTTTCTTTAATCGTTAGTTTTTGATTCCAAGATAAGTGGACAATAGAATTATTTTATTTTAAAAACTTCTGGACCCCCTATTTCTCTCATTGCATAGGTAATAATAGCATCAAAAACTCAAATACCTTTTTTATATAATCAAGTACATTTTTAAATGGGATTGATAAATCAAATAATTTGTCCTCAGGCCCATCAGAAAATGAATGTAGACACCCAAAAATGTTAGTTTGAGATATATATATGCCTAGGTATAATATAATCCTTGTTTTACTAACATAAAATCATTTTGAATGTAACTTTTCTAAAAATATTTTCTACTTTTTAGTTTATCTAATTCACTTAAAAGCAAATCTACAATTTTTAAATACTTTTGAAATCCATGCAAAGCTAACTTTTTTTTGTCGATGCAAAAGCAAACTTAAAAACCTGAAATTTGAAATTTAGATATTATATTGTTTTCTTCGTCAACTTGGTTTCTTTGGTCTGAGATTAACACAATTGGACCCCCTCCTAATTACCGGTTTAGCTCGGTTAACGTCTTCACGATCTCTCCGGTGGCGGTAGAACATATGACAACCCGTACGTATGAGAATGAGTTAGTCCTTGCCATAAACCTTTTTTTATCAAATCGGTATTTTTATGTTAAAGATATAATATATGATTTTTGAAATGAAAATGCCTGAAAATGTTCCATTTTATATTTTAGCGTTCGTGCAAAATGATGAAATTGTAGTTTACCATTTGCATATATATATTTTTGGGCAAATTGCATATATAAATAAAATTCAAACTTCGTTCGAAAAATTACGTTATTTCACTATTTGACACAACTAACAGAAGTTTGCCGATACAATTAGACCTTATTAAAGGTAAAGTTGTTGACTAAAAAAATAAAAATGGAACAATAAATGAGAGCGTTAATGCCGTCCATGAATATATATAAGTGGGAAGTAAAACAGGATTGGACATAATTCTCCACATAATACTAAAAATAGTTTTGGTCAAACAAATACTAAAAATAGCATGTCCTTATATGGCAAGCTTTTATGTGTAACTATAATAGATATCATAGATGTTACAACAACAACAAACAAGCATATTTTATGTTCAAAAAAAAAAAAACAACAACAACTTGTTCACAATTAGTATCATAACGTTATGAAAATAAAATAATAAAAAACATTATATTTAATTATTATTTTGAAAACAAATTGTCAAATTATTATTTAAACATTTTAAATGTATATTATACTACATAATTTTCCAAGTGTCATGTTTATTGTTATATTTGGTTTTAATCTATTGGAAATGAATTTTTTGAGATTCGATTCATATTACAACGAAATAATCATGTAACATAACTTAGATTAAAAAGAATCATGTATAATATGGATGAAAAATAAAACTAAACCAAATCACAATTAACTAACCTGAGCCAAACTAAAAAGCATTTCTACTGAGATTTTTCATATGAGTCTCTCATATTTAAATATAAATATATATATATATATATATATATATATATATAATTAGATGGACTTCTTAAATAGTAGAGAAATACATCCAATTAAATTTATTTATTTCAATGTTAGAGACTCATGTGAAAAACTTATAATGAAAACACTCTAATGAATCAACAAACTAAGCCCAAAATCAAGAAACAATTAAAAAAGAATTTGTCCGGTTTATAATCAAAAACAATCCACGTGTTTCCAATCATCTCCTACATCAATGGAAGTACAGCTTGGGCTTTCGTTACTCATACATCATACATTGTACCTTGCTATTTTTCCTAATTTGAATTTTATTCGGCTTTTTTATTTAAGTTGTCGCTATATATTTAACTTACTCATCATTATCCATGCTCTTGAGAAACTATATACATAGGCACGCACACACACACATGTATATATATGTATATTGGATAGGAAGCAAATTAAAACACAAGAAACTAAATATTTGCATCAATGAAAAGAACATGGGCTCCTCCTAGTCCAGTACGTAGTCCTATGTTGATGTATATGTTCAATGAACCATAACATACAGACCACACTTGTTTTTTTTAAAATATTATAAATATATATTATATTGTTGAAAACAAAAACAAAAAAACTTCAAAAATATTTGTAATTCATAACTACGTACAATGTTTAGGTACATGTACATAAACTTGGATTCGACAAATAATTGTTATAGTCCACATTCTAGAGTGGTTTAAAAACAAATCATTTCAAAAAGGAAAATATCGACAAGAAGATTATCCGTACCGATGACCAAAAACAATTCAGAGCTTGAAGGAATAGGTCAGATAGTCAAATTTCAGTTACATGTGGAATTTATAATATCAATGGGGAGATAGCTTGATATTTTGATCAATAGATCAATTTCAATTAATAAAAAAAAAAAATGAAAGTTTTAAAAGCATCTCCAACGAGAATATATAATTCAGTATCTAAGTATTAAAAAAAATATAAAAAGAAGAAAGAGAATCAGAGACAATTCTTATTTAAGTGATTTAAGAGACGCTTCTCTGACTTTTAAAGACATGTGGCATTTGGTGAATGGTTTACATTTTTTTATTTTTAAAATTTAATTATTTATTAAATTATATCAATAAAATATATGAAAAATATGTTAAGAAGAGTTTCTTCCTGTTGGAGATGGTCTAGAAGTCTCGTTGATGTTGTTTGGGCAGTTAAGTCAGAGTAAACACCAAAAAGGGAACAAAGCTACATGGTACAGATCATTCATCAGCTTAAAGAATCTTTCTTGTCTCTCTTTTTTAACTAGATTGTGATCTTTTGGGCTTTGTGTCCAAATAATTAATTATTATTAATCTATTAATTAATTCGATTTTGTAACATAACCTTTCATTAGTGTAAGAGACAACTGAAATTATCTTTCTTCCGGGTTCACTGAATCTTTCTTGGGCTAAAAAGGTGGGTGGGTTCATAAGAATTAGAGATTCGATAATTTACTGTCTCTGTTTCACAAAGAGTGTCATTCTGACATTTTTCACACAAATTAAGAAAAACTTGTAAATCTCTTTTCTGCCCTTTATTAATACACCAAAACAGTTTCTCTCTCTAATTAATAGGTTAAAAGAGTGAGGATAAAACTGAGATTTAGTTTTAAAAACTGCATTGAAAACATAAAGTGACACTCTTTGTGAAACAAAAATCAAGAGTCAAAATGACACTCTTTGTGAAACGGAGGGAGTACTAATTAACCTCGGAAAAAGAGACGTCAGTTACAAACCAGACTCGCTAATTGTTCAACAAATGTTTTCGGTTAATCAAGTGGGGTTTCTTTATGTTTGTTGGCTTTATTTTTAAATTTAGTAGAGTTATTTCGTGGAGACAATGAGAATAATATCGAATCGGGGCTGTTTTAGGAGGAGACATACGGATATTAATCAAATTGGAGAATTCAAGATTGTGTTATGGTTTTATTTTTGTTATTTAAGTCTTAGCTCAGCTATTTTTTTTATCGTAAGTGAATTTAATCGATTTTATTCATAGTTGTTTACTATGATTAATTAGTAGTTGGAGATTCAAAAGCAAAACTTATCCTGTTAAATTGTTACCAAGGTGTATGGAGCAAAACTGATTACTACTATTTGAAGCGACTGTACTCTATAATATCAAAACAACTTCTTAAATCCAAAGCCATTGGACAAAAAAATCTCAAAAGTCTAATATATATTTCCGACACAACAAACGTTTGCGTATATATGAACTCACTAAAAGTTTAACACACTGCACTAGTTTATAGTAGTATATTACAAAAGCATGAACCGAAATTTCAGATACCACATGAACAAAACTCAGAAAACGTGTTTACTTTTTGTACTCGCTAATTCAATCCGAATTTTGATTTTCTAAGAAATAATCAAATCTTGAATCGTCGAGAAATATCAAACTTATCAAATTTCGTTATGAATCGTCTCGGAACTCAATTTTTTGACGCATCTATTTATTGTGCTGTGGCTCATATTCCTGCAATAAACCAATCAACTGGATCAGCATGGTTAAAACCAAATTCGGTCTAGTCTAACCGGTTGCATTGCCAACTACTACATATATGGTTAAATCCATATTCTATTCTTTGTTGGTTTTACCTCCAATTTTTTAAATAATTCTCTTGCAGTTGGTGCAGATACGATGATATATCGAGCGGCTGGAAGAATAAATCCCTCCTCGACAGCTTTGTCGATAAATGATAACAAGGCATTGTAATAACCATCAACATTTAATAAACCGACCTGCGAGGAAAAGAATCTCAAATTTTAACAATCAATCATCGATTAATTTCGTTTTTTCTTTTCTTTTAATATACATATATAGTATCAAACTAACCCGGTTTACATTACATACCGGTTTATCATGTATACCAAGCTGTGCCCAAGTTATCACTTCAAGTAGCTCCTCTAGTGTACCATAGCCACCTGATGATAGGTAAGACTCGTTGAATTGGTCAAGTGGGCACCGCACGAATGGTAAAATTGCGGAAGATATATATATATATATTTTTTTTCACTTTCATTTTTGACCTCTTAAGAAAAGTCAACATCTGAATTATTGATAAGTACTTCTCTTCTCTTTGGTACTTTTTAAGTCAAAGGTCAAACGTTAGTGCACTAATGATGATCACAACAATTTGCTAAAACAATTACCATTTTGTCCTTCTCAGGATATTTGCACCCCTAGCTTTATTTATAGTAGACTAATAATAATACGAGTAATACCCAAAAAAGAAAGAAAAAAAATTATGCAACCGATAATATGATATTTCCACGTCTGTTCAAAAAATATTAATTTCTAGATATAATCGAAAACATTAAAATATCTCAAATTGGACAAGAAACAGATGTGCCTTTGTCGACATATATAAATTTTCACTGCTTTTGGATGTTGATGGATCAAGAATTTGTTTTTATTTTCCCTTTATTTTAAAACTATTTATCGTGATTCTTTTGATTCTTTGACTCCTGGGATCTTCCACACACTCTTTTAAAGTAAGTGTTCTGTATGATGACAAAACAAATATTAAAGCACTAACATACACAAATGTTAGGAATAAAAGCACCTCACCACACATCTAACTAATTAACTTTCAAACTATTCAGCGAACACGAACAATCACGTATGTTTTTTTTTCTATAATTAAGGAATTTTGGACCTATATTCAAACTAGATTTTGAAACATATAGATTAATTAAATATTCTTATAATCAAAAATATCTATAAATAAAATTTTATTTTCATATTATATGTTTTTGGTACATGGTAAACACGAGGCCGAATCCGAATCCAATATTCGGTTTAAATGAATGTGTTGTTATGAAATATTTCAGAATCATACATTGTAAGTCGAAATTTAGTGGGAATGTAAAAGTTTTCATAAATGAGGTAGAAGAAAGAGAGACGCCAGAGAGAAAGACATTACCAGGCAAAGCAATGAAAGCATCGGAATGCTTAGCCATCTCAGCTTTTCTCTGATGCATGTCTGCAACTTCCCTCACTTCTCCTACTGTTTCTCCAGTTATCTTTTTGTATGTGAGAAGAGAAATAGAGAGAGAGGGACAAAGAGCATTATATATCATTACTAATACTTATATTATTCCTGTTTTATAATGAATAAGCCAATTATTATACCTCTTGCAGCATGAGGAGCTTGGGGATGATTCTGCATCATAGGATTAAAAACCATACTTTTTATATCATGAAATTCAAAATAACATATAAAAAAACAGTGATGATAATTATAATGCAAAATTATTTATTTAATTACCCAATAACATGACGACCACCATCATGAACGGCTTGAGAGACCAAACCCATCAAACCTATGCTCCCTCCACCATAAACAAGATCAATGTTCTTCAAAACCTATCCATCAAAATTTGGTATACACAAATCCGAATTAATGTCTCTAGTGATAAAGAATTTTCATTATACAATTTTTTTTAGAATCTTTAAAAACATCTCATTATTAACAAAAAAAACCAGATACTGGGAAAAAAAATTGTATAATGCATAATATTTTACCATTTCTTTGCCTAAGCCAATGGCTGCATCTTGATAACTAGCTTTTTTGCCATTGCTACTCCCACAAAAGACACAGATGCTCTTAAACCTTGAACTCTGTTTCTTCGCCATCTCTCTAATTTTCCCCTCTTCATCCTCCATTGTAAAAGTCTCACTCAACCTTTTTCTCTATCTTTGTTTGTTAATGATTCTTATGAGAAGAGAAAGGAATATTTTTATTTGTAGACAACTCGTATTATTAGTTACCTGACCTCTCTTCTTCTGTCCAATCCTTTTTTCTTTCTTTTTTTTGGACAATCCTTTCCTTACGTTCTGCTTTTTTTATAGCGTGGATTCTCTTTCTGAGATCTTAGAGAGAGAGAGAGAGAGAGTGAAATTAGGCACGTGAGGAAGGTGGACACACGTGTATACCACTCTTTGGCCATTGCTTTTTCTCCGATTCTAACTGATGGCACAAGTGGCGATCGCAAGAGCGGGGTATCATTTCTCTATTACAGTATTATTTTTTCTTTTCCTTACATATTTGCAAATTGCAACTATATACTGTAGTATTTAGTTTTATGTTGCGAAAATGAAAGACAGAGGCTGATCTTTTTTCTCTTACCTTTTTTTTTGGTCAAAGGCTTCGTACTCCCCCTTGAAAAGGAAAAACACACACGATAATTAACATTAAAAACAGAAGTAGTAATTGCTATTACAAATTTACAATAACCACTCAGCAGTTCCCATATATATTGTTTGGATAAAGAGATAAGCATACTAACAAGCTTACAGTACGTGGCAAAATCAGAGCCGGGTAGCAGCATACTAGTTTATTATAAACTCAAATATGTATGTCATTATCACATTTGGTGGTGTCACGTTAATACGACGGATTTCGCTTTTGCGTTGTCTAGTCCTAATTCCTAATCCAAATTTGTTATTGCACAACAACAAGGTGAAACCTAGAATAGTATCCTCCAATAAAATAAACATGTATAAATATAACAATAAACAAAAGTTTCCGAAAAACTTGTCGCAGTCGAAAACATATTTTGATTTGACATTTAAATTTTCTAGATTCTAAACCATTCATGCATGCATACTAAAGTGTTATTCGAATTTGGAACCGTAATACGATACACTAATTGTGTTAATCATACTATGTTTTGGAATTTTTTTTTTGTTTGGAAAGATCGGTTTTCCACCTACTAGTACTAGTTATATAAACCATCCGACGACTATGGACCATTCAGCCCGACTTCTTAAAAAGTTGTTGGATATATAAAGTGACGAATAAATATGGAGAAACAAGGAAAATATATAAATATTAATTAGATAGTGGAAAAGTTCGTAAAAGCTCTGAAGACAAGTTAAAATTTAAATGGGACGATCCTTATCCTCATCTTTTGAGGCCTTTATGTGATCATCTATCCTCAGCTTGTTTTTTTTTTTGGAAAGAAAGGAAAATTATTCCCCGAGATACCATATTTTATGACTACATAGAGTGATCAACAATAAATGTAAACAAAAAATGATTGCTTTATTCTTTATTATATCAGTTATTCAAACTAAGAGAATATCAATATAACATTTTTGGTAAGAAAATTAATTAGAAGCAAAGAAGCTGTAGACCTTTTATTTTGAATGGGTAAATATAGCAGGAAATAAAAAAATAGTGTATATGAGAGATTTGAGGTCTTTCATCTGCTTTTTTTAAAAAAAATTATCTGTTATTATAAGGGAAATTTATTATACGAATAATTTGTACTTTTTATTATGTTTTTTTTTACTCTTATCACAAAAAGGACATACCTAATGTACATTCCATTTGGGCCTGACCATTGGGTTTACTTAGTATGAAATTTGAGCTGACTTATCGTTTTAAATATGGGCTGTTGGATCCAAAGTGTTTGATCAGATGATTCAACCAATTGGTATACTTTGACCGGTCAATAGCGTAATTTCCTGATAAATTGACCAACTTCCGTACCTGTAAATTTAAATACGTTGGTTGAGATTTGAATTTTGAAAATTATATAGTACATATATGATCTCGTTGGAAATTAAAAACAAAAAAAATAATAATTGTAAGACCAGTCATTTTCCCTTACCCAAAACATAACTATACAATTGCAACCAAATATTTACGAAAAAAAAGAATAAAAATATACGGACTAAACGAGTGGCTAAGCAACATGTTACTGCAAAGCAAGCTTTCAGAAATCAAATACTAATCTCATAATTTTTTTAGGGGGTGTATTTTTTTCTATCTTTTTTGCTTTAAGGGGGTTGTATGTTAATATAAAAATATTACTAAGACAAACTTCCAAATCCATAAATAATTTATCTATTTACTCATATAATAAAATGTTAAAAGCTCGGTTTTACAGAAATGAACTCATTTTTCAAATTTTTTTAAAAAGAAGTTAATGCCTTCGAACTTGAGGGGTCTCTTATACAAAAAGATGCATAGTAAAAGAACCTCATCTTTGATCTCGAGGGCCTTTGTGATTAAAAAATAAGTATGTGTAGGCCTCTAGAAACTTTCTTGAATTGGAGAGACTTGAACCGAAATATTGGTGTTTTTTTTTTAATTTTTCATGGTAAACGAAAAAGTCAAAAATATTAATTTAAAGCTCAGATATCAACTTCGAAGGTACTCCATATTATTAACAAACGTTACGCTGATTCGCCAACGTCTTTCAGAAAGTTGCTTAAAAGCCTTCTTCTTCGATAATATCTTTTTATTTTCTTCTTAATAATGTATTTTAATCCGTTTTTCACATTGAATTTCTCATTTCTAGACATTATTTTTAGAGATTCACCAACCTTTTGTTTGAATTATGACACTATATAAGCATTTGAAACCAGCCACGATCCCTACAATACAATCTGTATAACCAAAAGCAATAAAAGATTTAATACAAATCAAATATCACCATTGCATCAAACCGGAAGACTGAACCGGAAATGAAGATAATCCGAAACCCGGGTTTTCTCTTTCTCTTCTTTTATCTGCTTGGGTTTCTTGGCGATTCACCGGTGGACGCCGCAGTGAAGAAGTACCAATTCGATGTACGTACTCGATTCCCGGTGAAAATAAACCGGAACACAACTTTTACGGTTTAACTAAACCGGCTTATATATTTGAGTTACAATCTATGTAGGTTTTTGTATACTACTAACGTTTGGAATTTGGAACAGGTTCAAATGAAGAACATAAGCCGGTTATGCAATGCTAAACCGATTGTCACGGTAAACGGAATGTTCCCTGGACCGACGGTTTACGCAAGAGAAGGTGATCGAGTCATCATCAACGTCACCAACCATGTACAATACAACATGTCCATCCATTGGTAATCTCTCTCTTTCCCTACGTCTCAAATCATTTTTAATGTGAACCAGAAAATTCAACGGCTTGTTTTTATAGGCATGGGCTTAAACAGTACCGGAACGGTTGGGCGGATGGTCCAGCATACATAACTCAGTGTCCGATGCAGACCGGACAGAGTTACGTTTATGATTTCAATGTGACCGGACAACGTGGAACTCTATGGTGGCACGCACACATCCTCTGGCTACGAGCTACCGTGTACGGAGCTATCGTCATCTTGCCTCAACCGGGAAAACCGTATCCGTTCCCACAGCCATACCAAGAAACCAACATAGTCCTTGGTTAGCATGAATAATCTGAATCGGTTAAGCCTGGTGTGGTCTAATCTACCGGAATTTTTTGTTTTCCTCATTTCCCCGTTTTTTTTGTTTTTTTATTATAAATTTGATTGTAGGAGAGTGGTGGAACGGAGACGTTGAGACGGCGGTTAACCAAGCCAACCAGTTGGGCTCACCGCCTCCGATGTCGGATGCTCATACCATAAACGGAAAACCTGGACCGCTCTTTCCGTGTTCCGAGAAACGTAAAAAAATTCAAAAGCTTATAAAACCGTTTTTTACCGGACCGGATCTTGGATCGTTCCAATTATAAAATTCAATTTTTTTCTTTGTATAGACACATTCGTGGTAGAGGTCGAAGCGGGCAAAACGTACCTTTTAAGGATTATAAACGCGGCTTTAAACGACGAGCTCTTCTTTGGGATTGCGGGGCACGACATGACCGTGGTTGAAATCGACGCGGTCTACACCAAACCGTTCACAACCAAAGCCATTTTACTCGGACCAGGTCAAACCACAAACGTTCTAGTCAAAACCGACCGCTCTCCAAACCGCTACTTCATGGCAGCTAGTCCGTTCATGGACGCTCCAGTATCAGTAGACAACAAAACCGTAACCGCGATTCTTCAATACAAAGGCGTACCAAACACGGTCATACCGATTTTACCAACCCTTCCTTTGCCCAACGACACGTCATTTGCTTTGGACTATAACGGAAAGCTCAAGAGTCTCAACACACCAAATTTTCCGGCTCTTGTACCTTTAAAAGTCGACAGGCGACTGTTCTACACGATCGGGCTAGGCATTAACGCGTGCCCGACCTGTGTGAACGGGACGAATCTCGCGGCTTCGATAAACAACATCACCTTCATTATGCCTAAAACCGCGCTCTTGAAAGCTCATTACTCCAACATCCCGGGAGTTTTCAGGACGGATTTCCCCGACAGACCACCCAAACCGTTCAACTACACCGGTGTGCCACTCACGGCTAACCTCGGGACATCTACGGGGACTAGACTGAGCCGGGTTAAGTTCAATACGACGATTGAGCTCGTCTTGCAAGACACCAATCTCCTAACCGTTGAGTCACACCCTTTCCATCTTCACGGCTACAACTTCTTTGTAGTTGGAACCGGCGTTGGAAACTTTGATGCCAAGACAGATCCGGCTAAGTTCAATCTCATTGACCCGCCAGAGAGAAACACCGTTGGAGTACCCACCGGTGGTTGGGCTGCCATCAGATTCAGAGCTGATAATCCAGGTATGATCTATCAATGCACAATATAAGATGATGATCATATGATAAGCAGATCAGCTGATCAATGCATAACGTTGCTGCAGGTGTTTGGTTTATGCACTGTCACTTGGAAGTCCATACAATGTGGGGTTTGAAGATGGCTTTCGTCGTTGAGAACGGGAACACACCTGAGCTTTCCGTTCTACCACCGCCCAAGGATTACCCGTCATGCTAAGAATCTGAAATCGGAACACATTTCTCGCTTCTTCGTCTTATTTGTTTAAGTCGCTGATGATATTCTTTGTCATTTGTATTTTCACTTCTGTTGATTTGTGTCTGAGATTGTTTCTTGTGGGGCTGCACAATAACACCCCGAAATTGCATTAAAAAAATGTAACTAAAATGTTTTCCGACAAGATCTCTTGTTTATCGTTTCCCGGTTTCTGCAATAAGTTGAAGAACCTAAAACCATCAAATCTCTTAGCAAGATACTACGAGAAAGATGAAAACTTTTGAAAAAAAAAACAGAGTATCTTCAAGAACAAGAAAAAAACAAAGCTAATCTGCTTGATCATCGAGGTTATGATCTTTCTACCTAAAAGTGAATAAAAAGAGAAGATAATACTAGTAGTTTTGCTTTAAAACAGAGCAGTTTGATCGATGATGGATCGAGCTGACCGGTTCTTGCTAAACTGCTGGTGTTGCTTGATCCTTTGGTTTGCAGCATTCTGATTTCTTCTTGAAGTTGAGCCTCCTGGTGAAATTCTTCCAGCTTTTCTTCGACCTCACCAGCTTCTGAAGCTCTTGTTTCATGTTCATACACTCTTTTTCCAGCTCAGAAACCCGTTCTCTCACGTTCTCACCTCGGGGTTTAAGTAAAACCCCATTCCCTCCATTTGGGATCTCGGGGTTGTCTAGATTCTCAGAGACAAAGAACCAGCCCGATACAGATGTCCTTAGCCTAAGCTGTTCGAAAAAGAGAACCTGAACAATCACCCTAAGAGGCAGCCTCTCGTTCTGAGCCGCGTGCGTGCTAGCTTCCAACGAGAGCTTCTGGCAATTCATGAGCCTGCATATATGCTCTCTCTCAGAATCCGTAATCCACGGATGCGCCTGCAAATCTTTGCGATTAAATCTCAAAATCTTAAATACATCTCTACCGATTAAATATCAAAAACAGCATTTTTTATTACCTTCAAGTACACGTCGATTGCATGATAAACTCCATCATCTAGTGGTCTTGCATAGTCAGGGATTGCAGCAGCGATGGCTTCGAACTTGGCCAGCTTCAGGTTAACATCGGGTGCCACCTCAGCGAGATAACCGTCCACAAGAGTTGCTACTAACGTTGTTGGAGTTAGCAGATCCGCTCCATCTTTCCCCAAATGTCCTTCTTCGATGATGCAAGGAGAAGGGACGATCCCTGCTTGTTCGGTTGAAGAAACAAACTGTTCGATCATCCTCAACACGCACTCTACATCGTAAAGCGTTTCAGAGTATCCCATGTTTGGTATAAGAAGATCCACTAGAGCAGCTTGGTCCAGTTGATTCCCAATCCTTCTCTCTAGATTCTCCCTCGAGGATTGGCTTGCGTGCAGCACCATCGCGGTCTGAAGCAGCCTGAGAAGAAACTTGGTCGGGTTTACTCCTTTCTTGCTTGGAAGCAATCCAACAATCTCTTCGAGAGCATCCTTTTGTTCTGCCTCAGAAGGATTCGGTGTCTCAATCACTTGCTCATCCATGCTCACTTGCCTATTCATCAGAGGAACATGTTTCCTCGTGTAGTACATAACCGCCATGGCGATGTTCTCGAGCTTCATGCCTCGTGCTTCAATAGCGGTGATGAGCCTTTTGAAGAGAGGCAAGCTAAGGAAAGAAGCGTCATCAAACCACCAATCTTCACCGGTAGGTTGCAGCATCTTTCCGGCCGCAGAGATGCCGTTCCATAAATGCGATTCATCTTCCGAGTTCTGCACGCTCGTTGCGCTCTTTCCTCCTCCCACGGGCCAGTTGAAAAGGCTCGGGTCAGCACATGCTTTGATAGCTAAAGAATCAACGCACCTCGAGATAATGTGAAGATCTTCAGCGTAATCAATTACTTCCTCGCACGTCTGGAGAGCTTTGATCGAGTCCGTCCAGTTCCCAAACACTTCGTTGAGGAAAGTCTCAGTCATACCGACAAGATTGCCTTCTCCATAGTTATCAGTCATCTCAAGGTACTCAGCTGCACATCTAAGGCTAACAACATTGAAAGCAGTGAGCTCGATTTTCACGCCGTAGCAGAATTTTGTTATAAGCTCGAACGTTTTGCCGCCTCCCGGTATCTCATCTAAACCCAGAACGCAGCCCGATCCATCATCAGCTGAAGACTCTTCGATTAGCCTCTCAAGAAGGCCACTTCTAGAGAGCAATGGGAACTACACCAAATCAAGGCGGACATTACACAGTTAGAAGAAAACAACTTCGTTAACCATCAGGCTTTTCACATTATCTATGCAATCACATCAATTCTAGAAATAAATAAAAGAAGTTTAAACCTTGTGGAGATGAAACTTCATGTCTCCAACTTCTATGGTAACATCACTCACGAGTCCTGTGGTACAAAGCCTGTAGACGATAGACATAAACATCACCCCAGAAAATCGATTACAGAGATCGTTATGAACATTGCAAAAGAATATTTTTGTGTGGAAATTCCATTAAAAGCAAGCGATTCAATCCGTCTCGGTGTCAACATGGAAAACATGAAATCGGGAGAAATTAGCTACATTGATGAGAACCCATCTCCATTTCAACAAAATGCCAAGGAAAAAACACGAGAGCTTAACACGAAATCGAAAGAAGATAGCGACATTGATGAGAAACCCATCTCGATTGCAGACTAAAAACAAAAGACCCATAAGTCGATTCATCTAACTAAGGGAGGTAAAATGGATAAATGGAGTACCAGGTTTGGCCTTCGCGGTGGAAAGCTTCGGATTTGGAGCCAAGTCTCATAAACGCCATTTTGGAAGAAAATGAATTTCAGAATCTGAGTTCGTAATGAAACAGAGTAGTGACAACTGAGAAGATGGGATAGAAGAGAGAGAGTAAGAGACGGTAGTAATTGCCGGACAACGATCCTCATCTCTTATTTTAGCAAATTCTACAGAGAGAGAACGAGTCTCTAGCAGGAGAGTGAGGAGAAAAAGAAGGCCCTCCTTGGACTCGTGAATTTTTCGCCTCTTGAAAACTTCAATCTTCATCTGTTTCAGCAATGGAAACCCCCCCCAAAACCGGCATTTAATTTCGCCGGCTGGGCCGGTTTAATATTTTCGGTTTTCCAAGACAACAATACATATCAAGAAAAATACCAGTCGACTTACCAAATTTTTGTTCTCCGCATATGTACTGTATATTCATTATTTGATTTTTGTTTTTGGTATAACTTTGTTTCATTTTATAATTTCCCTTTTCAAGGTATCGCAAATACATATCAATTTTATAATAAGATAAATTACGTGTTTACTACAGAAAAATACATATTATTTAGGCCCCCATATGTCATGTATAAATGTTTTTTTTTTTTTTTTTGCGAAAGGGTTTCATGTCATGTATAAATGTTAGGCAACAACTCTTTGTCACCTAACATAGCCTTCAATTTCTTAACCACAAATTGTAAAAATAAAAGTCATACTCAAAATGGAAACACTCGTTGAGATCATATTAAGAAAATTCTTAGGTTGTATGTAAAGTTTTATGAATATTTAAACTGTACGTATGGCATAATATGCTTTATTTATTGACTTCATGTTTAGTTAGAGTTTACCAACATAGTTTAAGTAAGTTAACACAACATGCAAAAGTTGATATAATAAGCGATAGACTAGTTTTATACTCCAGCTATTCGTTTTTTTTTTTGTTACTAAAGAATATTCTAACTATGCTTGTTGATAATGGATCATTTTTGAAACGCTAGGAAATTCCCAACACCACGCTTAATTTTACAAAATTGGTTTCATTTTTCTATACAAATTTTATACTATCAAAAACTAATTAACAATCACGAAATTGTTTCTTCTTTTTCTTTTCTCTCTACTCTTAACCTTTAATGGTGAAGAAAGAAAGTCTGTTTATCTGCCAAGCATTTGTACTTTTCTGGAATTTTGGATTCTGGGATTGATCCAAAAAGCTGCTCTCTTTCATTATCGGTATGTTTTTTTTTTCTATTTTCTATAAAATCTAAATTCTTTCTATGTTCAGATGTTCTTCTCATATTTTTGTTCGGTCTTAACTTAGACTTGCTGTTTTCCGATTAAATAATGTGATGTTTCATTGTCGTCTTCTGCTTACTGGGTTTTACCAACTCTTACCATCAATTTTCTATGCGACTTTTTGTTATTTTCATCAGAGGAAAACAAAAAAAAGAAAGCAAGTGGATTGAAGTTTCCAGAAATTAATAACAAACAAGTTTCTAGGATTGTTTCTAGGGAAAAGCAGAGCTTTGAAATCGTGATTTTGACTAAAAGTGAATTTTTGGGTAGAGGTTTGTGCAAGGGATTCCAAAAATGGAGTTGTAGTGGTTGCAAACGGAACCGAGATTCGAGCCGAATCAGATATTTTCCTGGATCTGTTGAAATTCCGGCGACTACAAAGTTTCCGAATGGGAGAATTCCGGCCATAATCAAAGAATTCCGTTTAACTGAAATCTAGCAGAACAGAGTAACTTTCCGGTGAGAAGTAGACTTTTTTCTTGGTATTGTAAAAAACAATTCCTCATTTTTCTTAATCTAAATTGCGTCTCTGGTTATTCAGTTTTGCATTTCTTGCTAAAGCTTGGGTTTTTGGTAATTGCAGAACTGAAAAAAAAAAATGGAGAAAAGCTTAGATTCAGAGCTGTGGCACGCTTGCGCCGGCGGGATGGTGAAGATGCCGCCGGTAAATTCAAAAGTATTCTACTTTCCTCAAGGCCACGCCGAGCACGCCTCCTCCACCGCCGCCTTCGATTTTCCTCACCTCCCTCGGATCCCGCCGTTGGTTCTCTGTAACGTTACCTCCGTCAAATTCCTCGCAGACCCCAAGTCAGACGAGGTTTACGCCAAAATCAGTTTGATTCCAAACTCTTCAGGGACCGGGTTTGATCAAGAACAAGTGTTTGACGGCAATGTTAAGCAGCCACCGGTTTCTTTTGCTAAGACGCTGACTCAGTCTGATGCTAACAACGGAGGCGGATTCTCCGTGCCACGGTACAGCGCAGATACGATATTTCCCCGGCTAGATTACACGGCTGACCCGCCGGTTCAGAACATCGTAGCTAAAGACATTCACGGCGAGACGTGGAAGTTCAGACATATATACCGTGGGACCCCGCGCCGCCATTTGCTGACGACGGGTTGGAGCAATTTTGTTAACCATAAGAGACTCATGGCTGGAGACTCCGTTGTGTTCTTGAGAGCGGTTAGTGGCGATCTCTGCATCGGGGTTAGGAGGATGAAGCCCCACCGTGAGTTGATGACAAAATCTTCCAGCGGTTTGTCGGATTCTTATTTCTCTGCGTTTATGAGTAAAAATGGAAACGGTGGTTGCGGTTCGAGCGTTAACGCTGAGTTGGTTGTTGAAGAGGCTTTAAAGGCCGCGAGTGGGAAGGCGTTTGAGGTGGTTTATCACCCGAGGCTGAGCACACCGGAGTTTTGCGTTATGGCAGGGACGGTGAGGCAAGCAATGGAGGTTCGATGGTGCGGTGGGATGAGGTTTAAGATGGCGTTTGAAACAGAGGATTCGTCGCGGATCAGCTGGTTTATGGGAACCGTTTCAGCGGTTAAACCGGCGGATACTATCCGCTGGCCCGATTCTCCGTGGAGACTTCTTGAGGTGGCGTGGGACGAGCCCGGGATGCTGGAAAACGTTAAACGAGTGAACCCGTGGCTCGTGGAGCCTGTCTCTAGCATACCTGCTTTGGACCTCTCGCCATTTTCACCACCGTTTAAGAGGCCTAGACTGCTTCAACCACCGGATTTCTCAATCGACCCCAACGAGTTTCCGGTTCCAAAATTCGCCTCGAACTTATTCGGGTCAAGAAACTTTCTATTCGAAAACCGCAACAACAACAACAACAACAATGTTCCTGTTAGCATGCAGGGAGCCAGGCACATTCAATTCGATATACCGTTAACCCGATTCAACAATTCCAAGCTTCTATCATCCGCTAGACCCGTCTACGCAACTAACCTAAGCGATAACAACATTTCTTGTTTGCTAACAATGGATCAAAGCAACTCGATCAAGAACAATGAGAAGTCGAAACCGCCGCAGTTTGTTCTTTTCGGAAGGCCAATCCTCACCGAGCAAGAAATCTCACTCCGTCTTGAGAAAACATCTGACCTTTGTACTTAGAGACAACTAGTCACTGTAAAGTGTTCGTGGAGGCTGAGGATGTTGGTCGGACACTAGACCTATCGGTTCTCAGATCTTACAATGCGCTCCGCGAGAAGCTCGGCCAAATGTTCAAGTTAGAAAACCCGGTGATGCTAAATAACGTCATGTATTGCGATAGTAAAGGTGTATTCAAACCCGTAACAGATCATGAACCGTTCAGGTGCGTGTATCACATCCCAAGGCAGACCTTGTCGTTGTTTGGAATTGGGGAATTGATTTTTTTTCTTTCTATTGCGTTTGTTTTTGCAGGGAGTTTGCGAGAACGGCTCGTAGGTTAAAGATTTAGATGGATTCAACAACGTCCAAGTAATCAGGAACTATTAGCTTAGGAACTTGTTTTTTTTTTTGGAAAATCGGACCGGTTCAAACGTACCAAGCGGTTTGGATTTAAAGGCATTTTGCACTGATGCGAGATGGGATATTCGGAATAAGCGTAGCTTTTTACGGATTAGCTTTAACTTATGCCATGTGTATATACCGAACATCATCAGCTTGTTAATTTATTGTCTTGGATTTTAGAAACTTTAGGTTATTTTTGTAATTTTGTAAGAATCTGGGTTAAAAAAAGATTTTTTTCATGACAATTTAGTTACTCTAGCTCTGGTTTTAGTTCTGGATGTACTTGTTAGAAGCATCTGTTTGTCAGTTAGTTCGAGACATCACGGAGTTTACAATCTCGAGACAAAGATCAACTCGGCAGAACACACGTGCGGAAGTTAGTATGAACAATTATGCAATTAATTGAGAACTAACTCAAGAAAAATATAATTTTGGGATTATGATTAGTAAATAACAAAAAATCAAAGAAAAAAAAAACTTAACAACAAGGACTTCGATCTTCAAGAATTTACATCACCTTCTTAACAAAAAAAAAAACTACAAAAAACAAAAATCAAAGAAAAGAAAATAATGAAAGTCTCTTCTAATGGGTGGAGTTTTGTTCTTGTTACTTCTTCATCAGATGATTGTAGGGATGGATTTTATATGTATATGTACCATGGCCATGGGTTATACTGATACAAGGTGATCTCCTTTGTATCTAAATATTTTTTTTTTATTAGCCGAGTGTTGAGGTTTTAATTCATAGATTCATTTCCTCAGAATATATATTTTGTTTTCGTTATTTACTTATGTATTTTTTTTAAAGGATTTTACTTATGTATATATTTTATTTCAATATAAATAATCCTTATTATTACTTAGGCTAATATCACCCTAATTGGCGTGAGATCATACATATAATTTTTGTTCAGCCGGTACTTTTATGCGACAAATAAATCAATGAAGTCCAAACATAATTAATTAGTATACATAAAAGTACAGAGATTTAAACTCAAACTTATTTTTGTGAACTATATATAGCACAACACTCCAACAGTCCAAAAACCAATGTCTCTTTTCATACCAAACTAAGGGCGCCGCTTGTTTGCCACTTGACTGCATCTCTGTATGCAACAGTGTGATTACCACATTTCCATATTCAACATACATTCCCTAAATTATTCGATTTTGATAGCTCATGCTTCTTTTTTTACCAAACCATTGTTTTCTCAATTTGTTTTCTTTGCACTAGTGCGTATGTTTTGAGCTTTTCTTTACGTGCCAAATGGTTGTATCTATTTTATAAGAGAGAACTCTTTTGAGAAATTTTCATCACATATATATTTTGACGTTTGCGTTTACAGTTTTTACCGAGTGTTTGATAAAAAAACAAAAAAATTACGTTTTTAACATAAACATCAGGTTTTAAGTAGTATATACACATAAATATTTATGTTTTAAACAGATGCAATTTACCAAACTTACGAAGCAAGTAATGCGTAAGGAGTGAAAGAGAATATTGCAACTTTTGGACAAAACATAAATAGAAAAGAAAGAATGAGTACGATGGTGGTGATTGGCGAAGAAAGAAAATGATGCCTAATCTTCGAACTGTTGTTCCAAAAGCATATAGCATAGAGTGGGAGACACAGAAATAGAAATTGTAATAACTTTCGTTGAATGTATCATTATAACTTTTTTCTTGAATAAAATATTAAGAAATTAAATGTCACATCAACTTTTTTAAACGTAATTAAGTTTTTTCTCTTTGATGTTTGTGAAATGGAAAAAAAATGTACAAAACACATCACATCTAAGCTGTAGACTTTTATACATGGCCTATCGTTTAAAGTCGAGCTTTATACATGGTTCAAAACAAGGTCTTCAAAAGACGTGACACTTGGTAGTTGGTATAATGACCATTAAGGTTTTTCACTTATCCGGTTATTGCTTGTTGGTTGGTTGGTTTTTGAATTTTGTTTTTCGAAAATTAATTAACTTGTTGAATTATATAAACAATACATTTCCTTAGTTCAAAGGGTTTTTTTTTTTGTAAATGCTATGATACTGATAACGTTATTAAATGTTTGACCACTTGTCAGTGGATTTCTGTAAAATTATAAGGAAATTTCCACTTTTATTTTAAGGCGCACAAATATAAAATTTTCATTTATCATACCCAAAAAGAAAAGGATAGAGCACGATCAAAACTCCACAAAAATAAAAAAACCAAAAAAACAAGAAGAAATAAGCGAAAAAAAAAGGATATCGAAAAATTCTCCTTCGGACCGAAACTATAACCGATCCTAAACCCCCCTCCCAAAATAAAAATACGAAGTCCACCTTAACCGGATCTAAGTAATTAATAGATTACATATCTATACTACCTATAGAGTTATAATTAATTATATACTTATATTATCTAATCCTGAAATCCAATCTTCTCCCAAATCGCGTTCCTCAATCGCCTTAGATCTCTTCCCTTGGCCGTTCCACCGATCCCTTCGTGCACCGTGAACGAAGATCCTCTCCGCCGCGCTAAATACTCGTGCGGAGGAATCATCCGTCTTCCTCCGGCCGCCGCTGTGTCACCGTCGTTGATATCGTAATCGTCCTCGTCATCGTCCTCGCTGTCGTCGTCTGGGATCACATGGCTCCTATACTCACTCTTGAGAATCTTCGACCAGTCGGGGATATTAACCGGGAGCGAACCGGTCTTTGGCGTTTTCCGGTTACCGGAACCGATTGAATCTCCGGTTTTCGCCGGTTTTCTGCGCAATCGGGAGATTGATATCGATCTCTTCGCGTCAAATGAATTCGGCAATTGATGATCGCCTAAATTGTGAATATCAGACTCGTTGAATTCAAAGACATTCTCGTCGTTTTCTGACATCTCTGGCTCTGGTTGTGGATAGATGTATTGAGGCTTGACAAAAAAAAGCTTCCTTGACGCCATTGATGATGAAAAACAGAGCTCTTGCAAATAAAAACAGAGCAGGGAGAAGAAGAAAGATAGATTTTTTTTTTTGCGAATTTGATTTCAAAATTGGGTTTCAGGGTTTTGATCTGCTTGTCGTCGAAGACTCTCAAATGGTTTTGTGAAATTTTGATCGAAGGTGTTGAGATCATTTTATAGAGAGGTGTGGTAAAGAGATAAGCTCATTGGTTATGTGAAGTTACGACTTAAGCAAGTAAACGACAAACGGACAAAGTAGATAAAAAAGCGAAAGTTTTCAGGTGTGGCCAGTCTCACGTTCTTATCGTGAGCTCTAATATCTCCTGATTCTCACATTTCGTCCATTGTTTTTCTTTTTACTTTTTTTTTAATAACTTTTTTACTAATAACCAAAGGAGAAGTAAGCAGATGTGATATAAATTATGATTTTAATGGAATTTAACGCTCACCTAAAATGTCATTATTTAATTTTAAATTACCTTCAATTTTGTTGAAACTTGTCAATTTCTATTTAAATTTGGGGTTATTAAATTTTATTTCTTTTCAAAGCCCTTTTTAACCTCAAAATATAAAACAACATGCAACTCCTGAAAAGCCAATGTTTTAGTTTTCTTATATAATTAATTAAACTGAACCAAACCGACTCCCTACGAACCGTGATTGAACCAATTTCAACGGGTAACCCATAAGGTTTACGAGCCACCCAAACCTCTTCTGTTTTGGAGTCCTTTTATCGTTCTTCCTCTCCGTCGTCTTCTCAAATCTCTCCCAAGCAAAGCAAGAAGCTTCATCGATCTTTCTCGTGTGGTTTCTTTTTCTTCCTTACTAAAAGGTTTGTGTCGATGTAAACCCTAGTTTCTCCCTTTCAATTGTTACCAAATTTCACCCAGATTGATTATGCGGCGTAAAATCGTTAAATCTTAGATTGGGGAAATTTTTTTATTGCGATGTTATGGAATCCTTCGTTTCAGAGAGGCTCTACGACCCAGTCTGTTTAATTAGAATAGCTATGCGTTTTGCTGATTTGTGCTCTGTTGTGGATTTGGATCTGTAGAGAATGGCTACAGCTACGTATCCGCCTCCTCCTCCGTATTACAGGCTCTACAAGGATTACTCTGAGAACCCAAACTCTGCTCCCGAACCTCCTCCTCCAATTGAAGGAACCTACGTTTGTTTCGGAGGCAATTATACTGTGAGATTCCCCATTTTTCCTACTTTCACATTTCCCCTTTATCACGTCTCGCAATTTGTCGTCTTTGTGACTTAATACTTTTTTCATTTTTTCTTGCTGCAGACTGAGGATATTCTTCCGAGCTTAGAAGAGCAAGGAGTGCCTCAACTTTATCCCAAAGATTCAAATGTTGGTATGTCATTCTTCTAAACTTAATCATACTCATACGTATATTGAAAAAAAATGCTTTTAAGCTTCTAGTGTTGAGGAGGATGGTTTTGCTTAACCCCTTAATTGGAAACTAATCTTCTTACATGAAAAGTGTTGGTTAATATAGTTATCTTTAGCAAGTTATCTTCTTTAAAAGTAGCCTCTTTGTTTTGTTGAAGAGATTCCAATGATCTTGTGTAGATTACAAGAAAGAACTCCGGTCTCTGAATAGAGAACTACAGTTACATATATTGGAGCTTGCTGATGTTCTTGTCGAGAGGCCTTCTCAATATGCGAAGAGAATTGGTGAAATATCTTCAATCTTCAAGAATTTGCACCACCTTCTCAATTCCTTGAGGCCTCACCAAGTAAGAAGATCTCGTTTTCATTTCACAACGTGTTTCATCTGTTTGTGCTTTATTGCTTTTTTTCCTAATCGTTCTCTTATGTCCAGGCGAGAGCAACGCTTATTCACATCATGGAACTTCAAATTCAACAGCGAAAACAAGCCGTGGAGAACATTAAGAGGTTTGTATATGCTTTTAAGTTTTCTGTCCTCATGGTATCAAAGATCAATCTATGAACTTATTAGAGACTCTTTTAAACCTTGTTGGTAGTTCTTCTTGGTTGTTCTAATGTGTTGTAGAGAGTAGAAATAAACGCAATTAATTGGTAATAGTGTTGTTTTGGCTGTGTGCAGGAGGAGAGAAGAAGCACAG
Source organism: Alliaria petiolata (assembly GCA_020283515.1). Lineage (NCBI taxonomy): Eukaryota > Viridiplantae > Streptophyta > Magnoliopsida > Brassicales > Brassicaceae > Alliaria > Alliaria petiolata. The sequence goes on from JAHZTW010000001.1 coordinate 261,518,769, forward strand.
CGACTTCTAAAGGATGCTTTCGTCACTTTAGATGGACAATAGAGTTTCTACCCATTTTGTGTAAAACCTATTTTTCCTGATAAACCCTCGAAGCTTATTTTAACTGTTAACACTAAACCTAGGTTGATCAGCATTTAACCAAGACACTGTATTATATTAGACCATAGTTTACCGGGTTTTTTTTTGTTGAGGAGAAAAGGAATAAACAAAGGTTGATCAGCATTTAATTGATTTGTTTCCATAAAGACATTATTTGGATTTTCAATAAATCTGACCCAATCGGTTAAACCAGATTAAACAACTATTGTCTACGTCAAAAAATATTGTCTAAAAATGTTTATCTAAATATTTAATATTTTTTATATGTCTAAAACTATTTAAAAGTTGGATTTAATATGTTCCTGGTGTATATAACTCATGCAGTTTTATTTCTTTTGAATTTCAATCAGTGTGTTGTATAATAGTGGTATCTTGTTTTGTTAAAAATGTAGCAGTGTTTTTTTGTTTTTGTGATTTCGATAGTAGTATATTGTATGTAAAAATACCTAGGTAGGATTGTCCGCAGGGGAACATAGCCCAGACTCTGTGCACAAATTATTGGATTGTCCAAAACTGAATGACACGTCGGATTATTTCAACCTCTTATTCGGTAAAATAGACACGTCGGATTCTTCACGTGGACTAATAGGGACATGACTTGTTCGGCTTAAATAGTTCTATTAATTAAATACTATAAATAGCAATTGTGGGATTCATATTGTTTCCACTATGACTCATTTTCTTTTTCTATATTTATATTTGTCAACCATTTTCTTTGTCAAGATAAAGCAAAAACCGATGTCCAGAAATAGAAAAAATACAAGAAAAATAAAAGATTAAACATAATCCTATTTTTTAGTTTCAAATGTCTATAGTTATAGAACTAAAAAATAAAGGGTATATAAAAAAAATGAATAAAGGTGGATGAATACAAAAAAAAAAAATTGCGGTTAAAGACTACAGTGGTAGAAATGTCGTAATGTGTGGTTTTTCTAAAATTATCAAAAATTACATATTTCACAAAAAGTATAATTTTGACATATTTTACAGTACAATTTTCTTTTAAAATATTAAAAATTCTATTTAATATTTTATTAATATATTAAACAATTTTTTGAAATTATTATATTAGTTCAATAAAATTAAAACTGGATTTAAAAATATAAAACGATATTGTTTGTAAAATAAAAATAAAACTTTAAAACAATAATTTTTATGAAACGTAATATGTATCTAAGTAACCTTTAAACCCGTGATTAATACACCATTAATTTTCTACTATATAATTAATTCGCTTGGGTTATTGTTTCGCACATTTTAGTTTTTCTTTAACTCGAGTTTGTGTTCAATTGGTAGAATTATCTTTAATTTCTAATAACTACGAGTATAAAATTACATTTGATTAAATACACTGTTGTTTTTATGGAGGATAATAAACGACACTTGGGCCAATAATAGGTGAGATGTCGCTTGTCAGCAAAATCTGGCCCACTGGACGTCATCACATTTTGACATGACCGATCTTTCAGGCGTCAACATCTTGACACGTCATCATGGTCCCCCAATTTTTCATTCTCTTGTTGATGTGAAAATATGAGATTGGACAAAAGATGCCAGATATTTACAACGGTACGTACATTGTATTCTTATCATGTTTGTTTTTTTTTGCTAAAGGTATATACTTATCTTGTTATGTGATACTAATAATTACTGCTATATAATGGACAAAATGAAAATGCAATATCCAATAAACTATATAATATTATTAGAAGAAGGAAATGATATTATAATTGGTAAAACATGTTGGACAATTATCTGATCATAGCAAAACATGTGGGGTCTCGAATAAATCCTCTAGCTAGAGAGGGTCATGTGTAATTATATACTTGTAAATATACATTTTTTTTTTTTTCCATCTGAAAGTATATATATTACCAGTTAAGGAGTAGACTTTACAGAGATAGGCAAAGAGAATCCAATAGGATCTCTAAACACCAGCTTATACAACAACAAAATGGGTGAAGGGACCAGTCAAAAAACAAACTAAAAAATCTCTACTTAGAAAAACCAAAACCCTTGAAACTTAAATCAAGGACTCCTCCATTTGTTTGACAAAGACATTGCCAAGCCAACGCGGAAACGAAACCGCCACATAAGATTGTAAACGAAGATCCAAAGTCACACTTGCGGCAATAAGAGAAGATCCCAGATTGGAAGCTCTTTGTTCAGCACATAACCGCCATTCACCAAAACCATTCAAGGCACGCTTAATTTCAAATTCAAAAAACCTGAAATTTGGTCAAATGTTAGGCTTGTAAACCACACCAACAAACTCTGGAAACTCCAAGCTAAAAATCACATGATTAAATCTATGACTTTTCATGCTTTCAATAGCCTAAAGAAGACACTTCAACTTAGCCTCAACAAGAGAATTTAGATTACTAAACGCCCTTCTACTATGCAGAAGTATCACACCTTTATCATCACGAACAACCCATGCCCCACCAGTTAACCTATTCTCTGAAGACCATGCAATACCAATATTACATTTTAACCAAGGCGCAGGAGGTCTTGTCCATTTAATCTTGCACTTTTGATCAACAACTTTAGTTCTATCATCCATACTATCATTAATAGATTGAGCAAGAAACCATTGAGCAGAATCCGCTTTGATCTTCATAATCGTATCTCTCACATCATAACATAAACCCTCAAACACAAACTTATTTCTATTTTTCCAAATGATCCATAAAATCCAAGGAAATTTTCTCCTAATATCATTCGGGATATTCCGATTTTTGACAACTTTAAAAAGATAACTAAAGTTGACAAAGATAGAATAAGGATGAAAACCAAACTCAGGATTAGGGATGAAAGATAAGGCCCATACCTGTCTTGCAATCGGACATGTAAAAAGCACATGATTTATCGATTCTCCTTCACTGCCACATGTTTGACATCTGAAATCAATTTTCATCCCTCTCCCAATAATTTTGTCAGCCACTGGAAGCGCATCACATAAAGCTTTCCACATAAAAGTTTTAATCTTTGGGGCCGTGCAGATACTCCAAACTTGATTCTTTAGACCATTTAGAGACGGTTGTTGATTGGCTTCAAAATGAAATTGATAATGAACTAATTGTGAAGTAAACCAATAACCAGATCTAACTGAATAAGAGCCATTATTATACATTCATTCCTATTATTATATATAGAAAATAAAAATAAAACACCAATGCATTATATATATGATATTAGATTAATAGCCGAGGAATACTAGTTGCATTACAAGAAATCATGTGTGTTGTATCATTTATTTTATTTGTTAATATCATTTATTGATTGATGCAAATTCAGTTGCATCATTTAAATTAATGACCCTGGAAGTGATGACTCTAATCATTTACATCAGTATTTTTTAATTGATGTTAATATGTATCATTTGAAATAAATGATATTAATATCTTGCATCATTTAAAATAAATGATATTAGTATTTTGCATCAATTAGAATAAATGATATTAAAATTTGCATCAGTTATAATAAATGATATTAAAATTTACATCAGTTAAAATAATTGAGGTAAACATTTGCATCAATTAATATGAATGATGTTAATATTTGTCTCGGTTATAACAATTGATGTTATATATTTATATCATATATTTTAGTTGATACTATTTAAATTATAAATAAATGATATTAAAATTCATGTAAAATTTAAATTTTATGTTAGTTTTTATAATATTATCATTTGGAGATAACTAATCATTTTGTATTTATTATTCTAAGAAATATATGTAAATACATATGTATGATTTAACATAGAAAAAAATATGGTATTGATCTTTTATAGAGGAGAAAGTAGTACTCTTCATCCTTCTTTAGCAATGTGGGACAAATATTTGTTTAGTTAAAATTTTGTTTACATCACTTTTTAGTATTATTTTTAATAGGTGATGCTAATTAAGTTAGTATTAGTATCAATTATTTTAATTGATGCTAATTAAGTTAGTAATAGTATCAATTGTTTTTATTTGATGCTAATCAGGTTAGTATAAATATCAATTGTTTTTAGTGATGCTAATCAAGTTAGTATTAGTATCAATTTTATTTAATTGATGTTAATCAAGTTAGTATTAGTATCAATTGTTTTAATTGATGCTAATCAAGTTAGTATTAATATCAATTAAAAGAACTGATGTAAAATTATATATTTAATGTCAATTTTTAATAAGTGATTCTAAATAGTATCACTAATTTTAATGACATTTTATAAGTGATGCTATCTACCTTTTTCTTGTAGTGTTGGATATAATTCACATCTCCATTGATTTCTGAATGGTGAAAATGCAATTGATCATTATATTAGTTTGTTTTCTGTATATATTTGCATCTATAAGTAATATATGTGTACTATATATATATCCTTAGGAAACCATATGGTATAAGCCAGCCATGTCTAGTCTATAGTATTTCTAGATTAAGAGTTAGTTGTTTGTAATCCGTATGCTTTATAAATATAAACTAAATAAATATAATTATAAATTTATAATAATAGTAATACTCTAACTTTTCTTATATTCTAAACTTGTATGAATTATCATGCCGCGTGCATGCATAGAATATGCATCCATGCAATTACACGTTTACCTAAAAAAAAAGGGTAGATTTTTGTATATATATTCATATAATATGTATATGTAGTATTCACTTTAATCAGCTTACTAAAACAAATTCCAAGTGCAAATTTACTTTATCCACACAAGTGTTTCATAGCTAGTATAAATCTGTTGAAGGTAAGAGAATTCATAAATAGTTTCGAGTCTTCTATGTGTGTTTTTTTCTTTCCGTTTAGTTTTTTTTCTTGCAACTGAATTTTTGAAGTTTGTCTTTTTATCATATTTTAAAATAACTGCCAAATTAAAGGAGCTAGCGTATCTGCAGAACCAATTGCAATTTAAAATAATAGAGTAGTGTGGCCAATTAATTATTGGTGATAAGACCTCTCCATAATTGGGGGGGGGGGGGGGCGGCTTTAGATATAGGGTGGATATATTACAAAGCACAAGTTACCAACAAAAATACAAAAGAAAATAATGTTAACTAAGTCAATAATCGAGCTTTTTATACTTTATATACCCTATATACATGTATAATTGATCTAAATAATGTATAGTTTCCTACGTGACTGAATCAAATCTTCCTCGTTCAGCCGTATTATCGTAATCTTATTTGTTAATAACATATTTTCTACTTTTTGGGATTTCTATTATTTTTTATCGCCGAACAAATAATTGTTGGAAAATGTCATATATTTGCCAAGTGATCTGCGTATTGTACCTATGTAGCTGCTATATTTAAAAAAATGGACTCCTAAACCAATTAATCGATCATTGTACATGGGAATCAATTTCGTAATTTCAACGAAATCATGAAAAAAAAAAACAGAAAAAAACACATGACATCATTGATTTGTCGTGTATCTAAACAAATTACCATGTAATTCAATATTTAATTTCATTTTGGTTTGGTTGATCAAATCATAATATCGTTTAATTTGTGCTTTAAATTGACATGCTAATAAAAAACAATTAACTAGGGCAGACCGTAGACGACTAGACGGAGCTTGGATCACCCTACCCAAACACAAACATATTGATGGATTACGAAAAAATTTACGAGAAACATAGCCATACGATATTGTGGTTAAAAGTACATTCAATAAAAACAATCACCAACATCGGAAGTTAATGTTTAAAACATCGGCCAAGCAAATAATATATATTTGATCGTTTGCAGAATTTAGCTAGTGACTGACATTTAATCCTTACTATCGACTGATGAAACATAATGCCGTCATATATTAAAAAAAATAATGTGAGAATATTTTGTCCATTAATTTACGCGATGTGATAAGTTCACTTTTTAGGTGACAGGTTTTCGAATTTCGATCATCAGGTGCCAATAATTCTGTATAAATGAACTAATCTTCTATATATGCAGAAATAGAATATCGAATTGTCTAGTGACAACATGGTCACTTACTTATTCAGTTATTATAATAATATATCATGTTATGCAACCTGTATTATAATAATACTATATATATATCTATTTACATAAGTAACATATAAAATCAGGAAAAATATTCTACGTGTTAAGAAAAATAAATCAAAGGGAAAAGAATAGCAAGAAGAATGATAGCTATCTTTCAAGTTTCAACTATCCTTATCTTATCCAATCCTTTTCAGGTCTTTGACTAATTTCCACTTAATCTAAATACTAAAAAGTTTAGGCATCTTAAATTTAATTATTATTTATAAACATATATATCAGTTGATTGCCGTGTATCTTTAGTTATAATATTTTGATTAACTTTGCATGTGGCATGTTTTCAAACGATCAATCTAATCGCCCGGATTAAAATAAGATGGTTTACATCGATCGTCACTAAAATTGAATAATTTCTTTCTACTTTCCAGCGCCGAGATTAGTTTCAAAAAAAATAATATATATATATATTTTTGAAACGGTTTAAAGAAAGAAGTTCCAAAAAACCTTTGTATCAAATTGTTATGTATGTGTACCGTTGATTACTTCTCGACATTTGTTATTGTTTTGTAGAGATGTAAAACAAAATAAATAACAAGAAAGAAATTAAAGACAAAACAGGCAGAAAATATTCAAGAGAAATCGGAATTGACGAGAATGCTACGTACCCTAGAGTGAATAAAATGCATTTATAGAGAGGTCTCTGGACTCTGGGCTTCGTTTCATTCTCATATTACTAAGTATTTGATCTCATGGGTTTCGCATGCTCTTATCAAGTATTAAAATCTCATGTCGAGAGTCCATAAGAATACAATTATGAACGAGCCCATGATACTCTAATGTGGGCCTAATTTATTTTCTACACTACTAATTCAAACCTGTTTTACTTTTACATAAACAATCAATAAAAATCTTTAGACAATTATGACCGCTTAATGTCATCAAGTTTTAAAATATAAAATCGTTTTTTCAAACCGTATGATTATTATTTTTAATCGAATTCGTTCTGTTAAAAAACTTGTTTTCCAAATATACGTTTTGATATTTGATAATGACTAAGTAAGCAATAGAGTCAATTTCAATCTACCAATAACCGTTGAATTTATTTTTATTTTTGATTTTCCTGCAATTTTCTTGCGAACGAATGAACACTTTGATTATATTCCTGGTTCTCAAACAAGGAATAAAGACGTTTATTCGAGGGTTAACAAACGTTAAAGTGCAAAAAGTGTACAATTAATGACCTAATAACCTTTATCTCAAATTTAAGTGCATGACGACCAATGTAGCGCATCACCTCCACTTGAAGTAGCAGTTGCTTTGTTATTTTTTCATTCGCACACTCTTTACAAAGTGCCAACGATTTTAATACCAATATCAAACATATATTGATTGAGAACGGAAAAACTCTTACTATATCTATGCGATTAGCTCAAGCCCTAAGGAGAAAAATTGCTGACATTTTTAGAAATTGGAAATGTAATGATTCTAGTATTCAATCAAAGAGAATTTGTTTGTCAAGACTGTGTCATTGGATGACCAACCAAGACACCGCTACTTGAGGCGGTGATGTTGCTCGACATTGGTCGTCATGGACTGAAACTTCAGAGAAAGGGTATTACCAACACAATGATGGTTTTAACCAACGATGCATATTTTAATGATAGAATTGTTCCTAAATTGAAGATGCCAGAGCATGGTGAATTTAGGATGATCACAGATAGACCTCCTCGTATGAAGATAAAGAAGCAAATGTATGGTTCTCTCAACAACCGTGATAGATGTCTATACCTAACACGGTGAGTGTGTGTTGCAAGAAGAAGATTGATATATATTATTGTGTTTGTGAAGAGTCTTACTTGCTCTGACCTTGTGTAGGTTCGGATGATGAGAAAGGATTAGTGTGAGCGTCGGTTTGAAAATATTAGGGCTATGTGCAAATTTTTTCTTTACCCTATAAATTTATTAAAAAATAATAATAATAATTTGAACTTTAATATGGAAAAAAATAGAAGTCGGATTCTGGGACGGTCGCACCTATTGTTCCCACTAAGCCGCCCATGTGTGTGGTTTTATCGCTACGTCATAGAGAATATCTATCAGTTGTGCCTGAGATGTTTTTAGCCGTTGGATCTCAAAGAAACCATTAAGGGTGTTAGATATGTGGCATGTTTTCAACCGTCGGATCTCTGGACTCTGGGTTTAATTCGTTTCATTCTCATATACTAAGCATTTGATCTCATGGGTTTCGTACGCTCTAATCAAATATTAAAATCTCACGTCGAGGGCCCATAATACAATTATGAACGAGCCCATAATACTCTAATGCGGGCCTATTTTATTTTCTACACTACTTGTACTTCAAACGTTTAGACAAACAATCAATAAAAATCTTTCGTAAATTGACCGCTTAATTGGGTAACAACAATATCAAGTTTTTTAGTTTTAAAACATAAAATAGTTATTTAAAACATTAGGATTATTTTTTTTTTAACCGAATTCGTTTCTGTTAAAAAATGGGATGGTTGTTAAAATATTCGAATATCCTACACATTGTTTTATATGTTTTCAACTAATACTTAAGGGATTGTCTTAGATGAACACACTGAAATTGAATGTGTAAAACGCAGTCGTCTACACAATTGCCGATAAACTTCAAATTCTGAGCAAGTCCAATGGAGAATTTTTGTTGAGTGTCTTAAAAATATTTTAATATTAAATATATTATTAATTTAAGTTAAGAATTTTGTTAATTTAGACCATCCCAATGGAGACACTTAATTTGAGTGTCTTAAAATTTTATAATAATAATAAAAATTTTGATTTTTGAAAAAAGAAAAAGAAAATACGATTTTAAAAAAATAAATAAAAAAAACAAAATATGTGACGAATCGTGTCGTGACACGTGTCATAAGACATCCTAGAAAATGATCTTAAATAAGACACTTTTCTTCTCCTTAAGACACTCAAGTGTTGCCTTGTCATTATTATTATTATTATTTTTTTCTTTTTTACACTTAAGACACTTGAGTGTCTCCATTGGAGATGGTTAACTGCACAAAAGCGACATACGACGAATAAATAAATATCTTAACATTTGATTGAAACGTGTAGGAACATAAAGTTACACACATGTGTTGCTAATGCAATGCAAAATTATGAGGTTCTAAAAAAAAATGGACTCCTAAACCAATTAATCGATCATTATTGTACATGGAAATCAATTTCGTAATTTCAACGAAATCATGAAAAAACACATGACATCATTGATTTGTCGTGTATCTAAACCGATTACCATGTAATTCAATATATAATTTCATTTTGTTTGATCAAATCATGATATAGTTTAATTTGTGTTTTACACTGATATGCTAATAAAAAAAGAAATTAACTAGGGCAGACCGTCTAGACGGAGCTTGGATCACCCTACGTCCGGGTCCATAACCAAAACACAAACATAATGATGGATTACGATAAAATTTACGAGAAACATAGCCATGCGGTATACGGATACTGTGGTTAAAAGTGCATTCAATGAAAAACAAATCACCAACATCGGCCAAGTTTCCTTTAGCAAAAAAAAAGCATCGGGCAAGCAGACAATATATATATTTGATCGTTTGCAAAATTTTATCTAGTGACATTTAATCCTTACTCTCGCGACTGATGAAACAAAATGCCGTCATATATTAACAAAATTAGTGTGAGAGTATTTTGTCCATTAATTTACGCGATGTGATAAGTTCACTTTTTAGGTGACAGGTTTTCGAATTTCGATCATCAGGTGCCAATAATTCTGTATAAATGAATTAATCTTCTACACTACCAACAGAAGCTAGCTAGCCCATAGGTGTTTCTTCAGCCATTCCCACAGGTGCCGCATCCGCTTTATGCTTTTTGTGATCAGGTTCTGAGCTTTCCCTGTTTGCACCAAAAAAGCATGCTTCATCTAATAGCAATTCTGGCCATTCAGGGCTTTCTGGTTTGTTGATGTCCAGAGTCGGAGTTACTAAGAAAACTTGGTAAGATCTCGTACTCAAATTTTTAAGACACTGGAAGAGGAAGGTGCCATCTCTGTCTTGATCTGAGAATACGATCACAACTGCTGGAAAAGGAGAGTCCATATACCATAAAAGAATGTCATTTACCATTCTATTACCTCTCGAGGCTTTATCCCCTGCAAAACAGTGTATCAATGCAGGTGAGATATTACATTACATTCATATAAGAAGAAAAGAGGGGTTTGGAGGAGGGCGAATTCTCACACTCTCACCTCCGGGAAGAAAGTAGATTCTGGAATCCCACGTCTTGTTACGTAGACACTCACCACTCCAAGGCCCGTCCTTGTTCTCATCGACATAAGCCCAGATTGATATCTCATGACCTATAGAGCCCCTTCCACGAAGAGCTGACTCGATTATGCCATAGATTTCATCAGGACTAAGAAGAGGGAATGGGCAATCCTCGGCGTCCCAGAAGACGGCTGTCCTATCCCCGTTGGCGTGTTTTGATAGGCTCTGCAAGGCATAAACGAATTACGATATACAGAGATACAATAGAGCTATTATTTTTTTTATCAAAATCTAAACAAACAATTTCGGTATCTTACCGGAGAAATTTATCATCTTGGAGGCATCGAAAGCATCATCGTCGCAATTCGCTCCGAGACCAAAACGAGGGATCTGGGAGCGATAAGCTTTTACAGGCCTTCCTCCACCAAAAACGTGTGTACAATCAACTATCGATGGTGCCGAAAGAAGTAGACTTTCTTGTGCGGTGTCATCAACCACGAGGACATGGTGTTTTCTCGATTTCAAACACTGCTGAACCCGAAGCAACTCGCTTTCTGGCCTTTGTTGTGCCAATACCAAAAAACTTGATTTACAACCGCTCGCTGCCGCGAGACTAACCATCTTCAGAGGTATTTTGAAATCACGCAAAATTTTACTCCCTGAAGTGGGAGATATATATATCAACAAAGATCTCGATTACAGACATATATAATAACAAGAGTGTTATGAACTTACTATCTGGGTAGTAGATGATTCCGGCCTCCCAAAACTTGTCCTCCTCACTGTCGTTTAGGATATGGTCAGCAAACACCCGGATTTCCTTATGCCCATCAAACCCAATTATATCAAGAGCATTCTCGATATTATAACGAATAGAACGAAGATCGGCACCATCAGGGATTGGGTAGTCCGCCAAGTTCCACAAGACGATTGTATCATCGCCTTGACAAAAGAGACAAGCCACAAACGATTTACGATATAGGTTAGATGGTCCACTTTAATTTGACCGATCGATTAGATGAAACTAACAAACAATTTCGGGAGATCTTACAGGTGAAGATGTATTCGATCTTCGATTCGCCCATGGTTCGACGGAGAGAAAATTGGAGAGAGAGAGAGCCTTTGTGTGTTTTATTGCTGCGGCTGAGAGGATATCTAATGTGGCCCTAGGAAAATTGAAATAACAAGACACTTTTACTATAAGTTTGAAAAATTATAATTTGACTCTAAACTTTGAAAAAATATATTTTATATTAATGTTAATCTTTATTTATCCTTAATAATTAAAATCGAAAATTCAATTAAAATATCTATCACTTTGTGTTAATTGAAAAACTTCTAATTTAAATAATGATTTTTTCATTTATAATAACAAACTTCTAATTCATATAAAAAATTTAAATAAAATTTTATTTTTACTTCTTTCATTATTCTTCTTCTAATATTATGATAAGAATAATAGCTTGGTTTGATATTTTATAAAAATTTATTTTTAATTTTTCTATCATATCTATATAATGTTATATCAAATAATTTGTCAAAAAAAAAGAAAACATACAAAGGGAAGAAGATGAAAAAAAAAACAAAAGATATTGCATAATATATGATATAGATATTTATGATGTTTTATTTCTTTTTATGATACACATAATTTTAAATTCGTAGAATACGTATTTTAATTTTTTTAGAACATGTAGAAAGTGCAGAATACGTATTCTTAACATCGTAGAACACATAAGAAGTTTAGAATACATATTCTAAACTTTGTAGAACATGTACAAAGTGCAGAATATGTATTCTAAACTTTACAGAACATTTATGAAGTTTAGAATACGTATTCCAAAATTCTTAGAACATAAAAAATATTTTTATTTTTATTTTCAAAATCTTAAGATCAAGAAATTTTAGTTATGGTGTTTTTGATTATTCTATATTTTATTTGCTCTCAAAATATATAATTTTTTAATATATTTAAAATTTTATATTAATTTATTAAGGTTAGTTTAGTCAAAATATGGACAAAAAATTTAAAGATATAGTTTCCCAAACCCTTAGTAAAAATGTCCATTTTTCAATTTCCCCTTTATTTTATACACTACTAATTCAAACCTGTTTTACATCATTCGTTTAGAAACAATCAATAAAAATCTTTCGACAATTATGACCGCTTAATGTTATCAAGTTTTATAATATAAAATCGTTTTTAAAACTGTAGGATTATTTTTCAAATCGAATTCGTTATGTTAAAAAAATTGTTTCCCAAATATTTGTTTTGATATTTGATAATGACTATAAGTAAGCAATAGAGTCGCATGCGAAATTAATTAATTTATGATGATTATTAATTTATCGAATATTAATTTATCGAGATTCTATTGTATAACAAATAGTTGATTAACAAAATTAATAAATTTTCTCAACTTAAAGTTTATAAGTCCAAACCAATTAACCAAAATTCATTAAAAAATATATTTAAATATATTAAAAATCTACAATTTAATTAAAATTAGTACTCAAAACACAAAGATAAAAGTATCACAACAAATTAAAGAGTTGTTTTACAAGAGCCAAAACACAAACTTTGAGTCATGAGTCTCATATCCACACATCACACTAGTCTAGCGCGCGTTATCCCACAACAAAGAGAGCGTTAGGACGTCTTGCGGTGCGACGTTGTAATGTTCAACTGACTTGTTTAGCAAACGGAAAATGAGAGATTCAAAATCGGAAATAGCTATCTATAAAAATAAAATTTCTCTAACTTTTAAGACATAAAATGACGCGTAAAAGCTTGGAAACCATCGTATTCGTACCCGAGTTGTTTTTAAGATTGTTATTACAAGAGCCAAAACACAAACTCGAGTCATGAGTCTCATGTCCAAAATCTAAACATCAAGCGTTTCTCTCTTGATCACATCCATAGTATAGGGTTAGGACGTCTTGTGGTCCCACATTGTAATGTGCAAGTGACTGGTTGTTCTGTAGAAACCCGGTTTTTCCAATTAACTTGGGTTCTCTTGGTGACATATTCAAGTCACGAGCTACCTTCTGCTTAAAACTTGCCACGCTTTCGGATAACGACTGCACCATGATCCTAAGGTATGTACCACCACCACGGTCGTCGGGAATACAAACGTTGTGGCCGGGAATACAAACCCAGATTGTAGCACAACCCTGAGAATTGTATAACGGCATATTAGTTACATACTACAACTCAGAAGAAAGAAAAAAAAAAAAAAAGAGAAATGACCCGGAAAAAAACATTACCGGAGGATGTTGAGCAAGAAACTGGTCTTCCGGAACAAGGTCTGACTCGTCAATCTTTTGTCTTTTTGGCTCTGGTTTTGGTGGATCAAGAGCCAGGTATGCCATCACTGCGAGGTGTCCACGTACAGGGTCATCCTTCGGCCTCTTCAGTCTCTCCTTCTCCATTGTCTCCCGTTGCCAGAAACGATCCCATTGAAGACGATGGAAACAATTCTCAAGAACCGTCTCCACATCTGCGGCACTCTCTCTCAGCTTTTCTTTCACAACACCGCGACGGCCTAGTACTAGTACTTGCGAATACGCATAAACAAGTTTACCTAAAAGAGCGAACCTGGCATCATCACTAGGCTTCATAAACTCAAACTGATGATCCATGTTCACTCTTTCCCCAAAGCATTCCCCATAACGTGCCAAAAACTGCGCTGTGAGCTTGATAATATCAAGCTCCTTGGGGGTGATCCCTTCAGGAACTCCACATGTAGCTTGATACTGAGCACGTCCTTCAGCAAGCTTTTGCTGGTAAAATGCGTGGTAAGGATCACATCTATTCAAAAAGTGGAATAACGCTTCCTTCCCATACTCGGCTATGATCCTCCTCTCAAACTCCAACCCTTTCTCTGAAAGGATATGCACGGTTTTCTGCACCACCCATCTGATATCTGGAGGTGGAATTGCTACACTAGTCGCTGGAGCTTGAATTGGATTGTTCCCTTCGGTTTCCTGATCCGTTAACTGCAAACGAGAAAGTGGTCCGAGATTCACATCTGTGCCTTGGATTTCTAAGAATTCGTGACGCCCTTCTTTAAAATGTCTCTCGAAAGCCCTTTTCCCCAAATAGCTAAAGCTCCTGCATATCTCGCATTTATACTCCTACAAGAAAAAAAGTTTAATGTCAGATATAACAACAAGAACCTTTCTCTCTAACTTTATAACATCAATGGTATATATAATAACTACAATACCTGGCCAAGGCCAAGTTTGTTGAGCCAGTATGGCTTCATGTAACCGTCACCACTTTGTTGAGCTAGTATGGCATCAATGGGCTTGCTATGAGCTTCCACTTCCTCCATCTCTTCAAATGTCAAAGCGTCTTTCTTTACTCTGTTTTGTTTTGTCCTTTCGATTGTCTATACAAGGTGACAGACACATCATGTTAGTTCAAGCCACAACTAGATATCTGACAATGCTTAGAGAGGACCCACAAAAAAAAAATGTAAATACAAACTTCAGATGGAACAAACCTCATCGAGTAAATTGCAGAGTTTCTTCACTTTGGCCTCCATAAGTGACTGTTTCCTGGCCATGGTGTAGTAGTCAAGATCCGTAACAGCATGTTGAGATGGAATAAGCTCATTTTCTTGGCCTTCGAAATCAGTTTCAACCTGCAAGATCCAACAAAGTAATTATTTGCTGCAGATCAAACTGTATGCACATCATTGAAGAAACTAGAACTAGCAGACGATAAAGAAAAGAGAGGAGCTCAAACCTTAGAAAGTATTCTGTCCAGATCTTGCAGCGGCTCGGTTCGCTGGAAAAAGCAGATTAAATACTCTAGCAGAGCTTCCATATACTTTGTGTATTGCCTTAAAGGAAGATGGCAAACAAAAAAAAAAAAAAAGCATTCAGCTGCAGCTAGAAATTAACCAAAAAAAAAAAAAAAAGAGATTTCTAAAGTAGAAGAAAATCCAATGACATGTTTTTACCTCGACGATTTAAGTTGAGGCGGTATTTTCTCTGGTTGAGAAAAAACATGAAGGTAAGCAGAATAGTCAACTCTTTCCCCAAAATTAGAGTTGATGTATTGGTTATACATATCATGCAAGTCCAAGTACCGACCAAATCCTTCCTGCGCATGCAGCAGACAAGAAGATTTAACAAATTGGGAAAGAGAAAAAGAAAAAAATACTAGCATAAAGGCAGCAATGTTGCTCAATTATCAAACAGAAGCTTAACTCTCCAGTGAAGGCAATTACTGGTTCCTCCTTGAGGAGTAGTGCTTCATCAGCATCAACAAGGCGTCCAGAAGGATGCTTTCCATGATATTCATGTATCTGTAGGTTTATTTCAAACATAAATTTAAAGTGAAACCAAGTAAACAAGACCCAAGGAAGTTGCAAAAGGGCGAGAAGCAAAACCTCTTCTAAACGATTAGAAAACGCATTTATCCATGTTTCAGTCTGGTCACCAGTTTCATCTTTAATCTTCCCAATATTTTCATAGCTTTCAACCTTACACCCAACAATAATCAAAGGTTATAATTAGTAAGTAGCATAACTTCATCCAAGGCACCTATCTACTGATGAAAACTACTACAATTCATTTAGAGTTAAGACTAAAGTAAACATAACTTAATCCGTCCTGCGAAATTTATCACCACAGTTTGCTTACACTTGTGACATAATAAACGAAAAAAACAAAAACCAGCAGTCCAAAAGTTTCGAGTTTTTCGCTTACACAAGAGAAAAATTCACGTGTTCTTTTTAAACTATAAAGAAAACTGAGTCTTGCGCCAATTAAACTCCGATTGCACAATCAATTAGCGACAAACACTCAAAACTAGAATCGTACAGACGAAAGTGATGAATAAATCTAGCCTAGAATCTGTTCTCTATACCCTTTTATACTTAACCAAGGGTTTACAATGACCAGCCTAATTAAACTAAACCACGTACAAGTTTGTCAGTATTAAGTATGATAGACTCAGTGATGCTTCGGAGACGGTGGCCTTGCAACAATCGCTCCATCGGAGACGTTTCTTCTGTCTTTAGTTCTTTCATAACCAAATGCTCCAATCTTTTAATCTCCTCATGTTTGGAGCGAATTTGCTCGAGAATAATTCCGATATCCGCCGGAGCGTCGATTGAAGTCGAACCAGACATTCTCTACAAGCAGAAAAAATTTAAAATCAGGAAAAGTAAGAGGAATCAGCGAAGCGAAACTTAGGGCTTCCGTGAGAGATAATTAGCTTAACTAAGAAACGCCGTACCTCAGCCGGTAAGGAACAGCACCGCCGTAAATTCTAACAAACTACTTCGAGACAAATTTGATCAAACAAGAAAGCGAACGAGATTACTTGATAAAGACGACTTGCGTTTTTTTCACCAACCCTAGTCGGAATATATAAGGGAACGAAAAACTCGTGTTCCGGTTTAATAATGGGCCTTTATTAATTGGGCTCACCGACTTATTATAAAAAGGTATTTTTTTATGCTAAATTAACAAAAAGGCATTAATAGTCTTGTTGAACGTTGATGATCGCAAACTAGCAAAGTCCTCGTTTCCTACGTACAAGAGAAACCAGCCTCCACTTATGAAGCATATATTTAAAAATAAAAAACACAGGCCGATTGTTTAACTAAGTTTTGTTCGTCTCCGTCTCCATTTCCTCATTTGCTGTTACCGTTTAGCTGAATCTCCAAAAACCTCTGTACAGGTTGTCTGCAAATTGGACACCGATTTGTCTGAAACCTTAACACCTTAGCGCATCCACTACACATACACTGCACACACAAACCAATTCAAAAGCCATTACTTGAAACAACTTCTTCATTTTTGTTGTTGATTCTTCTATTTAAAAACAACAAAAACAAAAGTATGAACAACTTTATATACCAAGTGTCTGCAAGGAAGAAGAACAGTTGTATCGCGTGGTTCGGACAAGCATATAACGCATTCTTTTCCCGGGTCAGTTGTATCCTCGACGCGACCATCAAGTCCCATAAATATCATGCAACTTATATCTCAACCCATTCACCCATAGTATCTGCTCCACCACTCCTATCTTAATCTCTCCTTTCTCCTTCAAATACACCGCTTGAGTAATCTGCGCATTGGCGGATTGTCTCGAGTCAACCCCTGGAGCTGCCTCTGCCTTAATCGCCAGCGGATAGAAACCTGTCTCTGCCTCCTTGAATAGCTCGGAATCTTCAAATACCGACAAGTCTATACCGGTTCCAGATGGTTGTATGAATTTTTGAGCAAGCCATTTTTCAAAACCAACTGTGATCGGAGGCAGAGTATCTTCCTTTGTTGCTGTCAGATTGAATCATCTGCCTTCTTCCGCAAAGAAAACGACTGTGATCCTATTTCGATAAGATTCAAAACTTTTAACTAAATTTCAGCTATCATCATCATTTGGAGTATTTTTGACAAGAGAAATTATAAAATCATTCATAGAGTTTCACTCTCCTAAACCTTCCGGAGGCGATAAGTCGACCCGGGTTGTCCGGGTGGGGTGCGAGCCTCAGAGTTTCCTTCTTCAGATTAA
Organism: Alliaria petiolata; assembly: GCA_020283515.1. Lineage (NCBI taxonomy): Eukaryota > Viridiplantae > Streptophyta > Magnoliopsida > Brassicales > Brassicaceae > Alliaria > Alliaria petiolata. Next base: position 261,536,688 of record JAHZTW010000001.1, read on the forward strand.
CGACGTTAAGGATCGTGACGGCTTTCTGGAGTTGGACGTAAGGAGGCGGGATCATCGAGAGTCTCCCGCCGGTAAATGGTAATCCAAGGATGAGGTTGGTGATGATAAATGTGGGGGAGGATAGTGACAATAGTAGGGGTGATAAAAATGGTGCGGGTAAGGGTTTAAATACGGCGTTGCGGCGGCGAATACAAAACGATTGCGTGGGGTTTCTGTTGGAAGTGGTTGAGGAGGAGCCGTTTCCGTTCCCGGAGGAGTGTTGGTCCTCCGTCTACTGTGACGGCGTCTTCTTCCGCCATCTCTGAAGCTGCAGATATTCCCCATGATCGAGTAAAAAAAATGGTGATTTCTTTGTGGGTTGATTGGAAATTCGGAGGATTTTGTGTGAAATTGGAGTTTAGGTTATGATCAAAAGCAAATTGATTGATTGGAAATTGAGGAACGAGGAAGAAGAGAAAGGGGGAAAAGTTAGAGAATTCATTTTAGCTTATGATTTATATCAGAGATCATATAACGTATTGAATAACAAATTTTTGATGATCTTAAATCTTATTTAATGACTATAACACGTCAATAAAAAGGAGTTTGAGCTCGAAGAAACAAAAAAACACTGTCAATATACGCAAATGTGGATAAAACAGCAAAAAAATACAAAATCTATAACTTTTGAGTCTCGATCTCGTGTTGGATGAACTTTTCGTCATCCTTTTCCTCGTATATCGTCCCCAAAGAAGGCGAAGCTGAGACCCTCACCGGGAAAACAAGAATCGCCGGTACCACTTCTAACGGCCCGATCATCCTCGCCACTTTAAAATAAAACCAAGATATCTCTATTAACTTGACTTGAAAGTTGAGAAGTATAGTAGTTTAGACTTTGATGAGAAGACAAATGTGGGATTATTGATATTGGAGATATTTATAGAGATGCGAATCATAATCATCATGTGAATCTTATCTTAAAAGTTACTAGTACTGTATTAAAAAAAGAGTGGTAATGGGAGAGCACAGAGTGTACGACGCGGTCATATTTGTCGCACGTGAAATTTATGTTTCACATTTTGTTAAATTGACGCGCTTCTGATTAAAAAAAAAAGGAGTGACGCGTATACTGCTTAGTTTGCAGACACGTGGGGCGTGCCATATTTATATCCCTGGTTGATAAATCAATCAATCACCTCACCAAACAAATTTAGCGGTGTGACTCTTAACTTCCGGTTAAATTTTGGTTTAGATTTATCAGGATTTTGATTATTGGTTTATGATCCGGTTCTTCTGAAAATATGTCTACAATTTGATGGAAATGCTTTTCTTTTTCCAGTATCTTTCTTTTCTTTAGTTGTTTGTATGAAAATTGTATATTTGGATCGTTTTCCTTATACCGTATCGATCGGGTCGGTTATAAAATATATTAAACTTTTAATTAGCAGCTCGAAATTGAACATATATATGTATGTGTGATATTTGGAACTGATCATCGAACTACAAGATGTGAAAGTTCCAACAAAATTCCACAAAGAAACTATTATCATGAGATATGATTATACAACATATACAAAATCTCATCTTACACATTTATAGAAAAATGAGGATAAAAATCTATCTAAAAACCAAGACCAAATATAAAAATGATCATTAAACGTCTTCGTTATCATGTTCTTGATCGTCTTCTTCGGTCTCACGTCCTTCCAAAATCGTCTCAAGAATCGGAGAAGTCGATGGCTTCTCCGGTAAAATTATCCGCGGAGGAGCTGCCTCCATCCACCACGCCACATCCATCATCACCACCATCAAATTTCGAACGCACCAATTATCAAAGAAACACATATTCGAGAGAAAGATTTGAAATTGCAGATATAATTCGAAAATATTACGTTTTAGGTTGAATAATTTACTATTGTTCAACGATATATATAGATAGTGAGAATGATTGGTTGATGTGAGAGTCGGACAAGTGGACGATCCATAATGAATGGAGTTGGTTGTTGACGACTTGGTCTTGTTTGCTATAATTATAAAACAGGGGAACCAACAAGAATATTCTAGAACCTCATAATTTTGTATTGCATGAGCAACACGTGTGTAACTTTATGTTCCTACACGTTTCAATCAAATGTTAAGATATTTATTTATTCGTCGTATGTCGCTTTTGTGCAGTTAAGCTACATCACCAAATGAAAATGGTGACCAGATTTTTCAATCACACACTAAGAGTAAGAGAGTTTGAAGTTTCTCGGCAATTGTGTAGACGACTGCGTTTTACACATTCAATTTCAATGTGTTCATCTAAGACAATCCCTTAAGTATTAATTGAAAACATATAAAACAATGTGTAGGATATTCGAATATTTTAACAACCATCTCATTTTTTAACAGAAACGAATTCGGTTAAAAAATTAATCCTAAAGTTTTAAATAACTATTTTATGTTTTAAAACTGAAAAACTTGATAAAAAATTCCATAGCATAGAGATTGTTGTTTGACGAAAATTTTTTATTGATTGTTTGTCTAAAGAATATAAACGTTTGAAGTAGTAGTGTAGAAAATAAATTAGGCCCACACTATGAGTATCATAGGCTCGTTCATAATTGTATTCTTATGGGCGGCTCTCGACATGAGATTTTAATATTTGATAAAAAGCATGCGAAACCCATGAGATCAAATGCTTAGTAATATGAGAATGAAACGAATTAAGCACAGAGTCCAGAGATCTGACGGTTGAAAACATGCCACAGATCTAACACCCTTAATAGTTTCTTTGAGATCCAACGGCTAAAAACATCCCCTAATAGATCTCCTCTCTGCCGCAGCGATAAAACCCACACATGCTCTCTCATCATCCGAACCTACAGAGCCGTGCCTACATTTATAGAGGCCATAAACATTTTTTTTTTTTAAACAAATCCATAAACAAAAAGTTACAAAATGTTGATAAGTATTTTTTAATATTTTATCTAATTGTGTTTTAAAATTTCATTTATTTTTTATATAGTTTTTCTCTTTGAAAATGTCATTTTTACAGGCTTTTCTTAAAAATAAAAATTCATCTTTTAAACTTGTACAATACAAAAAAATACCCTCAAATTACAGTTTTAAAGTTTAAATAATCTCTTAAACTTTTTGTTTGAAAAATTGAACGTAAGCAAAGTTTGAAAAAAGTTTACGAAAAAAAATTAGACGTAGGCGAATGTTTCTAAATTATAACATAGGCACGTCCCTGCGAATCTACACAAGGTCGGAGAAGTAAGACTCTTCACAAACACAATAATATATATCAATCTTCTTCTTGCAACACACACTTACCGCGTCACCACGTCAGGTATCACGGTTTTTGAGAGAACCATACATTTTTTTCTTTACCTCTATACCATGAGGTCTATCCGTGATCACCATGAATTGACCATCCTCTGGCACCCTCAATTGTCTGTGGTAATAGCCTTTCTCTGAAGTTTCAGTCCATGACGACCAATGTCGAGCAGCATCACCGCCTCAAGTAGCGATGTCTTGGTTGGTCTTCCAATGACACAATCTTGACAAACAAATTCCCTTTGGTTGAACACTAGGATCATTATATTTCCAACTTCTAGAAGTGTCAGCAATCTTTTCTCCTCAGGGCTTATGCTAATCGCATAGACATACGTGTTTCCAAGAGTTTTCCCGTTCTCATTCAATATATGTTCGATATTAATACTAAAATCGCTGGCACTTTTTTCATCATCAAACCAAAGTGTCTCCAAGTCGAGGAAGACATCTACCATCTTCTCCCGAGAGGGCTTCTTCTGCGCAATCCCGCCGCTAGATAATATATATCTTTTTGGTATCGTGAATCTTTCAGGATCAACATGCCACTTGGCCTGCGATGATCCTCCACCAAAGGTTTAGGTCTGATTGTTCTAGCAAAGGGAGTTACCTTGAGAGAAAGGTTATTAGCTCATTAATTGTACATTTTTTTCTCACTTTATCATTTGTTATCCCCGAAATAAACGTCTATGCTTCTCGTTTGAGAACCAGAAATAGAATCAAAGTTTTCATTCGTTCGCAATGAAAATCAAAAATTAAAATAAAATCACGCTTATATATAGTAAAATATGATTATTGTTATGTTGTTTTTCTGAAAATTTGGATTCTCGCTTGAGTTCATCTCTAATATTTCTTATTGCATCAATAATTGTTGATGTTGTTTTTTGATTTGCATCCAAAAATCATGAAAAGTTTTACAAATCCAAAATTATGATAAGTTTTACAAATCCAAAAATTATGAAAAGTTCTACAACTATAAGTGATTCGTGATGCATTCATATTATCATCTTCAAGTTCATCATCAACATTAAGGACGTTAGCCACAATTTTTTATAAATTATGAACTTCTGAACATGTATTAGCTTCACCTAGATAAATAGTGGAATATGCTATTGATATCTATTTTTTTCGATAATTGAGATTATTAATCACATCTTTAGGTTTATGAACAATTTTTTCACTTGCCATTGTCTCTTAATAATCATTAAGAGTTCAAAGCGAAAAAACATCTCTATAAACCGAAAAACCAAAAATATCAACTAATCGATACGAATCCCCAATTGAGAATTGTGTCTAGTACGATTGGTAAAGAAAGAGAGAAAACGCGAAGAGAGATTGAAGAATCTAGCGAGTACAAAACCTGGAGGAGGTATGGTTTCCACCCACGAGGACAAGTATAGATTTGAACAGATTTATATTTAATGGTGAAGATTTTAAATACCCCAAATGTTACGATTCTACCACCATTATATTGGCACGTGACATCAACATAAGTCAATTATTTCTCTATTGTCGAGTATGATAATATAATGTGATTAATATTTGTGATATTTGACTGTGATCATATGCACAAATAGATTTCATTTTCATGGCAATTCTCTACTGTATATATATATATATATATATATATATATATATATATACTTTTGTGATGTAATTTGTTAATGAAAGAGTGATATGAAGAACTCAGCAATACATTCCGTTTAAAATTAACAATAACCGTTGATGTTCCTTTTTTTTTGTTTTTTTAATGAAAGAGTGATATGAAGAATTCTCAGCAATACTTTGATTATTTGACCGTACCATCCAACTTCCCCGTTCCCATAGATATCATCAGTTGATGTAATTTAGTCGTGTCACATGAATTGGCTGACCCCTACATATTCGGTGTCTTGTGTGGTCACAGATTTGTTTTAACAATACTCTTGATCAGAAAAATAAATTTTCCAAAGCCTGATAAAAAAGAAAAAAATTCTATACAATAATGAAAGTAGTATATAGTTATGATTTATACGAACTCTATAAATTAATAATATTAGGACCATGATATTTAATAAAAAATTATTAATTTATAATGATAATTAATTTATAAATATATTATTTGGTTGAAAATTAATTTTGGGACTGACAAAAAAAATTAATTTATAATGATAATTAATTTATAGAAAACATTTCCATTTCGAATCTTGTTCAGTGATTAACCATCACATTGTCAAAACATATCCTTCGTCCGTTTGAAGTAAGCCTTTGTTTAGAGATTAATCTACTTTTTTTTTTTTTTTTTCTATCATCAGTTTGATGCGTGTCGTCCCTCAGCTTCAACCACGTCCAAAGACTTATGCCCCGAATTTTGGTTCATCCCCCTCATTTTTATTAATATACAATAACAGTGTATATACAGTAATAAACAGTAATTCAAAGGGGACAATAAAAAAGGACGTGATTTCAAAATTAAATTTACATTTACTTAAACTACAAAAAGTATTTTTCTTTCTTTCAAAACTAGCATAAAAGATAAGGTCAGCATTGCACATTATAAGCATAAGACAATCTGTTTTTTTTTTCCTTTGTAATAAACAAAAAAAAGTCCTAAAGTATGTTTACGTAATATTTTTCTATATATTTTAATGTTTTCAGATTTATTTTAAAAAAATCTTCTAGGTTTTTTTTTGTTTGTTTATCTTTCAGATTTGTTAACAAAAAATAAAATAAAATAGGAAAAATGACATAAAATATATCTATAGAAACAAATACGACAAACTCATGAAAAATAAATCACTGGTTTTTGTTGGAAATAACCCATGAAAAACACTATTTTCCCTTCTTTCTTTTAAATTAAAAATTATATGAATTTTCAACTAATTTAACAGGTATAATAAATATGTTACTACTAAAAATATATCTATATGTTTTAGGAATAGTATTTAAATAATTGGGGAAAAAAATAAAACCGCCGAATCCAATGTACGTAAAGCTTATGGTAAGATAGAAACGGGTCAAAGCACCGGACCGAGTGTAAGAGGAGACAACAACCCAGAAGAGTTTCTCCTCCTCATTAACTCAAAATTGTTATTGAGAGAGTTCTTCGAGTAGATCATTTCTCATAAAATTTTGCCTTTTTTTTATTTTTTATAAATTAATCTTAAAGATCGATAATCTGTTTTCCGGGGATTCTTCTCTTACGAAACTGTGTCTTGGTTTTGTTTGAATTCGGATGAATTGATGGATGATAAAGCTAAAACTAGCGAAGTAGAACATGGGTCCCGCGAAGATATTTCTCCAGCTCCAATGGTGAGTTTTCTTTCTCACTCTCTTAACTCAATTCCTTTTTTTCCCCTGGAAGATACTTCGTTTACCTTAACGTCAGCGGTTTTTATTTTATAAGTATCATCAAAATTGATCTTCTTCTTCTTCTCACTGATTTAGCTGAGCCCTTGAGGGTTTAAGGTTTATCAGTTTATGGGATCCTTTTGATCTTCTGCAAACTGTTGAATTTGTAAGTCACAGAAATGCTTCGATTCTGTTTTCTTCGCGATATGCTGGAATTTCCACCGAATTGCGACATTTTTGAAACAAATTGCTTCTACTCTGTGAAATTTAGGGCTACTGATTAAGGGACATAGAGAGGAGACTTAAGGATCGAATTTTTTGAGGAACAATTTAATCTTCAATTTAGGTTTCGCAGGATGGAGTTCCTGCTGAGATTACAGAAGAGCTATCGCCGAGCCAACACGAAAGATGGCGAGGCCTTGTGTTAGATATAGAATCAAGAGCACACGCAGACGCTAGTCATGTCGATTTCTTGAGAGCAAATGGATCTTTACCTTCTAGTCCTCTTTCCAAAAGCTTCAAGCTCTCTCCAATGCCGAGCCCTAGGATCGGGAGACGTGTTGGATCGATGAGTCCTTCTTCCTCTTCAAGAAACGGGGCTAATTGGAAGAATCTCCTAAACTTCAGAAACCGGAACAACAATTCAGATATCGAGAAAGGTGTGGCTTTGGCGTTTGATGGAAGAGATACCAAGTCTCTCGTTACAAGAACATGGTCTCTCACTAATCTCTTAACTCCTAGAAAATCTAGAAAGGCAGAATCTTTACCGGTCACCCCTATAGCTCACTCAAATCCTGAGTCCATGCACGGGAGCTACGCCGTTGATCAAGTTACTTTCGTGGTCAGTATCCTAACTTAAGCTATTAACAAGGGAGATGATCCTGTAGAGTATTTCGATTGATGACTTTATTCATTTTCCGTTCTCGATAAGTTTAATGCTTGATTACTGGTTCTTGTTGCTAGAAAAGAGAGCATGCACTGCCCATTCGCCGTTCACGCTCTGTCCCAACGCTCATCGACAAAGACGGGAGTGTAAAGCCGTCAGGGGTTGTCCGAGTGATCCCCACTCCATCTCGTGGGGATACTCAAAGTCTCGAGATGATGCAGGCATCGAAAATGAGTAAACTCAACGGTTAGAAATGTCCTTGTGATGCGGCATTTTGATCCCGGTGTAACAATCCCACCTTATATTTTGGTAATATGTACGCAGATGAAAATGATGATGGCGGAGAAGATGTTCCCGAGGAAGAAGCTGTGTGTAGAATCTGTATGGTTGAGTTAGGAGAAGATTCAGAGGCTTTCAAGATGGAATGTATGTGCAAAGGGGAACTAGCTCTTGCCCACAAAACGTGCACGATCAAATGGTTCTCTATTAAAGGGAACATAACATGTGATGTGTGCAAACAGGAGGTGAAAAATCTCCCCGTGACCCTTCTCCGTGTGCAGGATTCTCAAGACCGGTCTACAGCAGCCGATCATATCGAGATTTCACAGTTCAACGAATGGCAAGACGTGCCAATTCTTGTCATTGTAAGCATGTTGGCATACTTTTGTTTCCTTGAGCAGCTTCTGATCACGGAAATGAAATCTAGCGCCGTTGCGATAGCTTTACCGTTCTCTTGCATTATCGGTCTTCTTGCATCGATGACATCAACAACAATGGGTAATACAAGAGCCCTTTAATCCTTCAAAACTATACTTTTTGTACTCTTTAAGTTAAACCTGAGATGTGGTGCAGTGAAGAAGAACTATGTGTGGATCTTCGCAACCATTCAGTTCGCTTTCGTGGTCCTTTTCGCTCATCTTTTCTACTCCGTCGTAAGATTTGATGTGATGTCTCGGATAATTTTTTCTTTTAAAACTGACTTTGTTAGAGCTCTGGTTCTTGGTACTCACCAACAACTCTCATTAACTTGTGTGTGCAGGTTAAGCAGCCGGTTATGTGCATTGTCTTAGCCACTATGATCGGAATTGGACTCACCATGTCCGGTACAACAGCGATTAACGAGTATTTGAAATGGAGGAGAAACCATGCTCACCAGCCAGCGGAGCCAGCAAGTACTCGGGTGGAGGATCCACCACCGTCTCAAACAGCAGCAGAGTAGCTGCATTTGACTGAAGCTAGAGTCACTGAAGGGTTTGGGTCTTGTTGTTTTGGGTTGATTGAACCGTCCGGGTTTGGTTTTTGGTTTAGCTGAATCGATTTGTCTATGTTGTTGACATGTGAAAGCAGATTGGTTTATTTGGTGTGAAAAAGAAACAAAACAAAAAGTTAGGCTACATCCCTTAGTTCTCCCTTAGAATTAATCAAATTTTCCTCTCTTTTTTTTTTGACGTCACTATTGTTTTGTTTTTCTGTTGATGTTAACAATAATAATTCTACTTTCTTAGATATTTCTTTCTGTTTCACATTTTTAAATCTAGAGATATAAAAGATGTATATAGACGATTAGAGATATCAAAAGAGAAGATAAAAGAATCGAAAAAATGCTGCAAAATATTATCATCCCAAGCATGTTTTTCTTACGTCATATTTTTTATTTCCTAGTTTTTTTTTTCTTACATCACATGATGATAGGCACACATGACACATAAATCATAATGAAAAGTATGATTAGCAATCCCATATTTCTTGAATAACACTTCTTCACAGCTTTTGACAGATCACAATAACCCCTTTTTCAGTTTCATTCTTCATTTTCAATCCGCACCCACCCAACCTCTCCCTTCAAAGCAATCTCTCTCTCTCACTCTCAATCTAAACAAACTTTTTGTAAGTTTAACCTAAAAACATTTCCAATCTCTATTAGATTAATTCAAAGAATCTGTTTTAGTTACCAAGTAATAATCTTCACATTAGGAAGAGAATCCTACTCTTCACCAACCTACATCTCTCTATATAACAAACCTCAAAACCTCAAAACATACACACACAACAACAACAACAATGGCTGCTTCAAGAACATTCATTTTCTCTAATCTTTTCATCTTCTTCCTCGTGATGGCTACAACTAATGGTCAGGCTCCAGCTCCAACCCCTTCAGGTCCAACCAACATAACCGCAGTCCTAGAAAAAGCCGGTCAATACACAATGTTCATAAGACTCCTCAAGAGCACCCAAGCCGCAGACCAAATCAACACTCAGCTCAATTCCTCTTCGAACCAAGGCCTAACCGTGTTTGCCCCGACCGATAACGCCTTTAGCAGCCTCAAATCCGGAACCTTGAACTCGTTATCCGACCAGCAAAAGGTTCAGCTTGTTCAGTTCCATGTCCTTCCCACACTCCTGACCATGCCTCAGTTTCAAACCGTTAGTAACCCCTTACGCACGCAAGCTGGGGATGGGCAAAACGGTAAATTCCCTCTTAACATCACTAGCTCCGGCAACCAAGTCAACATCACCACCGGAGTTGTAAGCGCCACCGTGGCTAACTCTGTATACAGCGATAAGCAGCTCGCCGTTTATCAGGTCGATCAAGTTTTGCTGCCGTTAGCGATGTTTGGGTCAAGCTCGGCTCCTGCTCCGGCGCCTGAGAAAGGCGGCTCGGTTACGACAGGTTCACCTTCTGGCAGCGACGGTGGAGGAGATTCTACCGATTCGTCTGATGGAGAGAGATTCGGATTCGGGTTAATCGCCACCGTGGCAGCAATTGCTGCTTCTTCTTCTCTGTGGATATAACTCGAGAGAGAGTTTTTTATCGAGTCTCCACATTGGATTTTAAGAATAACGATGAGAGAGCTTTAAATTTTGTTGTAATTTGAGATTGTGTTGTAGAATATGTTATCATGTTATTGTTTTGATTCCCAATGAGACAACATTACGATTGCGATTGCACAAAACTTTTTAGATGAAAGAACGCAAAATGTGTTTCGAGTATAATTTGGGAAAAACAGTTTAGTCATAAGTTACATGATTCCTTCATGTCCAAGTTAGAAACCGAAACCGCCAAAACCGCCACCGCCACCACCACCGGGGAAACCGCCCTCGAAATGAAAAGTGTACCCACCACCACCACCACCACCGAATGGATCAAATCCTCCACGGCCGCCACCTCCACCCATATCTTCAAGATCCTCTCCTCTGTCAAATCTCGCCCGCTTATCGTCATCTCCAAGAACCTGATCGATTTACGGGTTAGATATATACTCTTGAGTGTGTGTTTGTTAATATGAAAGGGATTTGTTGATTTTTTTTTTTCGAACCTCATAAGCTGCAGCGATTTCTCGGAATTTGTTCTCAGCTTCTTCTCTGTTGTCGACGTTTTTATCAGGATGCCATTGCAAAGCGAGCTTCTTGTAGGCTCGTTTGATTTCAGAGATTGAGGCGGTTTTGGAAATTCCAAGAATCTTATACCAATCTTTTCGTTTGCTCATCTTCAGTGCTTTCTCTGCTCTACCAAGTGCCTCATGAATTTCCATGTCCTATAATACAATTAGATATGTGCTGAGTTCTAAAGAGATCCAAGGTACATTAAGAGTATCAGAAACACTTGCAGATTATACAAGCTAATCTTTAACAAACCTGAGAGTTTTGAGCGGCTTGTTTCAAATCCTCCACAGCTCCTTCCCAGTCTTCTAGCAACAGTTTAGCTTCTCCTCTCTGAGGAAGTAGTAGTAATCAGAGACCTGCTTGTTCGATAAAAGTTATGAATGTTTCGATTTAATACTTAAGATATGAACCTGATGTATAGCGTCAATCAGTTCTGGATCAATGTTAAGTGCTTCATTACAGCTACTTAAGCCGTCTTTTCCACGGCCGAGCCTGACTGAAACCTTGCATAATCCAAGATAGAGATGAACGTTATGTGCAGTGTGTTCAGGGTCTAGAGCTATAGCATCTTTATAGTCCTCTGTTGAAACTCTCAATTTTCCTTTATTTGCATTATCTTCTGCCTGCAAAAGAGCACAGGTTATCACCACAACAATTGGCTGGTAAAAGCTCAGTGTTATAGGAAGGCAAAGAGGTTTGCAGGACTCACGCTTTTCGTTTTCTTGAGCAGTTTTTTCAATCCGAAGTATGCTTTCTTCAGTTCACTGTGTTCTGGATCAAGACGAAGCCCTTTTTGGTAATGTCTGAAACAGAGAGTTTACTCAGGGATATAAGTTTTGGATCCAAACTCTCTATGATTGGAAATTGGATTTAAAGTTAGGCCAAACCTTTGGGCAACATCATGATCTGCTAAATAGTAGTAGGCACGGCCACGAAGGAGCAGAGCTTCAAGGTTATTTTCATCTTCCTTGAGAATATAACCAGTCTCGGAAATCGCAGCTGAGTAGTCTTTAGACACCATAAGTAGCTTGACTTTAAGAAGCTTTGCCTGAAGTGAAAAAATGGTAACTATGTAAACGATAAGAAACTGCATGATCAGAGAGAGATGTAAAATCTACCATCAAAACGAGAAAGAAAGAAGAGAACCTTAGAGCAAGCTGGGGAGAAGACAAGAACAACTTTATCAACAAATTCAAGAGCCTTCCCAATGTCCTTTGATTCGTAGAGAGTCGACGCAGTCTCCAAAGCACTCTTAGCTTGATGAAGCTGAGAGAGCTCTTTCTCAGCATTCGAATCTCCTGGATTCATTTCTAGATATTTTTGGTAGCTATTTTCAGAGTCTTCGTATCTACAAAACACAGGGAAAGAGAAGAGAAATCAACTTCCAGCCATATCGTGTAAGTATTTCAATGAAAACGAATCCAAACCAAGATGAAAACTTTTGCCATTTCTATACCTGCAAAAATGACGAAGCACAGACGCACGCCTAAAATAAGCTTCTGACAGTGCAGGGTCTACTTCTATGGCTGCATTTAGATCGTCGAGGGCATCGCTAAAACGCTTGACCTTGATACTTTGTGAAGCCCTCTCAAATAACTCAGCAGCATCTACAGATTGACCATCTGCACAGAAAATAACATATGTAGAGATTTAAAAGAAAACTCAATAACCAAAATGCAATCTTGCTTCACTCTCACAACCTGTAGTTGCCAAATTTGATCAATTCGTAATGTGGAGCACGAAAGTCTGTCTAATTTCACTCCGACGGAATTAGCTATGTTTCAATACCCTAAGAAACAGAGTGTAATCTCGAATCCGATACCATCACAGGGAACCTCAATATCTACATAGCACCGGAGATTGCAACAAACCCAACAACAAAAGGAGAAATTCCCGAGGATATATAGAAACAATTCATCATTTATTGCGAATTTCTGAAGCCTCAGATTCCCAAATCAACTAAAACAACTAAGAATCAATATTACCAAAGGAAAACGAAACGGAAAATGGGGGCAATCCAGAAAATTTACCTAAAGCGGATACGAGAGGTTGAAGAAGAAGAAGTTGGCAAGCGAAGACAAAGTTGAGCAGAAGAAGTGTGTGCGCCATTCCTCTCCAAGCTAAGAAATCCATACCTGACCAGACTCGGAACAGATCCATTCTCGATTTCAATACATATACATATACACGTGTGTATACGCGAAGTTACACCCACAAATTTGGAATATTCAGACTCAGGGAGACGAAGGAAGAAGACGAATATTTGATTCAAGCTCACACGAATTCGTGTTTTCGGATTATCGTCCTCGATCGAATTTGAAGCTTTTCTATTTTGATTTGCATGTTTTTAAAGTGTAACTAGTAACAACACGTTGTTCTATCCAATCCTTATGTTCCACGTGGAATCTGTTTTAAGTAGGTCCCATTTTCGCAAACATTTACCAATGAAAATCTAACACGTATGACAAATTATTTACACGCTGGTCTAGCTCTGCCACGTAAGATTACAGGATTCTTGGGCCCTATACAAGAGAGTTAGGAGTTGAGCTTAAGGCCTCGAGGGACAACCTTTAGAACCTCAAGAGATTAATGTGGGCCTAAGATCATATTTAATGGGCCCAAAATGTCAAGAGTAAATAATCGGATCAGAGGCAAACTTAAACCGGTAAAGGGAAATTCTGGTTAACAAAAACGTATGAAAATCAACATTACTTTGTTTAGATCTCATCTACCAGTAAAGCATCAAATCTAAACATTAGTTATATAGAAAAAAAAACATTTACAATTGTATATTTTATGGTCTTTGACAATGAAAAGGAATAATGCATAGATCCACAAAACGACATATTTCATATTTTCTAGCTCGTGTGGAGTTAGAGATAAGTCAAAATAAAGACAAGGCCTATTAGTCTACTGAAAATACTAGCTGATATCAGTTAAAATATTTTAGTCTATGCAGAATCCAAAGGACTCGCATCTCAAGAACTTGGGTTTGGATCAAGTACCTATTGAAAGGCAATTTTCTTAAACAAATTGATATATGTTTTCTGTACGAATTTAAAGTATTAAAGAAACAGTTTTTTTTTTTTTAATTTGAGTTTACTTTTGTTTGAAAACTTTTGAATCGACTTTGGGTTGTCTTGGAGAACGTTGTATGCTATTACCAACAAACCTAAATTAAGTGTAATACATCTTGGGATATATAAAATTTGTTTGTAGAATTGAAGTCCCGGACGTACAATTTTCGGATTGGAATAGAAACATATCACAATATAGTTATCATATGAACGAGGTTAATTAGCAACTTCTTCTCTTCATAGATATCACTACATTCAAATTTGGTACGATGACAATGAATGACAATCTCTCCAGTAAAACCAAGCTTGGAAAAGCCTGGAGATTATACGGACCAAATTCTGAATATCTCATTATATTAACGAAAAGAAATAACATTTACAAAACGACAATGTCACAAAATACAAATCCATGCATGTCATGGTATATATATATATATGATAATGAATGATGACCATCATAAACATAGTAAAAGTACATAATGTAATTTGATATGATGATGTCTTGTCAACCTTTGTCCCCACATTCCGACCGCTTCACAAGGGGTACGATTCTTAGACTTGTCTCCTCAAAGAAACTTCCAATCCTGAACCCAAAAAATTGTCCCCCCCCCCATCTTTCTCTTGATCCGGTCCAAAAATATGTAGTGAACCGGATATAATTAAAACAGATAATCAACCCAATGGAGCAAACCTTGCGAGTTCTTGAGGCAAAAACGGACGATGACCCGTTTGGTGCGGGTGATGCTCGATGCTCACTCCAAGAAAATCCCGGGTTTGTCCCATCTGATGAACCTGGTTTAGACCCGACAGATTTGATTGAAACGGGTTATTATTATCCACACTACTAGAGGTTACACCACTGAAAGGAGGAGCAAGATTATGGTTCTCTCTTGAGACATTGGTGTTGAAATTGTTGTTGAGTTGATGTTGGATCATCATTGGAGAAGACGATCTAGGAGGAGAAGCGGCGGATGAGGATGACGTCACTGTTGGGCCGGCGAAGAAGGACGGAGCGGTGGTGGAGTTGCTTCTAGTGGATCCCATTTGTGCAGCTTTTTGTAAGAGTGCAGTGGCAGACATTGGAGAGAGAGGCTTGTTTTGTTTGTTATCGGAGGAGGAGGAGAAGAGTGGGGAGAAAGATGATGAGTCTTTTAGGGTTTGGTGTTGTTGTTGAAGTGATGGTAGTGAAGCTGATGTTTGTTGTGATGTTGAGGATGATGATAAAGTGAGATTAGGGTTTGTGGTCGTCGTTGGAATTTGGAATTGTTGGTTGTACTGGTGGCCGGAGAAATCTGGGAGCGATGATGATGAAGACAACGGGAAGAGGTGGTGGTTGCCGGCGGAGGCCATTTGTACCATGTCGGATAAACCTATATACACGGAATTTAAAAAGGGAGTGTTATAAGAAAATAAGAAATTCTGAAACTAAATGTTGATTGTTTTTTGTTTATTTACAAAATAATTAACATTTAAAATCAGTAGTGAAAAATGATGATGAGATAGGTTTACCTTGCGCATGTATTGCACTTAGGTCATGTCCGAACCCTAAACCGAATTGAGAGATAGCAGCATTAATGTCGGGATGATGAATTCCACGGTGAACAAACCCATGAGGAAGATTTGGATTATTCATAACATTTGAACCATTTCCAAAATTAAGATTCGCCGTCATCGTCGTAGAGATCACCGGATTGTTACTACTAAGCGAACTCATCCTCGCACCTTCTTCAGTCAATGCGTCGCAGAACGCTCTATGAGTGATGAAACTATCTTTCCTATAATAGGTTGATTATTTATTAGAAAGCGTTTTAGGTTTGCACATAAATTGAAAATAACGAGATATTGTGATACTAACATACTAATTAATTTAAGAAGCGAGACAAAGGGCATTGATTATTAAACATATCATTGAATTTGAAATCATTAGCAAAACAAGACATTCTTGGCCGGAGTAAGCATTTATTTCTCCTATGCAGCTCACGACATGAAGACAGAAACAAACACAAAACTTAACATTTAACAATATAAAGATAAAACTTATATACTGTATATATATATATATATATATGCGTGTTGGCAAATGACAATATATATATATATATGTATGTATAATTCGTTGCCATATCGTGTGAATAGAAGAAAAGAGTGAAGCCAAATAGACATGTACACATACAAACACACAAAATAAATAGATGCTCATGCCATCAAAAATCCCATCGAATATCATATTCATAAAGTATGCAGCTTTTATTTCAATATCTTAAAACTAGAAATAAATATAGTGCTCCCCAAAAGTCAGAAACACTCCAATTAATGCTCTGCGCTCTAATCCAACTTCTCAACAGTATCTAATCACAAGACATTGCACACACATTCATACCGACACTATATATACACCTATCTCTATTAGGATTTGCCACCCAAATTTCTTCGTTTCTAACACTTTCACATGAATTTTATTTCTTGTTGTCATCCGATATTGTTATAACAAGACTGATAACCGAGTTCTAATACTTAGCTTCTACATCAACCAATACCAAATGTTTTGTTTGTCTCATATTTAAATGATCAAATGTAGTACCTGGAGAACAACGTGCCACAGTCGCATTTATACTCACGAGTGCCACAAGTTTTCGCGTGCGCCTTCCAATCAGACTGAACAGCATATTTCTTAGAACATTTTTCGCACTTCCACTTCTTTTCACCGTGTTTGCGGCTATAGCTAGTGTTTCTTGATCCCAGTGAGGTCTCCAAGGGCCCTAGAGGCATCATGGTGAACACAAGTCTTGATAGGACATATGTATACTTTCTTCTTTATCACCTCTTTGTTGGACCGTTGCTTCAGCTTCCATGGAAGGTTGTGGCCACGGCGATGGAGTTGTAAGTTCTGATCCCTTTGAAACCCTTTGTTGCAGATCTCGCAGACGAATCTGTTTGTCGCCATGAGTGTTGTTGGAGATAGAGCGATGACATCTGCATCTGGATCTGTCCATATGTTTATAAATATGATTTATCACTATTTTTTGTAACGCATATTTTGTTCTAATGACTTCGATGATGTTGTACTTAGAGATTATATAAAAGAAACACATATATAGCAAAGACCATCCGGATATATAATCAATGGGTGAAATATATACGTAGAAGCAATATATATATATATATAGATGTATAGATGTATATGCATCTGTGAATATTGACTTTGTGATTATATAAGCAAAACATATATATATATATATATATATATATATGCAAATTTTTGAATTAAATGTTAATTTCATTAGAAAGCAGATCTACAAAAACTATGAAGCTTTAATTTCCACGTCTATGTATGCATACTATGGTCGAGCGTATACGTCTACATATATGTGAGTTAAGGTATGAGGAAATATACAAGTATGATATGTAGAAATACATATATACAAGTATATGACACACACACACACATGCACATATATATATATATATATATGTATATATTATGATGATGATGGAGTTGAGAACCTGGGGTGCCAGGTTGATTTCTCTTCTTCTTGGCTGATGAAGAGGCTGGTTTAACATTAGGGTTAGGGTTAGAATTAGGACTAAGGTCAGGGATCTGCTGCTGAAGATGATGAAGTTCTTGATGGACAAACCCTCCCATGGGAGATGTAATAGAAAATGGATCTCCTGGAATCATCTGCATATTTTGTTTTGGTTTAAAACAGAGCTAAAGAACAAGAACTGGGTTTTGTTTTTTTGTTTTTTTATAAAACCTTGCAAGAAAACAAGAAGATGATCAGGAGATTTAGAACAGTATACAAACAAAAGAGATAGTTAATTAGGTTTTTTGTAGAGGGGGAAGAAGAACAAGAACAAGAGCATATAAGTTTCTTTTGGGTTTTAGGGCTTGAGAATGTTTGAATATGCTTGACTCTTTGGTTATGCCAAATGACAAGAAAAGACCAAAGAAGATGAGGAAGAAATTTTCAAGGCACGAAAGTGTATGTATATATAAAGATTATATTGAAAGAGGATTTGTTATTATTTAAAAAAAAACAAGAATAAAGGTTGTTTTTTGTCTAAATAATGTTGAGAGATCTCGGAGATGTTCTCATAGAGATCTACTTTTTTCTTTTATTTTAGTCGATGATCTGTGAATTTTTTGAAAAGGGAAAGTAAAATTTTAAAATAAAATAATACTAGTAATTTCTTCGAAAAGGCCAGTCTCTTCCTTTCTCGCATTTACATGGACACACGTGCATGTGTATGTACATCTATGGTGTGTGTTTAAAACTTGGGAGAAGATATAATTTAAGGGAAGTATCCTAAATTGATATTTTTATGATACTGTTATTTGAAAAATTATCAAACAATAAAGTGTCTATTTAATTGTTTATACATAATTAGATGGGTATTTTTAGATTTATTCATTTAATTAAAATATTAGTTAGTATGGTTTAAACGATTGTATTTAAAAGGCTTTATGGTTTTGATATTTGCAATAAGTATTTATTCTACAGGTATTATTTTGTGTTTGTCCCGATATGGGACTAATTAATTTTCTATCATCTTCAACCATATACTACATATGTATCAATTTAAATCTTGCATATTTTATATACACTAGTCAACACATTTATATATGTTCGTATGCATGTATACAAATAGGGAACTAAATTTTCTTAAGTCTGAATCATTATCTTAGTAACAATAATTTTTGCATGGTTTTTTCACACCAAAAATAATAATAATAATTTTTGCATGGTAAAACACAATAGCTCTTTTTAGTGTTTTATAAGGTTTGAGACTTAACAATAAAGTTGAACACTTCATTGATATAGAGGTTAGTTGCCCATGCTATTTTATGGGGAAAAAAATCTACGTTAATATGTACTTCCTATGTTTTGGATCTATATATAAATTATATCGGACACAATTTCAACTCCTATTTTATTATAAAATTAAAGTTTTATGCACCCGAGAAATTGTATTTGGCAAAGGAAAATGTTTGTGTCCCAAGAACAAAGCATATAGGTAGATGCAAAAAGTTCCCGTTTTTTAAAGAGAGCACTATCTTTGACTGCCAAAAAGTTTTAGGAACTCAAAAAAGCCTTTTTGTAATTTGTACTACTATTTGTTATATAAACATTTCTTTAACTGGAAGTACAAATTCATGATTCCTTGACATAATTAAGCCAATAAAAGAGATTTAGTTTTTTTTTTTTTAAGGTGATTAGGTTGAAATGTAATTAAGTGTACACCCAAGAGAAGTCAAAATGTGGAATCGATCAATATATTGACACTAAATCTAAGATCTGTTGACTATTGTCACTAATAAATCCAGAAGCGATCAAATGATAGCCTAACTAGTATTACTTCACGTAGTAAAACATGTTTCATTCACGAGTTTAATTTTTGTTTTTGCTTTTGCAATTAATTTGAGCATGAAAACGTACAGACAGATCTGAAATATAATGAATTTTGATCCAAAAATATTGATCATGCGCGTCAACAAAATAAAACTATTGGATTTCTTGAATGTACTACAGTACAGTTTTTTCTTCATACTTATACAAGTTCGATCATCCATTTTTCTTCTTTTGGTTTGTGCTATCGAGAAAGTGAGAAGAAAAGGGAATTGCCTTTAAGGAAATAGATCGAAAGAAATGATTAAGGCATAATTACAAGTTGGACCAAACATAGCATGTTGCATGTTGTTTTGTAATAGCATGAGAGAGAGGATCTTTGGCATTTCCCGATGAAGACGATAGGACAGTCCGTGACGACTGTCTCTCTGTCTGTGGGGCCCTCTTTTGAAGCTATGATTCTCATGCACATTTTGGTCTTCTATTATCTATCAATTTACCATCCTTTAGTTTTATTTTTTATGCTTTCATTAATCTTCAGTCATGTACTCATATGTAAGCTCATGAGCATCATGGTGATAAACTGATAATGATAACTGTCACTTACAGTCTTTAGATTTGGATCCAAATCTAATATAGCGAAGGGTTTCTACTTTCTAGGATTTGCTTAGACTGGTTTAAACCCTTTTTTTTTTTTAACAACTGGTTTAAACATTTGATATTTTTGTTTGTACGTAACACCCATTTAAAACAGTTCTTAGAAAGAAAGAAAAAACGAACACCCATTTTAAAAATTGTTTGCTTACATATTTTACGTTTACAATTTTGATGCTTGAAAAATAATTTAGAATTGTAAAATTAAAAGTTGAATATATGTAGAAGGTGAACACATGAACGTGCTGGTTCGACGTTTTTCAACTCATGGGTCAATATTTAATTTAAATTTATAACGAAATATATAAGTAAATGGATGTAGGTTTGGAACTTGGAAGTTATATGTTTAGTGTTTACTTTTATATAAATAGTTTTGATAGGGTAAATGCAAGTTTCAAATTCTTGGCATCATATATCGGAGTTCAAATTCCACTAACCACTACAATTACCACGATGCATCACAAGAAATAGGAATATTATATGGTCTATATAAGGTTCCAAAAAAAAAAACATACGGTCTGAAGTCAAAAAATGGCCTAACGTATACATGCATATATATATATGAAGGTTTACCAAAAACATAATATATATATATATATATATATATATATATGAAAATCGACGGTAGTATTATAAATCTAATTTTTGGAATAGTTATTCTCGAAATGTAACATAAAATGAACAAGTAGTACAATAATTATACATATCTTATAGATTAGATTACATTAAAAAATCCATAAATAATGCAACTCAACCTCTCTTTTGGCTTTTTGTGTTTGCCTTCTTTTGGTTCATTGGATGCTTTCATATTCCCCTCTCTTGGTATCCAAAGTTTGTGTCTACGATTAAAAATCCAATTATTGTATATAGTTAATACGTATTGTATATGCCTATAAAAACTTAATTATTTTTGGGCTCAACCGCAAATTCTGAGATTCAAAATTTAATTTCAAATGTTTGTAAATTAATTCATTCCGTATTATATGATTCTTGATCTGATGATTTTTCTGTGATTGATTATGAAAAAAAAAAATCGTTGGAAAACGCAAGTCTTTCCAAAAGCAGAAAAAATCCAATAAAAATCCTATTTATCTCTACATATTTGTATATGTGGCTGTAGAAGAAAAAGAGACTGCATACAAAACACTACAAAATGAGCAATACTATTGTTATAAACTTCATATTCATATTAGTTATGACTCCGCTTTTATCTTTTTTGTTTTTTTTTGTAAACACACTTATATTTTGTTAATTATTACTTTTTGTGACGCCGGTCGTATTATAAAACTCACCCGGTCAATATTCAAATACGTTACGTCATTACAAAAAAAGGGTTTAACTTGTTAAAAACTCAGAACAAAAATTATTAAGGTCACTCGTTCAGATCTTAAATCAATCAATCAAACCCTATAAGGTCGTTACTGGTTAAGTATTTCTGATTACTTTACTTTTTTCGGATAAGAGGAGAAAACATCATGAAAATGTATATACTACTATAGTCTATAGATGTGGTGAGGCGGTTCGAACTTGGTTTATTAAGGATGAACAAAATAAATAAAAAAAAATTTGCAAAAGTATTTTAGTTTGAACTTTGAAAGACAGAAGTTGTAGTCGATGTTTCAACTAGAACACAAGGGACACCGACATGATTCTTTAGTTAAACCGCCCCGCTTTTAAAAATTAAAAAATTCACTTTGGGTTGTATGGAGCTTCCATAATGGAGGTAACATTTTCATTGGCTCTGATTGATAAACCATCAAATATCAGAATGGTTCTACAATTCCATATGTTTTCAATAGTAATCATTTTCTGATGTTAGAAAAGAAAAGAAAAAACATTTTCTACAAGACTCTAGTGTGTTTAAAAAACGAAAGATCGAATGTGAATTAAATTAAAGATCAAAAGCCCACGTAAACATGAGGAAGCGCAAGGACCAAAATCATTTGTCTCATTGGTAAGGCCCTAAAAGCCCTTAACCTGAACACAATTCACAACTCTACAGTTTCTCCAATTCAAAATCTACCCGCGAGATTTTAAAGCTTTTGGGCCAATATGAGTTGTAGCCCAAGTCCATAACATATATAACTCAGGAATCAAGGTCTCCATTTTTTCCTATTTGGGAAAATCTTTTTTTATCTTTATTTTTTTATATTAATTTGAGACAAATCTTATCACACCAACCAAACGTTAGATTGACTATAAGATCAAAAGACTGGAATTAGCAAATGAAAAAGAAATCTAAACTCTGATTGACCACAATAAATATACGCCAGAGAGACAGACATATATACTTAAGAGACTCTAGTCGATTTATGTTTTTGTTTTTTTTGTGCTACCAACCAAGTAATCGATAGGCGCTAGTGTATTTGGAGATAGAGAGAGATATACACATCGAGACAAAAAGAAAAAAAGGATACACAAATGACACATCAACACGACGAGCTGGTATGAAAACGAGTGGCTGCGTTGTGAACTTATGGATTTGTTAGCGGATAATGATTAAGATATTGAAATATTCTTTCGTATGTCGATTTTATCATATTCATAAGAACTTTCCTTTGGGAAAATTATATAAGAGAGTATCTTTGAAGAAAACGGGTACACAACATGGCAACAAAAAAAAAGTACAACAAAAAAATCATGAGCCACATGATACTTTCACAAGGTTGTATTGTATCTTCCCTATTTTATATGTTTTTTATTTTATTTTTCGTTGCTACATATATATAACTGTCTGTATAAGTAAAAAGTAATAAAGTTTCAGTTATATAATATAACTCGAATGTCGACAAAAACAATAATATATATAACTGGAATCAACCTGTTCCTACTTAAACTCTTTTTCTTTTGTTACCAAAAGTGCATTTAATTATTCGATATTTACTCATACTATAACTCGAACCAAAACTGTTCCCACTTAAACTCTTTTTCTTTTGTTACCAAAAGTGCATTTAATTATTCGATGTTTACTCATACTATAACTCGAATCAAACTGTTCCCACTTTGTGGAATAACTTTACTTTAGTTTCTTTAGGTTTTACACAAATATTTAATGACCGTTGTTGCTAATTTTCAATGATAGTTACTAAACAACATCTCTATATCCTGTAACCAATTGATGAGTTTGACACTGTGACTAACGAGTTTGATCACACTATATATCAACAGATTATTTACGTATCGGAAATTAGACTCCTTACAAGATTGACTATATCACTATCAGTGTATGGTTACAATTTCAAACTTTCTCTCTACAAGAATAATTTATCGTTTAGAAAAAGACGATAATCTTTGTTTCCTCGTAAAGAAGAAAACAGAACTAACACGCACGCGCTTGCACGTGAGGATATTCTCCATCGTTGGGAAATTTTATACTATTATTATTTTTTGTATGGTCTTAAATCAACTGTTTATATTGCCACGTGTCACTCAGCCAGATCCACCTGTCTTCTTCACCTGTGCCTTTTATTTCCCCACTTTCCTCTGTCTGATTCAGCGATTTGTCTTCTTCGTCTTCTCTGTATGCATGATTGTATCAGTGAATCCAACAACCCCAAATCTTCACTTCCTCAGACTGGGAAGGAATCCAATGAAAAATATCTACAAATGTTGAACATTCCGCCGAGATTCCTCTCTGTTTACTCAACTCTCATCCACATTATTGCTTCTTTCCTCTGCTCCTCCGACGTCAGAGGCGATTTTCCGGCGACAAGATTCGATTTCGGAACGTTGACTCTCTCGAGCCTCGTGCTTCTCGGCGACGCTCACCTCAACAACGGAACGATAAAGCTCACTCGCGAACTCTCCGTTCCGACTTCCACCGCCGGAAAAGCTCTTTACGGAAAACCGGTTAAATTCCGGCACCCGGCAACACAGTCTCCGGCGAGTTTCTCGACTTACTTCTCGTTCTCAGTAACTAATCTCAATCCTTCCTCAATCGGCGGTGGATTAGCTTTCGTAATCTCCCCCGACGAAGAATACATCGGATCCGCCGGCGGATTTCTCGGTCTCACCGGTGAATCTGGATCCGGGTCGGGTTTTGTAGCGGTTGAATTCGACACGGTGATGGATGTGCAATTCAAAGACGTTAACGGGAACCACGTGGGTTTGGATCTAAACGCCATCGTTTCAGCCGCTGTTGCCGATCTAGGAAACGTCGACATCGATCTCAAGAGCGGAAACGCCGTGAACTCATGGATCACCTATGACGGGTCGGGTCGGGTTTTAACCGTTTACGTCTCTTACTCAAACGTGAAACCCAAATCGCCGATTTTGTCGGTCCCTCTGGATCTTGATCGCTACGTTAGCGATTCGATGTTTGTGGGATTCTCTGGATCAACACAAGGAAGCACAGAGATTCACAGCATCGATTGGTGGAGCTTCGCTTCCTCTTTCGAATCATCAGAATCTCCTCCACCGATTTCCGATTCTCCTCCACCGTCGTCATCGTCGTCTTCCCTCGCGCCCTCCGCTTCCACCGTCCGGAGAAATAACACCGATCCATCTTCTTCTTGCCGTAACAAACTCTGTAAAAAATCCCCTGCCGCTGTCGCCGGTGTAGTAACCGCCGGCGCATTTTTCTTAGCACTATTCGCCGGAGCAATAATCTGGGTCTACTCCAAAAAAATCAAATACACCCGAAAGTCCGAAACTTTCGCATCGGAAATCATCAAATCGCCTAGAGAATTCACATACAAAGAGCTGAAATTAGCCACCGATAGCTTCAGCACATCGAGAGTTATCGGAAACGGCGCATTCGGCACCGTCTACAAAGGAATCTTACCGGATTCCGGCGAAATCATCGCGATCAAGAGATGCAGCCACATTTCTCAAGGAAACACCGAATTTTTATCCGAATTGTCCTTGATCGGAACACTTCGTCATCGAAATCTTCTCCGTCTTCAAGGCTATTGCAGAGAAAAAGGCGAAATTCTTTTAATTTACGAATTAATGCCTAATGGATCTCTCGACAAAGCATTATACGAGTTTCCGACGACATTACCGTGGCCTCACCGGAGAAAAATCCTTCTCGGCGTCGCTTCCGCTTTAGCTTACTTGCATCAAGAGTGCGAGAATCAGATCATTCACCGTGATGTCAAAACAAGTAACATCATGCTCGACGCAAATTTCAATCCCAAATTAGGCGATTTTGGACTCGCTAGACAAACGGAGCACGATAAATCGCCGGACGCAACCGCCGCCGCCGGAACGATGGGGTATTTAGCGCCGGAGTATTTACTTACCGGTCGAGCGACGGAGAAAACCGACGTTTTCAGCTACGGAGCCGTTGTTCTAGAAGTATCCACTGGTAGAAGACCCATAACTCGGCCTGAGTCGAAACCCGGTTTGAGACCCAGTTTCAAAACCGGGTCGAGTTTGGTTGATTGGGTTTGGGGTTTGTATAGGGAAGGGAAGCTATTGACGGCGGTGGACGAGCGGTTGAGCGACGGAGAGTTTGACCGGGAGGAGATGAATCGGGTATTGATGGTGGGCCTTGCTTGTTCGCAACCCGACCCGGTAACCCGGCCCACTATGAGAACTGTGGTTCAGATTCTGGTTGGGGAAGCTGATGTGACGGAAGTTCCTACGGCGAAACCATCGTCGTCGATGAGCTTTAGCACGTCGGAGTAATTGCTTACGTTACAAGACAGTGTATCAGACTGTAATGAAGCTTTGGCTCCAATCTCAACGACTTCTTGTTCCTCGTCGGAACATGACATATTCATTGTTGGCAAGGATCGATCGGTTTAATATTTTTTTCAAATTACAATTACATATATAATTATAAACTCGAAGCACAATTTTGTACGTAAATTTGAAATAAAAAAAACCTGAACTTACCAGTACTAACTTTTAAAATGCTCGATTTGTATATGTAAAACTCCAATGTATATAAAAATAATTCGATTTTACAAGCATTAGAGTCTTACTAGTTCAACTTGGATGGTAAGTTTGGTGAATGTCGCTTTCTTTACTAGAAGTGGGAGCATATGAAAAATTGTATAACCTATTGTTCTTTGGTTATCATACAAAATTTTGTGCGTCGACAAAAACAAATGTTGTTTTTGCATAGCTTGCAAATCGCAGTGTGATTCAGAAAATGGTTAAGAATGATATCAACTCTGGCATTAGGTTACATGTAATTCAAATCCAAGTAAACTGCTAGACTTTGGTAAAATTTTATATTAACAAAATCATAAAAGCTCGAAAGTAATATATATCATGATATGGAAAAAATAAAAGTATAAATACAAAAAGGAACTAGAGATTGAGTAGAAGCATGGCAAGGTCTAGACAAACAAATAGATAAAATAAATAAAAATATGTTAGAAGATGGTGGTTGGTCGTAATCATAACAAAAATAACACACACTAGATGGGAATCTTACTGATTTCTTACAATCAACAATATACAATACATATTACAATAAATCAAATCAAAACTTTAACAAACCTTTTTGAGTGGAGACGCATTGGTCCTTTCACTAGTTAAGCAGGTGTGTGATTATTTATGCGTTGCATAGTTGAGGGGATCTAAATCAACTAATTCATGTAACTACTTTTTGGATATTAAATCTGTCCTATTAGAAAGGCCAAACATGATAGATGAGGTTAGGGAAATATTTAAAAAGAGATTAAAAATTGGAAAAAAATATATAGGGAGAATTTTAATTTTGGAGTTTTATAAAATTTTGTGCTAGTAGAAAAATTAAACCGAACGTGGATACCATTTTGGGTTTTTTGGGCTCGACCCAAATGTGAAGTATCCAAAGTCAGATAATTGGGCCAAGCATATAAGGGATTCCAGTGTCGGGCCGAATCTAAGGAAGAAAAATAATGTAAGTTGTTGTATCGTTTTGGACATTGACACTTGCATGCAAAGCTTGAATGCCAAGCAGCCAAAGTACATATTAAGAACCAAAACGAGTGGCTATTATGTGGAAAGAACCTGGCTCAGTTTTATAAAGACAATATTGTGGACG
The DNA here is from genome assembly GCA_020283515.1 of Alliaria petiolata. NCBI lineage: Eukaryota > Viridiplantae > Streptophyta > Magnoliopsida > Brassicales > Brassicaceae > Alliaria > Alliaria petiolata. Next base: position 261,563,646 of record JAHZTW010000001.1, read on the forward strand.
GAAAGTAGTTGATAATTTCTTTTTCTTTTTTTTTAAAGACACATTTCTTTTTGTTTGTTATCAAGAAAGTTGAAAGCTACGTAATGGAGTATATTCTAGATATTCGCCAGTAGCAGTTTTTTTTTTTTTGTATTTGATGGAGTGAGTATTAAGTTTTGTTCGATCTTTCTCTCCGAATATATAGAGAACAAATTAACATCAATTAATCAGTCTACATGTCAAACGCTTGATCAACATCGATGGATCTAATAAATTCCAATCAAATGACATAATTGTCAATAACAAATTAATCGTACTCTTAAACTTTCCTCTGATATATGAGAGACACACGGTTTGGTTATGAATCTTGTGATAAATAATACACATGGTCCAAATTTTGAAATGAAATGATTGAGGTCGTGATTAAATGGTGGGTCCCTTTCTTATTAAGTGTTTCCCCACGCATCCAGTGTACTCGATTTTTCTTTTTTTGTCGACAGTCTTACATTACTCGATATGATCACATGTTTTGGATTTTAATTTTAGTATCATATAGACATATATTAACAATCTTGTGAATACTTTTATTCATTTTAAACTATATAAATAATAGAAGACAACAACAAAAAAAACGTCGTCAGTGAGAAGAGTTTTCGATACAACCTGCGCCAATGAATGAATGAATGCTCGGAGGATTTTTTTGTTTTTTGAATAACAAAATCCAATATGCTAGTGTAATGCCATTTGATCACGATACAAAGGAGTGTATAATATACAGAAATAGAATGTCTTATATATATTTTTAATTTTGTCGATGTAATATTATAAATATATATTTGTAATACCAACAAACAAAACATTTACTAAATAAGAAAACCAAAATACTTGCATACATACATATATATATTATAGATATTGCATATCGTTTTTCTCATATTTATTAGTATCTTCTGCCCATGAATTGATCAGCCCCGATCGAATAGACAAGGATTCAAATATCTGAGAATGACACTGATATTCATTAGGTGACACGTTGCCCGAAATTAATTTGATTTTTTTTTTGTTCCAAAAGATTCAGACCGAAAAAATAAGAATATATAGAACGGTACATGAAGAAAAATAGGAAAGAACATGATATGAGAAGACTAGTGTGACAAACTATACCAATCTCACATCGATGATCATGATAAATATATATATTAATGTATAAATAAGTCTGTACCCGCGTCATTAATTATATATCACACTAGATCTCATGTACTAATTCCTCTTCAACTTGAAGCTCCTGAGTCTCTCTCCTCTCCATGGAAAAAAATCTCTCTCTAATCTGACAGAAGGAGAAGGGAAATTAAAACACAGAAAATACATACAAGAAAATAAATTTGATGATAATATTAATATCAAATATCAGCATGTTCAGTCAATTTCTAGTACTCATCAAATTTCATTCAGTCACGCCATTACCCCCAAAAAATCTTACTTCCTTTGGATCATAATTAGTTTACCATTTAAAAACAAAAAAACTTACTTCCTTTGGAGTATAAACATACTTTATTTAATGAATGTTATTAACCTAAATGCCATAAATATATTTTATGAGTAATCAATTAAGGTGGAGAGCATAATTACTCTGTCCTCCAACATGAGCGCCGGTGGAACCAGCGGCGGAGGTTTTATGGTGGATGTACGGTGGCTTGCCGTGCAAAGTCTCCGGCGGAGGTCTAGAGTTATGAGTCTCTGGTCCCCTGTAATCGATCTCGTACACTACTGAATCCGTGTTCTCCGATCCTAAATTATGTTTTGAAGTACAACGAATCAATAATAATATTGACTAATGATTGTTTAAAAACCGAAGAACAAACATACCTATACCGAAGCAAGGCACGGCAAGGAGAAGGTACATGAGGAGAATCACGACGGTCGACTTCATTTTTATTATTTATAAACAGTTATAAACTTTTGAGTGTTTTTTCTTTTCTCTCAGATCTTAAGCTCCTTTCAAATAAATCCAATCAATGTTTTTGTTTTGAATGGTAATGTTTTGGATACATGATGATGGCCTTATTTATAATGGCATGGACTGAACAAAAAAACACGTGTCATGTTTTCATTTTATATTTAATTTGAAATAAAGAAGCAATCTTTCCAAAAAAAGAAAAAAGAAATAAGAAGTAAAAATGTCTAACTTAATTTGTATTATTTCTTTAACTTCCCCCAATTATTCTGTTTTAATATAATGTTTTTCGTAAACTTAATTAGTTTTTTTTGACTAAAAACCTAAGAAACCTAAGTAGCTATTGTAAAAAAGTATTGAATTTGTGTTCGTATAAAACTAAATGCATTTATTTGATTTATATGTAAGACGTTACCTACATTGTATCCGATTTTCCTTCAACTATTAACAAAGTTTACATTTTCTACATACTCATCTGAAATATATGTTTATCTCTTTATTACATAAATGATTACAGTGTCCTGACTATTGTCCGTGTAGGCAAGATATTATGGACGGTAGAAAGAGCGGAACACTATTAGTATTTTCACGACCATATATTATAAAAAATTATAAATATATTAATAGGGAGAAGACCTTAGAAATTTAAAATAAAAAATAAGAAAAGACAAGTTCATGTGTGAGGGACAATATTAGCTTTCGAATCTCATGGCTTCCAAACTGAATTCGTGTTCCAATCTATCCACTTTTTTTTGTTGCATCAAAACGTATTTAATGAACAATAGTACTATTCTTTTATTTCTAACAGCTTTTGTTTACTGTTTGCAACAGGTACTACTTATTTCTTGCATCGTTGCTAGAACTAGGTTTTGTCCATTGACAATTTTATATAAATAGAATAGATTCGATTTCGTTTAGGA
>JAHZTW010000001.1:261566976-261590740 GCA_020283515.1 Alliaria petiolata
GTTTGAGACCCAGTTTCAAAACCGGGTCGAGTTTGGTTGATTGGGTTTGGGGTTTGTATAGGGAAGGGAAGCTATTGACGGCGGTGGACGAGCGGTTGAGCGACGGAGAGTTTGACCGGGAGGAGATGAATCGGGTATTGATGGTGGGCCTTGCTTGTTCGCAACCCGACCCGGTAACCCGGCCCACTATGAGAACTGTGGTTCAGATTCTGGTTGGGGAAGCTGATGTGCCGGAAGTTCCTACGGCGAAACCGTCGTCGTCGATGAGCTTTAGCACGTCGGAGTTATTGCTTACGTTACAAGACAGTGTATCGGACTGTAATGAAGCTTTGGCTCCCATCTCGACGACTTCTTGTTCCTCGTCGGAACATGACATCTTCATTGTTGGCAAGGATCGATCGGTTTAATATTTTTTTCAAATTACAATTACATATATAATTATAAACTCGAAGCACAATTTTGTACGTAAATTTGAAATAAAAAAAACCTGAACTTACCAGTACTAACTTTTAAAATGCTCGATTTGTATATGTAAAACTCCAATGTATATAAAAATAATTCGATTTTACAAGCATTAGAGTCTTACTAGTTCAACTTGGATGGTAAGTTTGGTGAATGTCGCTTTCTTTACTAGAAGTGGGAGCATATGAAAAATTGTATAACCTATTGTTCTTTGGTTATCATACAAAATTTTGTGCGTCGACAAAAACAAATGTTGTTTTTGCATAGCTTGCAAATCGCAGTGTGATTCAGAAAATGGTTAAGAATGATATCAACTCTGGCATTAGGTTACATGTAATTCAAATCCAAGTAAACTGCTAGACTTTGGTAAAATTTTATATTAACAAAATCATAAAAGCTCGAAAGTAATATATATCATGATATGGAAAAAATAAAAGTATAAATACAAAAAGGAACTAGAGATTGAGTAGAAGCATGGCAAGGTCTAGACAAACAAATAGATAAAATAAATAAAAATATGTTAGAAGATGGTGGTTGGTCGTAATCATAACAAAAATAACACACACTAGATGGGAATCTTACTGATTTCTTACAATCAACAATATACAATACATATTACAATAAATCAAATCAAAACTTTAACAAACCTTTTTGAGTGGAGACGCATTGGTCCTTTCACTAGTTAAGCAGGTGTGTGATTATTTATGCGTTGCATAGTTGAGGGGATCTAAATCAACTAATTCATGTAACTACTTTTTGGATATTAAATCTGTCCTATTAGAAAGGCCAAACATGATAGATGAGGTTAGGGAAATATTTAAAAAGAGATTAAAAATTGGAAAAAAATATATAGGGAGAATTTTAATTTTGGAGTTTTATAAAATTTTGTGCTAGTAGAAAAATTAAACCGAACGTGGATACCATTTTGGGTTTTTTGGGCTCGACCCAAATGTGAAGTATCCAAAGTCAGATAATTGGGCCAAGCATATAAGGGATTCCAGTGTCGGGCCGAATCTAAGGAAGAAAAATAATGTAAGTTGTTGTATCGTTTTGGACATTGACACTTGCATGCAAAGCTTGAATGCCAAGCAGCCAAAGTACATATTAAGAACCAAAACGAGTGGCTATTATGTGGAAAGAACCTGGCTCAGTTTTATAAAGACAATATTGTGGACGGAAAGTAGTTGATAATTTCTTTTTCTTTTTTTTTAAAGACACATTTCTTTTTGTTTGTTATCAAGAAAGTTGAAAGCTACGTAATGGAGTATATTCTAGATATTCGCCAGTAGCAGTTTTTTTTTTTTTGTATTTGATGGAGTGAGTATTAAGTTTTGTTCGATCTTTCTCTCCGAATATATAGAGAACAAATTAACATCAATTAATCAGTCTACATGTCAAACGCTTGATCAACATCGATGGATCTAATAAATTCCAATCAAATGACATAATTGTCAATAACAAATTAATCGTACTCTTAAACTTTCCTCTGATATATGAGAGACACACGGTTTGGTTATGAATCTTGTGATAAATAATACACATGGTCCAAATTTTGAAATGAAATGATTGAGGTCGTGATTAAATGGTGGGTCCCTTTCTTATTAAGTGTTTCCCCACGCATCCAGTGTACTCGATTTTTCTTTTTTTGTCGACAGTCTTACATTACTCGATATGATCACATGTTTTGGATTTTAATTTTAGTATCATATAGACATATATTAACAATCTTGTGAATACTTTTATTCATTTTAAACTATATAAATAATAGAAGACAACAACAAAAAAAACGTCGTCAGTGAGAAGAGTTTTCGATACAACCTGCGCCAATGAATGAATGAATGCTCGGAGGATTTTTTTGTTTTTTGAATAACAAAATCCAATATGCTAGTGTAATGCCATTTGATCACGATACAAAGGAGTGTATAATATACAGAAATAGAATGTCTTATATATATTTTTAATTTTGTCGATGTAATATTATAAATATATATTTGTAATACCAACAAACAAAACATTTACTAAATAAGAAAACCAAAATACTTGCATACATACATATATATATTATAGATATTGCATATCGTTTTTCTCATATTTATTAGTATCTTCTGCCCATGAATTGATCAGCCCCGATCGAATAGACAAGGATTCAAATATCTGAGAATGACACTGATATTCATTAGGTGACACGTTGCCCGAAATTAATTTGATTTTTTTTTTGTTCCAAAAGATTCAGACCGAAAAAATAAGAATATATAGAACGGTACATGAAGAAAAATAGGAAAGAACATGATATGAGAAGACTAGTGTGACAAACTATACCAATCTCACATCGATGATCATGATAAATATATATATTAATGTATAAATAAGTCTGTACCCGCGTCATTAATTATATATCACACTAGATCTCATGTACTAATTCCTCTTCAACTTGAAGCTCCTGAGTCTCTCTCCTCTCCATGGAAAAAAATCTCTCTCTAATCTGACAGAAGGAGAAGGGAAATTAAAACACAGAAAATACATACAAGAAAATAAATTTGATGATAATATTAATATCAAATATCAGCATGTTCAGTCAATTTCTAGTACTCATCAAATTTCATTCAGTCACGCCATTACCCCCAAAAAATCTTACTTCCTTTGGATCATAATTAGTTTACCATTTAAAAACAAAAAAACTTACTTCCTTTGGAGTATAAACATACTTTATTTAATGAATGTTATTAACCTAAATGCCATAAATATATTTTATGAGTAATCAATTAAGGTGGAGAGCATAATTACTCTGTCCTCCAACATGAGCGCCGGTGGAACCAGCGGCGGATGTTTTATGGTGGATGTACGGTGGCTTGCCGTGCAAAGTCTCCGGCGGAGGTCTAGAGTTATGAGTCTCTGGTCCCCTGTAATCGATCTCGTACACCACTGAATCCGTGTTCTCCGATCCTGAATTATGTTTAGAGTACAACGAATCAATAATAATAGTGACTAATGGTTGTTTAAAAACCAAAGAACAAACATACCTATACCGAAGCAAGGCACGGCAAGGAGAAGGTACGTGAGGAGAATCACGACGGTCGACTTCATTTTTATTATTTATAAACAGTTATAAACTTTTGAGTGTTTTTTTCTTTTCTCTCAGATCTTAAGCTCCTTTCAGACAAATCCAATCAATGTTTTTGTTATGAATGGTAATGTTTTGGATACATGATGATGGCCTTATTTATAATGGCATGGACTGAACAAAAAAACACGTGTCATGTTTTCATTTTATATTTAATTTGAAATAAATACGTAATCTTTACAAGAAAAAGAAATAAGAAACAAGAAGTAAAAATGTCTAACTTAGTTTGTTATTATTTCCCCCAATTATTCTGTTTTAATATAATGTTTTTCGTAAACTTAATTAGTTTTTGTTGACTAAAAACCTAAGAAACCTAAGTAGCTATTGTGAAAAGGTATTGAATTTGTGTTCGTATAAAACTAAATGCAATTTATTTGATTTATATGTAAGACGTTACCTACATAATACATTGTATCCGATTTTCCTTCAACTATTAACAAAGTTTACATTTTCTACATACTCATCTGAAATATGTTTATCTCTTTTTTCACATAAATGATTACAGTGTGCTCCTGTCCTGACTATTGTATTGTGTCCGTGTAGGCAAGAGATTGTGGACGGTAGAACGAGCGGAACACCGCTATTAGTCTATTAGTATTATTTTCACGACCATATATTATTAAAAAATTATAAAATATTTTAATAGGGAGAAGAACTTAGAAATTTAAAATAAAAATAAGAAAAGACAAGTTCATGTGTGAGGGAGACAATATTAGCTTTCGAATCTCATGGCTTCCAAACTGAATTCGTGTTCCAATCTATTCACTTTTTTTGTTGCATCAAAACGTATTTAATGAACAATAGTACTATTCATTTATTTCTAACAGCTTTTTTTTTTTTTACTGTTTGCATCAGTTACTACTTATTTCTTGCATCGTTGCTAGAACTAGGTTTTGTCCATTGACAATTTTATATTAGCTATTGACCATAGAAAATAAAACTTAGAATAGATTCGATTTCGTTTAGGAGTTTTGGCTAAAAAAACCCGGTGTGGTGTGTTCATTCCATACATAGTTTTGTTTATTTAATGACGCCATACACGGTTAATATATTTTTTGTTATTTTGGCGGTGATATAAAAATTTAAATATTTTAATTGGCCTACGTACATAAGCATTATTGATTGGAGAAATCGCTGGTACGAAGTTGATATACATTATCCAGTTTAATGAAAAAATTTAATGAGAAGATGTTAATGTTATATGCTTCATATATCTATCCCCACTTATTTCTCACAACTGTACATCTCTGTACTCTCTACCTTTCCATTTATTTCAAGTCGGTCGACGGATGGATCGTGCACCCCAAATATATCAGTTCAAATATTATTATATTCTTCTTCATTCAGTTCACTAATTATATTAACATTTATGTGTATAGATCGAAATATCAATGCCATGCAAAAACTTTACTTATTTATAAAAACTGCAAGAAGAGTGAGTAGATTCAAGAGTTTGAGAAAGGAAAAAATTAGTACATATGGATCTGATATTTTTTTTTTTTGCCTGTATGTGTTTGGTTTCACGTTTATACATTAAGATAATGTGTATATTTTATAAAAACATTATAATTCGTGTTTTTATTGAATATCTTGTTAGTACTTGACACAAATGAAATGAGATTTTTTTTCTTTATATAGTTGTATATATATATATATATATATATATAGAACATACACGCAAAAAAATACAAATTATTATTTGTGTTAAAGACCATCCAATTTTATAGAAAATGGATGCGTACAAAATGGACCAATAACTCTCTACTGATCATGTTTAAGAAAGTTTGACTCCCAAAACCATCCATCAAACATGCATATATATATATAGCTTTTGAAAAATTTATATTATAATTTATATAACCCAAGTACATCCGTACATTCCAATTCCAATGTATTTGCAGCCTGGCCTTTGGAGAGTCTCATAATTTTAAAGGAAAACCTTTTGAGACTTCATAAGCGAAAATTAAAAATTTGTTTTTTTGTTCATAATGTGTTGCTTTTCACCGTAAGAAAAGAACTAGCTATATTTAGTTCATATTTTATTAGAATTAATAGAAAGACGAAAAATGAAAAAAACCTTCCAAATCTGAACAGTCAAATCGGAAAAGGAACCACACCCGCTTTCAGCTCAGTTTGGTTTCATCAGATGAAATGAAATAATTTACTAAACAGAAAATTAAAAAGTTGAATTTTCATTTAAAGAAAAATAAAAAAAATAGGTGAGAGATGTCTCACTCTTGGGGATGTAAATTGGAATATTTTGTAGTATTATTTACATGTATATGTGTGAGAAATCCATAAATGATTTTGTCTAAAATCTTTCGTGGTTCTTCTTCAAAAATCATAAATTGTAATGGGTCCATATTTATCTCTACAGCTATTTCATGGCTGTGTTCTCTTAGGCGTCTACTTTCATTATCACACCCACCCATCTTTTTTTTTTTCTTTTTTTCGTAATCCTACATTGCATGTATATTTCAATTACATATCATGTATATATATGTAATTTGTAACAAAAATTTATATACCTCGACGGTTTTATATTCGGTCACGTAGTCGTACGTAGTCTAAATCTTGAATCATTTATGTTTACATTTTGGGTCTTCAATTGGTCCCAGTGACCTACAATATGTAAGCCCATCTATACGTTGGGCCAGAACTAAGAAGCTTGTGATTTTTCTTTTGTCAAGCTTGATTCATACTTAACAAATTTATATGTTTTGTTTTTGGAAAAAAATACACACTGGAGGCTAAATATTTTTAATTTAATGTGTTGTTTTGAAATATATTTTCTTTGAAAAGATAAAATAAAATAAAAGGAGTTTGTAATTGTAATGTTTTGTTTGATTTCTAAAAACTCGAAAAAGTTATGTTTTGTTTGATTGCCGAAATTAAATAGAATATGAATCAGTGAAAATAAAACAGATAATGTAAATCTAGAAATTTAAAAAGGATTTTGTAAATGTATTGTCAAACAATTATATGCCAGACATTATATGTGTGGATACAAATCTACTATACAATTTGTTTCCTCTATACATAAATCAAAAACTAAAAAGCTTTATACTAACACAGTCAATTAATCCTAATCAACGGAAATTAAATTTTTAAACGAGCGATTAATTAAAGAAATAGTCAAATTGACTAATCACGTGAGAGACCTAAACCCTGCCTAACCTTCTTCTTCAACCGGAAGCAACCCCATCTTATCGCCGATCCTCGCCGGCTCCGATTTGCTCCTTGTCAACTCCGGCCGCCGTACAAACCCTAATTCCGTTGACTCTTCTTCCTTTCTATCGTTGTTCGCCACGAGAGAACTCGCCGTCTCGTAAATCCCATTGATTTTCTCGAAGCCTTCGGATTCAGTTTTTTCCGATCGAACATTTTGCTCTCCGTTTTCCTCTCTCCTGTTTCTTGATTCTAATTCGCGTTGGTTATTTTCTTCCCAGAATCTGAAAGCCAACGACGACGATCTGTATGGCGCAGATCTGCTTCTCGTTAACAAAAGGGCGTTTATCGGCGGCGTAGAAGCCGGAGACGCAAGTAATTTAGGAATTCTGAATTTTTCTCCTTCTTCCTCGTTTTCCTCTCCAATTTCTCCAGCTAATTCCGTTGCCCGGCGATCTAATTGGCTTCTCGGAGAATCTTTCTCTTTCTCGCTCTTCGATTTCCGCCGAGAACACGGAACCGAAAACAATCCCCATTTGGGCCAGAACGACATCGATTTGATTTTCCCGGCGAGTCCGTTGTAAAACGACGCGTTTCGGATCCACTCACACCGTCGTCGGGTCGGGTTTTCGCGAGGTTCTGGTTGAATTCTCCGCTTCGATCGCTTGACTCGGACCTGACCCATGCAAGTAACCTTAGGAGACGACGGTTCTTGAGTCACCGCCGACGCAGATTTATTCCGGCGAACGAATAGAGGACTAGCGCGTGACCTTCCTTTGCTTCGGCTTCGGCTTCTACTTCTGCTTATGCTTCCGCCGTTACTCTTGCTCCTGAAAAACCCCATAAAAGGCGGTTGATATTTCTCGACCCGACCCGGACTCGAAACGGGTCTCCGGGAAATCATCATCTTCTTCTTCCTTTACTCTCTCTCTCTCTCTCTCTCCCCCCCTCTTTTCTCTCCACTGTGTTCTGGTTTCGTTTTGGCTGCACGTGGAATTTTTTTTTTCCGTTTTTTTTTCTTTCAGCACTTAATGTTTTTTTTTTAATAAAACATTTCTTTTATATACGTTCTCCCCACCGGACGAATCGTTTTAGTTTTATTTGTTACTTAATTTGTTTTTGTTTTTTAAACATTTTGTGACTTATTCCGGAGAATTTTTGTGATTTACTTCTTAATTTACTAGTAGTAAAGATTAATAAGTACATAGGGTAAACCCAACAACCTAAACTCTTAAGATTCCAACAAAGAAACTCTTTTAATATATTTAACCATTCTATTTTATTAGTCTTTTTCTGCGTCTTTGACTGCTTTGGAAGGAATGAAATCTTAGAACAATTAAATCTAAATTTTTGGTGTCGTTTTGAGTATGAGAAAAAAAAAAATTCCCTTTTTGCTTCTTAAAATCAGTATTACGTCATTTATATGGAATGGAATCACAGATAAAAAATGTGCAAATGAATGACTGATAACGTAATACATTCATCTTTCTTTTGGGTCATGTACCAGTACGAGTGTACGACGTTATCGATCATTTGTAAATTTTAACATCCCATGCACAGCACAACACATTGTATAGTAAATCAAATTTTCTTATTAAAAAAAAAACTGTGATTTATCGGTTAAATTAACGAGATTTAGATACTGTCTGGTTCATAGTTTTAAAGTTTTTAAAAAAAAAAAATCAAGTTTTTTTATATAGCAATTTTCATATGTATGAAAAAGAGAGGAAAAGAAATGGAACCATTTCCAAAAAGATTGCAATATATTGGACAATAATAGAAAATGAGATCACTAGAAGTTGATGGTCTAAAAGAAGAATCCATGATAAACTTTTTAGAACCTGTGAAGTATGAATTTGACTTCGCTTTCGATGTTAATGATTTGGATATGACTAAAACATAAAGTGAAAATCTTTTTGGACAAGCAAAAGCATCACTCAACTCTCCAAATCAACTCTTGTCTCCCACTATCAATTCCCTCAAAATTCTCTTATTAATTGTTTTCAAAGAACAAACAAAAAATCATACAAAAAAAAAATTCATACGGAATCAAATCATGTTTCAATACAATCCAGCTAAATCGATATATTCTAAACCGAATCGAGTTTCAAGTTTATGTTTGGCTTCTGTGTCTAATTTAAACATTCAATGTCGAGAAAACAAGAATTAGAGGAGAAACAGATTATTAATTATTAAACAATATATACTTGAATGTTGCTGTAAATGTACTAAACCAAAGACCATACTACCAAGTCAACTAAATCAAACTAAAGCAAAATCATAACATAGAACGAAAGTTCGACCCTTTAATTCCTTTATGAAACTTTTTGTTTGTCTAATTTCTTTAGAAACTCTAGATATCAATTTTCAAACATTGCTTCAAATATCACTTTTCACCACATGCGTGTGTAGTGTGTGAGACCGTAGTTTCTACAGAATCGTAATATAGAGATCCGCTTTAGACGGAGGAAAGTTTTTGACATTTGCGTGTAGTGACAAAGTGAACAAGACACGGCAAAGACGACACAAGCACACGGAAAGACACGAACCTAAAACATTTTCCTTTTTCAATATGAACTCAAGTAAACGAATCACATAATTCTTAAAAGCAACAACTTGGCACACGCATTAATAATCAAGGTAATTAGGCCACGCATATGGAAGCAACCATTTTTCTGTGATAATAGCTCCCTCATCATCCTCCTATTAAAGAGGTTCATGGAATAATCGTGAAACTGTTTAAGACCGCGTTAGCTCGACCATGTTTTCTGACATTCTTGTAGCGAGATAACATGGGAAGCAGCTTTTGATACTCTGTTTCACTAAGGTAACCTCCCAACCTTAAAACCACCGTCTCCAATGCCTTTGCGTTCCACAGCACAAGTTGCATGAACAAAGCCATGTGTTCTGACTTTGCATCCACATCTGGAAAGAAGCCCATCCAGCATTGATCGGGATTCAAACCTTGCGCATCTAAGTATCTGTCAAACTTCTCCTGTAGATAACAAAAAAAATACTGCTCAAGCAAACTAGTACAAATGATGTCTACACATGGTTCTTGGGACGGTTTCTACTCAGTAACTAGCATGCATACTGAAAATAAAAGATACCGGTATGGCATTGCACTTCATTGTGGAAACTGTTATCTTCTTTAATCCAGGTGAGTTTCGTAGCAGCCTCACTATACCAGGGATAACAGATCGAACAACCATCGTTTCAACAGTCAAAGCTTTGATTTTGAGTTGTGGAAAAGTAACACCACTGATCTCGGCAAGAGATAGAATCTAACATAAGAATGACCAAAAAGCACATACATACATAAAAAAAAAGAAGCTTGAGGCATTATTAGAGAATGCAAGAAGAGTATCATCAGATGGAAAGAAATACACATCAATATACCTGAAGAGCGATTGCCCCAATAGTAAGCCTTTCAACGTTTTGCAACTTTGCTAAGATCTTAAGCACCATGTCTTCCATAAAGTCAGTCGAGAGGATTCTATGCCAGAAAGAGCCAAGGTTGAAGTAAGCTTCGGTTAAAGAGGAGACATCCACTAATGTATATGGTTCGTAACACTTTGTCAATCTCAAATAATGGATGTGTGGCGCTACAATCTCCGCCGGTTCCCAATTCCGGTTGTTTAGCTCCAATCTTTTGAGATTTGGTGACTTGCTCAGATCAAGATGATAGATTTCCTCACAGAGACTCAGTACCAGGGTTTCGAGCATCGAACAAACAGAGAGGATATTGGCAACGGATTCATCGGAAAGACAGCAACGATTCAGTGACAAGCTCCTTAGCGATGTCCAAGAGAGATTGCGTTTGAGATTGCTGAGATGTTTTACAGATGAATTGGCGTAGAAGAAACTTGGGAATCTGTCATCAGCTCTACGTTCGAGAGACAGATTCTCGGCGTTGCGGGACATGGCGAACTCGATCCACTCATCGATCTGAGTTTCAGCGATATCATCGCCGATACTGACATCGAAACTCGTGATTTTGGGAGCCGAGTAACTACTTAGGGTTTTGTTTATCGAGCTAGCATGATCCGCTCTGTGGCAATCAAAGGAGAGGCTAGGCGTTTCGCGCCATACGCGCTTCCAACGTTTGGACAAGACGGAGGTTCTGATCGCGAATTTAGTCGGAAAAGATGAGAGGATATGCTGGAGGATCGCGTCGGGTAGAGTGCTGATGAAATCGACGCCGTCTAGTTTGGTTTCGCCGTTACACTCGCTCTCGGCCATGTCAATTTAACAACTGATCACTGTAGAAAAACTCTTTTAACAACTTTTAGAGAAAAATTGAAAGGAAAGAACAAAAAAATAATAATTAGAGTTGATCTTACAGATTTACAGGAAATGTATAAGTTTGGCGCTCCAACGTATCTTATTTATTTATATAGAGTTTGAATGGCTCTCATAATAGATTGGGACATCTTTCAAGTTTAATTTAAATCTTGACACATTGTTGTAATGAAATCTTTCTAACCAATTTTCCATTCTTTGGTGATTCACTTATTTAATAATTTCAGATTTTCAAAATCTGTTAACAATTATTATGCTTAGCTTTTTTTTTTTCTTTTTTTTCCTGCGTCTTAAAATAAAAGGTTTATTATTAACTTTTAATAAGTTTCTGTCTTAGAATAAAATAAAAGTGTTATTTTTTTTTTTAACTTTATACTAACTTTTAGTATTATTATTATGTTTAACTAAAATATCTCTTTCCATTTTCTGAATGTTAACCATGCAAGAGAAGATTGGTGCCAAACACACATGAAATCAACTAACCAATTTATAGTTACGGTAAGTCAATGCCTACCAAACCATAACGTCCGGGACAAAAGGTTAAGCAAAATGTAAGTCTGTATAAATCGGACACGAGATGACCGATATAGCTCCTCCCTCGTCAAAAGTTGATGGTATAATTATGACTGTTTAAGATCGCTTGGCCGTATATAATTTCTGACATTCTAATATTGTTGCGTTGGAACAAACTCTGTTGCATTTAGGTAACTTCCCAATCGTAAAATCATCATCTCCAAATGTGTTTGTATTTCGCAGCACAAGTTCCCTGAACGAAGCCACATGTTTTGCCTTTGCATCCTTGCAAAACATTGGAGAGGTCTGCTCCACCGTTGGAAACACAAAGATGATGATTTTACACAAAGATCATCAAAGTCTCGTGTTTTTTTAATGTAATAGGTTTAGTTTTGACGCCCGAAATTAATAATGGGCATTTATATAGCATGGTGTTATGGTATGAGCACGATTTCTGCCTCATATCATGTTTGGGCAACAAGGAGAGGAAAGAAACAATTCTGAAATTATGTAATATGATAATATCTATAATTTTTGTTTGTCTCGACTCTTGATTATTGAATCCCCAAAGCCACAGACCAATAATTTTTCTCTTTAATTATGAACCAATGTGTCTTTCAATAGATAGGTGAACACGAAAAAAAAAAGGAAGCAAAATAAGTGTGAAGATATATGGTTCTTGGAAAAGAATGTTGCAAAAGAATGTTACTAATGGTCAAAGGTGGGCAATTTATAATGCCTTGTTGGAAAGGAGCATCAATGGAAAGTTGCAAAAAAACTACAACAAGAGAAGTATTAGAGTTGT
Source organism: Alliaria petiolata (assembly GCA_020283515.1). Classification (NCBI taxonomy): domain Eukaryota; kingdom Viridiplantae; phylum Streptophyta; class Magnoliopsida; order Brassicales; family Brassicaceae; genus Alliaria; species Alliaria petiolata. The sequence continues at coordinate 261,579,348 of JAHZTW010000001.1, forward strand.
TCTCGATTCATCTCCGGACGGTGCAACGAATATGGGAACGAGCTAGAAAGACTCCCATTGATGCATCAGTGCATGTATCTGAAAGAAAGACAAAAAATTCCGGTCGTAAGAAAGTTTCGATTACAACGGATCGTTGGTATTCCTTTTCATCGGCGAACAACTTTGAGAACATTGGGAGAAGCACTTGGGGTAAGTTATGCATCACTACATAGACGTGTGAAAGAAGGTCTTCTACGACGTCACACTAATGCGTTGAAACCACATTTGAAAGTGGAAACTAAGATAGCACGTCTACGTCTGCCTATCTATGTTGGATCAACACCGTTTGCCTCACGAGCCAAAATTTGTTGATATGTACAATACCGTACATATTGATGAAAAATGGTTATGTATAACAAAGAAGTCTGAAAATTATTACCTACTTCCGGCTGAAGATGAACTGTTGCGGACAGTTAAGAACTTCATTGTAAAAGTTATGTTTTTAGTTGCCATGGCTCGTCTAAGATTTGATATTGAAGGTAACAAATTATTTACCATATTTTCTTAACCTTCCAAACTTTGTATGCAAGAAACTATGAGAGTTGGAGGATCTAATAACTACAAAATTCCACATATGAAGAAAGAAGCATTGGAAATATCGGGCCTTCTTCCAAAACAAATAAATTGCGACCCTAATGTTATAGAGAGTGTGAGGAACCAATTAGAAACTTAAGTTTGGCTTCGTTCTTTTCCGTTTTTTGTTTTTTCTAATCATTCGTTTCGTTTTGCTTATCAAGTTGTAAAATGAATAATGATTTTTAATTATCGATAACGTTACTTCTATATAGAGGTTGTTTAACTCATTTATACAAGAGGTTAAAATCTAGCACAACAGTCATAAAGCAAACGATAGAGAATTTTATTGATAATCAATCAAATTCTAGAAACAATAATTCATCGTAAGTACCTTATCATTGAATTTATCATTCAAAATAGTCTTTAGATATAATCTTCGTTTTCTTTAATATGTTTTACATGGATGTTGATAACCCTTTATCATTCAAAATAGTATGATTGTAAACTTGAATTAAAACAATAATTCAAAATTTGTCCTTTTACAATCTCCTCGAGTTTAGATTATATCCAAATTTTCTCAAATCATTGATACAATATGCCCTTTAGATGTGTACGATTTTCGCACGATCTTCTCCATGAATTGCAAGTTGGTTACAAGCAACATGTCACATAGTTGCTTGGTGATGCTTTCGAACAAAGCTGCAACAATTGTGTTTCTGTTGCACTTGGCTATTACAAAGGGTTATCAACATCACCTTTGTAATAGCCAAATTTGGGTTAGCTTGGGTCAAATGTTTACTGAGCCTAGTTATCAAACGAAAGCCCAATATATTTTATAAAGTAAATTAGAACCTATATCTGAACAAATATCATACAGAAAGGCCCAACAGTTTTAGCCGAAGATATCAGCCCAAGATGATGATGTCTCGTAGCAAGTCACTAATTTTGGGTTGATATATTTGGGTAAAATTGTTGGGCCTCTTGCTCTTCTATTGTTCTTCTGTCTCTCCCGATCCGAAAAGTCCTCTTGCTCTTCTGGTAACAAAATCCGTTACTGCGACTTTTTTATTATATGTAAAAATCGTTTAATTATTAATGTAAAATTATCGTGCTTGATTGATTTGTAATAGGTTTGGTTTTGATACCCGATGTTAATTAAGGGCCCTAATACCAATTACAATTAATTAAAACACCATAATGTTAAGGTATGAGCACGATTTCTACATCATATCATGTTTGGGCAACAACATGGAGAGGGAAGGAAAAAGCTGGAATTTTTCTTTTCATTTATCAACTCTGAAATTATCTAAATGCTATAAAAACTTTATGCAATAGAGTGCTCGAGCCCCAAAGCCACAGACAAATATTTCTTCTCTTTAATTAATGAACCAATGTCTCTCTTTCAATAGATAGGCGAACACGAAAAAAGAAAGAAAGCAAATATGACTTAAGAAGTGTGAAGAAGGTTCTTCTTGTGAGTTTCATGTTCAGATGAGCAGCTAATCTCACCAATGTCATAATGTATTAGAACAGTGGCTAGACAAAAGCTTTCCAGAGTTCTTGACCTGCAAAAGATAGATGAAGCAAATAAGACGCGTATCGTATGCGTGGAAAAAGACAGGAAACTCAAACAGAAGTGCATTTGTTGGCGGCACTGAGCAATGCGAAAATAGATTTAATGTTATTCGGTATGAGCAGAAGAGCAGCTAAAGAACGACTTAAATTAGTTTCAGCCGTTTTGGTTAAGCTAATATACTGAGAACTAGTTTGAGATAGGATAAGATTTTGCAAACTAGATGTGAAATACCAATACAGTAAAACAAAACTAGCTTAACCGAGTACACAGATTCCAATTCTAATATTGAACAACAGAGATGCAGAGAAGAGATGGTTTTCTAATGTTTCCCATGAGTGTTTCAACAAAGTCTGTCTGAAAAAAAATATGCAGAGAAGAGATGGTTTCTAATGTTTCCATGAGTGTTTCAGCAAGAAGATGGAAAATCGAGAAGACAAAAGGAAACAAGCAGGGCTCTGAAAAATTATGGATTAATGCATTTCATTTACATTCGCATTGTTCTTCCTGTGTTTTCTATTGCTAAAGTGGCACACCTCCTAAGCACGAAGATAACAGATACAGATCCNAAATAAGACGCGTATCGTATGCGTGGAAAAAGACAGGAAACTCAAACAGAAGTGCATTTGTTGGCGGCACTGAGCAATGCGAAAATAGATTTAATGTTATTCGGTATGAGCAGAAGAGCAGCTAAAGAACGACTTAAATTAGTTTCAGCCGTTTTGGTTAAGCTAATATACTGAGAACTAGTTTGAGATAGGATAAGATTTTGCAAACTTGATGTGAAATACCAATACAGTAAAACAAAACTAGCTTAACCGAGTACACAGATTCCAATTCTAATATTGAACAACAGAGATGCAGAGAAGAGATGGTTTTCTAATGTTTCCCATGAGTGTTTCAACAAAGTCTGTCTGAAAAAATATATGCAGAGAAGAGATGGTTTCTAATGTTTCCATGAGTGTTTCAGCAAGAAGATGGAAAATCGAGAAGACAAAAGGAAACAAGCAGGGCTCTGAAAAATTATGGATTAATGCATTTCATTTACATTCGCATTGTTCTTCCTGTGTTTTCTATTGCTAAAGTGGCACACCTCCTAAGCACGAAGATAACAGATACAGATCCTTAACTGTGTGTCTAACTAGTTTCGTATATTTAGCTGATACTATAGCAAGACCAAGATGAACAAACCAATACCAAGTTCAGTATCAAGATCGAAAAAAGTCGAATGAGCATTCACCATTGCCACCATTCAAATGCCAAGAGCAAATCAAACATTCAGAAATGATTCCCATATGCTTTATTCTAAGACCTAATCGGATCCAAATCAAAGTGATGAAAATTTCAGACGTACCGAGAATCAAATTAGCCAATTAATCGGACTTAGTGTCCACATTCTTCCTAGCAGCCCTTGCATTGTCGTATTCAAACTTCAACACATCAGGGATATGCGATGTATCCTTCACACAGAGCATCCTCCCTAATGCTCTCTCCTCAATCACCGGAAAATATGGATACAGAACAGAATTCACCACCCAGAACCAGCTCGCGCCGACAACCGCCCCTAGCGCAGCGCCGGCGAAGACCTGCGCCACCGTGTGGTAGCCTAAGTAAACCCTTGAATACATGGTAACGACAGCTAGGGACCAGTGGAGGAGATTGAGAATCCATCTGCTCTTTAGCCCGAACCAGAACCCGATTCCTTTTCACGCCATGAGGCTGAAGTAGGTCGCGAAGAAGAACATGAACTGCGAGTGGCTGGAAGGCCATCCGTGCGAATCGCAAGCTTCGAGCAGCGTGCAGGTCTCAGGGCGAGCCTGTTCTACGGATGTCTTGATAAACTCGTTGATGAACTGCGAGATCACGAGGCCGATTCCGAAGAAGATCCCCTGAAGCTCACGGCGGAAGAGGAAATGGGAGACGAATCCGCCGAGGCTGATGAAGACCGGGACGAGAGAGATCCAGGCGAGGAAATGCCCGAGCTGATCGCCGCGACGGTACCGGACGTGGGTGAGGGTTACGGCCTTGAGCTGCTGAGGTAGGTCCATTAGAGGTGCTGAATCGAGCGAGGAAGGGGATATAGATCGAAAGAAACCGAGAGAGGATTTGGCTTTGGTTTTCAGGTTTCTTCTTCGAATTCTCCAAATATTTATTATTTTCTCGGCTGAGAAAGTGACGGGAAAGTGGATGAGAAAAGGCCAGAGACGGTGAGATTAAGAGGTTCCGGGAGGAAAACATCGTGGATGCTTGACACGTGTATGGTATACTGGAAAAGGAATTATATTCACATGCGTCACACTACATTTACGGTGTACGCAAGCCACAAGTTAGAAGCCGACACGTTATGTAAATGGTTTGCCACATTGGCAAATGCAAGATGCTTCGTGAAACTCACGATATATAGGCTTTTGAGATCGTTTTCTTTTATTTTTTTTTAGCTTGGAGATTCATTTTTTTTTTAAACGGAGAAATTCGTTAATCCTTTTTGTTATTTCTTAAAATTTTATCAGGTGTGCTCCAGCTTTCTCCTACCTCAGATGAGTTTCGTAGGATGGTAGGTTGTAAGTATAGAGCGTCGAGACTCGTGGCTTCGTTCATACAACGTTTTCAATGAATCTCACTTGGAGAAGTACAATTATTTGTATTTCTGAATTTTTTTTAGTGAAATTTTACAGTTGAAAATTGAAGTGTTGAGTAATTATTTTGAATTACTTATCTGTCAAACCAACCAATTAACCATCGTGTCTTGTCTGTTCGTTATAAAAGCTTTAGAGATAATTAAGATTGCTCTCACAAAAAGAAACTGAAAAGAAACTTCTACACATATATGTAATATGATAGGTATTAAACAAAAATTCACACATGATGAAAGCGAGCACTATATTCAATTGACCACAACAAGAACCGAACCCTACTCGGTGGCAGGCATTGATCTCATATGTAAATCAGAGGCAGAGTGATTATTCTGTGTATTTCGAGATCGTCTTGGACTCAATTATACATTTTAAGTTAAATTGCTATTTTATATAACTTGTAAATACTTGGGACTAATTGCCAATTATTAAGAAAATACTGTTTATTGAATTATCCAAATTATCCAATTCGTCGATTCTTTTTGCCTTCCCGGAGAAATTCGTAAATCCTTTCTTGTTGGAAAAATTCGTAACATCATCACTAGGCACCGCACAACTATCGTAAATGTATCATACTAACACCATTATTTAGCTCAGTGAAAATCGGACGTCTTTACTCTTTAGCTCAGTGAAAGTCGGACGTTCAAGCTTACATATAACCCTAAAAATAAAAGACGGCGGACGAAATTAGTTTTTTTTTTTTTAACTTATTTTCTTCCCTTTTTTGTTTTTTTTTCTCTTGCCCTTTTCTCTGTGGAGGACAAGAAATTCTCTTCTCCAACCCTAAAAACTAAAGATGGCAGACGAGGCCCGAGACGACGGAGACGGAGACGGCGGCAGCATCGCGGCTGCTGGAATCTCTAGCCACCGGTCCGATTCTCCCCGCGAAATCAAACCAGCCGCCGAAACAGTCGACGGTGTTGATTTCATCAGCTCTATGCCAGATGAGATCCTCCACCATATCTTCTCCTTTCTTCCCATCTATCTCGCGATCAGAACTTCCCTCTTGTCAAGACGATGGAGGCATGTTTGGTGCGAGACACCTTGCCTCGACTTTATGGGCGATTGTTTTGACCGTAGACGAGAACTGACGGCTAAAGAAATAGATCAAACCCTAAGTTTCTACGGGGCTACGAAAATCACGAGTTTCCTTCTTTCTATCACCCGACGTGCCTTTGGTCAACTCCATGCGATTGATAGGTGGATAGAGTTCGCCATGTCCCGCAATGTGGCGAAGCTGTCTCTGAGGTTACCCAAGTCTAATACAAGTTGCCCAGATTCCTTCTATCGTAGTTCCTCATTAGCGAAACTCACCGTGTATTTTGACATGATTCCCGGATGCGCTGTGTCTTGGAAATCCCTAAGGAATTTGACATTGTGCGGTTGTAACCTCTTCGATGAATCTATTGCTAATATTCTCTCTGGCTCTCCAATTCTTGAAACCTTGAGTTTGGTTTGCTCTAGTGGACCTGAGCGTCTTGATCTGAGTAAATCCCCGACTTTGAGGAGATTGGATATTAATAATTATTGTTGGGGTCGAGGGCCAACCGAGATTGTTGCGCCGCACATCCATTATCTGCGTTTGGAATGCACTAAGGAAGTACCATCTACTTTAGTCCATGTCTCCTCTTTGGCCGAAGCTAATTAACCTTGACATTGGCATGGACGGCTACCGTCGTTTCGGGTATGATTTTCTTCAAAGTGCTGGTTTTCTTCAGACCATGGTGCTTAAAATGCTAGCAGAATTGCAAAACGTAGAGAGACTTACTTTTGGGGGAAACTTTCTTCAGGTATGTAGTTTACCATTTTTTTCATTCTCTAAATATATATATAATATATATTTTGTTTTGCTTCTGTAGAGACTTATGATTCATTATAACATCGTTTTGTTAGATTCTATCTCTTGCCGAGCTCCGTGGTGTTACTTTCCCAACACTTAAGGTCCAAACTTTGACTCTTAGAACCAAGTTTGAAAGATCTGTTATTCCTGGTATAACAAGGTTACTACAAAATTCACCTGGATTAAAGAAGCTTATAGCACACGCAACAGGCTTGGGCACAATAGAGGTATTTTCACCAGAAACCTCTTTTATTTTCTTGTATATTAATAAAGTAAGACCTAGCAAACAAACAACTAAGTATGAACATTCCACAAAGGTACGAATCACATCTCTTTCACATTTTGTTTGGCTAATCTATATGTATATGGTTGATATTTTGTAAAATTCACCTGTGGTGGTATGCTTTGTAGTAACACTTTTTATGCTCTACAGGATTGCGAGCTGGACCGCTATTTGGATTCACAAGGCTTGGACCCGGATCAACGTTGGATATCAGAATATGAGGTGTTTCCTAGCTCAGATGAGTTTCGTGGGATGGTATCTTGTTCGGAACTCGTGGCTTCGTTCATGGAAATGGTGCTGAGAAACGTAAAAACACTAGAGACGTTGGGTGTAGGGTTGGAACATCTGGACTTCCGTCGTGATCCAAAATGGTTTGAAGAGTTGCTTCAGATGTCTCAAACACTTTCTAACAACAATAATGTCTCCATTGTGCTCAGACGCTAATAAAATATTTTGCATCAGTGTTTTACTTGGTTGAAAAATTTATGAAAAATCATGTCATTTGTCTAGTTTGCCATTCTTTTCGTTTTGGTTTACTGTTTCGGGCATTGTTAGTGGATTAGAGTGATACACGGTACCATTTTATTTTGGAATCTATTGGCGATCATGACTTGTGTCTAATATCACACGCAACACAAGTGTACAACGTACTTAGAGAGAACCAAAAACAAGTAAGCACCTATCGTAAATGAATATCATAACACGTTATATAGCTCAGTGAAAATCGGACGTTCAAGCTTACATATAACCCTAAAACTAATGACGGCGGCCGAAATTAGTTTCCAGTGTTTTTAAAAACTTATTTTCTTTCCTTCTTGTCCTTTTTTCTTCTCTTCCCCAACCCTAAAAACTAAAGATGGCAGACGAGGCCCGAGACGGAGACGGCTGCAGCATCGCCGCTGCTGGAATCGCTAGCCACCGCTCCAATTCTCCCCGCGAAATCAAACCAGTCGACGGTGCAGATATCATCAGCTCTATGCTAGATGAGATCCTCCACCATATCCTCTCCTTTCTTCCTATCAATCTCGCGATCAGAACTTCCTTCTTGTCCAGACGATGGAGGCATGTTTGGTGCGAGGTGCCTTGTCTCAACTTTAGCTATTTTAGCTATAATCGAAATAATTCCAAAGCGACGGCTCGAGAAATAGACCAAACCCTAAAATACCACAGGGCTCCGAAAATCATGAGTTTACAGATTAGTATGCCCTATTGTGCCCCTGGACCCCATGTTGATAGGTGGATGGAGTTTGCTATGTCTCGTAATGTGGAGAAGATGACTTTGTGGCTCCAGTTACCCGAGACTTATCGTTGTCCAGATTCCTTCTATCTTAGTTCCTCTCTAAAGCAACTCAGCGTTGATTTTAGTTTGAATCCCGGATGCGCAGTGTCTTGGAAATCCCTAAGGAAATTGACATTGTCGGATTGTAATCTCTCTGATGAATCTATTGGTAATATTCTCTCTGGCTCTCCAATTCTTGAAACCTTGATATTATCTGACTGTACTGGACTTGAGCGTCTTAATCTGAGTAAATCACCGAATTTGAGGAGACTGGAGATTGATAATTGCTTCGAGGGTCGAGGGCCAACCGCGATTGTAGCGCCGCACATCCATTATCTGAGTTTGTTAGGCTCTGATGAAGAACCATCTACTTTCGTCGATGTCTCGTCTTTAGTCGATGTCTCCTCTTTGGCCGAAGCTAACCTTAACATTGGCGTGAACATACGCGAATGTTCCAAGCTGCATGATTTTCTTCAAAATGCTGGTTTTCTTCAGACCATGGCGCTTAAGATGCTAACAAAATTGCAAAACGTAGAGAGACTTGTTTTTGGGGGACCCCTTCTTCAGGTATATATATATATGTTTATCATTCTCTTTCATTCTCTAATTAATGGCTCAAAATTATACTTCTTTGCTATGTTTTTTATATATATATATTTTTTTTCATCGTTTTGGCTAGATTCTATCCCTCGCCGAGCTACGCGGTGTTCATTTCCCAACGCTCAAGGTCCAAACTTTGACTCTTGAAACCAAATTTGCAAGATCTGTCATTCCTGGTATAGCAAGGTTACTACAAAATTCACCTGGATTAAAGAAGCTTATAGCAAACGCATGCGATTTCAATAATATAGTGGTATTTTCTCCAGCAAACTCTTTTTATGTTCTTGTATATTATATTGTTCTTGTATATTATATTAATAAGTAAGAACATGCAAACTAATAACTAAGTAGGAACAATCCACAAAGGCACGAACCATGTCTTTCACTTTTTGCTGGGCTAATCTATATATATATGGTTGATATTTCGTAAAATTCACATGTGGTAGTATGCTTTGTAGTAACACTTTTTATGCTCTCCAGGATGAGGATCTTGACCGCTATTTGGTTGCACAGGGCTTGAATCCGGATCAATGTTGGATATCAAAATATGAGGTGTTTCCTAGCTCATATGAGTTTCGGGCGATGGTGTCTTTTTGTGATGATTTGTCGAAAATCGTGGCTTCGTTCATGGAAATGGTGCTGAGAAACGTAAAAACACTAGAGACGTTGGTTGTAGGGTTCAAACATATCTACTGGCTTCGTGATCCAAAATGGTTTGAAGAGTTGCTTCAGATGCCTCAAACACTTTCTAACAACAATAATGTCTCCATAATTGTGCGTAGACGCTAATAAATTATCATTGTTTTACTTAGTCTTAATTTTATACAACGTTTTCAATGAGTCTCAACACTCGAGAAGTGAAATTAATTATTTGTATTTCTGAAATTTTAGTCAAAATTGGGGTGTTCAATAGTCTTTTGGATTAACCATCACCTCATCATGGCTGTTCATTAAAAGCTATAGAGATAATTAGAGATTGCTCAATAAAGAAACTGAACGAAAATTATACACAGAATGTGATAAGTTATAAAATAAAAATTCACACATGATGCATGATGAAAGCGAGGATATCTCTTAGGCGATATATATATGTGAGTTGAGTAAAAATTCCTTTGATTGTTTGGGTTTGCAAGCAGAAATATAAATATGCATGCATGCTACATGCAGATGTTATAACAAGGTACGCGGCGCTAATAACAGGTATCGTTCGAGGATGGGACTGTTATGCTGCACTGGTTTAAAGGCAAGAGTACTATAACACAAGAAGTATGGGGAAAGTCATACTTGCTTTGGATTAGCTTTATTCAAATACGTGCATATATACATTTAGGATTTAGAAGAGTAACACAAGATGACAAGGAAGATGGACTTGGTAGATCTTGGAAAACGAGCGGGAACAAGATGCCATTCAAATACAGTGATGGCAATGAGGATGATTGATTAATTATTCTGAATCAGTATATCTGCTTCAAACTATTCTTCACCCCCTCTCTGTCTACAATATACAATGGTTGACTAATATCAAATTTTATTGACAAAAGTAAATATGAAACTATTCGGTGCTTAAAAGAAGAACTCAGTGTTATGAGGCAGGAGGCATTGATCTCATATGTAATCTAGAGTCAGAGTGATATAATTTTTGTGTATTTTGAGATCGTCTTGGAGTCAATTATACATTTTAAAGTTCAATTGCTATTTTATATAAACTTGTAAATACCAGGGACTAATTAACAATTATAAAGAAACATACGAGTCGGCGAAAGTTTCGTGTTTTTTTTTTGGTTTCATGGGCGGGGCAGTCGCGAGGGAGTGGATCCAAATTATCCAATTCGTCAATTCTTTTTCCTTCCCGGAGCAATTCGTAATTCCTTGAAAAATTTCTCCGGCGTGATTCTGAATCAAACTCTACTCCCGAAGAAACAAACTGTGCTCCGACTTCTCCAATGGCAGACGATGGCTCCTCAGTTAATCGAAGAGACCCAATTAAGTCTTCAGGTGGGTTTTTCTTCTTCTTTCCCTTCGGTCAAAGGCTGTGATTGGAAAATCTTGACCAGGCGAAAAGTTCATGACAAGTATTAAGTTATCTTGGTTCTGGGTTTTACCGTAAACCCTCGAGTTTGATTTGGCAGCTGAGCACTTTTCTTGTGGTGTTAGTGTTACCGAAAAAAGTGTGTTCTTGTTTGCTTCCCGAGAAAATTAGGTTAGGTGGTGATTAAGGGAAGAAGAAATTTGGGTGCTTCATGCCTTAGTGTGGTGGAATTGCATCCGGAGAAAATAAGGGTTCGAAGAGTGTTAGTGTTAAAGATGGCTATTTCAACTTAAAACTTCACTGTTTTCCTTCTGTTTTTGCTGAAGGAGCTCTTCTTTTCCTAGTAGAGTCTCTTTCATGATGCAGTTTTGAGAGTCAGGGAACACACATCACAAATTTAGCGTTTCTAGTAGTCATGTATATTGCTGGGTTTAGGACCATAGAGATTTTACACATCTATATAAAAACTTGCGGAACGATTAGACTATTCAATAGGTGACATGGATTTGATTGTATTTCTGGATATGACGGTCTGTAGTTGGGAATGTTGCGGGTCAAAGAAGGCGGCAACAAGCTGTTACAGTGGCGAAGGAAAGAAGAG
>JAHZTW010000001.1:261712234-261741614 GCA_020283515.1 Alliaria petiolata
TTATCCAATTCGTCGATTCTTTTTGCCTTCCCGGAGAAATTCGTAAATCCTTTCTTGTTGGAAAAATTCGTAACATCATCACTAGGCACACCGCACAACTATCGTAAATGTATCATACTAACACCATTATTTAGCTCAGTGAAAATCGGACGTCTTTACTCTTTAGCTCAGTGAAAGTCGGACGTTCAAGCTTACATATAACCCTAAAAATAAAAGACGGCGGACGAAATTAGTTTTTTTTTTTTTAACTTATTTTCTTCCCTTTTTTGTTTTTTTTTCTCTTGCCCTTTTCTCTGTGGAGGACAAGAAATTCTCTTCTCCAACCCTAAAAACTAAAGATGGCAGACGAGGCCCGAGACGACGGAGACGGAGACGGCGGCAGCATCGCGGCTGCTGGAATCTCTAGCCACCGGTCCGATTCTCCCCGCGAAATCAAACCAGCCGCCGAAACAGTCGACGGTGTTGATTTCATCAGCTCTATGCCAGATGAGATCCTCCACCATATCTTCTCCTTTCTTCCCATCTATCTCGCGATCAGAACTTCCCTCTTGTCAAGACGATGGAGGCATGTTTGGTGCGAGACACCTTGCCTCGACTTTATGGGCGATCGTTTTGACCGTAGACGAGAACTGACGGCTAAAGAAATAGATCAAACCCTAAGTTTCTACGGGGCTACGAAAATCACGAGTTTCCTTCTTTCTATCACCCGACGTGCCTTTGGTCAACTCCATGCGATTGATAGGTGGATAGAGTTCGCCATGTCCCGCAATGTGGCGAAGCTGTCTCTGAGGTTACCCAAGTCTAATACAAGTTGCCCAGATTCCTTCTATCGTAGTTCCTCATTAGCGAAACTCACCGTGTATTTTGACATGAATCCCGGATGCGCAGTGTCTTGGAAATCCCTAAGGAATTTGACATTGTGCGGTTGTAACCTCTTCGATGAATCTATTGCTAATATTCTCTCTGGCTCTCCAATTCTTGAAACCTTGAGTTTGGTTTGCTCTAGTGGACCTGAGCGTCTTGATCTGAGTAAATCCCCGACTTTGAGGAGATTGGATATTAATAATTATTGTTGGGGTCGAGGGCCAACCGAGATTGTTGCGCCGCACATCCATTATCTGCGTTTGGAATGCACTAAGGAAGTACCATCTACTTTAGTCCATGTCTCCTCTTTGGCCGAAGCTAACCTTGACATTGGCATGGACGGCTACCGTCGTTTCGGGTATGATTTTCTTCAAAGTGCTGGTTTTCTTCAGACCATGGTGCTTAAAATGCTAGCAGAATTGCAAAACGTAGAGAGACTTACTTTTGGGGGAAACTTTCTTCAGGTATGCAGTTTACCATTTTTTCATTCTCTAAACATATATATAATATATATTTTGTTTTGCTTCTGTAGAGACTTATGATTCATTATAACATCGTTTTGTTAGATTCTATCACTTGCCGAGCTCTGTGGTGTTACTTTCCCAACACTTAAGGTCCGAACTTTGACTCTTAGAACCAAGTTTGAAAGATCTGTTATTCCTGGTATAACAAGGTTGCTACAAAATTCACCTGGATTAAAGAAGCTTATAGCACACGCAACAGGCTTGGGCACAATAGAGGTATTTTCACCAGAAACCTCTTTTATTTTCTTGTATATTAATAAAGTAAGACCTAGCAAACAAACAACTAAGTATGAACATTCCACAAAGGTACGAATCACATCTCTTTCACATTTTGTTTGGCTAATCTATATGTATATGGTTGATATTTTGTAAAATTCACCTGTGGTGGTATGCTTTGTAGTAACACTTTTTATGCTCTACAGGATTGCGAGCTGGACCGCTATTTGGATTCACAAGGCTTGGACCCGGATCAACGTTGGATATCAGAATATGAGGTGTTTCCTAGCTCAGATGAGTTTCGTGGGATGGTATCTTGTTCGGAACTCGTGGCTTCGTTCATGGAAATGGTGCTGAGAAACGTAAAAACACTAGAGACGTTGGGTGTAGGGTTGGAACATCTGGACTTCCGTCGTGATCCAAAATGGTTTGAAGAGTTGCTTCAGATGTCTCAAACACTTTCTAACAACAATAATGTCTCCATTGTGCTCAGACGCTAATAAAATATTTTGCATCAGTGTTTTACTTGGTTGAAAAATTTATGAAAAATCATGTCATTTGTCTAGTTTGCCATTCTTTTCGTTTTGGTTTACTGTTTCGGGCATTGTTAGTGGATTAGAGTGATACACGGTACCATTTTATTTTGGAATCTATTGGCGATCATGACTTGTGTCTAATATCACACGCAACACAAGTGTACAACGTACTTAGAGAGAACCAAAAACAAGTAAGCACCTATCGTAAATGAATATCATAACACGTTATATAGCTCAGTGAAAATCGGACGTTCAAGCTTACATATAACCCTAAAACTAATGACGGCGGCCGAAATTAGTTTCCAGTGTTTTTAAAAACTTATTTTCTTTCCTTCTTGTCCTTTTTTCTTCTCTTCCCCAACCCTAAAAACTAAAGATGGCAGACGAGGCCCGAGACGGAGACGGCAGCAGCATCGCCGCTGCTGGAATCGCTAGCCACCGCTCCAATTCTCCCCGCGAAATCAAACCAGTCGACGGTGCAGATATCATCAGCTCTATGCTAGATGAGATCCTCCACCATATCCTCTCCTTTCTTCCTATCAATCTCGCGATCAGAACTTCCTTCTTGTCCAGACGATGGAGGCATGTTTGGTGCGAGGTGCCTTGTCTCAACTTTAGCTATTTTAGCTATAATCGAAATAATTCCAAAGCGACGGCTCGAGAAATAGACCAAACCCTAAAATACCACAGGGCTCCGAAAATCATGAGTTTACAGATTAGTATGCCCTATTGTGCCCCTGGACCCCATGTTGATAGGTGGATGGAGTTTGCTATGTCTCGTAATGTGGAGAAGATGACTTTGTGGCTCCAGTTACCCGAGACTTATCGTTGTCCAGATTCCTTCTATCTTAGTTCCTCTCTAAAGCAACTCAGCGTTGATTTTAGTTTGAATCCCGGATGCGCAGTGTCTTGGAAATCCCTAAGGAAATTGACATTGTCGGATTGTAATCTCTCTGATGAATCTATTGGTAATATTCTCTCTGGCTCTCCAATTCTTGAAACCTTGATATTATCTGACTGTACTGGACTTGAGCGTCTTAATCTGAGTAAATCACCGAATTTGAGGAGACTGGAGATTGATAATTGCTTCGAGGGTCGAGGGCCAACCGCGATTGTAGCGCCGCACATCCATTATATGAGTTTGTTAGGCTCTGATGAAGAACCATCTACTTTCGTCGATGTCTCGTCTTTAGTCGATGTCTCCTCTTTGGCCGAAGCTAACCTTAACATTGGCGTGAACATACGCGAATGTTCCAAGCTGCATGATTTTCTTCAAAATGCTGGTTTTCTTCAGACCATGGCGCTTAAGATGCTAACAAAATTGCAAAACGTAGAGAGACTTGTTTTTGGGGGACCCCTTCTTCAGGTATATATATATATATATATGTTTATCATTCTCTTTCATTCTCTAATTAATGGCTCAAAATTATACTTCTTTGCTATGTTTTTTATATATATATATATTTTTTTCATCGTTTTGGCTAGATTCTATCCCTCGCCGAGCTACGCGGTGTTCATTTCCCAACGCTCAAGGTCCAAACTTTGACTCTTGAAACCAAATTTGCAAGATCTGTCATTCCTGGTATAGCAAGGTTACTACAAAATTCACCTGGATTAAAGAAGCTTATAGCAAACGCATGCGATTTCAATAATATAGTGGTATTTTCTCCAGCAAACTCTTTTTATGTTCTTGTATATTATATTGTTCTTGTATATTATATTAAAAAGTAAGAACATGCAAACTAATAACTAAGTAGGAACAATCCACAAAGGCACGAACCATGTCTTTCACTTTTTGCTGGGCTAATCTATATATATATGGTTGATATTTCGTAAAATTCACATGTGGTAGTATGCTTTGTAGTAACACTTTTTATGCTCTCCAGGATGAGGATCTTGACCGCTATTTGGTTGCACAGGGCTTGAATCCGGATCAATGTTGGATATCAAAATATGAGGTGTTTCCTAGCTCATATGAGTTTCGGGCGATGGTGTCTTTTTGTGATGATTTGTCGAAAATCGTGGCTTCGTTCATGGAAATGGTGCTGAGAAACGTAAAAACACTAGAGACGTTGGATGTAGGGTTAAAACATATAAACTAACATCGTGATCCAAAATGGTTTGAAGAGTTGCTTCAGATGCCTCAAACACTTTCTAACAACAATAATGTCTCCATAATTGTGCGTAGACGCTAATAAATTATCATTGTTTTACTTAGTCTTAATTTTATACAACGTTTTCAATGAGTCTCAACACTCGGAGAAGTGAAATTAATTATTTGTATTTCTGAAATTTTAGTCAAAATTGGGGTGTTCAATAGTCTTTTGGATTAACCATCACCTCATCATGGCTGTTCATTAAAAGCTATAGAGATAATTAGAGATTGCTCAATAAAGAAACTGAACGAAAATTATACACAGAATGTGATAAGTTATAAAATAAAAATTCACACATGATGCATGATGAAAGCGAGGATATCTCTTAGGCGATATATATATGTGAGTTGAGTAAAAATTCCTTTGATTGTTTGGGTTTGCAAGCAGAAATATAAATATGCATGCATGCTACATGCAGATGTTATAACAAGGTACGCGGCGCTAATAACAGGTATCGTTCGAGGATGGGACTGTTATGCTGCACTGGTTTAAAGGCAAGAGTACTATAACACAAGAAGTATGGGGAAAGTCATACTTGCTTTGGATTAGCTTTATTCAAATACGTGCATATATACATTTAGGATTTAGAAGAGTAACACAAGATGACAAGGAAGATGGACTTGGTAGATCTTGGAAAACGAGCGGGAACAAGATGCCATTCAAATACAGTGATGGCAATGAGGATGATTGATTAATTATTCTGAATCAGTATATCTGCTTCAAACTATTCTTCACCCCCTCTCTGTCTACAATATACAATGGTTGACTAATATCAAATTTTATTGACAAAAGTAAATATGAAACTATTCGGTGCTTAAAAGAAGAACTCAGTGTTATGAGGCAGGAGGCATTGATCTCATATGTAATCTAGAGTCAGAGTGATATAATTTTTGTGTATTTTGAGATCGTCTTGGAGTCAATTATACATTTTAAAGTTCAATTGCTATTTTATATAAACTTGTAAATACCAGGGACTAATTAACAATTATAAAGAAACATACGAGTCGGCGAAAGTTTCGTGTTTTTTTTTTGGTTTCATGGGCGGGGCAGTCGCGAGGGAGTGGATCCAAATTATCCAATTCGTCAATTCTTTTTCCTTCCCGGAGCAATTCGTAATTCCTTGAAAAATTTCTCCGGCGTGATTCTGAATCAAACTCTACTCCCGAAGAAACAAACTGTNATAAGATTGCTCTCACAAAAAGAAACTGAAAAGAAACTTCTACACATATATGTAATATGATAGGTATTAAACAAAAATTCACACATGATGAAAGCGAGCACTATATTCAATTGACCACAACAAGAACCGAACCCTACTCGGTGGCAGGCATTGATCTCATATGTAATTCAGAGGCAGAGTGATTATTCTGTGTATTTCGAGATCGTCTTGGACTCAATTATACATTTTAAGTTAAATTGCTATTTTATATAACTTGTAAATACTTGGGACTAATTGCCAATTATTAAGAAAATACTGTTTATTCAAATACATTTAGGCTTTAAAAGAGAAGGAAGATGGATCTTGGTAGATCATGTTTTTTTTTTTTTTTTTTTTCATGAGTGCATCCAAATTATCCAATTCGTCGATTCTTTTTGCCTTCCCGGAGAAATTCGTAAATCCTTTCTTGTTGGAAAAATTCGTAACATCATCACTAGGCACACCGCACAACTATCGTAAATGTATCATACTAACACCATTATTTAGCTCAGTGAAAATCGGACGTCTTTACTCTTTAGCTCAGTGAAAGTCGGACGTTCAAGCTTACATATAACCCTAAAAATAAAAGACGGCGGACGAAATTAGTTTTTTTTTTTTAAACTTATTTTCTTCCCTTTTTTGTTTTTTTTCTCTTGCCCTTTTCTCTGTGGAGGACAAGAAATTCTCTTCTCCAACCCTAAAAACTAAAGATGGCAGACGAGGCCCGAGACGACGGAGACGGAGACGGCGGCAGCATCGCGGCTGCTGGAATCTCTAGCCACCGGTCCGATTCTCCCCGCGAAATCAAACCAGCCGCCGAAACAGTCGACGGTGTTGATTTCATCAGCTCTATGCCAGATGAGATCCTCCACCATATCTTCTCCTTTCTTCCCATCTATCTCGCGATCAGAACTTCCCTCTTGTCAAGACGATGGAGGCATGTTTGGTGCGAGACACCTTGCCTCGACTTTATGGGCGATCGTTTTGACCGTAGACGAGAACTGACGGCTAAAGAAATAGATCAAACCCTAAGTTTCTACGGGGCTACGAAAATCACGAGTTTCCTTCTTTCTATCACCCGACGTGCCTTTGGTCAACTCCATGCGATTGATAGGTGGATAGAGTTCGCCATGTCCCGTAATGTGGCGAAGCTGTCTCTGAGGTTACCCAAGTCTAATACAAGTTGCCCAGATTCCTTCTATCGTAGTTCCTCATTAGCGAAACTCACCGTGTATTTTGACATGATTCCCGGATGCGCTGTGTCTTGGAAATCCCTAAGGAATTTGACATTGTGCGGTTGTAACCTCTTCGATGAATCTATTGCTAATATTCTCTCTGGCTCTCCAATTCTTGAAACCTTGAGTTTGGTTTGCTCTAGTGGACCTGAGCGTCTTGATCTGAGTAAATNAAAATAGTTGAGTCTTCACAAGGCCAAAAGCAAACAAAAAAACAGGGGAGACGACTTCATTTAATATTATAATATTGTGACTTGCGACCAAAAAAAAAAAAAAAAAAAGACAATTTGGTAGACGTTGCGGTTGTCTTTACCATCGATTTGATAATAATATTACCACCATGACTGTATATTATCACCTTGCTGCAAAATATACATAACTCAAAGGCTCAAAGCTTAAACTAAAAACAGCGATTCTAATTGTGTGTCTAAACAAAATTCATCACAACCGTTGTATTAACACAGATACTTGAAACCGAAGGAGTCACGGTAACAGAGTTGACAAAAACGATTGGTTTGAGAAAACGACGGCTCTATAGTAAGTGAATGGGCATGTAAATGTAATGCATGCTTTGACAAAGCCTTTTTTTCATCGTACAATATATTAGTGACATCCTCATCAAGCCGCATCGGATTTCCGATGTAGTCCTCAAATGGCTTATAGTTAAATTGCACGTGGAATAGCAGGAAGTGATATATCGAACGGCTAGGAATGAATCTATATTTCTTCTGATCGAAAGGCTGATCTCGTTTCCTTACAGAGAGACACAAGCAAATGGGATGAAGCACCGGCTTGTCCCGCGGGGGGGATGAACCGGTCGTCTCGGAATCTCCAACACAGACAAAATTAATAATAAAAAAAGAAAAAATGAATACTAGTATTGGGTTAATTATATTCGAATCATATACTTATATATAAAGAACTGAATGAAAGTTAAAAGAAAGTACCAATCAAATTGTAGTATAAAGATATTATTACTCAAGATATTTACCTAAAAAGATCAGACAAAATGCCTTTTTTGAACAGGTATTCCGATTTCTATTTGAAGAGAGTGTTAATTAATCAAGGCCGTTTGTTTATGGGAAACTCCATATCCTGCATGCATGAGAAGGACACACTTTGGTTACACGATACGTATACTAATACTACTAACAAAACACACACATACATAATACAAAAACAGACATATGCATTAATACATGTACACGATTTTAAGCTATAACATTTTTGTCTTTGTCCGTAAAACATTTCACGGCTATGCGTAACTGTTAGATATCCACCATATTCATTTTTTTTTAATTTATTAAAAAGTAACATATGGTCGACCACCAATATATAATGATATATATTAGGAGGAGTATATATATATTTTAATGGTTGACAGCCTTTTAGCACAATTACGCATGATGGCATGATGTATACAACAATACTATAGGTGTATGTTAAGATTTTGGTAATCACCACTGACACATTAATGGTGAAATCCAGCATTACAAATCGGTTCGGATTAGATAAACTAATCAGTATTAGGTGATATTATAGGAGTACTTTTGATTCTGGTAATCACCAGTGATGATGCATCACAATGGTGAATATCCAGGTCCAGCATAACAAATCGTCGGTTCGGAATAGCTAGCATTTTTTTATTGATGACAAATGTGAGTATTTTTTAATGGTACATCATCAATTCATGTATACATCTTACGCTTCAAATTTAAAATTTATCTGTTAACAAATTTCTGATGATTTTATGAACAAACTTTAAGAACGAGAGTGGTACATAAGTGGAATTGCACTTTGTCCAAGAATCTTATCCCATTTCTCATCTCTTTTAGATCTTATCTTTCTCCTACATTTAATCAAACCGTGGGACCCTCTATTTTCACAACTCCAAAACAGATATTGGGAAAAAAATTGTGTATAGTTCCATTTTGATATCTGATTTATAGCCTTGTTGTTTTACGTTTAATCAAAGTGGTGCCAAAATCATCCGTGATAAATTATATTGGCTTTGAAAACAAGAATGAAACGAAAAAGTGATGCTACCACTAATTGACCACTTTAAAGCATATATATATATATATAAATATATATGGGTTGTTTTGGTGAATAATTAAAAAAAAAATTATAATTGAGAAAGTAACCAATTTCTTTTAAAAAAGATAAGAAAAAATAGAAAAAGAAATTGATTAAATTGTAAATTTTAGTTTTTTTTTTTTGGTTATTCATCAAATAATATAAATAAAGATACGTGTTGATATCAAAAAAGAAGAAGATACGTGTACAGCATTTACGGTGTGTGTATTATGAATTTATGTATATGGGCGCACACACACATATAGTATATTATATCTATAATGCCCAATAGGTGCGTGCCAATGTGCCATGCCGATAAAGATCGGTTAGTTTTATGAGAAATTAAAGAAACAAAACAAATCAAATGTTGTTAAAAGCGAAAGCCCCATTGGCGAGGGAATATGCATGTTCGTACGATTTCGTATGTCAAAGGTACAGAGCATCGCCGTAGTTGACAAAGAATGCCATATATTATTTGTTTTAGTTTCTAATTAAATGTCATATGATTAACAATGTTATAAGTCTGATTTTTTTTGTTTGGAGAATGATCCGATTTAAATTGCTCACCAAAAAAATATAATTTACTACTTGTAGTTTGTACTATCTCACTACTTATTAATAGCAAAATGTATTATTGCAAAAAGTCGACGACATGGTCCAAACAAATCATTATCCATACCTATTCATTCATATATATATATATACACGTACGACACTAGTAGCTCTCTACATTTCATCTCACACTAAACCCCAAAAACGTCTCTCTCTCTCTCTCTCTCTCTCTCTCTCTCTCTCTCTCTCNGGAATCTATGAGCAAGGCAGCCTCATATCAGACAAGGAGTTTGATGAATGGGAGCTTTGTCCTTCTGATTTCTCTGCTAGCCAAATCTACATGCACTCTAAGGAAAAGGAGATCAATGCTACTTTTGTCTGCCACGGTTGTGCCAAGCTCGAATCCGGTGAGTAAAAAAAACCAATTTCTGCATTTGTGTTTCCTGTCAAAAGAAACGAAACGATATGATGATCAGAAATAACATATATGAATTGAGTGTAGTATCTGCTGAAGCAAAGACGGGTTCTAGTTCAAAAGAGGAAGGAGATAATGGGTCAACAGTTGCGATAGCGATTGTGGCAGGCGTCTTGTGCGCAACTCTTGTTGTGGTTGGAGGCGTTTTTATGTTTAGGCACTCTAAGAGGATGAAGCAGCAGCGAGATCAAGCTCGGTTTATGAAGCTGTTTGAGGAAAGTGATGAACCTGAAGATGAACTTGGACTTGAACCTGTGATATGACATGGTTTCGAGCCGGTTTTGTCCACACTTTTTTGCACAGAAGACTTTTCGTGTTTCATGAATTTTGAAGGCTTATATATTAGGGAAGAGGATCGACAGTAGGAAATCTCAGTTTTTTTGCCATCTGGTTTTTGTGGTATTTGTTTCTCTTCCCCAAGATTTAGAAATCAGTCAAAATAATCCCAAAATTTTCCGATACTATAAGGCTATCTGTACAACAAAATTGTATTCCACAAGTGCATTGAGGGAACTTTAAGGTATTGAATTATCAAGAAAAGAACTGAATCGGTACCTGCTTCAAGTTTATCTTAACTGTTAACTCGAGCTCGGACTACTTCTGATTGCACGGTTGAAATTATCTAGTTCTTTGGAATCGGGGCCATATATCGTCTTAATGGTATCAATGCAGCAGCTGAAACGTAAAAAGAGAATAATCAGTTTCTTCAGATTTTAGTGTTCCTCCAGACTGTAGAATCATCCAGCTATCTTAGCAAGTTTATACAGTTGAATCTAAAAGATTCTTATAAGATTCGGATATACATTTGAGTTGGCTTCAGCAGTCTCAATGTAAGAGCTTGTGAAAGAAAGTAATAGGCTCTTGCAGGGGAAAACCAAAGAGAAACATTGATGTTACCTGCAAGCTTCCTTGTTGAATTTCTTTGGTTCGATCCCATAGAGAGTCTGGAAAACATCTGGCTCAACCCGGCAGAAATATGGACGATCTGAAGTCAGGAAAGGAAGAAAACATTCAAATTCAAAACATAAAAAGTTCACCATATAAAGTTTCAGTCCATGTTATCAAAGAGAGAACAATTTGCTAACAAGTAGTTTACCAGCATAAATCGAGCATTTGCGTGTAGCTTTGTCGTAGTTTATGCACCATCCATCATTACCGATCATGCTTCGATACAGCTAGATTAAGAAGCAAAAGATATAAACGGCAAAAGACAATCAACATTAACCGACAGAGGAATTTCGTCGAACAAGTGGTGGATGAAAACAAACAAACCTCGACATCATCAGGGTTGTCAAAGATTTCGTCAGGGGTGGCGAAAGCGAAGTCCTTGGCAAGCTTACAGCAAGCTTACAGCAAGCTCCACAACCTTCTACGCACTTCCACGTCAATTCCTTCGCTGTTCTGCCGGAGAAACCGCTCGTCGACGTCGTCGTTGGCCGCCTGTTCTCCGGCTTGGTTTTCTTTGCTTTAAGTTGCGAAACTTGTGACCGTCTCGTGGAAGAGATAATCGTCAAGGTCATTGGTGTCGTCGAAAACGCAAGAGAAGGAAACATCTTTGGCGTAAAATTAAACAGAAAGTTTCTTCAAGATAAGAACAACACGACTTGTGTACAAGAACGAGAAGCTTTTAAAATACAAATTTTTGTTTTCTGAAAATGTCTTTATTTTTGCTATATATTAGAAAAAAGGGAGAAAAAAAAAAACAGAGATAGTCATCGAGTGAAGGAAGTCTCCAAACACACAAAAAAATAATGCATAACACAGGTCTGTAAGGAAACCATTACAATTCTTATAAAAACGCAAGTTCATCAAATTGTTCGAAGAGTTTCTTCACTCTTTGTGAATCGTCTCAGAGGCTGGGTTCGTCAGGGACTGGGGTCGTCTCTTGGACTGTGGTCATGTCCATTGGTTGCATCACCGTTATCTTGACCTTTCGGGCTTTGACCGTTGTTCTAAGGAATTGGGCTGTTTTCATTGGGACTTGGACTGTGGTTTCTATCTTTGAGTGGAGGAGAGTTAAGGACCGTTGGTTCAGGGCTTCTGCTCCTCACAGCTGGTTCAGGAGTCCGTTCCTTTTCAGTCCTAACCGGGGATCTTGACCGACTAGGAACAATATTTGAGAAGAAGAAAAATGGTGTAACAAGTGTAGCGTAATTCGGAACTAATAATGATGTTAATGTGTTGGAATATAAACCTGTAGCTTCGGCTTTGGCTTCTGCTTCTGCTGCGGTTTCTTCTACGACGAGGAGGAGATCGAGACCTAACTGGTGATCTCGAGTAACTCTGATCCCGCCTGAATAAACAACAGAACGATCAAAAGATAAAAACGCAAAAGAAAACAAAACAAAACAAAGCATTTGTTTAGGGGTGAAAGGTACTTGAGCTTCTTGGGACTGTTCTTGCAATTCCTCTCTATGTGACCTCTATCGCCACATCGATAACACTTGTTCTTCCAGTCACCAGCAGTACAATCTCTAGCCCAGTGTCCATCAAGACCACAGTTGAAGCAACGCCCACTTCCTGGAGGTGGCCCTCTGCTCGAGGATATTTCTCGGGAACCAGAACCAGAACCACGCGGTGTCTGTATATGACAAACATAAACAAAACCAAAAACACACTTTTTTACCTTGTTCCACAATCGACAATTCGACATAAACAAATCATATCAATAATTATTACCCCTTTAGCAAATTCCACAACAATGCGGCTTCCATCAAAGTCCCTTCCATCTAAGCGGTACCTTGCATCATCGGCATCTCGGGGATCGCTAAAATCCTGTTATCAAAAGGCGAAAAACAGAGAAGACCAAACAAAAGAGACAACCATGGGGATTAACATATACATTGTAAGCTACCCCTTTGGAGGGGGAAAAAAACGAGTAAGAGGTTCAGGTTATGAAGTGGAACTACTTACGACAAAGGCAAAGTCACGCTTCATATCCACATCTCGTACTCTGCGGAAATTGTTTGGCAGAAACAGTAAGGCCATCATCATCATTACTTTTCTAAGTAGTGCTACTTCACCATCACAGTCGAACAAAACACCAGATTTTGAGATTTTGTAGCCAGATTCACCAATAAAACACGCAACAACACACAACAAACAGAGAACCGCCAAAAGTTCCTTTATACACCATCAAAGAATTTCCACCAAGGAGAACCCTCTCACCATAAACACCTCCAGGTCAGGCAATTGCCAAGAAAACCTTCAACAACATTATTTAGGTTAAAATTATGCTACAGTTTCGACCACCCTATATATGATCTTGGAAGGTTGTCAAACCATAACACGAGCGGGAAGGTTGANCACACAACAAACAGAGAACCGCCAAAAGTTCCTTTATACACCATCAAAGAATTTCCACCAAGGAGAACCCTCTCACCATAAACACCTCCAGGTCAGGCAATTGCCAAGAAAACCTTCAACAACATTATTTAGGTTAAAATTATGCTACAGTTTCGACCACCCTATATATGATCTTGGAAGGTTGTCAAACCATAACACGAGCGGGAAGGTTGAATCGAAGATGTCAATTCAGAAAGTAAAGAATTTGTGTAGCCACCAAAAAGCTAGCTTTGTTTTACAATATGCATTTGACAAAGATAGAGAAAAGGGGATTTGAGATTAATTAAAAAAAAAAAAAGACAAAACTCTAATTAGTGGATTATATCTCAGATATCAGTAGCTTCATAGATAGTGTCGAGATAAAGCATGAACATCCAACGATATCAAGATAGTATATAAAATGTTTCAAACTAAGTTAAAACAGATAAATTTTTACCTTCCATATTTGCCAAAGAGTCGTTCAACATCACGCGTCCGTGTTCGAGAGGACAAGTGGCCAACATAGAGTCGTGTGCTTCCGTGACGATCGTCATAACGAGGCATCTTTAAGCTATAACAAAAAACACAATCTTTGAGTTGATCTATAGACAAAGACCGACTGAGAAAAGTTCTTTTAGGAACCAATCGTAGTAACAAGAAGTCCAATTTAACGTCTCCAATCTTCTTAATTGATAGCAGATGATCTATGAACGGTGAATTAGCAAATCACTATCACACAACAGCAGAAAAATTGGCATCAAAGTTATAAGCTTTTTACCCAACAGAAAACCTGAAACACCAATTGAATAAACAGACACCATCACAAGAATGTCACAAAACCCAGAGACATTACATCGTCACACCGTCAATTTTGTGCTGTGATCGCGGATCAATAAGATTTCATGACGAACAGAAACGCCTTCTAAAGAAAACAAATCGAATTTCTCAAGAGAAATCTAGCCAATCCACAATTCGATAGAATCATCGAAATCATACCTTCAGATCCGAGAGGTCGCCGAGCTTTGACCTTTACCTGTCTTTCTCAAAACTGACTGAGCTAATCCGCATCTCCCTTCGGGTCTTGGTAATTGCACATTAAAGAAAGGAAACATCCAACGATCCTAATTCGCTGGTGTTAAAGCAACGGCACAGATTCCAAATTACATATTAAATATATTTTCCCTTTTTGGACAGAGATAAAGCATACGTCAAACGTGTATTATTAACTAACTTTTGCTATCAGAATTCACAACCAACGGCCAACTAAACTCTACATATAAGGAAAAAGAATGAATATAGATTTTGCCCCCCAAAAAAAAAATTTGAATATAGATTAAAAAAACGAAATATTATAAATTTACTTTGAATTTTATTTGATTTCTTTTTTGAGGACATTACATTTTATTTGTAAGTAACGCCGATTCTTATGAATATGAATTAGATATATTTTTACGGTTAGTTTGTTTAACGACTTCAAATAGCCCATTAATGAATAGTTCCCAAGCCCCTAATGGGAGCAGTAAACCACAATATGATTGTTAGATGGCCCATTCGCTCATTATACTAAACTAAGTATTCCGATAATTAGGTTTTTAATTTTTTCACATACAACTCATGTATCATCGAATTTTAAATCCGTGTTTAAATTCGTGAAATAGAAGTGAGTATGAATCAGATACCCTGAAATTTTAAGGTATCTGAATCCGGCGGATATGAGAAACTATTATCTGCATTCACCAATACTAACAATATCTAAATCCGATTAAACAATTGTGTAGTTAGTAAAATCTTAAGAAATCACATAATCATTATGTTATTCTATACCATTTTACGTATTACCAATAACTATGATTTTAACAGGAAAAAACAGCCACTGTACATTTTAATCACACCAAATCATAACAACCCGTTATCTCATTAATTACTAATATTGCTTTGATTTTAAAACAAAAAGCAGTCATTGCCATCCCCACCACCAATTCTCGTATTTATCCTTTTTGCCATCTCTTATACGAAAGTAAAATAATATCTCCTCCATTCCTTAATCATTCTCTCTCAACATTTCTTCTTTAATTTCCACTTATCTTTTCTTCAAATTCAAGCTTCACTTATTCCTCCACGTTTCTAAACCTTTAAAAAAAAAACTACAAAACCGGTATATATTACACATACACAATAACACAATACAGAATCACCGGAGAACAAAAAAAAAACATCACAAATCAGAAAAAAAAAACTAGAGAACATGAACTCAGTGTGCATCTCTAGCTGCATCAACGATGCACGTGACACGCGCGTCCCGGTTCGGACCACGTACGTGAATCTCTATAAGTGGCCTGAGTCCGACGCTGAGTTCGTCCGTTCTGTCCACCGTGGAGGCGGCGTACCGACGGCGCGTGTTGTGGATAGCATCTCTTGCCGACAAATGTATCTCCGGAGCTACACGTTCTCTCGGGAAGATGACGATAAGAGCAAACCGGAGAAGGCGACGTCAGCGACGCAGACGTCGTGTCTAGGGAGGGTTAAGAAAACGGCGTCGTTCAGGAGGGGGGATAAGGAGGAAAGTGACGTTATCGTTGAGAAGTCGAAACCGCATCGTCGTCGTGAGAAGAGGAGAGTTAGAAGGAAGAAGAGAGAACAAGCTTGTTCAGTCATGTTCAGGTTTTTTCGAAGATTACTGTCTTGTGCTGCTACCGTAGATATTGTTGATCCAAGCTAGTTAAGTCCCTAATTATTATAATTAATATTTGAGGTGTTTTTGTTTGTTTGTTTTAAGAGTTTCCTTAATTGGTTGATCTGCGTCTTCTTTTCTGTTCTTTTGGTTTTGTTTTGTATTCAAACTTGTACCATATAGAATTTTGATGGCATATTTTGTTTTTGTATAAAAAAAAATTTAGTATAGTTTATATTTCATGCATGAGTAATTTTTTTTATAAAAAAGTTTAATGTTAAAATTTTATATATTTTGGTTACTTTCCATGTTATTGGAAACAAAAGTAATACTGTTTACAATGTTTTTGATGATAAACCACGGAAACTATATTGACTTGTGACATTGTGGTTCCTTTTAATTTTGATATCATGATTTTCCAAATGTTACGAGTTTAGAAACTTAGAATTGCAAAAGATATAGGTTAATAATCAAATATACCAAAAAATTATGGAGGTTTTCTTTCGAACAAACAAAACAAAAAAACTGTTATATTGAAACTTTTAGGCGGGGAATTCCAGCATCGGATGCCCATGGATTTACTAAAGGTGTAAAAACAAAGTTGTTCAACACTTGTAAAAGAAGAATCGTAGCCAAAAACAGATCTTATTTCGAAATTCTTATTGCTTGTTGAATCGTATACTATTATTTTCTTTTTTTCGGGATAAAATCGTATTACTATTATAATCATAGAAAATAGCATGTTGGATCTTTTTCTTCTCTTTTTTTTTAATCGTCATGTTTAGAATTGGAGGAGCTGAGAGTTGATAAATCAACGCCCGTCGTTTTACAAACCGCATTAGAAATCTTTATCTTACACAGTCTACAAATTATAATGATATATCGCATGTTAATCAATAATCACACGTATACGTACACGAAGGTTGTTTAGTGCCTTAGTGGAACAATATTGGGATTTAAAAATCAACGACTTACCAAAATTCATGTCACGCCTGTTATGATTAGTGGGGACTTAGTGAACCACACATAATCACGACCACGAAATTAAATTAAATATGATCCACTTTTTCTTGTGTCGTGAGTTTTTTGTTCTACGATATTATATGTGAAAGATATTCAAACGAATTTATTTGGTAAAACTACGAACATATTACCCACTGAGTAAATAAATTACGTAAGTTATTATTTCATCAAGAATCATTTCTAATTAATATAACATATAAATCGATTTTGATAGGCGTCGAGAACAATGTCGCTTCATTTGTACAGTAATGTCAGAAAGTTTCAAATTTTTCTTGATTAATAATTTTCCGGATACAATTAAGTGTCGTAGCAAAACAATTCTTGGATATAAAACTATAAAAGATTGGAAGCAATAACTTAACTGACATGCACCAAACAAGGCATGCTTTAATTCTGACGCTTAAGCTCCAAGACTCATCATTAAGGAGACAATATGCCCGTCTATTATTCAACCCTTTCTTCTTTCTTTGTTTATTATTTGCTTACAAATGTAATCGTTATAATCATTGCATACATTCCACGTACTCTAAAGTCTTAGATCATCTTAGAAGGGTTGTTACGTTACACAAAGTGAGCATAAATCAGGAACCATAATGTTTTTTTTTTTTTTGCCATTTCTTCTTAATTTGTGGATAATTGGTTTAGGGCCATCGGATATAAGAAGACCATAAATCAAAGTATATCTTTGTAAATGTCTCCAAGATTTTCCGTCAGCACAAATGTTCACTAATACATAATTCAAAAGAAAATTAAGAGTTACACAGATTCATTTCCAAATGATAAACGTAGACTAACCATCTCCCCATTATAATTTTGTTTTAAGTTGTATTATGAAACTATAAGTTACCGTATAATAGAGCACTAAACTTCGCACTGAAATATTTGAGGAAACATAAAAAGTTATTGTGTCGAATTGTTTCAGAACTCAAGCTCTCCTTTCTTCAGGGCAAGCTCTGCAGCTTCTTCTCCTTCTTCATCAACACCAAAATACTCATTCCTCTCCATTGGTCTGAACATAGAGAACATCAAAATATAAAACGCAAGACTTGCAGTTTCCTCAGCTGCATTGCTCACCCACTGATACTCATAAGTTGCAATCACCTTCAACGCAAACACACCGATCCTCGTGAAAAGCAGATACACAATCACCAAAATGTAGAATTTCCTAAAAAGACTCAACTTGGCTAAGTTTTTAACCGCTTTCCCATCGGTTTTCGATGTCTTTCTTAGAGAACAACACATGGACCAAACCATTGCGAGTATAATCGCGCAACAACAAATTACATCGGCGAGCAAGAAGACTTGGTTCCAGATCACCCAATGTTCGATGAAAGGTCCAGTTTCTCCAATCACAATCCAAGCAATGTTGGCTAAAACCTGAAGCGGAATTACGATCATCAACAACTTCTTCTTCTTTTCTTGAAGCTTCGGTTTCAAGAACGACCAACCTGTTCCGATTAGCACGATCACCGTAAATAGCAAAACGACTTCGGTGAATCGGAAAACGTAGAAAGGAATGTTCCAGCCATGAGCTGCGCCTGTGACTTTCACGGAGTGTTGAACCTCGGCGGCACAAATCAGATTCAGGGCTTTCATTTGAAGCAGAGCCGCCATTAAAAGGTGGATCCTTTGCACGATTTGCTTCTTGTTGTAGCAGAAATAGACCCAGAGACCTAAGAAAATGAAGTAGCAGAGGGAGAAGATGAGATACAAACCGGGTAATTGGGTCGACCCGGGTGGTAAGAAAACCTTAGACCCGTTTGGATCCAGATTGTACATCTCCGTTTGGATCTTCGTCGAGAAACGCAATTCGCGAAGAAGAGGGAGTATTCGCTCGGGGACGTTATCGAATAGGAGAGATCGAAATGGGACTGATTTCGGAAGGTGGATAGATGGAGAATGTAGTGGGATTCGAGGATGCAGAAACTAGGGTTTCGCTGAATCTCGAGGAGTACCTGCTGAAGCGATTCTTCTGTTAAAAGGAAGAACCCTAGCCCTGACGAGTCCGGATTCGGAGAAGATGAAGGATACGATACATAAGCAGAGGAAACCGAGACGGTTATATGACCGGTCTGAGTAAACCCGAATTTCTCCAAGAGAATCACTGGCCGAGAATCATCGGAGATAGTGAGAGACTTAATCTCTGCCACCGTGACAGTAGTGAGGAAAAGGAAGATGACGGCGGCGAAAAAGGGTAAGCTCGTCATTTCTCACTTCTCGTGCCTTTGTTGTTTGGGTTTTGCTTTACCGGAGCAATGGAAATTGGCGGTTAAACTACTACTATCTTCGTTTTTGTTGACGTTGACCCTGGTCAAAGTCTTGATGTTTTGTTTTTTTTTTTGTTTACTTTGACTTGGTCTTGATGATTCTAATCTTTGCCAAATTTTCTAGTTTTAACAATTGCAGACATTACTTCTTTTTTTTAGGGAAGTTTACTGAAATAGCTCACATTTGAATGATAATTACTATATTAACTCATATTTTAATTTAATTACTGGCTTATTTTTCATGTTTATAATGCCTTTTTAGTCTTTGTTAGGAAAACAATATTTACAGAATTGTCATTAATTTTTTTTCCATATTTAAATTTTTTTAAAAAAAATTAACGAAATTGCTTATGTGGCGCAAATCAAAACTGTCATTAGAGAACAGATTTTTATATAATTCGCCAGATTTAAAACATGTGTTAGACTTGTTCTTCGAAAAACAGATTTGCAAGATAACTCTGTCACTCTAGGTAGCAGTTTTTTAATACGGTGGCAGTTATAATTAGTGTGACAGATTTTTTCAGTAAATCTATCACACGAGGTGGCAGTTTTTTGTTAGCGTGGCAGTTATACTTAGTATGACAGATTTGTTTCACAGATTTATTGTTATGATGTAACAGATTTAAATTATTTTTTACATATTTATTATACTGCGACAGATTTATATCACAGATTTATTTTCCTAACAGATTAATAGTTTTAATTGATAACAGATTTCAATTATAACTACAGATTTTCAATAGTCTATCGTTAAAGAAAATTTACAATTTTATTACTACACTAACTTATATGTTATAACAGTTTTTGTTTCACTTCGCAACAGTTTTATAATTTTGAACAAAACTCATTAATTTGATGGCAGAATTTAGAGCGTATGTGACGACAGATTAATTTCTTTACTACAATAGCTTTTTCTATTTTTTACTTTGATAACCGACTTTCCAGTGGCAGATTTATGTTTCCTTTGACAACAGATCTCCGCTACTCTAGTCATGGCAGTTTTAATTAACAAAGACACGTATCCAAAACCTATTCTACTTAGGGCAAGCCGCCACTTATCACACACTCCCTCTCTTTTTCAGTTTTGAGAGCACCCATATATTTTTTTCTCTGATTTTAGATCATATATGATCTAATTNCTGATGATTCTATTTCTAATCAAGCAAATTTGTAGACTCTGATTTTCTTAGATTAAAGCTAAACTTTCCAAATTTCTAGTTTCAGCAATTGCAGATGATCTTCATATCTGTTCACCAAATCCATCACTCTTTTTTATTTGCAACGTATCATATCAAAACTAAAAGCTAGTACAGGTAACTCATAATACCTTTTTTTGTTTGTTTACATATACAGGATCTATAAACACGAGATCTTTTTTTATTTCTGGATACAAAAATCTCTCTGTTCTTTGAATGATTTATACTTTCTTTCACTCCAATCAAACCGCATAGAGTTTCCGGTTGTGCTTGTGATCAACTAACTCAGGATCCGACATCATTGAAGCTGGAGACGATTTAGAACCTTCAATCCGATTAGCAATCACCCAATAACACATAGTCCCAAGTGTTGAAACCATGATCAAAGCTCCGATGGCGGTTACAACGATCGCCAGAGGCTTCTCTTTATCTCCGACAACCACGAAAGACAGCGATAAGAAGGCGACCGAGATCATTATGCAAGCCATCCACATGAGTTTGTTGATTATCGCCATCATTTGCTTCTTAGCTTTCCTCTCTATAACCACCACTGACGTCTGAACCACGACCACGGCTAAAGAGATGAAGAGCGCGAAAGAATCAAACACGACGAAGATCAAGAACTCGGGTCTCGAAGCTGCTCTCGCTTCTCCGAGTGTATACTCTGAAGGAACTTGTTTCGGATCATCCGTGAACTGGCCTGGAACGTTGAAGATAGCCGCGAAAGCAACGGTTGCAATGAGAATGGCGACTACGGTTGTGGAGTTTATGGCGTTGTTGAGTCCTTCCGTGTGCATCTTGTTGACCCGTTTAGCGATTCCTTGGATCTCTCTTCTCGTTTTACCGGTTTGTTCAAGCTGAGTGTGCACCTCGTGGCCTATTTCGCTAACCGTTTCTTTCAGTTTCCTAGAAGAGCCTGATGGTTCCACCCTCGCAGCTGGCTTGATGGATCTTGCGTTCTGCATGCCAATCTTCTGAAGAAGCTGTACAATCTCGTGCAGTCCGGTTTTCTCAGCGATATCAAGCGCTGTTTCTCCTGACTTATTAACCGACACTCTGCTGATTTCATCATACTTTAAAACCGTCTGAACAATCTGCAAGAAACACACAAAGAAATATTTCTAACTTTGAGACAACAACAGCATACAAAGATTGCAATCCCAGTTACCTCTGCTCTGTTTTTACGGACTGCGATATGCAAAGGAGTGTTTCCTTTATTATCCGCTGCATTGATCAACGGAGGATTTGCTTTCATCAACGCATCGACGATCTCAGCGTTCTGTCCTTTAACCGCCATATGAAGCGCGATTTGACCTTTCTTGTCGACTCTTGTAGCCATTCCAGGTTTCTTTGCAATCAGCTCCTTCACAATCTCTGTGTGCCCGTTCCTAGCCGCAGAGTGCAAAGCGGTTTTGCCATTGCTTCTTGCAATAGCGGCTAAGTCCACACCTTTATCCAGCAGGAAGCAAACGATCTGTCCATGGCCCTGTGAAGCCGCCGTGTGAAGCGCCGTCGTTTTGGATGAATCAAATGTAAATGAAAGCTCTGGATTTGCCTCCATTAACACATCAAGAACCTCTACAGCAAAAAGCAAAATACAAATCCTTTATAAACAAGAAAATTTTCAAAATTTGGTCCATAAATCTATTGGGACTTAGTTACCTATCAAACTAATTGCTAATTGCGTGCTAATAGACTAAGATAGTTCAGATTCACATGAATGAATGCCAACAAATTCTCTAAGGTATGTCTTCATGTGAACTTGTGTTAATTTGCACATAATTAGCTTATAAAGGTAGATTTCATCTTCAACAATATATGCTTATAAATTGCTAATTGTCTGTTCGTTGACTAAGAGATTCACACATGTATATCTGGAAATTTGGGTCAACTCACTTAGGTTTCCGTTTTTGGCGGCGATGTGAAATGCGTCGAATCCGTTTTTGGCTTTGGTTCCGGCTAAGACAGAGTCGGAGTGTTTCATCAGAATCTTAACCATGTCGATGTGACCGGTCTCCGCCGCCACGTATAAAGCCGTCTCTCCTGACTGGTTCTGCTCCGCAAGCAACTCTTTCAGCTCTACGCCGTCGCCGTCGTATTCGCCGATCATCTCTAAAAGAAGCTCCGTTCTGCCTTCTCTAACCGCCGTGTGTAAAGGCGTGTCGTCGCGTCTCGCCGTTATCTGCTTCGTCATCGTCTTTTTATTCCCTTTCATGGTGATGATTCTTGATTCTTGTTAAATCTTTGGGATTTAAATTTTTTGCCCCAAACAAAAAAACAGATCGAATTATATACTGTACATGAGAGCTTGGGGGAAGAAGAGGGAGGGATCAAAATCGACAAGACTCACATGAATTCTGGAGAAGAAACAGAAAATGTTATTACATCTGCTCGTGGTTTTGGCCTCTTGTGTTGTGTATATCATATCTTAATTATCTTGCGACAGTAACATGATCAAACTTAGTGTCGACTCGAGACAGTACATAATTGCTCACTAGTTGATCATCAATTTTTTGGGGTTTTATATTTTAAAATAAAAAATATCGGAAATCATATTTGCTTTGAGATTTAACAATTTCATCTATAACAAGTTTAATTTTATTTGGATAACTATGATTTTTTCTTTTTCTTTTGTTCATTCTATACAATTTTACCAAACGTTTGATATATATATACATAAGTCAAAAGCTTATCCAGTGAATGACACCAAAAGGGAGGACTACCTTTTTCAGATTGTTGATCAGGGAAAATTATTCTATCCTGTGATTTATAAATAATAAAGAGGAAGATATAATAAAAAGGAGGAATAAATAGTTGATAGAAAACAAAGAATCGAAATGAAAAAATATGTTTTCTGTGCCACTGAATAAAATAGATAAATAAAAAAAAGTATTGTCATTGGAAGATCACATATGAAGATATTTACAAACGGAGTCACCATTATTGGTAGAATCTGTGTGAACGTGGAAAAATAATAGCCAAAATATTATGGATATTTAATCAGGAAACTCCTAAGTTCGGGTGAAACGTTGAAAAATACTTTACTTTTTTTTTAGAATCAATTTTGATTCTTCATTCTGATCTAGTTGTTCAAACAATTGAAAACTGGATTTCCTTGTTTCGCGATTCTTTATTTGTTGAAAACTGGGTTCAAACTCCTAAATCGTTTTCCATTGTTTGATTAGTTCCACTAGCGTAAATAATGAATGGGCTTGGGCTCCAAACGCGAGTGACACTACTACAGTCTGGCAAATTAACTTAGAACTAAACGGTGGATTCATCTTTCATCTTATCAAAATGGTGAAAGACAAGAAACTTACTTATGTCCTGGTTTGAGGCAATGCATCTTACACAAGAACGTAAAATATCTCGAGGTTCTGAAGATTTCTCGAGCACCAATACATCACATCCTGCTAACGTGCGTGCACGTGCACGTGCAACGATCGCTTTCCCTGAACGGACCTACAAATGTTCATGCTCGTACATATGTCAACGACAAGTGCTTTACGCGGGCTGAGTAAGAAGAATGTGACTATATGGGCCTAGTCCAGGAAATTCAAGACCCAACAGTTACGGCCCCAAACCAGAATATAGTAATTAAAAGAAGGAAAAAACAAAGAGAGGGGATTATAAATACCTTCTTCCTCTTCGAATCCTAAATCCCAAGATTTGAAAACCTAGCGCAGGCCAATCCGCCATCAAAGCTATTATTGCCTCTCGAGAACGCATCTTCCCCATGGACGGATTCACCATCAAAGTAATCTCTTGTTCGGTCCTTTATGGCTTTCTTTAGTCTCTCTGTTTCTCGATTTCAGTTTTCTGATTAGGTCTTTTGTACCTTAGGGTGATATGGAATCGAACGATAGTGATGCAGGCATTCGAAATAGCAGGTACAAATTGAGATTTTGAGATGTGTATCTGTAAGATGTGTTGGGGTCATGTTAATAATATCATCACCTGCAATAAATCTATTGCAGTAGCATGATTAGCAGGATTTACGTTAAGGGATACGACACTTGGCTCCCTGGCATCGAGGTCGTAACGGTTTGAAAAAACATTTCGGTTCATGTGGAGAGGTGATATATGTTTATATTCCCGGATACGTTTTCGATACCACCCGTCTCAACAGGTTGTTGGCGTCTTTACTCCTGTTTGGTCAGCTTTTAAGTTAAATGCAATTGCTATAAACTGTCTTGTTTATCGTTTTACAGCTTTGCCTTGATTTATCTTCGTGGAGAAGGTGCAGAAGAGAAGGCGTTGAAACTTAGTGGAAGCAAGATGGGAGAACGCATGCTAGTCGCTGAGGCTTACCCGTTTCACGCCAATCGCCTTGACTCTGAGTTGTCTCCTATGAGAGTCTTAGACAATCAGCGAAGTCACACGTAAGCTGTTTTTTTTATTTTTTTGGAGATTTTTGTGTGTAAGATATATATGTTCTTGTCATGTTGATAATATTGTCAAATTATTAGGATGTTTGTTACGGGACATGACCCTTCGCTTCATAGGCATGCTGTCGATGGCATGCTGATGACCTTTCTCTCAATGTGGATGGATCCTGGATGCTACAGCTTTCACGAGGTTTGTGGCTTCTTCCTCCCAGCGAATTTTTTTTTCCCCAACTCTCATGGTATCAAATGCTAACCAAAGATTGGTTTTTGTTTGTTGCTTTGTATAGAGAAGCTTTCCTTATTGCTGTGGGAGAAGATGCATTAGAGAAGGCGCTGCAACTTAGTGGACGTTACGTGGAAGGATTGGGGAGTATTGAAGTTTCTAAGGTTGTGGCGCCTCAACAACCGCGTGACGACTGGGCCAGCAGGGCCAACTTTCCCTTCAAGTAAATGAATTTGATTCTTGATCCTTTGTTAGAACAAAGTAAAACCTCTCGTTAATTCGTGGTTTGGTTTAGGTCAAAGATGGGTACGGCTGGGAAGAAGAAGAAGACGAAGAATAAGACTGCGAAGAAGAAGAAGAATAAGACTGCGAAGAAGGAGACTACGGAGTGGAAAGCCCTCTCTTAGGAGAACACAAACACGAAGCTATTTGGTGTGTTNTTTGTAAATATTCGTCTTCTTTTTATGTTCAAACAAAACCATCAAGTCATTCGAATCAAAATAATTCCACACGGTTTCCAATTATACACCTAGCAATCTCACACATTGGTTTGATAAGAATCCGAATAAAAATACTTATTTTTCTAAAGTCGATTCCATCAACGAAAAAATAATATCTTTTAACCTAAATTTTACATTTATTTTGATTAATTTATATGTCACTACAACAACAACTTTCTTTTAAAGCTGTTTGGCATCGTAAGCAAAAAAAAAGATCAAAATGTTATGTGCCTCTCAAGCATCAACAACAAACATTTGCTCAACCATGGACCAAAGCTCACAGCCTTCTTCTTCAGCCACAGTCCGGCTCGGTGGTCGAGCCATCGACCGTCATAACCCAATCATACGCTGTCTCTTATACACATCTAGATGTGTATAAGAGACAGGTAATACTGTATGTTGTTTATGTTTCTTTTTCTTATCACAGAAGTTCGCTATTTTGCCTATTTCCATGGACATATATAGTGCCACGCTTTTCACGGGCTCCACACGCTAGTGACAACACTACATTACAGTTCTGAGAAACACGTTAACAAGCAGACCGCATAGCGCAGTGGATTAGCGCGTTTGACTTCGGATCAAAAGGTCGTGGGTTCGACTCCCACTGTGGTCGTTTTCAACTATTTTCTTTTTTGTTTCACTCTAGACGTTCTGAGCCATAGATCTTGCTTGTATTGTCCAGCCATAACCTCCAGAAATTGTTTCCTTTCTTCTTTTTATTATTTGGAACTCTGCTCCTGAATATGGTTCAAATTTTGGAAAATTAAATTCAAAAACATTCTACGATGCTACATTGGATAGTCAAATAATTTAATACGCATTCATTAAATGAGTGCTAAATTGGATAATCAACTAATATTAGTCCAGTGTTCCTCTTTCAAAACATTTCTAACGTATGATTATTCTACACAACAGCATTTTTCAGTTTAGCCCAAACATGATGTTTTTAACAGTCCTCGAAGCCGTAGATGAACAAATAATTAGCCCAACCGACTTTAATTTATTTCTTCTTCTCTTAAACTAGATTACTAAAAAAACTCAAAATTACCCCCATGAGAAACCACAAAACCGAGAATTGAGAGAAAAGAATGATTCGAGAGAGAGAGAGAGATTTGGCAGTTCCATAACAAAACTTGAGTAAAAAACAAAAATGAAAGGTGTTGGACAAAAAGAGAGAATACATATAAGTGAGTACTATCAAAAGCTGAATCATTTCTAGAAGAAAAGCTGGAGAATGAAACTACACTTTGATAGCATACTTCCTCAGTGGGAAATACATCTCTTTCTTCTTCTCACGCTCAGTCTTTAACGAAGCCTGTAACACAAAACAACCAATAGACCAAAAGTCATGATCTCCAGTCGATAAGGATAACTTACAAAGTCATGCAAACAATATTTCAGAGGTTACACAGTAAGCTATCAATGATGGAATAATAATAATTCACAGTTTCACAAGAAGAACCAAGCAAAAATGTGGGAGATTAATTTGAAAAAGTTAATGATAAATGAGGATTAAGACCTGGTGCTTGGTAAGACGTCTGCGGATGGCACGTGTTTTCTTGGGGCGGAGATCAAGAGGCAAAAACTTCTTGTTCTTGTATGCTTCCCTTAAAGCAAATTTCTGCTTTTGGGAGATCACTGTCAAAACCTGAGCGATCGACTTCCTTACAACCTTGCTGAAGATAAAAAAAAAAACAAAATTCAGTTAATTGACTTGACAAATAAAACAAACCCACAAAATCAAATGTGAGATAAACAGCTTATTCGAAAAGCCCATCTTGATTGACTTCAAATACATTTTCGAGTCATAAGATTTTGGATATAGTTTAATTGCATATCTACACTACACAGTATATATATCGACATGTGGTGGAATCCAAATGATGATACAAATGCAAATTCGAAACAGAGAAACATATGCTAACTTCCTCCAAAATCCTCAATTTAACTAACAACGCCGATATTTTGTTAACCATAAATCGAAATGACAAATCTCCTAATCAGATAGTAGACTAAATCCAAACAAATGTGGATATACACACACACACACAAACGCATATGAGCCTGTTATGTGAATATGTACAAGGCAAATACGTACATTTTAGAGAGCTTGTTAGGGGCACCTCCGGTGACTTTAGCGACACGGAGGAGGGCGAGCTCAGCCTTGAAATCCTTCAGCTGGCTCTGAAGATCGGTCTTCGATTTCTCTCTGAGCTCGTGAACCTTAATCCTCGCTAAACAAACGTAATCAAAACAAAACCCAATCAGAATTGCCTAACTGAAGAATAAAGAGTTTTAAGGATCTGTTCGTCGTCGTACCCATCGTGAGCTTGCTGGTGTTGAACTGCGGTGCCGCTACTTCCTTGTTTCTGGCTCCAAGAGTCGCAAACCCTAATCTGGAGGAAGAAGGCAATTTATACGGTGTGCCTTTGTCAATCAGTCAGTTAAAAACCCTTGGAAGAAACTCGTCTGACGAATAATAATGGGCCGTTAAAAGCCCAATATATACATTCATATACTATATGGCCTTTATCAAAGTAACACTCATTTGGATCGTAACGCGAAAAGATTAAAAAAAGTGGGAATAGTGAAAGCATTGGGGAATAAATTCGTCAATGAACCCCAAGGCATCAGATTCTGGTTTTTTTGGTTTGGTGTGTTTGTGCGAATTAGATTCGAAATTATCGATAAGGCATGGCCAAAAAAAAAAGTTGGATTTTATTAATTTATATTTACAACCTGGTTTCCTCTAGTTTTTTTTTTTGTTGTTGTAAATATTCGTCTTCTTTTTATGTTCAAACAAAACCATCAAGTCATTCGAATCAAAATAATTCCACACGGTTTCCAATTATATACCTAGCAATCTCACACATTGGTTTGATAAGAATCCGAATAAAAATACTTCTTTTTCTAAAGTCTATTCCATCAACGAAAAAATAATATCTTTTAACCTAAATTTTACATTTATTTTGATTAATTTATAAGTCACTACAGAAACCTCTCCCCATTTTTATACAACAACAACTTTCTTTTAAAACTGTTTGGCATCATAAGCAAAGAAAAGATCAAAAATGTTTTGTGCCTCTCAAGCATCAACAACAAACCTTTGCACAACCATGGACCAAACCTCACAGCCTTCTTCTTCAGCCACAGTCCGGCTCGGTGGTCGAGCCATCGACCGTCATAACCCAATCATACGTGACGGTCGGAGACTTACTCCTCCACCTTCTCCTAGCCAGAATTCCTCTTCTTCTTCTTCAACTTATCATACTCCTCTTAAGACTAGATTAGGTCTAGAGAGCAGTGAGCAAAAACGTGCTGCAAAGAGGAGGAGCAAGAAAAGCGACTGTGACGTTGGTAAGTCACCGGTTGGTTGTTTTAGCAGTGACACTCCTCAAGGTTCTTCGAGGTACTTATTGAGCAACCCGGTTTTCTTTGACGGATTTGTGGATTCCGAGCCTATTCCATTACCTATTGAACCGGAGATAACCATAGCTGATGATTTGGATAAAATTCATGAAGATAGATTGATAATAAACGCCTCTAGGTATCTCTCTTCTTCTTCTTCTTTCTTGGAGAAGAAGCAACCCGATTTCTTCGACGGGTTCTTGGATTATGACCCGGTCTTGTCTCCGGATAACCCTTTCTCTGAACCCACAAAAGCTTCTCCGACAGCATCTCAGAGCTCTCTTGAAGATAAAGATGCTTCGTCGTCCCCTGATTTCAAATTCTCTCCTCCACCACCTCCTCCTCCGCTGTCGCCGCCCCCACCGGGGAAAAACTCATCTTCCGATCAAGTAAGTGTAAAGAAACCAACACCGATAGTGCTTAGCACTAGCCCAAGATCGTAATACCCGAGAGACCCGAAAAGAAATAAAAGACTCTTTAAGTATGAAGAAATATATGGAAGAACACTTAGAGAGACTTATGAAAACACTCTTTATTAACTTGTTCAA
>JAHZTW010000001.1:261742401-261764364 GCA_020283515.1 Alliaria petiolata
AATTAAAGATTAAAAGCCTTTGGCGTAGAATTGAATAAAATACACATGATTTTTTAGTCAGCGTATCTTCCATGGAAATAAATCATGAGAATTAATTCACGATATCCATATAACTTATATAAACCCTCCCAACCATGTCAAATGATATTGCAATTTGTTTGAAAAGTAATATTTGTGATGGCGAAATCAACTTTTGTTCTTGTGGTGATATCGTTTTGTCTCGTCTTGGCTTGTGTCATTGAAGCAACTGAGAAGAAGAACCTTGAGGATGAGACGAGGGGGTTGGTGTGGTCTAGAAAATTGAGCATAGGACAGGCTGATCCACAGAAACCAGTCATGGTCGGCCTGAAACCGTGGTCACCATCACAACGTGTCTACTTCGGAATGTTACCAAAAAACGTTCCAATCCCACCATCGGGACCTAGCAGAAAAGAATTTCCTGACCATCCTCCACCGCCTCCCAGATCCGCGTGATGATCTCAATGATTATAATGCA
The DNA here is from genome assembly GCA_020283515.1 of Alliaria petiolata. Lineage (NCBI taxonomy): Eukaryota > Viridiplantae > Streptophyta > Magnoliopsida > Brassicales > Brassicaceae > Alliaria > Alliaria petiolata. Next base: position 261,742,898 of record JAHZTW010000001.1, read on the forward strand.
GGCAAAAACTGCAGGCAAAAACGAGACTTTGTTCTGAGTCTTTGTACTGCAGATAACCGACATGCTGTAATAGTCGCCGGTAATAAAAAAAAACTATCCGTCGAGCGTTTTTTATATGGCTAGTCAGCCTTTTAAGGTTCGATCTATGTTTGAAACTTTTGATTAACCAAGTTATTCCGATAAAGATCCGCTAAGAAACCTTTAATCGCAGACAAAAGGTGTACTCTTCAAATTCGGTGATTACTTGAGGATAGCGAAAGTCCACTGTCCACATATATACCGAAAGTCTAAGCATATTTCGAAAAATAAACCTTACGAAGTTACCTGTTCTTCCTCAAATATACTCTGTAACCAATCTGTGAAACAGCTCGATTTGCTTGTGTGATTCAGTCTTACTTCTTTATCAATGTATACATAGATATATTTCGACCCTAATTTGGGTAATCAACAGCGTGAAATCGCGAAATTGTGTAATCAATAACCGATCCTAGCATGTATCTCTGGCAATTTGAGGCTCCGAATCGCAGCAAACCGTGGCAAGCTTCGACACGAAGCGGAACGTCTGGTCAGAGACACCATAGTTGCTAAACTCGGAGACCCCTAATAGACCCCCTAACGACAACGACGAAGAAGGGAAAGAAAAACATACATTCTTTCATTTTTGGGCCACTGCTTACTATTAGAGCTCTTACACATTTAATGGGCTTTCTTATATTAATGGGCTATCCAATATTAATGAGCTATCCAATACTAACGGGATTATAATCTTACGAGGGTCATGAAGCGAAATATTATGTCTAGAGATGGAGCTATTTTTCATTGAAATTTTGAATAATTTGGTTACAGTGTGTAAATCTCGTAGTTTAAGAAAGAAACTATCAATAATTTTAACCAATTAGTTTCAATTCTAATAAACCTAATTCTCGTGACGTTTAAAAGTTATTCCTCTTTATGTTACCGCTAATATATAATATCAGCAATTCAGCATTACTCGAATACAAAACAAAAGTTAAAATTGAATAAACAAGAAAACAAAATCCCAATCATTTGTTCAATTGTTCATTGAAACTCTTCTTCGTCGTATACTCGTGAAATTGTTTTTCTCATAGTCATAATTAAAAACAGATTTTGAATCTGGCAAAGTCTTGAGATTCTGCTAGTATAGTACCTGAGGTATATTTTACCACAAGTAGAAGCTGAAGAACTTCAAGAACCCTGTGAAAAAGGGGTTAAAGTAAATAATATTGAAAATAAAAAAACGGAATAATCTGAAGAAAAAAAGAGAAGGAAATTTTACTCATTAGAAGAGCAGTGTGTTGGAAGAGATCGGTGAGGATGAGACCTGGGTGAACTGAATTCACTGTTATGTTCACTTTCTCTTCCTACCAAACAAAACAATGTCACAAAAAGATTTTGAATTTTTATTTTCTTTTAATAATGTTATGAATTTGTGATCCCTAACAATAATTGGTTCTTCCATTTTCAAATATACATGATTGATTATTTGGTCGTTTAATTGATTGGTCAATGTTTATTATTTGTGAGATAATATCAAAAGAAACAATCTTGGAAAAAAAAATTATTATTTGTGAGATAATATCAAAAGAAACAATCTTGGAAAAAAAAAAATTAGATACCAACCATCAGTCGATTAACAGACTATTGGTTCTTCCATTTTCAAATATGCATGATTTATTTTGTTACAATTTTTTTTCCTACAAGAATATATTAACAGAATGTTTTATTTATGATTTCAAAATCATAAATGGGACAAAATCGTCACACAAAATTTTCAAAATCAGTGAATGATTTGTATATAGACATAGTTTTTCCTAGTCAGCATAGCTTTCATGGAAACAAATCATTGAGAATTAATTAAGAAAAATTACATAAACTGAAAAAAATAAGCTTTCATTGAAACAAATCATGAGAAATAATTAATAAAAATTAATTAAGAAAATTTTTATAAGAAAATCCATTATGATTTTGAAATCCTATCTAAGATACCGAAAAAATAATAATTAAAGATTAAAAGCCTTTGGCGTAGAATTGAATAAAATACACATGATTTTTTAGTCAGCGTATCTTCCATGGAAATAAATCATGAGAATTAATTCACGATATCCATATAACTTATATAAACCCTCCCAACCATGTCAAATGATATTGCAATTTGTTTGAAAAGTAATATTTGTGATGGCGAAATCAACTTTTGTTCTTGTGGTGATATCGTTTTGTCTCGTCTTGGCTTGTGTCATTGAAGCAACTGAGAAGAAGAACCTTGAGGATGAGACGAGGGGGTTGGTGTGGTCTAGAAAATTGAGCATAGGACAGGCTGATCCACAGAAACCAGTCATGGTCGGCCTGAAACCGTGGTCACCATCACAACGTGTCTACTTCGGAATGTTACCAAAAAACGTTCCAATCCCACCATCGGGACCTAGCAGAAAAGAATCTCCTGACCATCCTCCACCGCCTCCCAGATCCGCGTGATGATCTCAATGATTATAATAAACATACCAACATAATAGCTCGTGATCTTATATTTGGAGTATGATGTATGCCTTCCATCATTCGTATGATAATAGCTGTAATGAAATGTCATAAATTTCAGGAATAAAATGTTATGGAATAAACCATTTATAAATATTTTGTTGAAATTTAATTATTTACAATGAATGAATTGATCATTAAATCATTAAATCACGAAGACGAAGCTCTAATGGCGCGAGAGGGAGGAGGCTTCTGTAGGATTTGGAGTGAGTTAGGTTTTGGTTGAAATCTACTGCTACCGTTGAGATGGAGGTGGATTGTTTGGTCGCAGTATCGAAACTTGGCCAAAGACGCCATAGTTGGCTATTATTTTTAATATTTATTCTTAACCAATTTTTTATGTGCATCATTTGGTATTGAAATAAATAATTGATTAAAATGGTCTGAATTTTAAATTTGACAATAACAGCTGTTTTGGTATGTATTACAGATAATATTAAGGATTTCAAAAATAAAAACGAATAGTTTTTTATTATCTGTTTATGTCAGATAATAAAAATAAAATAAGTGGAATGTTGGAGATTTAATTTTGACAAGCCTATGAATGGAATATAAGACACATGTCATCGCGGCTAAACATGCAATGGAACAGTTGTCGAGACAAGTCGCAGCAGTTAAAACGGTTACCTTCTTCTGTTTTTTTTGTAAACTCTTTTATTCTATTTTAAAAATCAATAGTTTGGCTGTATCTGCTAAACTCTTCGATCACAACGCCAAATATTTATTAATACTGGCTGGAGACACACACTAGTGATGTAGTTAGATTCTCTTCTCCGTTTCAAATCAATTATCACGGTTTTAAAGAATTTAAGACGATGATAAAAGATAAGTCTATACAATACATATATTGGATAAACGTGAATAGATGCATTTGATTTTGTCGTACTGGTTTTGGCATATGAGGAGATAGAGCTACGCGCGTGAACATCTTAAAAAAAACATGGAGACACTTGCTCGAGCTCATAGAGTGACGTGTAAAAACCATAGACCCACGACTTCATGCAAACCCCATCCTACGTGGCATAAACCTTCATGCTCACTCTACTATATATAAGCTCATACTAAGTCCCGTTCTCTCCATCCTTTTCTCACAGCAAAAAAAAACAAAAAAAAAAAACGGTTAAGCTCGGTATAATCCTGGTATTTGTGATGGCGAAATCAACTTTTGTTCTTGTGGTGATATCGTTTTGTCTCGTCTTGGCTTGTGTCATTGAAGCAACCGAGAAGAAGAACCTTGAGGATGAGACGAGGGGGTTGGTGTGGTCTAGAAAATTGAGTATAGGACAAGCTGATCCACAGAAACCAGTCATGGTCGGCCTGAAACCGTGGTCACCATCAGAACGTGTCTACTTCGGAATGTTACCAAAACACGTTCCAATCCCGCCATCGGGACCTAGCAGAAAAGAATCTCCTGATTATCCTCCACCGCCTCCCAAATCCGCGTGATGATCTCAATGGATTCGATCTGTAATAGTCGCCGGTAATAAAAAAAAAAAACTAGCCGTCGAGCTAGTTTATATGACTAGTCAGTTCTTCGTAACCTTAATTTTAAGGTTCGATCTATGTTTGAAACTTTTGATTAACCAAGTTATTCCGATAAAGATCCGCTAAGAAACTCTTAATCACAGACAAAAGGTATAATCTTCAAATTCGGTGATTACTTGAGGATAGTGAAAGTCCACATATATACCGAAAGTTTAAGCATATTTCAAAAAATAAACCTTACAAAGTTATCTGTTCTTCCTCGACTGGAACCAATCTGTCAAACTGCTCGATTTGCTTGTGTGATTCAGTCTTACTTATTTATCAATGTATACATAAGATATTAGACATAGAAATGGCTGAAAACCTCTAATCAACACCCTGATATTAGACATTAAGATATTTCGATCCTAATTTGTGTAATCAATAGCTGATCCTAGCATGTATCTCTGGTAATTTGAGGCTCCGAATCGCAGCAAACCGAGACAAGCTTCGACACGAAGCGGAACGTCTGGTCAGAGACATCATAGTTGCTAAACTCGGAGACCCCCTAAGGCCCTAAGGACAACGACGAATAAGGGGATAGAAAAACATACATTCTTTCATTTTTGTGGCCTTTGCTTACTATTAGAGCTCTTACACAATTAATGGGCTTTCAAATATTAATGGGCTATCCAATATTAACGGGATTATAAATTTATAAGGGGTGAAGCGAATACTCTTCCTCCGAACAAAGTAGGGGAATCGACCACGGCACATACCCAGCTCGACGATAGCGTCTATCAGAGGCAACACTTGAGTGCAGCAACCGCACAATACGGAAGACGAGGACCACGAACAGAACACCGACACATGACCATCGGCGAAAGGTCATAAGCCGCAAGAAGACCCGGCGAAACATAGAACCAACGCCAAGGAGAGACAGAGCAGAGACAATGCCTCAAGCACCCACACTCAAGAAGAGAGATCTCACGGAACCAACCGAACCAAAACAAACCAAGAAAGCCAGACAAAGCTGCCCTAACCTGACGATGGCCTGACTTCTTGCGCAGCCGGGCCCAGATGCGACGACACATAGAAAACAAAACAAAAGTTAAAATTGAATAAACAAGAAAACAAAATCCCATCATTTGTTGATTTGTTCATTGAAACTCTTCTTCGTCGTATACTCGTGAACTTGTGGTTACAAAAAAAATTGATTCCTCCATATTAATGAATACTCTCTGATTGACCAAGATGAGAGATGTTAACGTTAGAAGAAGTATATGCGAAGGTTACGCAAATAAACTGGACCGTCAGAAACTCTTTTTTATTAATAAACAAAAATTTAAACAATTGAAACTGTATGCCAAAGAGCTTGGAACTACATGACATTATTACGTTTTCATTGGTATTTCCAAAGTACGTTGTCGTTTTAAGCATTTCGTTTTCTTGTTTGCTCTTTTCTTCATTTGTGTTGTCACCTTATTTTTCTATTTAAAATATATATATAAATTCGTTTTGCAACGTTGGAAAAAAAAGAAGGTACCAAATTCGAATCTATTTTGAAGAAACAAGATTGTTTAACTTTCACGTTTAAGTACTTGTTTGTCCTTTTAAATTTGGCAAGCGGTGTAAAGGAAAACTAATCTGGCAGTCCTTTATTCCAATCTCTTGAGTAAAATAATTTGTAAAACTAAAAAAAAAAAATATATCTTGTAAAGCAAAGGTTCGAGATCAACAATTTATACTACATTTAAATTGAGTTTTGTATTTCTAAGTAATAAGAAGATAAAGTTCAAAAAGCCAAAAGGTAATAAGAAGAAGGGTCCGATTAATATATTTTAGTTGTATACTTTTGTTTTTGTTTGTAGAGAATTTTGTTGTAAAAATTGTGATTACGTATTACTTTATATATTTTTAAAAGTATGATTGATAATAAAATTGTATAAGTGACTGTTACTTATAAATATTATAATTTTTATTTAAAATATTTTTTTTAGAATAGAAATTATGCATTTTTCTTTTGTCAGTAATATAAATATGCAGAACAAATAATTTTTTTTTATTAAACTTTTCTACTTCCATACAAAACAAATAAATTTAAAAATTTAATCAATTATGAAGTAAAATAAATATTAAAAGAACAAGAGAAAAAGATAATTATCAATTAACAAAAAATATTTGTGATAAACTAATATTAGTTTTAGATATAGATTTCAATCTAGTATGTTAGGGAAGAAAACAAAAATAATTAATTTATATGAAAAGAGAAAAACTTTAAAGTGGTAAAAAGAATGAAAATATAACTGTAGAAAAAAAAATTAAAAAAATGAGATTCTCGTGACTTTATAAATTAATACAGCATAAAAATATAATTATAATAATAATAATTGTGAGGATAGTAAAACCTATAAAAGTTCTTACAATTCAAACATCAATGAAACCCGAAGTTGTTATATTTTTTTTTTAGAAAAGTGAAAAATGTATCAAACCGATTTAAACGCTAGTTGGCCGTCTCGAGTACTAGTTACTTAATTATAACTTTAAAGTTATACTATGTTGTTTATATGAAAACAGACAAATTTTAAAGTAGTAAAAGTCATGAAAATGTAATTGTTGAAAACAAATAAAAAGAGATTCTCGTGACTTTAGAAATTAATACAACGTGAAAAGTATGATTGGAATCATAAAAACTGTGAAGGCGGTAAAACCTATAAAAGTTCTCACAGTTTAAACACTAATCATATCCGAAATTGTTATAAAAACAAAAAAACAAAAAACAAAAAAAAAAAAGTGTAAAAAGCCTTGTATCAAACCGATTGAAACGCTGGTTACTTAATTGTGTGCATTGTCCTCATTATTTGCATGACGTTGGGTGTCTAACTAATAAAGGAAAACTATATCTAAGAACAAAATTAAGAATGGTCCAGTCGGGGTCGGTCCAATCAATAAACCGAAAAAGCGGAAACTGAATTTGAAAAACAATAAATAAAGATGAGAGTACTCTTCACCAAACAGACCAAAACTTAGCTTCAACACTGACCAAAACAAAAAAAAACAAATTATAAGAAAGAAAAAAGCCACCAGAGTTTTAACAGTCATCACCAAATCCTAACACGCAATCCTATGTAATGACGAACATTCCCACGTGCCTCCACGTGCCTTCAAAGTTCTCCACCATTCGACGATGTCTGTCCAACACTTTTCTCCCCAGCATTGGTTTTCTTATTAAACACGACTCAAACTAATTAAAGAAAATCTTAAGGATGGTGTTAATGGTCATATAGTCAAATGACTATTAACTGTGGATGAATAAATCACATGATAGATAGGAAGTGTTTAAGATTATATGTTCTAGGGACAGAACCAAGCCCGAAAATAGTTATGTTTTGATTTTGATAACTATATGTAGATTTGGATATCAAATTCAATTGTTCCAAACGCAATGTTTGAGCTGTTTGACAAGTAATATATATAAAAGTTATCCACAAATAATAAAATTAAATGGAGATGAAATCTTCCTATACATGTAATATTATTATTTTTAGCATTTTTAAAAAATCAACTTCCTAAACAAATAAAATTATTACCGTAAAACAAATCAACTTCCTAAAAACAATTATATTCGATTCGAATAATCAAATTTTTACCTTTAAATTGCCACGGTCTATTTGGAAATATGCAAATAAATCACATCGTAAAGAAAAAAGGTGCAAAACCCCTTTTGAAGTAAGAAGAAAAAGAGATTTCCCCAACGGTGAAATTATTCATTCCCTAATAAAAATTATAATACATCGTATGCATAGGATCGGTTCATTCATACATAGTTACATACGGATGTAAGCAAGTAGGTGTCGTGATCTTAGATTGTAGTTCGTGAAAGCAAATCTCGGATTATTCGAGCTGTCTCTTTCTCGGTCGGTATTTCTTCTCTTCTTCTCTCGTATGCCTCGAAGAACTCTTTGTTCTCTTTCTCTAGCTCCTTCCACACTGAAAAATTAATCAATGATCCACTCCTTATCTTATATATACGACATATATGTATATATACCATTCCATGTGTATTTGTGTATATGTGTACCTGTGGAAGTGATGATAGGCTTGATATTAGCATGCTTGAACAGAGCATCCATACACTCTTCTTTGCCCATGTTGAATACTATACATTCTTCTATCAAATGATGCACCTGCATCCATAAATACGCATTTATATAGTATGATGACGATCGTATATTTATCATATGATCGATCAGCATCAAATAAGAGAAAAAATAATCAAGATCAGAGATTGATTTGACAAGAAGGAAAAACAAGTTTGATTATATCGGTACCAAATGGATGTAAGATGCTTGTGAGCTATTATTATCACCCATGATATGATGACTGATTCAAAGAGTAGTTTGTTATATGTAGAGAAAGTAGAGAGATGATGAAGAAATGGAGAAGAGAGGCAGGTGAAAATAGGGATATATATAACACTACAAGAACCAAAAAAGAAGAAGATGGACATTAAAATATTTATAAGACAAAAAATATCTAGAAGAAGAAAAAATAAATGATATATATATTAATATATATAGTCACGGAATCGCCTAAAATGGACAGGGTTTGTTTATTTGTGTAACTGATTACATAATATTCAATAATCAAATAAAGTTATGATTGTTACTCTTTTTTTTTTTGTTAAGATTGACATGATTGTGTATTCATGGAATCGCCTAATTGTGTTTTTTTTTTTAACGTATGAATTATATTAACTTGAAGCATAATTACACTGATCGTAATGTAAAGCACTTGTGAGAATAATTGGAACATAGAAATGAAAAGAATAATCAATATCATTCTCTATTGGAGATTGTGTGTATACCGTGAGAACTGATAATAAAAAAAAGAGTAGAAAAATTAAAATATAAACCGAAAGAGCATATTTAAAAATAATTCAGTAAATCAATAGACATATTTATAAATATTTTAATTATTAAAATATGTTATCCTTAATCTAAACGGCGTGCTGGTTTCTGCTAGTATCAGCTGCTGACTTGTAACATTGGTCTGGTGGTGGGGCCCTGTTATCCCACGTGGGCTTTTGCTTATGATTGGCTGGAAGAGATTACAAGAGATTCTACGAAGCGGGAATGCACAACTCGTAAGCTTACGTGGCGATGGGTTCGTTTTCCACGTGAAGTAGGACCACCTTTAAAGTTAAGAAAATAAAAACTATAGTAAAACATGACCCGTTTAGCATCTTTTAAATAGTATTGCTGTTATTAACTTTTTAATATTTAATCATTTTTCTTGTATTTTGCCCTGTTGTAATGCCACCTAATTCCAAACTACTCATAGACTCAGTGACTGTCGATAATTTTACACGTTTTTTGTTCTTACCAATAATCGACATTTTCTTTTTTTTTTACAACTGCTTTTAGACCGTAATATATAATTTTTTTGGGGGGTAAAATAACCGTAATAGCTTTAAATACGAAACAAATATTAAAATGTAGCATGAATGATTCTACCATTATTTTGAGAACATGTTTTTGATCGCTATGAAATACTTAATTGATTTTTGAATTTTTATTTTTAAAACAATTTCTATTGTTTTTATTTAGCTTTTGATTTTCAAATCGCTTCTTTTTTAAAAAAAAAAACGCATTTGATTTTCAACTTTCACTGGAAAAATAGTTATATAGAAAGATATTTTTTATAAATAAAAAAACAGGGGCAGTTTACACGTTAACATCATCTCTAAAGCAAACAATCCGCTATTTTTTAATTACCAAGATCAATGAAACTCAAACTAAAACTTGGATTCATGTTATTTTTGCTTTGCATTCCAAATAACCCATCGATACAATACGATCAATAACCAACGGTTACAAATGAACTATTAATCATCCAAAAATTTGTTCGATTGCATTTAGTAATCCAAAATGCAATCCCATGAAAAACGTGTGGAAAACAAAATACTTGCATACGTACATTCTCAACTACTATGAAAAAGTATGTCGCAGAGACAAATTTATTATTTCCACAACCCATAATTTCCATTCCATCATTACACCACCACTCAAAGCAATAAAATCAAACCAGCCGATAGGTGTTCCACAGAAAATTGATGTACTTGGTAAAGTTGGGAATTAAAATGAGTTCGATGTACTTGGGAGTTTCCCCACATCTTGGGAAGGCTTTTGTTGGATTCTCGAACCTTTTGGGGGACCACCAAGTTTGGTAACGGTATTTGTCGAAGAATTCCTCCTTGGAAACTCAATAGCTGGTACAAAAGTTTCCATCATCAAAAGTTTATGTTTTTACTTACTTTAAAAAAAAATGGGGTTGCTATTAAAATGCTGAAAAGTAATAATACAAAGATATGACTTTTGGCTCATATAGTTTGAAGAGCTACTTAAGAAAGTGATAGACAACATACATTTAAGTAGAAGTCATAGAGAGAAAAGAGGTAGAAGAGATCAAACTCTTAACAATCTACCGAGATGTCTCATGGCTTCCTCGGCGATTTCAACGCCCACAAACTGTGGTCCACTTCATTTCTTGGATTTTTTTGGAAAGGTTTTACTTTTACTTACTTGTATAATGTATTTAACATTATATTTCTTAAACCCTTTAGCCACAAAAAAAAAACATTTATTTCTTACAAACTCAACTATCAACTGGTATCAGTTTCACCAAATACTTTGGATGTGAAAAAATATATTTGGTTTTAAAATAACTGTAGTAGATATCTTTCTATCTAATGCAATTTTATTTGGCAGTACCCATTTAATGTAATGTTAATGCATAATTACATTAGAAACCCTAATAAAAATTTATTGTAGAAACCGCTGAAGTTAAATAGTTTCGGAAAAAAACGAAAATCAAACCCAGAGAGAGTTTATATTAACGTTATGACTTATGACCACACCTTAGAATAAGAATTTGGTGATCATCGGAATTTGATTGGTAAACTTTTGTCATTTTTATAACAATTTTGATTCAAAAGGCTAAAGGATAGAAGAAGATACATAGTTGGTGGTAAAATGTAAATGATTAGTAGAAATCGAAAAAAAAAAAAAGAGTGGCTGAGAGAATTTTTAGTTATTGTTTGCAAACAGAATAATCGCCCCAAAAAACCCAAGTTCGACTCAAAAAGAAGTGAAGCATTTAACATTCCAAGTCTTTGCGTGTAGCGACTTTATCTACGGGCCCTAAACTATTTTCTCCTGTCCTCTTACATTTATTACAAGGCCCAATAAAGCACACATATAGAGCCCCATGAGTCCAGGGCAGCGGCTCAAGATCCAGCCGTTAATTATTATGAAAACGGTTATTCATCTGATGATTGAAACATAGACACGTAAGCGATGTCATGTTTCAGAATCCAATTACCATCATTCCACGAGATTGGTATATATTAGAAATCGAAACCCTTTGATCGTTCATGTAGTTTCATTGCCTAGAGGTCTCATCAATTCATCAATCGAAAATGGCGCCGAAGGCAGAGAAGAAACCGGCGGAGAAAGAACCGAAGGTGGAGAAGAAGATAACGAAGGAAGGCGGAGGGAGCGAGAAGAAGAAGAAGAAGGCGAAGAAGAGCACGGAGACGTACAAGATCTACATCTTCAAGGTGTTGAAGCAGGTTCATCCAGACATCGGCATCTCTGGGAAAGCGATGGGGATCATGAACAGTTTCATCAACGACATCTTCGAGAAACTCGCTCAGGAATCGTCGCGTCTCGCTAGGTACAACAAGAAACCGACCATCACCTCCCGTGAAATCCAAACCGCCGTTCGCCTCGTTTTGCCCGGCGAATTGGCTAAACACGCCGTCTCCGAGGGAACGAAAGCCGTCACCAAATTTACGAGCTCTTAAAGATCAGATTGATCAATTTGTCGGAGTCTGGAATTTTAGATCGATTATGCTTTTCTTTTTGTCTTATTAAATCTTCTCATCTGATCCAACTCATGAATAATATACATTGTTCATATCAGTTATTCGTTTCTTCTGATTTAAGAAACCATTTTTGGAATTTTGCTGCAATCTCGTATATGGTTGAAATAAGATCAAAACATATGAAACGTACCATATCTTATTCCAAGCAGAAACATTGTCTCGAATTCACAGCGACAATCAAGTTATTCTGAACGTTACACGTTGTTTACAAGTGATGAACAAACTACAAAGGAAAGAGATGTTCTGTTCTGTCTTTACAGACCAACATACAGAGAGTGAGAGAAGCATTAGAGATATAATTACTTACTATGCCTTCTTCGGAGATTTGGTAGCCTTTGATGGTGACTTGGGCAGTTTTGCAGTTGAAGCTGCTTTCTCAGACTTCTTTGGGAGGAGAATTGGGTTTATGTTTGGCAAAACGCCACCGTGTGCGATTGTTACGCCTTTGAGTAGCGTCCCTAGCTCCTCGTCGTTCCTCACGGCTAACAGAACATGTCGTGGTATGATACGATTCTTTTTGTTATCTCTTGCAGCGTTACCAGCAAGCTCAAGAACCTGAATTTGAGAACATATATCCACAAGATGAGAGATCACATGCAAAAGATGGGTTCTTGATCACAACTGTTGAAAAGAGTTATCTGAAACATGCACATCAATCCAAGTTATTCAGATATTTGCAATATCACATGACGATTCTCAGAACCAGTGTGTTATATGATTCACAAGGTACCTCAATGTGGTTTACTTGAATATGATTTATTATAGCTATCTATGATTATCAATGGAGGAACCCGGAAATGAGGAATCATTTTCTATTCTATTTGTTTCCCGAGAAATTTTGGAAGAAAGGTAATCTACCCTATAAACCAGATGAAACTTTCTAAATTAGACACCTAGATGGTCAACGAGGCATTACTTAATAACAGAACAAAAAATTCACAAATTCCACAATAATTCGAGTCAAAATCGAAGGAATCTCGACAATTCCGATGATATAGATAAGCTGATCTGAAAATAAAAAAGGACCTCAGAAATTTGATACCTCAGCTGCAAGATACTCAAGCACAGCGGCGAGATATACCGGAGCTCCGGTTCCAACACGCTTCGAATAGCGACCTTTCTTTAGATACCGGCCGATCCTACCGACCGGGAATTGTAAACCGGCTTTAACCGACCGGGAAACCGGCTTCTTCTTCGGGCCTCCACCTCTTCTTCCAGCCGCTCCTTTTTTCACTTTGGTTCCAGAATCCATAGCTGCCTACTCGGAGACGAGAGATTTGATCTGATCTGATATGATCTGTCGGAATCTGCAACAGAGGAGATAACTTTGGCGTCAGATAGTTTTTTTCACTTTTTTTGCCAAGGAGGTTTAGTTGGTTTTTCGGTTGATGAATGTTAGCCTTCTGATCAGAGAAGAAATCAACGGCTATGGATTGCTGATTTGGCAATCTTGGAAATGTTTTTTTTCTGCAATGTTTTCCTCAAAATCAAATCTGGATTTCAGGTTTACAAAAATGATTAGTGCATATGTTGGACGATATAATCATGTCTTTTTACGGTTTCTTTATCATTTTGATGTAAAAGTTGATTGTTATGTTAGTGCATTATATCGACTCATCCAAGTTTTAAATTGAAAAGTTTGAAAGATAATTTTTTTAGGGGGAAAAAGTTAAATGTTAAAGAATATTGTCTAAATGATTTTGGACCTCATCTTAATAGATTGATTGGTTGAAACGTAAATGTAAACTAATTTTTATATAATGTAGTGTGGTTGGTTGAATTTTGACTTTTTTACCGTAATTAAAGTAATTTAATCACATTTATTTTTCAATCAAATTTTATATTCTATCTGTTTTATATTAAATGTCGTTATATACTAAATTATACACCAATCTATCGTGTAAGAATATTTTTGAAATTTATTTTTGTCGAATTAAATTTTGCAAGTCGTTGTCCTTTTATAAACAAAATATTAAAAATGGCATTTTCTTGAATTTCATTATATTTTTTTTGTCATCATAAAATTATTTCTAAATATATTGGTCAAGTTATAAGCATATTTCCTTTAAAAAACTAACTGATTTTAATCAATAATTATTTACAATATCTTTTAAACATCAATTTAAAAACTTTCTACTAAATTTAGTCATTTATTTTTATAAAAATATAAAATTTTATAAATACTAGAAACTGTTGTTAAAAACAAAATCTTTTTTAACGTGTTAATTTATATATACTATGACAAATTAATTATTTATAAAAAATAATATTACGTCAATTCATATTATAAGTTTGATTGATAATCTAAAGCGATACGAGTTTTTTTAATGTTTAGCAAAAATATTAAGCGGTTATAAAATTATTAAAAGCTTTAAAAGGAATCTATAAATGAAAGTGATATAAAAAGTTGAGTGTAACATTTTTGGTACGTTTTTTTTACTGATTTAGTAGTAGAAAGTATATGGTTTTAATTTTGGACAACTATTCAAAATCTTAGTGAAAGACTGGATTTGTTATCTCATATTATCGATATGAGTTTTTAACGGTGAGCAAAAATAGTAAGCGATTATAAAATTATTAAAAGTTATAAAAAGAATCTATAAATAAAAGTGATAAAAAAATTGAGTGTAACGTTTTTGGTACGCTTTTTTTAATAGTTACAAATTATAATAATTGTATATAGTGCGTTACCAAAAATGTTACATAATTTTTTTCAGTTTTTTGTAACGCTTTACCTTAAAGATTGTTGTAATATATTTTAATTATTTTGTAACCGCTTATCATTCTCGATAAAAAAAACAAAACAAAAATCGTTCTACTTTACATTATCAATGTGCTTTATGTTGGTTCCTGTTTTCATCTAGATCTTCTCTAGTTTGGTTCTTCCTCTTCGAGATAAATTGTTTTGGTTTTTAAGCTTAATTTCTAATTTGTTGTTGTCTAAAACGTTTTAGTTTTTAAATATCATCAATATATTTCGCCTCTATATTCCCCAAGATTTTTAATAAAATTCAGATGATAAAAAAAAAAAAACTTTACATTACCAATCGTATCTTATATCTTCTTTAAATTCTACTTAAACAGACTTACTTCAATTTTGTAGTCAGCGTATGAATTTGTGAAATTACCATTTCTGTGTCTCATTTAAATCAATCTTATCAACAAGAAAATTCAGACACAGACAATTAAATACATGTTTGCATACGTGTCGTATACTCGTATGGCTATGTGGGACTTATAACAACATTTACTTCCAATGAGACTGACATCTCCTCACATGGGGGAGAAATGTTTGTCTTCTAGACTGGAAAAAGAAATGAAAAAATAATTGTGCGTTCTTAATTTAATGTTCAAAAAGCTTATCGGAAGTTTTAAATATTTGTCAGACCTATTATACTACATATTCTCACTAAATGCAATGAACTTTGTTTCCACTAAATGCAATGAACTTTGATGGTTATTGGAGAAGTTTACAATTAATTGAAATTACCTTTTTCAACATTTCAGTATTGTAAGACTATTCAGATACAATTCACACAGTATGTTTAGTAGTATAATTCTGTATATCCCACACCTACGCCACGTGGAATCGTGTATCTGATGGATGGATGCATTACAACTTATATACCTAAAACAAATTATACGGAGTACAATTTTATGGTCAATCTTAGTTATAGATTTGCCTAACTAAAGATAAACTTTTAGGTAACTGGAATAAAACTATATATGCACCATTTTTTTGACTTGCTATAATTGTACAATTCATAACTTTGGGTCTAAATCATTTGACCATGCACACAGAACAAAAGCTATGAATATAATGGTGATTTTTTTGTTTTAATAAAAAATTGAAAATATGGAGATACAACTAGTGGTGCTGCTTTGGAAAGAGTTTAAATATATTTACAGAACTGGCTTTGAAAAGTTGATGACACCCGGGGATTTATTATTTTTCTATAAATCAGTTTTTAACAACAAAATTATAAATTAAAAACAATGAACTTTTTTTTAAGAACAAAATCATGTTCATGTCATTTTTTCATTAAAACAGAAAAAGTACATTTAAGTTTTGATTTTGCTATGAACAAACAAAAAATAGATATAAAACTCTTTTATTATTATATTTTTACTTAGGGTTTTTATAAATATTAAGACCATTTAATTATGAGAAATTGCTTCAAATAGTCCAATTTTAAATTTTCAGTTCAATAATAACTCCAAAATTTTTGTTAATCATTTTTATCATTATTAGGAAGTTGTTATACGGCGTTAGACAAATTTAAAAATGTTTTCTTAATTCAAACTTAGAAAGCCGTTGGACACATTTAGAAATTTTTTCCTAACTTTAACGCAGTAAATAAGCTATTAGACATATTTAGAAAGGCTATTCTAGCTTTAATGAAAGCTATTTATCAACAAATGAGCATACGAAACTAAATTTGATTAAAAGCCTTCATTTTGTGCTCTTAAAAAATTGCTAATTAATTATTAAAACATATAATTAGACTTCGGGATGTTGCACCCTATGTCTCCATAGTAAGTCGGTCCTGTCTACTTTCATTTATTGTAGACCATGTTTCTATGAATTTTGTCAACAAATTTAGGAGTTTTATTTTAATTTTACTGTGTGGTTAGAATTGTTTTAAAGTAATTTTCAATTTTGTTTTATCTATTTTTCTATGTTAGAAGTAATTTAATAGCGTAAACAGCATTATATCTATATCGCATAATTTTCTATATCAATCAATCTATTATCTTTCATAAAATTTTCAAGATTTTGTATTTAGTTAAAAAAATATTACTATTTACGATAAGGAACAAGTATTCTTTATTTGTAATATTTTTTGATTTTAAAATATGTTATTTAAAAATTATTATATACTTTTACAATTTTTTGTAAACAAATAGCATTAAATATATATTACATATTATTTTGTATAAATTATATCACGCTCAGTTCAAATACATTTTTGTTATTTATAGTGAAAAAGATTATCAAATACTTAATACAAATTAATTATTTTTATTAATATAGTATCAACTTTTATGTTAAAATAATTTAAATAGTGTAAACAATACAAAATTTATATCACGTTAATTTTATACGGACTTATTCAACCAAACATTTTAAATGATATATTTTTGGTGAACAAAAAAAGTTGCTTAAATTTGTTATTAAATTTACACAATTTGGAATTTTGTGATTTTAACTAGTTTTTTTCTAAAACAATTTGAAATCACTAAAATATCAATGTTTAAATATTTGTAATAACAATGACTTCTAGATTTTAAATATTAAATTATTTTTATATTCATAATTCAATTATATCAGATTTTAGGAGGTATTTACAATCTTGTAACTGATAATACTGGTTTTTTTTTTAAAAAATAACATTCATAATTGAGTAACATAAAATTTGTTATTTTATTGTAAAATATCCTAAATGTTTGATTGAGTACATGTTTTTTAGTATATCAAATAAATTATTTTTTGCGCGGTCATGATGATACATCATTATACATTTTTGGCATTTACAACATCGAGTTGTCCCATACGTTTTAGCATAAACAACACGATATAATATATACATATACATACATATACACCGCACAAATTCTATTGTACCAAATGATATATCTTTCTGGCTGAAAGATGTAAAAAAAAAATTGATATCTCTTTGCAATAAAACATAAATTCTATGTAAAGAAATTTGAAATTTCTATGACATATTCAAATTCCATATTTTCATTTCATTTTATCATTTTTGTTAGTAAATTTGTTATTCATAAATTTATTTCCATCTTTTTTGATATTACTAAAATTTACCAATACATGCTCTCAATTCGGATAATCACTGTCTACCTAACCCAATTGTTTTCACACTCTCTATATAAACTCTCTCTCTATCTCTCTCACTCCCGATCTCATCACTTAGACAACAAACTCTCTCTCTCTCTATATATCTCTCTCTCTGCTCCCATTCCTTCTTGTCTGAATCTGTAACTAACCATGTCGGAGAGACCAAGCCGTCACCAGAGAAGACCTTCTCAGAGCGTTTTTCCGATCTCCCTCGAGGATCTCTCCGACATCTCTCTCACAGCAAATCCTCCCTCCTCCACCCCTTCTCAGCCGCCGCGCCATCAGATCCCTCCGCCGTCTCCGGCGGCTCCTCCGGCAAACCGTAGCAACAATGATGACAATGCTAGCAAGGAAGGGAACGCCTCTTCTAATTAATTTCGCTTTTTTCTTTGTTTTTGATTAAAGTTTCAACCTTTTAATCATCGCATAAGCCTTTTTTGTTCTTCTTCTGTCTTCGTTTCTTAATCTCGCTTAATAATCAGATTTTGCCTTTCGTTAATTAATCTTATATGATAATGAATCAATCGTAATTTCGTATTTGAATATGTTGTTTATTGATTTCGGGATTCTGGTGATGCTAGCTGAATGACGAATACAAGGGAAAACTTTAATTTTTAGTTTATAAAAACTCTGGGTTAAAACAATTGCTAAATCGTGACAAACAAATTTACTGAGCCAAAACTGTAATTTTTCCTGTAAATGTTAAGAAGTATACAATATTGAAAAATTTCTCAGAATCTTGAATGGTATGGTTGACGTTGACCGAGAGATTCGTGGGTCTTCCGAATTGAAAAGATGAAAAGGCTTTGAAGTACGAAAACAATAGTAATATTAAAATATCAATATACGCAAAACTCAATAATATTGATATTCAATTATATAATACTATATATGAATATTTTAAATTACTCGAAGAGTCAAATATACTTAATTGCTTAATTCTTATATGTAAATGATCTCTTCTTCTTTTTTCTTGCTGACCTTATATGTATTTTTAAAAAACTTAATTACATATATTTATTTTTTTGTTTATTTACAAAAACAATTCAACATAAATTTTGGTTTACAAGCTGGTGATATAAAACTTTCGACGAATATTACTATTCGAATATATGCATCTAACTGTTAACTGCTATGGAGTACCTAACAAAACCTAAAAAAGAAAAACTGTGTTGAAGAAAAAGACAAAATGTTAATTGATGTCTCCATTGAGCACGCATATAGATATTTTTTCTTTTTCTTTTTGTCTTTTCAACATCTATTAAATTGTTTAATTTTTCTATATTAGGTTTCATAAATGAATAAATACTGTATTAGGTTTCATATAAGTCTGGTACGTGTTGACCAAAGTCACCTTTTTTTTTGAAACCTAATATTTGTGATTTTGTCCATTTATAAATGCCAAACGAGAATGGTACAGAAATTAGTTAAAAATATAGTTTAACTAAAACGAGGCAGATAAAGGGACCAAGAGTAAAGTACAACTGCAACCCATACATAAAAAAATATACAAATTTTGACTGGATAAACATAGGAATAAGGACGCCCAGTGCGCAGATTGGTTTTACAATTTTGTTTTTCTATTTTGCATGACATCTAGATCTAGTCAACAAAATAATAACTGTCATGACGATATAGTTATCAAACATAACATTGTGAATAATATTTTCAAGGATAGGGGTATTTATAGATCGAAACTGAGCACAGAGCTGTCGACCTGTCGCAACTATCAGAATTCATGTGGCCAGTAGTTTTGGTCGCTATAAAGATTGATCATGTTGCTGAAAAATAGAATTGCTGATGTTGTGTTTAAGAAACATCGATTAGTCGCTATGAAGATTAACAAGCCTTTGTTTATATCCTCCATTATTAGTTCAGCAAAAAAAAAAAAACGGAAATTGTATCAGATGGAGAAAAAGTAAATAAAATGATTAAAGTGGACCCAAATTTATCGGGAGAAGACTAGCTAATGCATGGGAGAAGATTCCGTCGGTGTTCCCAACGACAATTAAGCAAATTAGAGCTATACTTTTGTTTTCCGGGTCGCCAATAGTAACAGTACTATTCAAACATCTTTTTTCTAACATTAATATTATTATTGCCATCATTTTGCCTATCTTTTGGTCAGCAATCTCCAATGAGAGAATAAAGGTAAAAGTCAGAGAAGAAAAGAGAAAAGTGAAAATACAAGTTACCAAAGCCACAAACTCGTATAAGATTGGGTTAGTTTGTTACATAGCATGCATTTAGATTGTTATTAAATGTTATGTAAATAATTTTATTTGTTATTTTAGTGATGATCACAATACTTGAGAACTCCCCCAACGTTAGACAAATTTGGAAAGAAGTCATATTTGCTGCATAGTACTTAAAAAATAAAAATAAAATAAAGGAGCGAAAACGTGTGACCACGTGGTTGCAAAGGAATCACGTGTTGGTGAGAGACGCTATGTTTGTAATGGATCCGGCCCAACTAACACCGTTACAGGATGTCGATAGAAGAAAGCACAAAAACTAAACCGTTAATATTTTCGGATTTTCCTGACCGAATGTGTGAGTTGTATCGTTTGAGCTGGTTTCATTATAAACCAGAACAAACCGAAATCCAGATCCCACTGGGACGAAATAAACCGAATCATCCCATCTCTTTCTTGTCTTTTAGCTGTTAGGTTAGAGAGGAAGAGATGATCATCCATGGAATAATCAAAAGATGAGCAACCCTTTTGTATTGCCCATACTATATATGAAAGATTAATTAATACGGTTACATGCACATTCACTCCATAAAATGTATTGGAAACACAAGGTACATCACATCCAAATCTCACACATTCTTTACTTCTTTATTCTGTTTTCACTCTTAATTAAAAGTAACAAGAAGAAGATCTTAATTAGTTCCATCAACAGGTGTCCTCGAAACCCAGGTAGTTCTTTTTGGAAACCGAGTTGATAAGCTTAACGCTGAAATCCCAGAGCTTTTGCCCCAAAGTCTCATCTCTAGCAAGTTTGCTTGGAGTGACTTCATTGCAATCTGCAAAGTACTTCCCCGTCACTCCCTTCACACTTGGTTGCAGAGCAACATAACATGTTGTAGCTGCTCCCTGTCAACATATATATAACACTGAGTATCACAATGTTTTTTCTCATAGTCGTAATTAAAAACAGATTCTGAATCTGGCTAAGTCTTGAGATTCTTCTGCTAGTATAGTACCTGAGGTATATTTTTCCACAAGTAGAAGCTGAAGAACTTCAAGAACCCTGTGAAAAAAGGGGTTAAAGTAAATAATATTGAAAATAAAAAAAAAGGAATAATCTGAAGAAAAAAAGAGAAGGAAATTTTACTCATTAGAAGAGCAGTGTGTTGGAAGAGATTGGTGAGGATGAGACCTGGGTGAACTGAATTCACTGTTATGTTAACTTTCTCTTCCTACCAAACAAAACAATGTCACAAAAAGATTTTGAGTTTTAATTTTCTTTTAATAATGTTATGAATTTGTGATCCCTAACATCTAATAAGTACTAACACTTCTAATATATGTGTTAATTTGTGTGTGTGAAGACGACCTGAAGTTGACGGGAGAGCTCATTCGCGTGCAATATATTGGCTAGTTTTGATTGTCCGTAAGCTCTTTTATCCGAGTA
>JAHZTW010000001.1:261768888-261969049 GCA_020283515.1 Alliaria petiolata
TTTTAGGGTTTCATATTTTCTTAGATTCAATTCGGTTTTAGGGTTTTCAAAGATCAAACAATTTTAAACAATCAATCAAGTTTAAACAATCAAACCGAATTTTAGGTTTTATCTTTAGCTTAGATTCAATTCAATTCAAGTTCTCAAAATCAAACAAGTTTATATGAGAGAATCGGTTTTTTAGGGTTTTATAAACTTTAGGTCAGATTTCGATTTTATGTTCTAGGGTTTTAGAAATCTGTTTATACCTTTGATCCTTCTTTTGGGTTGAATGGAATGGACCGGGAGCTAATAGACCTCGGTAAAACTTTGCTTGGAACTCGCGGCTCGGCTACTCGTCGGATCAGCTACACGGAACTCGCGGCTATCTTTGCGTCGGGTAGGATCGCACGCGGCTAGGGTTTGCGCGGCTAGGAGAAGATCGGATCGCGGTTGCTCGCGGTGGCTAACGGCGGTTTAGGGTTTTTAGTAGCTAGGGTTTATCAGAGCAAGCTCGTGCTGATAACGTGTTGTAAAAGATAATGAATCGTGGTGTATTATTATGGTGGCCAATGGCCTCTTTATATAGTAGTTACATAAGGGTAGAAAAGGAAACATAACATCCTTTTCCTACATGAATAAGGAAAACATCCATTAGCCGCCTATAGCCTAAACCGTCTTAAGGTATTGGGCCTTCACGCCTATGTCTTGATAGGCCGGTTATGGAGATCGAACCTCTATGATTTATAACAACGTTAATATTTTCGGATTTTCCTGACCGAATGTGCAAGTTCGTATCGTTTGAGCTGGTTTCATTATAAACCAGAATAAACCGAAATCCAGATCGCACTGGGACGAAATAAACCGAATCATCTCATCTCTTTCTTGTCTTTTAGCTGTAGGTTAGAGAGGAAGCGATGATCATCCATGGAATAATCAAAAGATGAACAACCCTTTTGTATTGTCCATACTATATGAAAGATTAATACGGTTACATGCATATTCACTCCATAAAATGTATTGGAAACACAAGGTACATCACACCCAAATCTCACACATTCTTTACTTCTTTATTTTGTTTTCACTCTTAATTAAAAGCAACAAGAAGAAGATCTTAGTTCCATCAACAGGTGTCCTCGAAACCCAGGTAGTTCTTTTTGGAAACCGAGTTGATGAGCTTAACGCTGAAATCCCACAGTTTTTGCCCCAAAGTCTCATCTCTAGCGAGTTTGCTTGGAGTGACTTCATTGCAATCTGCAAAGTACTTTCCCGTCACTCCCTTCACACTTGGTTGCAGAGCAACATAACATGTTGTAGCTGCTCCCTGTCAACATATATATAACACTGAGTATCACAATGTTTTTTCTCATAGTCGTAATTAAAAACAGATTCTGAATCTGGCTAAGTCTTGAGATTCTTCTGCTAGTATAGTACCTGAGGTATATTTTTCCACAAGTAGAAGCTGAAGAACTTCAAGAACCCTGTGAAAAAAGGGGTTAAAGTAAATAATATTGAAAATAAAAAAAAAGGAATAATCTGAAGAAAAAAAGAGAAGGAAATTTTACTCATTAGAAGAGCAGTGTGTTGGAAGAGATTGGTGAGGATGAGACCTGGGTGAACTGAATTCACTGTTATGTTAACTTTCTCTTCCTACCAAACAAAACAATGTCACAAAAAGATTTTGAGTTTTAATTTTCTTTTAATAATGTTATGAATTTGTGATCCCTAACATCTAATAAGTACTAACACTTCTAATATATGTGTTAATTTGTGTGTGTGAAGACGACCTGAAGTTGACGGGAGAGCTCATTCGCGTGCAATATATTGGCTAGTTTTGATTGTCCGTAAGCTCTTTTATCCGAGTATCTGAAAGAAAAAAGATGATTATAAGATGCAGTGTGAAAGATAAGTAATGGTTTAAATCACTGCAGGATTAATATAAGTTTCATAGAATTTACCTGCAAATGTCATTGATGCTGTCGAATTTGATTCCTTCTTGGTAAGTATATATATGAGCTATAGATGATAGATTTAAAATTCTTCCTTCAACACCACTGCTTTTAGCTGTGCTCTTCATTGTGTCTAGGAGCAAGTTTGTCAGCAGAAAATGACCTATATAGTATAAATTCAACAATTAATATTTCAAGATTTATATAAGGTTATTTTCTGGAAACACATAACTAAAGTTTCTTAAAAAAGAAACTTTTAATAAATTAATTTATAGTTTACCAATGTGATTTGTAGCAAACTGCAATTCGATTCCATCTTCAGAGAGTTGGTATGGACAGAACATTACTCCTGCATTGTTTCTGCAAACAACATTTTTTCGTACAATTTATATCGATAAAAATCTCGGTAGAGTTTAAGGAATTTTATCCTTTTCATTCACCGATAAACTTATACTATACAATTGATTATATTCACATTACCCACAAGCTAATGTTAATATATAATATATTTTTTCTTGCTAGAAGTTTTTTTTTTGGTTTTAATGTTTTTTTCTTGCTAGAAGTTAATGGAGTATATATCTATTAACACTGCTGGCGTCTGCTCGTCTAGGGGGTTCACCTCCTGACTCGTGTTTTCTGGGACTGGGATTAATAATGGTCCCCAATGGTACCACATTGAAACAGTAACATTACTAATATTAATAGCAATAAATGGTACCACACTAAAATAGTAACATTAACAACATGAATAAGCTACAAAATGGTACCACATTGAAAATAACTTTGGTAACATTAATAGCAACTATATGTTTAGGGGTAGGAACGTTTTTGATGCTAACGGAAAACTAACTAACTTTGTTTTTTTTCCATAACATTAAACACCCAGGAAAAAAAAGTTGATTTTTTTTTGTTTGGATGATGTCAGTTATTCTGACGTATAAAATAGGTAATACAGTAGAACCTCTATAAATTAATACTCGATAAATTAATAATCAATATAAATTAATAAATTTTGCCGGTCCCAAGTCAGGCCAGTGTAAAAATTAGCAAATTTCGATAAGATAATAAGATAATAATTTTTTTGAAACTCCTATGTAAAAATATGGTCCCAATAATTATATAAATTAATAATTATACATTTAGATATATATAAATAATATAATATAGTAAAATGTGATTATATTGTTATTTCAAGTTTATAAATGTTGTTTGTCTTATCTTTCAAATTTATTGATATGATATTTTTTGAATGAATTTTACATTGTTGAAAATAATTTTTTTTGTATTTTGATGAACATTAAGAATTCGAACCGAAAAATATCTCTATAAATTAATAAAATTTTGAAGTTCCAACATTATTAATTTATAGAGGTTTTACTGTAGATGAATGGTAACAAAAACAACGATGCAAACGCTAAAAACGGCGGTCCAAACTCTTTTAAAGGGTGAGAGAGAGAGAGAGAAAGAGTACATGAGGAGATTGAGAGGAAGATGGAGGGCGTGAAAGTCACGAACAAAGGCTTTGATGGATTTGAAGGAAGAGAGATCTAAGTGGAGCAGGGTCACACGTGCGTTTGCGTTTTGTCTGAGAATCTCAGTTTTGGCGTTTTCTGCAGCTCCCATGTTTCGGGCACCAATGACCACATGAGCACCTCTCTTCGCCATTACCCTCGCTGTCTCCATCCCTATCCCTCCTGTCCCTCCTATTACAGTAATCGCATATCAAATCAAAATCAGTTAATTTGGTTTACATAACTTTGCATCCTTTTTATGTTTTAGCAACGAGTACATCGATTCTACGACGGCATTGAAATAAGTTTTGCGGTAGCGATTGCATTCCTCTATTATGACCGAAACACGGACTAATCATCAAAACTTGAATCAAAAAGAATTCAGCAAGAGTCAAAACCACAAAAATATGTCTAGTGGAAAAATGATTTTATGGTATCATAACTATAGTTAACATCTTAACATTGATAGTATAAATAACAATCAACTTATGATATATGTGTATATATGTATGTACCTGTGATAATTGCAGTGAGATGAGTTGCATCAATCCCTTGAGTAACCTCTTCAGCTGTTGAAGCTGAACCAAACCCACTTGGTCCTCTTCTCCCTGTGATTAGTGAATATAGTCCCATTTTTCCTAGATTGATCTCAGTATATATTACGATATATTACTGATCTGCCGCCCCTCAAGAACCAATACGAGAGAGAGAGAGAGAGAGAGAGGAGAGAGAAGAAGGAGAAGAGAGGTATGAGAGAATAATGTGGTACTATGAGAGAATCATCATATATATATATAAGTGGCAAAGAGTTTCATTAATGCCTTATTTGGGTGCCTTCTAGTTTCATCGACATTATTATATGTGAATGGATCTGTGAATAGTAAATACACAATTTCAGACTCATACGGTCATACCCATCCACACCAATATTGAATACATATTATATTATAAATATTATTTTCAATAAATATTTTTCACGATCGATGGTGCATGCATTACTCTAAATCAAATTAAGAAGAAGAAGAAGTTTGTAATTCTCTTTCGAAAGAAGAAAATTCTTGCCTAGTTGCCGGTGTCCAATTAAGCACGTCTATTTCTTTTAGTCGTTTTCTTCTATAAAACGCTGCAATTGGGTTCTAATTTATCCGTCGACAACGGCACTTGTTTCCTTTCAAATTATTCGAAAACACTACTACATCATTTAATTTTTCCTAATCTCTCTCATATACAGATTGTAATTTGTAGACAATGATCAATGTTTTAATTTTAATTTATTTTTTTGCTATCAAACAAGTTATACCTTAAACCTAAAACCTAAAAAAAAGAGGGGTTATACCTCGTAGTTTTGCTTAAGTTGTAGCGGTAATCCCCTCCTTTTTGGGAGGTTTTAATAACTCCCCTCGTTTTTCTAAAACTATAATAACAATTATTTATTGTTTTTTCGTGGATCCAAAATTGAATTTGGGGATTGATGATTAATTCCAATTAAAAAAAAAATGGAGGGTATTAAGGTGACTAATCTTATTGATCAATAACTAAATGTTGAATCAAAAATAGGGTTGACCAGATTATTAATGAAGGGTTGGTGAGAAACCGTTGGTTACTAGTACTATACAAGTGTTCAGCTACTTGACATCCTTCTTTCTTCACATGTTTCCAGTGAGCGTGTTACCACTTACCCAAATCCCTCCTAATTAATATAGACGAATTTCTTTTAACTAACCTTTTTTTTTGTCAGCATCTAATTAATGTAGACGAATTTCTTTTAACTAACCATCTAATCTTTTTTTTTTTTTTTTTTTTTTTTTTAAGATATAGGGAGGTGATGCAACTAAACCCATGACTTTAGTAGTTTAAATTATAAACCAACAAAGTGGTTTGGGTTGGTTTCTTCATGTAGAGAATGCCATAAACCAATATGCTTGGAATTAAATCCAAAATTTCTATATATAAGTAAAAAGATTAAGTAGATTTAATATTAACGGTTATTTTTAACTGTAACAAAGTCAAAGTTGTATATATTTCTAACATGTTTTTTAAGTTGAAACCAGACCGTGTCACATATTACATGCATGAGTAATCTCTTTTCAACTCTAGCAAAATGTTCGAATTCAAATAATCAAAACAATTATAGCCAAGAATGATCAAATGTATGATCAGAACAATTCTATGGAACAAAAAAAAAAAAAACTACATTGGCGATTTAGATGGTTCAACGAAGTTTCGAATTAGACTATAAATTATTAAAAAAGTTATAGCTAAGAATAATCAAAATATTTTTATATGATGATTATAAACTATCAAACCTAAATCATACGTTTTAAAAAACTTAACAATACTATGAAAAAGAAAACCAAGTTAAACCTATGTAAACAAATCTTATAAAGAAAATCATTAAACTTTACTCCTACCTACCTCACTCGAAAATACGTAAGTCGTTTGAAAAGTTTTTGACCGGCAGTTAAAAAGAGGTTCCTAAGATAAAGTAATAAAAAAAAATTATTCAACTCATAGCCCGAGCTCATAGGTGTTCCTTTCACTTCCCGTTTCCAAGTTCAGAGAATTCAACTCAATAGATTTAGATTTATTTATTTGTCTTGCCTTCCAAATATTGATTGCTGAAAGCCTGATAATGACACCGTTAGGTGTAATTAATTACTTTGGCCCAATTGGCGGGAAAAAAAAATGATAGTTAGGTGGTAGATTTACACAAGAGTGTACACACACCACTATCGAGATTAATGTCATATTTATTACTATTATACGCAACATAGCTACATTTTTTTCCCTTTCAATATAGCTATATGATGTAAAACAGAGAATTGAATAACTTCTACTGGTAGTTGAGATCATTAGGGTTTTATTTTTTTTCTTCCAAAAGTTCAGTCAATATTTTAAGATTGGTTTTAGAAGTTTTAGTATATTTTAAGAATATTTGTTGTGTACTTGTTTTTTCTTTTATACTAATTTTAATATAAAATTTTTTTTATTCAAAAGACAGGATGCGAACTAAAACCATTAATTTACTCAAAAGATATTTTACTTTGTTTCTACTATCTGATTTCTCTACTTTTAGCAATTATTAAAAAGAAAAACGAACCGGTGGCCACCGCTAAGCATGCGAATTGTAGTTCTCGCGAACCGGTTAGCAACAAAGAATTATTTTGGTTTAGCCTGCAACGAATCAAACCTGATGGCTAATTAATAGAACAGACCAACCTACATTTATAACTGTTTCAGTAAAAAATATATAAAAAAGAACATAGCTAATTAAATCGCTAGATCTCAAGTCGAATATGAATAGAATAATGAAGGCATTTACTATTTTCAGCGGCTCATGGCACTGGCACATGACGTCCGGCTCATGGCATAGGGAAGTGATGTGACCATGTGAGACCGCTACTACTATTTACTTTTTGGTCATTTGGTGTTATAAAATCTTTTGTTCCCATATGGATCTAGTCATCTAGATAGATTCTTGTTAACATTAAACATATCGTTTTTTTTTTAACATTAACATATCGTTTTCTTGATCAAGATAGAATTCACATATGGATTACATGCTTCATAATTCGTTTGAAATTCTACGTAAATCTCATGGTTAACTTTTAGAGAGAATTCACAAGTATTTTCGCTGAATAGCGACGCAAAAAACGCATTTGCCAAAAAGAGAATTTCTTTTTGTGTTTGCCAACGTACTAATATTAATAAGTATATATTTGTATGCACTGATAATATATCCATCCCATACGGGTAACGCGTGTGCTTCACATGGCTTGTGCACATCTTTGAATTTGACAGTGGCCGGAGAAAACGGAGATATACGATGAATAAATTTAAATGGATGATAAGGGGCCCATATTTGGGACCATCGATATTTATGACTCCTATAGGCCCATTAAGAAGCCGATGACTCTGTAGCTTAAAAGTAAGCGGGGCATTTGCGTAAATTCTCACCGAAGATTATTTAGCCGTCTCTAGCCCATACTACGTACGGGCGGGGCATAAAGTTTTTAGATAATACTTTTAACTCTTTTTTTTGTTTTCATCAAAATGTTAGATAACTAATACATTTAGTACATAAAATTTATGTAAAATCCTTAGTGTTATTCCGAAAATGGTTTGATATATACATTTGATTAGTTCTTTATCAAAGCTTAGTCTAAAACACAAACGACAAGTTTTATAATTAAAAAAACTAATGTTGGTCGTTTCCATGCAGGGAGAGAAAATAATTAGCTTAATTATAATTAGTATATAATGAATATTTTACTATGGCTCGTGTGTATAGTGAATGGAGTTTAAGCCTCAAGCCCCCCGCCATGTTGGGTTCTAAGAATTTATTGCATTAAAGTCATGATGAAACCATTCTTGAATGTGGAGAAGCCAATTTCATGATTTACATATTTAGACGTAATCAATTCATTTTCCAAGTAAAATACATTGATTTTGAACATTTCTCGTAGTAATTAATATTTTATATGGATTGAACAATTAGTAAACAACTGTGACGAATTAGTCGAGTTTGGGAATAACTGATGAATCGGATTGCCATTGTTGACAGGGAGCCATGAAAAGAGTTTTGTCATAGAGCCCGAAGAAAGATGCAGGTTGCCCATATTTATGATTCCAATAGGCCCATTAAGAACTCAGGGTCTCTTTAGACAAAGTAAGAGTTTAGGGCAGCAAAACGATATCTACTAAAATTGCGTGGCATTTATGGTAATTCCCCCGAGAAGATTTTAATGAACAGTATCTCTCTATCTCGGAGCGTTGTTTTACCCTTGAATTTCTCTCACTGCAGCAAAAACCCTAGCTGCTTTCTTCTTCCTTATCGATCTCGGACGCAGAGAAATCTCCGGCGAAGATGGCAGGTGGCCTGGATATGTCGCTTGATGATATCATCAAATCTAATCGAAAACCTACGGGATCTCGTGGCCGAGGCGTTGGTGGTACTAGTAGCGGTGGTCGCGGATTCGGCGGTTCCGGTTCCGGATCCGGTCCGTCTCGCCGATTTGCTAACCGCGTAGGAAACAGAAGCGTGCCGTATTCAAGGGTCAGCGATTGATTTTTATCTCCTTAACCTCTTCCTTCCAGATCAGAGAATTCCGTAGAGAATTCCTTAGGGTTTTTATATCGGTTGTGAAAAAACAAAAAAAAAAAAAAAAAAGTTGAGATTTGTCTTCGTTTCTTCTTTGACGAACAAACAGCCGGTACAACAAGTAGCTCAAGACGCGATGTGGCAAAACGACGTTTTCGCCACTGACGCGAGTGTGGCGGCGGCTTTTGGGCATCAGTCGGCAGGCGTTGGCGTTGGCGTTGGCGGCTCTTCAATCGAGACTGGAACTAAGCTCTACATTTCCAACTTAGATTATGGTGTCTCCAACGAGGATGTCAAGGTTTTGCCTCAATTCTCATTTCGTTCTTTGTGCTCTAGTTTCAGCCTTAATTAGCTTTCAAGTTGATTTTTGGGCCCTTTATTAATCTGGAGCTGGGTTTGTTTGTAGGAGCTCTTCTCAGAGGTTGGTGACCTTAAGCGATACGGGATTCACTATGACAGGAGTGGAAGATCGAAGGTACTTGATAAGCTTTCTATTGCTTAAGAGTTGCTATCAAATCGCCTTGGTCCTGATCAAAAGAAAAAAAAACGATGCTTTCAGGGTACTGCTGAGGTTGTTTTCTCACGGCGTGGTGATGCCTTGGCAGCTGTGAAACGTTACAACAATGTTCAATTGGATGGAAAACTTATGAAGATAGAGATTGTTGGAACTAATCTTTCAGCTCCAACTCCTCCACTTCTTGCTCCAGCTCATATACCTTTTCCTGCAAATGGGATACTTGGTAACTTTAACGAGAACTTCAATGGAAACTTCAATGGGAACTTCAATGGCAACTTCAGGTTGGTGCTGTTTTTCAGTCACGATTTCTTAAGTGATCTATTGATATGGCTGATGTGCTGTTCTTGAGTTAGTATCTTGAGGAAATTACTTCTTAGTTAGGTCGGAGTCATCAGCTATAAGTAGATTCTGATAGATTCATTACATGAACCCTTTTAGTCCTATTAAATATTTTGTATAACTTGGTATGCAACAGAGGAAGAGGAAGAGGCGGTTTTATGGGGCGGCCTCGTGGTGGTTTTGGCGGTGGTAATTTCCGCGGTGGTAGGGGAGCTAGAGGAGGAGGTGGTGGTGGTCGTGGTAGTGGAAGAGGACGTGATGAAAAGGTATCTGCAGAGGATCTCGATGCTGAATTGGACAAGTACCACAAAGAGGCAATGGAAACAAGTTAAAAGGAGCGACTCCATTGCAAGACTACATGTATTCCTTTAGTGCGTGATATGCTTATGTATGAGAGTATGATCTTTAGATTTATGTCATTGGGTCTTCTGACATTTTCGGGGTTTAGCTTTTTTTTTTTTTATAATCTATTTGTGAGTTTTTAGCGTTTGCAATTGAGTTGAGAGATACAAGCATTGTGTGTACCGTGGAACTCAAAACTCCTCTAAAGTGTTTCTTCAAAACACAATTCCATCTACCGTCTCTTGAAACTTATATGCATCTTCAAATATAAGCATTTGCAATAAGATGGCAGGTTCTGTAACAATCATATATAAGCAATGGCATTAAGTTCTAGTCTAAACTTTTTGAGTTCGATCGTTGGAGAAATTCATTAGTAATTTAAGCAACAGAAAAATGCAAATGAGACCAAAAAAATATAGGGGGAATTGGCAAAATACCCTAATTAAGATTTGGAATTTGAAAAATACACTGTTTTTTTTTTATTTTTTGATAACTACACTTAGTGATATGTAAAAAAACTATTTTGACCAAATTTTAATTAGAAGATATTTAAATAAAAATAAAAATCGAAAATTATAATTATTATGATTTAATTGAAGATAAAGATATCAGATTATCTTTTTTCTATAATCCAGACCAAACTCAACCTCCAGTTATATCTGTTTATTAGTGTTAAGGACAACAGAATCTTTCACACAACTGCAGAAAATGGCGATCAAACGAGTTACACCCCACTTGTTGCATAGTAAGATCTTGCTCCAAATCGAAGTCGCGATGCCATCAACCATGACAATACAGTAAAACTCTTCCATGTCTGCTGCACTTGTACGCCATTTGGTTACTCTTGCAACCATCTGACAAGTATTTGGTTTCTCTGCAGGGACGCCATGAGAGCTGCTGAAGATGCAGAGAAGGAGATTCTGAAGGCAGCCCCAAATGTGGCTCGTATCAGCATTCAGCTTAGTCTCAAGAACTCCTTGCCTCAGTAATTAGCTCTGGTGTTTTTAGGAAATAACAAGAGAAATCCGCTCTGCAATAGCTGCAACAAGTACAACCTATTAAAAAATATACAATGAGCCAACTCTGTTTATAACTATGTGGCGTTTTGTTTATATTTCTGGATTGTAAAATTGTTGGGCACCGATTCTGCGTCGGATAAGATGAAAGTAAAATAACATCACAGCTCTACATAGCTTCCTTCCACACCATTCGCCTCACTGGTATCCACAATCGTAAACATCGTGACCTCCTGACTTTTACTTGTTTTGCTGCGTGGTTGTAGGTACCTTTTCTTCTTCTTGCTGTTTTTGTGAAGAATCATCAAAATCCTCTAAATTTATCGGCGGGTCATTCTTGGTTTCCTCTTCTTTGCTCCCTCTCTTCTCTCGATCCTCATCAGTTTTGAGCTCAAGAAGTGTGGGATCTAAAGCAACTTTGTTCAAGACATCAGTGAGAGAATCAAAGTAGTGATTCCCCTTTGACATCTTCCTCCTGGAAAACTTATTGGCTTCCGGTATGAGAAAAACAAGAGAATTCCTCGGACCATCTTTCGGCTGCTCGGAGTGCCACCCTCTTGCCAATAAACGTGGCCAAACAGCTTCCCAGAAGAGGTCACTGGACCGGGTTTTGCTCATCCTATATTCTCCGGTTAAGAATTTGACAATATCGGCAATGGGAAGATCATTGCGTATTCGTACTTCAGAGTTACCAGAGGCTCCATGATTCAACTTGGTTGGCTCTAACGCGCAGTTGGTCAAATCTTTTTTTCCTTTACCTATACCAATGGCTTCTGTAAGCATAGCGATACCAACCGTGTTCTTTAAAGTGAACACATACTCCTCCAGAGCAATCTTATCTTCTCTAAATGCTTTAGATACCTACGATTACAAAAACAACAGATAGAAATCTCAACATTCTGCATCACGACAATGTTTAGATTACTCAGAAGCAAACGTACCTTAAGCAACATACTCTTGCATTCCTCAGATACATGAGACGAGATCCGAGAGAGCAATTCTTGCTGCCTCCAACCTGTCAACAATTTCTGGCCTTGAACAGAACGTCTGCTTCTCAGCTTGCGTCCATCTACCCATCTCCGGTACTCATTAGACCTGTAGAAGCTGCCGTAATAGTATGAGAGCATATCTCCCATCTTTTTGCTCCCAACAAATCTCTGCACCAAGACAAGGTTTTTCCCAAGACAGTAGAGGCCAAGAAGAAAGCTCTCTTGCTCGGTGGCTTGCCAAGATTCACCCAAAGTCCCAGGGAATGGATAGAGGCTCTTATCGAGCCACTCGAATTTGAACTTGGCATTTCTTTGGCATGGTAATGCAAGCACAATACTCCTCGGTTTCATTCTGGCCGCCGGTTCAGTTTTTTCCAAGGAAACATGGCTTGACGGATTTCGTTTTTCACACTCGGCTTCACGGAAACCTCTGAATTTCTCGCTTCTTGTCCACATAAGTGGGATAGGCAGGCCGAATGTAACCAGGTGAGGCTCTGTTCCGAAGCATCTAATGAGCTTTAAACGATCAAGTTCTGGGACTAGAACCGGGATATCTGCCTGGTACTGATCTCCAACACGCGGAAGTAGCTCAGGCTCTCCATTGATTCCATGTAGATATGCAGAAAATGGTTGTTTAGAGGATTCATCGACAAAACCTTCCATGTCATCATCATCTGAATGAATTGGCTCCATCTGAGCATTAAAAACGCAATCTTGTCAACTGTTTCTGAGCCATACACAATGATACACACATCCAAAGCAATTCTCTAAAGACAAAGTTAGATTTCTGGACTCAGATTCATACCCAAATACTTAAATCCCTAACATTGAACGAGAATGCAGATAAATGTCATGTGTAAGAACAGGTCCAAAACCCATCACAAACCAATACTGAGTGAAAGGATTTCAAAAAACCCAAAGCTGGCGTTTTTAGGTACCATCACGAAACCAGCTTAAGGGAAGAAACAAACTGACCCAATTCGAACCCACAAAACGACTTTAAATCGAAAAACATAAAGATACCTGATTCGTTTCGCTATGAACTTGTTATAAACCAAACTAGTAAACAAAAGAAACCATTTTTAACGCAACTACTACATTAGACCCTCGTATATTCACATAAGAAGAAAGAAGGAAACTTTGGTTGCTAACCTCCATGGAAGAAGTCCAACATTAAGAAAAAAAGCCAACGTCGAGCAATAAAATTAAAACCAGAGCCAAACAAAAAATGGGTACCCAAAAGGTTTATGAATCTGTTTTGAATCTAGATGTCAACTTCGCGTGTGATTCGTATAACCCAAAGAGCTAACGATACGAACAACAAACGGCGAAACAGACAGGGCAATGAAAAAAGAAACGGTGTATTATATTTATATATATATATATATATATTAAAGGAACGAAAAAAAAAACAAAAAAAAAAGACAAGTCGCGTGAAAAGACGGAGGAGACGAAGAGGAAGAAGAAGAAGAAGACGACGTGGTATAAAGGAAAGAGCTTTCAGATTTACCTCTCGTACCCAAACACAACTCAGCTTTGGCATCCACACCAAAACTTACGAATTCTCTCGCAGACTTTCTGAACCAAAATAAAAATTTAGGAAAATAAAAATGGAAATTGCAAAAACCATCTGTATCTTATTATATATATGTGTGTGTGTTTTTGCATATACACACACACATATAATGGATCTTACGCTTTGCTTTTTTTTTTTTTTTTTTTTGCTTTAGAATTTATTAAGAGCGTGAGACCACGCGTTCTTCTACCAGATGGGCCTCTAATAAATGGTACTGAAAATACATAATTACCCTTGTCCTGGCGACTGTTTCTTCGTGTTTCTTTGACCTCTTTCCGTAATTTAAATTGCTTTCGTGGCAAGTGAACTTTTTTTTAATTTCTAGTTTTCTTAGCCTCGTGTCTTATTTTTCTCGTCTGATTATTATAAAACTGATGAAATTACTGAGCCTCGGTGTTTAATTGTACTGTATAAAACGGTAAAGAAAAAAACCTAATGGTCTTTAAGTAAAATAAATTTAAATCTGTGTGTCTTCTTCTTAAGTCATTTATAGATTAAATAATTGAGAAATTTCTTTAGTCTTATACTATTATAAAAACTGCATTCCATTGTCAATTTTGGCTCGCTAATCAAACCCAAGAATGGACTTTAGATCATGATTTATGTGTACATTGGTATAGAAATTGTAGTATATATGCATATTATACATACGAGAATCTCTTTATTTCGTGTTCTATATTTTTTTTTATCATCGAAACTTAAAACTAATAAAAAACGAGAACGACGGAAAACATATAATTTATTGAAAATGTTGTCTTGCATATTAAATTATTAGTGCGTAAGATGACCAAAATTAGAAAATAAAATAAAATAATAACTACTGTCTAAACAGCTCCGTACAAGCTTTTTGTAACAATCTTCTTTAGGGATGATGTTTGGGGAGCAATATAATACAGTATAAACTTCAACGACTATGAGATTCATCAATCAAAGTTAGTTTCTGAAGTTTTTCTCAGTTTGGAATAATGCGTGTTTTTAAATTGAAAATATATATATAATTGGTGAATAATAATAATGATATAACTACGGTTAAATAAGTATTTTAAATTTCCACAACATAATTTTTCTTGCTCGTATATTAGATCATATTTTTAGCTTCAACCACATAGTAGTCAGTTCAGATCTCAACGATAACGCAATAATAATAAATCACTAGAGAACTAATGATAGAAATTAATGATTCATCTATTAAGAAATCATATTTCATTAATTATAGAGCAGTGGTTGAAGAAATAGATAGAAGAGGGGCAAGGGGAATTGAAAATAAATACAGTAGTATACGACGGTGTACGTTGATATTAGAATCAGCCGTTTTTGGACCCAAAAAAAAAAGAATCAGCCGTTAAAAACGTTTAACTTATGTTTTTTGCTTCGATGTAATCTTTGTGGTTAAGGTTAATGAAAGAAATGTTTGAAAAAAAAAAAAAAAACGCAAAGTTGAGGATAAGCCCACTACAATCCTCGAGGTCATAAAACGCCCCCCCCTATTGTGAAATTAAGTAAAAGAAGAAGTTAGCCTCGATTTGTCGCGGCCCG
The DNA here is from genome assembly GCA_020283515.1 of Alliaria petiolata. Taxonomy (NCBI): domain Eukaryota; kingdom Viridiplantae; phylum Streptophyta; class Magnoliopsida; order Brassicales; family Brassicaceae; genus Alliaria; species Alliaria petiolata. The sequence continues at coordinate 261,783,744 of JAHZTW010000001.1, forward strand.
AAGCAGGTGAGGTGATGGGTTATGAACCAACGGGCTTTGAGTCGATCATCAAGTGGCCCACCTATGATTAAGCTCCAAATACATATTTTCAGATATATAAACACTTTCGCCAGCTGAGGTGTTTATATTTGGATTTTGATTCTTATCGAATAACGAGAACACTGAGGAAAAAAATATCTAAAAGAAGTAAAAGACAGCCTAACTTTCTATTTAACATACTGAAATAATGTTAATGCATGGACCACACACAAAACTACTCGCACGCGGCTTAACAGTACGTTGATTAGATTCACTAAACTCGATCTTCTTTTTTTTTAACTTTCACTAAACTCGATCTTGACAAGTGGGAAATAAAAAATGACATGAGAAATATACTTACGATATTAATTAAAGAATAACGCATGAGACCATGCCTTCTTTATTCGACATGAATATATACACTTTTGCGATTCAATCTTTTTTTTATTAGATATTGGAGAATCGACGATATATTCCTAATCAAATTAAATCAGTAGTTTGCTTTTTTCTCAAGCCATTGAGGGAATACTTCACAAAGGTATATTTTTCTTGACCAACTTTAGAATTTAATATCTTAAAAATTGTACTATATATATATATACCTGTGGGCATGGGTTCAACAACTAATGCTATATATGTTTTATATCCATGACTTTTGTTTCGTTATTAATTAATATTTAGGGATATTGTTATTCTTACCTAAGTATGGCACATAATGTTTTACCAAACACAAATATGGCATATATGTCATTTGAAAAATAGGTTTCATATAATCATGACCTAGTTTCGATATGATATATAGTTATTATTATACAATCATAAACAGTTAAAACCGCTGACGACGAGTCGATTTCACCCATTTGGTTAGGAGGTATAGAGATAGTTACTTAAAACCAATTTAATGAGTAAGTAGAAATAATTACTTTATCATATATATTTTAACTACTTTATAATAAGATTAATGTTTTGAACGTCATCATGCATCGTTTAATAAAATTGTATACAGAATTTGTTTATCCGTTACAACGTGGTCCGATCCACCGTATTAGCCGACACTTGTCCTCATTTTAATATATTTTTAAATAATTATTTAACGTCTATAGCTGTAAATATTTAACTACCTGACTTAGGTTTTTGGGGGAAACAAATAATATAGTAAAATAATACACAAGTATCAAACTTCTAGAACATCATCGCTCACCAAAGGTCCAAAACCATGTAAAATCCTTTTTCTTGACATTACATCCAATGACATATGAAATGGCAATGTTACGCTGTTGCGGGCGCGCGCGCGCGCACACACACACAAATGGCAATGTTTTGTTAAACAGCTCCAATAGTCGTCCATAAGAAGGCGACAAAGATCATAAGTATTTTCGTCTCAATAAATGGATTTCTATTAGAAGTTAGCGCAGGAGTAATTAATATTTCGTAAATTAAACAATAATTAGTCTTTTGTTTGACAGCGGAAAGAATTGAGTTTTTTCAGTGATATATCATAAATGTCGTAACTCGTAATATTACTAAAGGCTAGGACTAATTAATCCCGAATCTTAGATACGAATCGAAACAAAACACGTCAGTAGTAACAAAGGATCGCTATCCTTAAATTAACATGAATACACTAATTAGTTTAATTTTATGCTTTTTAAAGAAGTAACAAACTACCTATTTATAGGCTCTTCAATTCTGGCAAGCAGACTACTAATTATAGACCACAAGACGTGCTCTTATATGGTCCACAAGTTAGATGTTATTGCTTATTAAATTAACTCTTCTTTGTTTAATTATTGATAGATGGGTGCTAATTATACTGGAGTGTAATTGTATATCTATCTCTCTCTTGATATTAGCTCGTTTTTCAGTTACAAAGAAAAAAAATATTAGCTCGTTCCGCAATAAGTACCATTGTCCAAACCAAAATTACATACGATATGATTAATAATCGTATAAAACACTTGTTGCACACACACAACAAATCGTATACAATGATCCGGCCAAAAAAAAAAGGAACATACGATGCAAGGACTGAAAAAGAAACTCAGAATCGGACTCTATCATCATCATTACAACCCGTTAGATCAAAATATGTAGTTTGAAAGAAAATTTTGTCTAGAAATGAGATTTGTGCTAATTATAGGATTTTCTATAAAAACTTATACAGTACATAATAGTGTAAACTACACTACCCTTTCCGTCTTATAATAGATACATAATAATTTTACAAATAATGTTTGAGAAATTGTAGGAGAACGCCAGTCAAAAAATAGAAGGTAAACACAAAAAACAAAATTAGAAAATAATTCGTAGGTTTGAGCCGCTAAAGAAAAACGTCATTAACTGTCTACGGATTCAGAAGGAAGCAGAGCTTGTTGGACGATAAAAACTCGAATTTCAACTTCTTGAAAAACTGTCGAGTAAGAAAATACTAGTCCCACTTTCACCAAGTACTATACATATATCGTCGACGAGTTTGTCTATATATAGAAACCACCATGTATCATACTATAATGAGGTCGTCTTCTCCCCATTGTTAACCTAGATTTAGTGGTCGAGGTTCGAGTCTACAACAACTTTTTTCATATCCAAGAACCCGACCCAGCAGGTGAAACTATCTAAAACGATCCTTACCAAACGAGATGTCGCCTACCACAACAGATTATTAATTGCTTGTGAGAAGTTTCAAGACTAACCGGAATCCATAGACCGTGTTGACTGCAACAAGAGGACATCACATAACCCCAAACCACAATACCTTATATGATATGTTTCTATCATTACATATTATTTGTTTTAACTCTAATTAATATGGATAAATTATAAGATATCATATATTTTGCATAGAAAATCGAAAACATTTTTTCTGAAAACACAAATATGTTTTCCAAACATATTTTTTAAAGAAAGGATGAATAGATAACAAGTCTCGATCAAATTAAAAAGTCTTAACCATAATGGGCTTAGGAGAAATTAAACAGAAAAGGAGAAATTAGCTTGACCTGCCACATTGTCTCCCTAGTAGTGGTGACCTAGACCTCTCTCATTGGTTGTATGACACGTCATCACCATCTATGACCAAACATAGATACTCCTTCTTTATCCCCATTAATTGTCTACTTATATAAAGCTAATTTAACTACACAAATCTCTGTCAAACCGAATATTTTTTCAGATTTATACATATAAACATAGTGTAAAAACCTCTCCTTTTTCTTTTCTTTCTTCTATGCCATATCATTTGGCGAATTACATCATTTCCTTTCAAAATTTCAGTGTTAGTCGTTGTTCTTCTAGATTGAAACCCCACACACACACACAAGAAAAATAAGAAAAAAAAACGATTTCTCCTCTGTTTAATTAGATTTGATGGCGGGGAACTACCCTTCGTTCCCAAATCCAATCCCTAGATTCCAAAATTACAATTTTGCGAGCAGTTCGTCTCATCAACATCATGGCTTACTGGTGGAGGATCAACAACAAGAAGAAAACATGATGATAAAAGAACAAGACAGGCTACTTCCAATAGCAAACGTAGGAAGGATTATGAAGAACATTCTGCCACCAAACGCAAAGATTTCCAAAGAATCAAAAGAGACTATGCAAGAATGTGTCTCAGAGTTCATAAGCTTCGTCACAGGAGAAGCCTCCGATAAATGCCACAAGGAGAAGAGAAAAACCGTTAATGGAGACGATATCTGTTGGGCTATGGCAAATCTAGGGTTTGATGATTACGCCGAGCAGCTCAAGAAGTACTTAAATCGTTACCGAGTTATTGAAGGTGAGAGAGCCAATCATCACGGCAAAGGAGGAGCTAAATCCTCGCCGGATAATTAATTGATCGGTGATTGATTGTTTGATTTCCATTTTATATATGTGTTCTTGTTTGATTCTCCGACCAGCTTCTTTCATTATATTTATCATATATTGTTCTTCTACATGTATATAAATAAACATATATGATTGTATAAGATGTATGTGGTTTGAGGCAGTAGAGAAATCTGTGTTAGTTCTTCCTGATTTTGTTAATTTTTATCGTGAAGTTTTTTTTTTTTTTAATATAACAATTCATATATTCATATATATATGGATAAAGTGCTGATTATGGTCTTTGAATACAGAAAGTGGAGATCGATGTGTATGTATATATATGAAGCGATATATATATATATAGCTTCATTATATTTTTTTTTATAAACAACTTATGTTTTAGTTCAGTTTAAATAGTTTTTCGACTGATCATAAAATGAAATGTTAGTGGAACATCAGACAACCTACTCGGTTATTACTGTTTTTTGCCATCTTAGTACGAATATAATTAAACCGTCAATCATGAAGATGAACCGATATAATGCAAAATCAAGTTTGCAGATTTCATCTTGGTATGTGGTTGTGCTACGGACTAATCCTACAGTAATCAATATAGTACAGTACTTTGTGGAAATCTTATTCAGTTAAATCAATCAATGTTGTCGCAAACAAAAAAAAAAGTTTAATCGACTTTTTAGTATTAATTTGTATACATTTATATAAAGTCGTCATTATTAATTAGCAGCATTTATATTTGCATACAGATTTTGACATTAACTAATAATACACAACACTAAAATGTCATTCCGTACAGGTATCATGTAGATATATATAAGTTTACTACTTCCGTATCGTTTCTTTAAAGCTAATCGATATTAAAACTTTATGTAGATATGAATTTACTATTTTGGTACTTCACTTTCTAAACAGTAAATAGTACTAAAGAACAATAGTTAAAAATTGGCTAAATTGATTTGTTAAGAGAGTGGTCCATAAATCTAGACCAATTCTCTCGCTGGTTCTTCTTTTGAGTTTTACAAACCCTAGGATCCCTGGACCATCCAAATAAAGAAAGTTATATAAGTTAACACAAGAGAAAAAGTTACGTATAAAATACTCTTATATTTCTGACTCATGCTGATGCTAGGAACGTACATATGCTTTTACTTCAAATTTTAAAATTGACCATTTCAATTGTTGATCAAACAAATATATATAACACATAGGCTGATAAAGAATCTGAAGTAAAATGTTATTAATAGTTAGTGGAAAAAATGAAGACATTGAAATAATTAAATTAGTGTAAATATCAAATATATATTATATAATTTGTTGATAATATTATACGAAACTCGTTGTTGATAATATACGTAATACATCTACAAAATTGGAATCGTCATTCATTTGCTGGAATTCGTGTCTCACAAAATCGAAACAAACTTGGTCTAACCTGTAAACCTAATTACAGTGGGATATTTTGTTTTTTTTTGAAAAGTTTTACAGTGGGATATTATATCAATCAGTTAAAGAACCTGGTGATGGAAACAAAAGGATTGGATAAGATTTGGGTCGTCCGTCTTTGGTCTCTCCCACAAGTGAGAACGCAAACGAACTCGAGTTCCAAGAGTCTTAGAAGTGGCTACTTCTCATCGAGTTCGTTAAACGATGAGATCTCACATTCTTTCTCCGTCACATGTTGATAAAATGATGAGACTAATTTGTCCGATAATTGGGACAGTGGTGTTGGGTCATAAATGGGCTCAAATACTAAAAAATGGGTCAAAACGGGCCATATAACTTTGGACGATTAGAGAGAGTTAGAGAGCTGCTGCTGATGATCCTGGTTTGGATCAACAAACCCTAACTACTAAACCCTCTGGAAGAAAAACATGGAAGAAGCGTCGGAGATGGAAGTGGAGGTGCAAAACCGTCAACTCTCAGACTCTTGTTCGGTGAAGAAATTCGGCCTCAAGAACTCTATTCCGACCAACTTCGGCTCCGACTACGTCTTCCAGATTGTCCCAAAGTAAGGAATCTGCTCTCCGCTTATTCTTGCTCTTACTACCTCTCTCTCGGAAACCAAACATATTGGGAACCCATCTCTTGTTTTTTGGCAGACTCGATTGGACTGCAATCGCGGTGTCGTTATCGACCAACACCGTGAAGCTTTACTCGCCGGTGACAGGTCAATACTACGGCGAATGTAAAGGCCACTCCGATACCGTCAATCAAATTGCGTTTTCCTCCGACTCGGCGGCGTCTCCTCACGTCCTGCACTCTTGCTCCTCCGATGGGACCATCAGATCTTGGGACACACGTAGTTTCCAGCAGGTGATTCTTTCTTTAGCAGTAAATGTGATTCCTTTTACTTAGCTCATGCTTTTGGTCACGGCTGTTTCAGGTCTCGTGTATTGATGCTGAGAATGATCAAGAGGTTTTTAGCTTCTCCTATGGAGGTGCTGGAGATAATCTTTTGGCTGGTGGATGCAAAAAGCAGGTTGGGCATTTTGATTCAGAAGGAGCACACTTTTTGACTACTTTCTATGTAGTAATGTTCCAGCTTGTTACAATCTCAAGTGATGGTGCAGGTTCTTCTGTGGGATTGGAGAAACTCCAAGCAAGTTGCTTGTTTAGAGGAATCCCACATGGACGACGTCACTCAGGTGCGCTGCTTATGTTGGTTGCTCTGTAATCTTCTTAATTTTCTCAAATGTTGTATTTTTATGTTCAAAAAATCGCTCCTTTGTATTGTAAATCACAGGTACACTTTGTTCCTAACAGTCGGAACAAACTTCTTTCAGCTTCTGTGGACGGATTGATATGTCAGTTTAACACTGAAGGTGATATCAATGACGATGATCATCTGGAATCTGTAAGTTCCATATTTAATAAGACCATTAACCCTTTTTATGTCCGCTGCATTTGATAATTAGATGGAGAGTAGTACTCAACTCTTGTTACCTTGATCCACCTTTTTAGGTGATCAACGTGGGAACTTCAGTTGGGAAAATAGGTTTCCTTGGAGATTCCTATCAAAAGCTCTGGTGTCTCACACATATAGAAACTCTAAGGTACTTGTTTCTCGCACTCCATCAGTAGCCTGTAATTTGGAATTGCGCCGCCTCTAATCTGTATACTCCTTTCTAGTATTTGGAATTGGCAAGATGGAAGCTGTGAAGTCAACCTAGAGAAAGCTCGGGAACTTGCATCTGATAGCTGGAGTCAAGATAATGTGAAAATCTCACTCCTTGCCTTGTAATGAAGCATTAACACCTGAGAGCAACCTATTGGTCACTAAAAGACTTGAAAGCTTTTCTCATTGCTATTTTTTGCAGGTTGATTATTTTGTTGATTGCCATTGTCCAGGAGGTGAAGACTTATGGGTGATCGGTGGAACCTGCGCCGGTACCATCGGCTATTTTCCGGTGAATTATAAACGGCCAGGATCAATCGGTTCCGCCGAAGCTATTCTTGGTGGTGGTCACATAGATGTAGTGAGGAGCGTAGTGCAGATGCCAAGCGAGTATGGAGGAGCTGCAGGGTTATTCGGATGGACGGGGGGTGAAGATGGGCGGCTATGTTGCTGGAAGTCCGATGAGGATTCTGCCGAGATCAACCGGTCTTGGACTTCAAGCGAATTGGTCGTCAAGCCGCCCAGGAACCGCAAGAAAAACAGACACTCTCCTTACTAAAAACATACCAACACTCTTCTCTGCGTCTTGTGTGTTTTTTTTTGTTTTTTATAACAGAGTATTCTAAAAAAAAAAAAACAGAGTTTCCTCGAGATGTCTCGTATCTCTCTTGTTATTATTTTTATTGAAAGGAAAATTGTTTAAATGAAATACTGAAGGAAGTCCGCATCTTGAAAGGGAAAATAAAAGAAAAGACAGGGTACATGTAAAATGATCTAAAGAAGGAATCTTTGGCTTCATTCACCGAGGCAACTAGCCGGCTCGACGACACTGATCTTGCTCCAAAATATCAGAGATCTTCTCGATAGGAATCATCGGTAGATACTCTGCCACGTAGTAGTCTCTGTCGCCCACGTAACGAACGGCGTCGTTGTACTTGTCGGACCAGTAAAACGCCGTCGGGATCACTAGCTGCGCAACTTCCGGGAACAAGGGCACACGATTCAGCAACCGCCACAGGGTCGCTGCGTAATACTCCGCCGCTGGCTCGTACTTGTCGCAGACGCTCCTGGCGATGCTCCTCGTCGTGTCGAGGACGCCGGTGCGTTGCATCTCCGTCGCCACCGTGAGCGCTTGGCTGGAAGCTTGCTTCACCAAAGACGGAACGTATGTTTCCACATCGAAGAACACATCGTCCACCTGCAAGCAAGCAAATCACGTCCATAGGAAACTGGAAATACAAATTTCAAAACCGGATTAATTGATGATGGTTTACCTTACGATCGACGAATAGGAGAAGCTTGGAAGGAACGTCATGGAATCTGTCGTATAATGGCGAGAGTACGGTTTGAACGGTAGCTTCGATGTTCTCGACACCGAGTTTGAGAGGACCAGCGTTGTCTTTAGCGAACTCGTAGAGCGTCGTGAAACAGACGGCCAAGTAAATCGCCGCGGCTTTGACGAAATCCAAGTGCTTGAGTTTCGTCTCATCGCCGTCTTCCACCGGTAGCGAGGACGAAAAAGAAGAAGAAGATGGAGTCACTTCCTGTGATTGCTCCTCGACTACTATTTCATTTTCCGCCATTGTCAAAATCCTCTGTAGACGAATTTTCGTCTTTAAAAAGAGGCTGTCACCCCAAGATGGACGGATGAGATTCGAAACTGCTTAGCCACGTGGCATACTATTACTGACAACATGCTCTTTTGTTTTTAGCTTTAAGCGAAAGGGATTTGTATTGCGCGAGACAGACGACTGACCTGCTAGGACACGTGTATTGTTGCTAATGGACCGTTTTCAACACGTGGCAGATCATGGGTTGAGACTGTTGCGCGATAGTCGATAGGCACGGCCATTCCGTTGGCGCGAGACTCGAGGGGTACATCTTTTTTTTTTTTTTTTTTTTTGTAATCCCCTCCAATCATACACATCACGTACGTCATGAAACTTATTGGGCTTACATTCTTGCGTCCCACCATTAACTTAAAAGCCCAAAAAAGTCGGCCTATTCTAATTTTGTGAGGACGCGGCAAGCAAAAGATCTCTCCTACGAATTGCACAAAATGCAGGAACACTTTTAATGATCATATCTACAACTCTGGTAAAGTCTAACAAGAACCAGAACTGAATTAACCAACAAACTACATTAAATCTATTAGTCTTTTTTTTTTTTTTACATTAAATCTATTAGTCAATGTATCAAGAAAAACTTAAAAGTAAATTTCGATTTTTCCGTTAGAATTATTTACAACAAATTTGATACTACTACCTCTGTTGGTTGGCTTTCAAATTCTCAGTGTTTTTCTTTCCGCTTTTCGGTTAATTCGGTTCAAATACTGAAATGAGAAGAATATCATGTTCATGTCTATTAATACTCCACAATGAGAAGAAGATTGGATCGGATCACAATGACATCTTTATGTATATATCACAAAACACTCATAAAACGCTTAACCACGACTCTACAACAACGACGTATCGCAAAGACCATCACGTTCATCGTTGGCGTTTACAGATCTCACACAATTGCGAACTTTACATTAACAGCGGCTACAAACGCAGCAAAAGCCAGACACGGCTTTACCAGATTACCAGCGACCGGACTTATCTCATTAAAGGCCTTGTAGCATCCGAACAAGGCCGCAGATTGACCCAGCCACACCACAAGCCCGGCTAATCCCGACCCGACCCCAAACATAACCGGACCCCAAACCAAACAAAGCATAAACTGAGCCAAGTAAAGATACAGAGCGTTGGGCTTCTTGTGGAACCCACCGTCGACCCACACAAGCCACGCAGCCAAGCCCATGAGACCGCTAGACGCGATACGCGTGGCGTGCAGGACCCACAGAGGTGGGATCCACGACGACGAGGACCGAGCTCGAATCCCGTAGCCACCGCATGTGCCGAGGAAATACGTCGCGAATAGCGTCACGAGCACAGGAGCCGCAACCGCTAACGTCAGCGATTTGAGGCCGCGTTTCGCCATCGCCCTCTTTTGATCGCGTCTGCCTTTGCTGTTGCCGTCAGCGTTTTTCCTCTCCGTCTCCGCCATAGCGGACGTCGCGGCGTCTCTGTCGTCTCCGCCACGGTACTTGATGTCCTGAGAATCCATTACAACGTCCACCAACACAGGATATTGAGATCGAGGGATTGAGAAAATGAGAAATGACAAGAGAAGAAGCTTGGTCAAAGAGAATAATCAGGAGATGATGTTTATAGAGAAGAAGCCAAGAGTCGAGGCTCTGGTGTTGGAGAGACACGTGGCCAGTTACTGCACAGAGACGTGTACACGTGGAATGCGAATTAACAGTTTTTTTTGGGGATATTAATCGACTTTGTGAAAAAGTGTGTGGACACGTGCTTATTTTACGCTCATGATTACGATGCTTATTTTCATTATCACGAAAAATACGAGTTGGTACTACCGACTAAAGATACTACCGACTAAAGATAATAAGCCCAATAGTGACATTTAACAGAGTGGGCTGTACTATGGGCTAAAACTAAGAGTCAATTAGAAGTAGTTGTCTGTTTCGCGGCGTACGCTAGATTCTCTTAATTCTGATGCGATTGTTCTGGTTTCATCATCACCGGCGAGTATGGAGGCAAGCTTGAGAGGTTCTCGTAGCCGTCGGCATGGGAAGGAGACGAATCGATCCGATCTGTTTAAAAGTCCTAAAATTCCATTCGCCTTCGCCTTAATTATCGCTGATTCAGTCCTGGTCGCACTGATCATCGCCTATGTTCCATGTGAGAGATCTAATTTCCATACATTTTTGCTTTGGAAATGGTGCATTGGAGATGGTTTTAAACTTAGTTCTTCATATTTGTTTTTTTTCCGCTTAACAGACACGAAGATCGATTGGGATGCTTACATGTCACAGGTTAGTGTTGGTACTTGTTGTGTCGATCATCAATCAGTCGAATGTACAAGTCAATGAGTGAGCTGGGTTTCAAATGGGGCAGGTTAGTGGGTTTCTCGGGGGGGAGAGAGAGTATGGGAAGTTGAAAGGCGATACAGGGCCATTGGTTTATCCGGCAGGTTTCCTCTATGTTTACTCTGCAGTGCAGGAGTTGACTGGAGGGGAAGTATACCCAGCTCAGGTACTTGGAATCGCCTCTCTTCGGTTCGGTTTTGCTCTCTTTCCGGGCTCGCTTACTTTGTCTCAATTTTATTCTCTTACAAGTTGCAGATTCTTTTTGGTGTTCTCTACATTGTCAATCTGGCGATCGTCTTGTTCATCTATGTGAAGACTGATGTGGTATTATAAAGCCTTATTTCTTAATGGAAGAATCTTTTGGTGTTGGTTTTTCCATTCATGATAGGAGAAGTACATCTTCTGGTGACTTTAGTGGATTAAGGGATAATATCTCTCCTTGCAGGTGCCATGGTGGGCGCTTAGTCTACTGTGTTTATCCAAGAGAGTACATTCAATCTTTGTTCTCCGGCTCTTTAACGATTGTTTTGCCATGACTCTCCTACATGCGTCAATGGCTCTCTTTCTCTATCGTAAATGGCATCTCGGCATGGTTGTTTTCAGGTAAGATTCCTGCTTTTGCTATCAATATCTTTTTCTTCTCTATCCTTGTGATTGACTAGTTTTTGTTTTTCTTAATACAGCGGAGCTGTTTCTATAAAGATGAATGTACTTTTGTATGCTCCACCTTTGTTACTTCTGCTACTAAAGGTATGTCTGAGGAAAGAATCTAGTTTAAGGATTTGCTTTGTTCTTCTTCTAGCATTGATTCTTCATATGTCAAGTTTTACTATTCACAGGCCATGAATATAATCGGAGTGGTATCTGCTTTAGCTGGTGCAGCTCTTGTTCAGGTTTCACTTTATTATTTCTTAGAAGTCCCATTACTCACCAATTGTTATGCCTAGCGTTGTTTCTCCATGTAAAGCTGGAAACTTGTTTATTCAATGCATATAGGTGAGTTGCAGTATCCAGCGAATTATAATTTTGATAATGCAAGAACCGCTCAGTGGTCAGTGAATGGTTATACAGATACTCGTGGGATTGCCCTTTCTGATAACATATCCGGTTTCATACATTGCGAACGCCTTTGATCTTGGACGTGTTTTTATTCACTTCTGGTATTGTTGTCTCCTCTCCTTCTGAACCTGATAAAATTGCTAATGGGATTTGAATATATATATTTTTGAACTCTAACTCTAATATGAGCTGTCAACAGGTCTGTTAACTTCAAATTTGTTCCAGAACGAGTTTTTGTGTCCAAAGAATTTGCAGTATGCTTGCTCATTGCTCACCTTTGTCTCCTTGCGGCGTTTGCAAATTTTAAATGGTGCAAGTAAGTAGAAGCACAGAGTCGGTTTCTCTTACTACCACAAAGTCAATGAGCTGCAAATTTGTACTAGGACAGTGTGTATAGCGATTGGTTATAACGAATATGTTGAATTTCGCAGGCAAGAAGGTGGGATTATAGGTTTCATGCGTTCTAGGCATTTCTTCTTGACGCTTCCATCTACGCTCTCGTTCAGTGATTTCTCAACCTCAGAGATTCTTACGAAAGAACGTAAGCATCTGCTGTGATTTGTTTGTTGTTGGCATTTATTTGTTATATGCCCAAAGTTACAGGCTTTCCATTTGATAAACAGATATTGTGACGACCATGTTTGTTGGGAATTTCATTGGCATTGTATGCGCTCGTTCTCTGCACTACCAGTTCTACTCATGGTAACAAAAGAAAAACAACCCGGTTATTTCTTCTTCTTTGTTGGCATTGTTGAACCTCAACACCCATTACTCGTATGATCGCAACAGGTACTTTTATTCGCTGCCTTTTCTGCTATGGAGAACATCGTATCCTACTTGGCTGCGGTAAATCATTCTCTGCATCCTTTACCCGTAATCACATTTAAAAAAGAAAAGAAAAACCATAAACACTAACCGGTCTTGTTGTTTTTGTGTTGACTGGAAAAAAAAGGTTGATATTGTTCCTGGGTATCGAGCTGTGCTGGAACGTGTATCCATCAACAACAGTGTCCTCGGCTTTGTTACTGTGTCTACACTTGAGCGTCCTATGGGGTATCTGGTTGGCTCCTTCAGATAATCCTTACCAACTCAAAGAAAACCACCAAAGACGCAGAAAGCTCAAGTGAACCTTAGTTAGATATGGTGCTCTCTTTTTCTTCTTGTTTTTCAAAGACTTATTGGAGATAAGCTAAAGAATTAACATTTGACTTGATGACATATATATATGAGTTTGCTAATCATGGTGATTTTATACATTGGTTTTTTCACACTTTTTTTTTCCCGTCTTTCTCCAAATTGTACTGGTTCCGATAACTTCACAATGGTGAGTCGATTGCTCCAATCTTCGTTTCGCTTTTACGACTTATGTCTTCTTCATAACGCATTCTCGAGGTGATTTATGTCTTCTTCATACTTAATTTGTGCAAGATAAGATGGGAACAAATGATTTCACTTTTTCTTTTCTTTTCAAAAGCTATTGCTGCCGTCACAAATATATCTGTGACAGCTGATTTCCTAAGGCCTAGACAGCTCTCATCTCCAAGAACAATTTGATTTGTTTTCCAACTAAAACAAGAACAAAGAATATCTGTTTTTTTTTATATATAAATAATAAGAATAATAATTGTGGTAGCTCATAATCGTTAATGTTATGCTCATAAACTGGGTTCTTAGCTTTTCCTTGATTTGACGGGGTGTAGAATATGTGCTTCTTTAGGAATAATCTGTCCTTGCAACTGCTAAATCTTCTTCAACAAATGGTAACTTGCGGATTAGACCTTTCACTCTTGCTCTCTTACTCTGCTGAATCCATGGTAATATCTTTCCTTTTTCTCCTTTTCCTTCTTTGCCACTGAACTTGATCATGTAGCATAGAACCTTAGCTATTTATGATCAAGACAAGTCAATCCGATTTGGTGTTGGGATCAAGCTTTATCTAGAGAGAAAGCAAATATAATCAATAAAAAAAGACCATCGAAAATATCTCCAAAGGACTCGATCGAGGTCATCCCCTTCATGATTTGTGTTGTCTAATGAAACCACGAGTGTTTCACCTTCAGAGAGTGATTAGGACATGCATGATGACTTCGGATTTTCTTTGTGTTCTTGGTTTATTAGTCACTGTCTGTCCTTGTGTACTATTTGCTCATTACCTAAAGAAAGCAAACAAAGAGTTTTTCAGTTGTAGAAACTTTTTTATGATCTCGTGATGTTTCTATTAAACATTGGTAGAAAACTGTCTCCGTTAAAACATTAATTGGTTGGTGCTGGCAAATGAAGGCTTGACGCCAGAAAAAGGAAGACGTGAACCTTTTTTTCATAGCCTTTTGCTTCACCTTGTCTATCTATTTTTATTTCTTTTACTTATTTTTGTTCCTTACCATGCATGAGAGTCATCTTCATTTATTTTTCTTTCTCTTAATATATAAGATAAGACTCGGTGGTTACATAGTCGTGATACATATAATATACAGTCTTCTGCATCCATTGAATCTAAAGGTTTTTGTTTCTCTCATGGGAAGAAAAATAAAAATGTTTACTCTTGCAAATATCCGTAGTCACCTTTCATATTTGCCTTACATAGACAACTTCTTCTTACAGTTGATAACAGCTTGTCTGTTTCTTTTTTGTTGATTGTGGTTTGTGGATTCCATTAACACAAAAATGCCAAGAAAAGTGAAGTTTTTAGCCTTTTCTCAACTTGCACTGGAATAATAATATATATCACTGATAAGAGTCAAAAGTTTGATTGTGACATTAGAACATCCATGTATTTTTCGTATGATGTTTCATGTTTTTAAATTCTCCTTTTCATCTTAGACACAGGTTCACAGGGTCTCTACAATATGGTTTCCCGCAGTTACATTTAAAACCCCACAGAGGGGAAAATAATATGCGTTTGATTGATCTTGTGCTCTGTTAGTCGTCAGCTTTAAGCAAGGAATATGAAGAGGGAACAGATCCAGCTTGTGGATAAAGCTGTGAACCAATAGTATCTGAGTTTAAAGACTGTTAGATAGATCTCTATTTTTTTTTTTTTTTTTTTTTTTTTTTTTTTTTTAATGGGAATGGTGAGAAGTGAATCACTATGCATGGATTACTCCCAAAAGGGTTAATAGTGCGATATATTATATGCTAAACTGAGTCACCAAAATGTCAGAGAGATCCAAGTTTAGCTTTTTGTATGCTTTGTTTGTCACTAAGCTTTCTGCATATGGAAAAAGAATCCATCCCAACAGCATCCACAATGTCTGGTTAGAGTTGTTCCTCTTGAGGGACAGAGCAGCGTCAGCAATTGTTTAGTTAGTGGTGGACTTTCCCCTAGATTATCAGATGCGGCGAGCACCAAACGCATCATGTTTTAAAGCCTGATGATCATGACAGTGGTTGATCATTAAAAAAGTGTGGTCCCTTATTGGGATTTCTTGATAAAAAAAATGGATGGTTGAGATTGTTTCTCTGATTCTCATGCTCAACAAAGTCGCCTCTTCATTTACTGAGAAATGTTAATGACTCTTCTTTGGTAGCTGTAACATGACTCAGGCTGTTGTAGATTATTGTTATTCATAGCCATCAAGGTTCCCTATTTGAGCTGCTAATGACCAGAAGAGGTGTTATGTGACACAAAGTCAACTTAAAACTGATATGCTAGATTTGGCTCAAAGTAAAAAGTAGAGAGAAGCTATGTGTTTACGCAATATTGTTTTGTTAGTGTCTTTAAGTACATATTTTTCTTATACGTATTGTCCTTGAAACTGAGCTTGCATTATTGATGATATCAGCACTCATCTTTTTTTTTCCCGTTAACTGATATATTGCAAGGACAAAGTTAATATCCATTCCTGGGTATGTAAATATGGCTAAACCCACTATAAATACACCTCCTTGCTTTGAGTCCTGAGGCATTCATTACCTCTCTTCTTCTTCTTTTTACTCTTCTTATTCTTCGTCTACTTTTGTCTTTGGTTTAAGCTGAAAAAATGGATGAAATGAAGCTTGGTTACAACTACAAGGGTGACAATGCATTAAGAGAGCTCGAGAGGATCACCTCGAAAGCTGCCGAGGTTCAAGATAACATTTTACGTGAGATCTTAGAACGAAACAAGGACACACAGTATTTGAGTAAATACATGAAAGGCTCTAAGGACGTTATGGAGTTTAAACGCGCTGTGCCAATCATCAAGTACAAAGATGTCTGTCCTTACATTCAGAGAATTGCAAATGGAGAAGACTCTTCTCTTATCACTGGTCATCCTATCACTGAAATATTATGCAGGTCGGTGGTTTCTGTTTCTGCCTGAAGCTTTCTTAGTTGCTGCCTCTTTTTCCTTTGTCTCTGAATAATTTCGATTTGTGTAGCTGAAGAGATGTTATTTGCTTTTTCTTTGCATTTTGCAGCTCAGGGACTTCTGGTGGAGAGCCAAAGCTAATGCCAACCATTTCTGAAGATCTTGATCGCCGCACTTTTCTCTACAATCTTATTATTCCAATCGTGAACAAGTTAGTTAAATCCTCCCATTTTTTTCCTGTTAATATCATCTTCTACGATCTCCATTAACATCCTCCTTGATGCTCTCTAAAAGCTCATCTTCTTTCTGAGAGAGAAAAAGGAGATATTTACTTGATAAAACAAAGTGGCTGATCTCATATTCCATGAAAGAACCACCAGGATAGTTATAGGATATGTCTCAAAAGCTTGATCTATGGAAGTGGAAGGACACATATCACATCATATTCCTCAGTGTTATTATTATCCACTGGAAATATATCAAAAAGCACAATAAAATTAAAAAAAAACTTGATGGTTCCTGTAATGATTTGTATCACTAACATATGGAATCTGGATAAACATTCATACAGGTACTGGCCGTGGTACCAATAAATCATCATAATAGGTTTCTCACTAAGGAAGTTTTGCTTTCTGCTTTGAGTTATGTCTTTTTTTGTTTTCGGCGATTAGTGGTATCATGTCATGTACTATAAAGTTTTGCATCCATCATCTTTTATCCACACGCCATTTTTCCATGTCCCCACCAAAGATTCTCTGAGAATTTTGAACAGCACTCACTAAACCTCAAGAATCTTTTCATCATATCCATTGGGTTTTTTTAGTTTTTCCCCTTTACCTCTTTTTTACTCCTCATGTGGTTCTTTGACTGAGCTTTATAATAAGATTTTACTTGTGACAGGTATATAGCTGGACTTGACAAAGGAAAAGCGATGTACCTAAATTTCGTCAAAGCAGAAACATCAACTCCTTGTGGTTTACCAATCCGAGCAGTGCTCACTAGCTACTACAAGAGCAAACATTTCCAGTGCAGAGCTTATGATCCATTCAACGACTTAACCAGTCCGATCCAAACCATCCTTTGTGAAGACAGCAACCAAAGCATGTACTGTCAGTTACTAGCCGCGCTAATTCACCGCCACAAAGTCATGCGTTTAGGAGCTGTCTTTGCTTCAGCGTTTCTCCGTGCAATCTCTTACCTGGAGCAGAAATGGAGCCAGCTCTGTGAAGACATCCGCACGGGTCATCTGAGTAGCATGATCACCGATCCAGGATGCCAGATGGCCATGTCCTCCCTTTTAACGTCGCCAGATCCAGACTTAGCTAACGAGATCGAACAAATCTGTGGACGCTCGTCGTGGAAAGGGATTCTCTGTCAGCTCTGGCCCAGAGCAAAGTTCATTGAAGCAGTGGTGACGGGCTCAATGGCTCAGTACATACCAGCGCTTGAGTTCTTTAGCCAAGGCAAGATTCCATTGGTTTGTCCAATGTATGCTTCCTCTGAGACTTACTTTGGAGTCAACGTGAGGCCACTCTCGAAACCATCCGACGTCGTTTTCACACTCTTGCCTAACATGTGCTACTTCGAGTTTATCCCTCTCGGCAGAAACGGGACCCTCTCTTTCGACCTAGACGACGATGATGAAGTCCCCTACGATAAAGTAGTTGACTTGGTCAGTGTCAAACTCGGTCGCTACTATGAATTGGTGGTCACAACTTTCGCAGGTAAAGAAAGAAATTGGTGAGATTTTTTTTGGTCTTTTTCAATTGACTGATTCACACGACTCATTTCTTTCTTTCATGGAACAGGACTGTACCGTTACCGAATCGGCGATGTTGTTCAAGTGGCGGGTTTCTACAACAAAGCACCAGAGTTCCGGTTTATCTGCAGGAGAAACGTGGTTCTGAGCGTGGATCTAGACAAAACCAACGAGGAAGATCTCCACAGGAGCATCACGTTAGCCAAGAAGAAGCTTCAGAAGAAGGCGTTCCTCGCGGAATACACGAGCTACGCGGACACGTCATCAGTGCCAGGTCACTACGTGCTCTTCTGGGAGATCCAAGGGCTCGAACCTGATCACCACCAGCTGCTGGAGCCGAAGCTGATGGAAGAGTGCTGCATTGCGGTTGAGGAAGAGCTTGATTACATCTACAGGCAGTGCAGGACGACAGAGAGATCGATAGGTGCGTTAGAGATAAGAGTGGTGAAGCCAGGAACGTTCGAGAAACTGATGGATCTGATAATCAGCCAAGGAGCCTCGTTTAATCAGTACAAAACGCCAAGATGTGTCAAGTCCAACACTGGTGCGCTCAAGCTCTTGAGCGCCCACGTCACCGCTTCCTTCTTTAGCCCTCGTTACCCTGCTTGGGCCCCATGATGGAACCGTTTATTGGAGACTCTAATTATTATTATATATTATACTATTTAGACTCTCTCGCTAAGAGAGAGCCCAATAGAGAACTAATGTTGAGTGTCTTAAACATAATTTAATATTAAATATATTATTATTTTAAGTTAAAAACTAAGACATCCAAAAAAATGTCTTATTTTAGACATTTTTCTTAAAAATAAGACATCCAAATCATTTGTTTATTCAATTTTATTATTAAGAATCTTACTTAAGACACCTAAAGATGACCATTAAAGATGAGCATTGGGGTTGACCTAATAAGTTTTAACCATCGGATCAGATCTGCTGTAACGCTACAGTTAGGATGGAAGTGCGTGTTTTTGCTTCTTTATTGATGATATAATAGTTTAGTTTTGAAAACGCTGCTAAGTTGTTGGTTCAAAGCATTGAAGCAACATACGCAAAATCGTACATCGAACCTTAGAAAAGATCATCTGGCGTTAGCTACATACATTACATATCTACATGATAAAGCATCCACTTTGTTCGTCTTCATAGTCGTTGGCATTGAATCTTATCGGATCCATGACTCCGACCTCTGGATCCAATGGCGGTAAAGTCGACACAGGAGATCCAACGACTATCGTTGCTTCATTGTTACCGCTTCCTCCACTCTTTTTCTCCTTGTTACTATTCTTCCGCCGTTTTCCAACATAACCGCCGGTTTTGGGATCCTCCACCGCCGCGTCGGCCTTTCTTTCCCTGCCCTTGTCTTTCGGGTTGCTCTGTTTCTTGCTATTCTCTTTCTCCTCCGGCAAAATCAACTCGGCATGCTTTCCCGATCTAGCCAATCTCTTGATCAACTTATCGGCGTCAACGTCGTGGCCCGTAACAGTAACCTGATTATGCTGAGCATCAACCACCGTAGCGTAANCAAGCCTTCATACGGAGTCATGTTCTCAAGGGCTCTCGTAGGTACCCTATTAATCAAATAGGTTGAATGCCGCACTGCTTCTCCCCATAGATAGTTAGGTACTTTCATGGCCTTGAGAGTGCTCCTTGTCATCTCCATTAATGTCCTATTCCTTCTTTCGACTACACCGTTTTGCTGAGGTGTATAAGGCGCCGTTAAGTGCCATTTGATTCCACTTGAATCACAGAAATCACGAAACTCTGTGGATGTGAATTCTCCTCCTCTGTCCGTTCTCAGCGTCTTTATCTCGTTGCCAAGATCCTTCTCCACTAGGCTTTTAAACGCCTTAAAACTTTCAAACGCTTCACTCTTCTCTTTCATCAAGATAGACCACATGTATCTTGAATAATCGTCTATTATAACAAATATATATTTGTTATGAGCAATGGTAGGTGGTGTGATTGGACCACACAAGTCAGCGTGTAGAAGCTCTAGTGGTTTTGTAGCTCGGAACGTTGTTGCGTTCGGAAAAGTCTGTCGAACTTGTTTTCCGACTAGGCATGATTCACATACTCTTGTTTCATCGTTTGTTATCGGCAGCCCGCGAACCATCTCTTGTTGGGACATTGTCTTGATTGTTTTGAAACTTATGTGACCTAACCTCGCATGCCACTTCCATGTCTCGTCTTTTAGTTTCGCGTTTAGGCACATAGGTTTTCCGATCTTCAGATTTATCTTGTAGAGTCTGTTTGAAGATCGTGTGACTCTTACTAGCAATCTCCCATTTGGATCGTGTACTGTTAAGAAGTCTCTTCTCATTCTAACATCGCATCCCACCTTTGTTGCTTGTCCTAGACTTAGGATATTACTTTTGAGATTAGGAATGTAGTATATGTTAGTCACGAGCTTTTGTTCTCCGGTCTTGCCTTGAAACAGAATTGATCCCTTTCCTTCTATCTCCACGTAAGAACCATCTCCGAACTTAACTTTGCCTTTAATCTTCTTATTAAGTTCCGAGAAGTAATGCTTCTTTCCAGTCATGTGATTGCTAGCACCATTGTCTAAATACCAAACTCCTTCTTCCCCTTCTTTGGTCTCGAAGTTCTTTGGTATTAAGTTCTCTTCATTCAAGAATACCACTTCATGCATATAAAGAGCTGGATCGGCTTCCTCCGTCTCAGTCTTGTTTGCTTCTTGTATTCTTTGCTTTCTTTCGGGACATACCAAGGAGAAGTGACCAGGTTTATCACACCGAAAGCAGATTAACTTTGATATGTCCTTTCTATCTCTTCCTTGACCTTGATCATTCTGATTTGATGTGCTTTCTTGTGAATTAGTCCTTCCCTTTCCGCGTCCTCTTCCTCCTCTACCACGACCTCCTCCTCGTCCCCTTGATGATGTCGTAGTAGTGTTTTGTTGATATGAATTGGCGTACAAAAGCTTCCTTTGTGAATCCCCGGTAATCTCTTCATCGAGAATTCTTTCTTCGTATGCTTTTAATCTTCCAATTATATCTTCAAAACTTGTTTTCTTCAGGTCCAAAAGTTGCTCCAGAGAAGCAATCATATGGATGTATTTAGTAATGGGCAAACTGTTGAGAAACTTCTTCACCAACTTGTTTTCTTCAATAGTTTGTCCTAGTGAGGCCGATTTTGACGCAATCTCCGACAGCTTTCCCGAGAAGCTATCTATTGTGTCATTGTCTCCCATCTTGATTCTTTCGAACTAGAACATGAGAGTTTGTAACCGAGCTTCTTTAACACGTTCAGCTCCGAGGTTACGTGATTTGATCGAGTCCCAAATTTCTTTTGAGGTTTCTTGCTCACCAACTTGTAAGACAAGAGACTCCGGAATTCCTTGTAACAATAAGCCTATGGCTATATTGTTTTTATCTGCATCCTCCGAGCCTAATTCGATTGTGTCCCAAACCTTGTATATCTTCATTAGGACTTTCATTCGCATGGCCCATACTGTGTAATTCGTTGCGTTTAGTATGGGGCATTGAATTGACGGCGGCGTGAACTCCTTTGGCCGTGTCGCAGCGTTGGCGTCTCCCATGGCTTGGGTTCGACGACTATAGGTAATGATCTTCGTATTGGCTCGGAATCAAAACCTGGCTCTGATACCAAATAAAGTATCGAAAGACTCTCAATCTTTTCTTATGTTCTAACCACAACTTTGGCGAGAACATATATAGAACTAGAGTTTCCTTTTCCTAATCCTATTTTCCTTATTACATGTTTTCCTTTTCTTAGAACTAGATATTTTTCTAATTCCCTTAGGATTACATGAATTGCTTTTTCTTATCCTAACCAACTTGTTAGAGATTATCTTAGGCTTCAAGATAATGTTGAAGTTTATCCAACAGATAAGACTCGGTGGTTACATAGTCGTGATACATATAATATACAGTCTCCTGCATCCATTGAATCTAAAGGTTTTTGTTTCTCTCATGGGAAGATAAATAAAATGTTTACTCTTGCAAATATTCGTAGTCACCTTTCATATTTGCCTTACATAGACAACTTCTTCTTACAGTTGATAACAGCTTGTCTGTTACTTTTTTGTTGATTGTGGTTTGTGGATTCCATTAACACAAAAATGCCAAGAAAAGAGAAGTTTTTAGCCTTTTCTCAACTTGCACTGGAATAATAATATATATCACTGATAAGAGTCAAAAGTTTGATTGTGACATTAGAACAGCCATGTATTTTCGTATGATGTTTCATGTTTTTTAATTTCTCCTTTTCCTTCTTTGCCACTGGTTCACAGGGTCTCTACAATATGGTTTCCTGCAGTTACATTTAAAACCCCACAGAGGGGAGAATAATATGCGTTTGATTGATCTTGTGCTGTTAGTCGTCAGCTTTAAGCAAGGACTATGAAGAAGGAACAGATCCAGCTTGTGGATAAAGCTGTGAACCAATAGTATCTGAGCTTAAAGACTGTTAGATAGATCTCTTTTTTTTTTATTTTTTTTTTTTAATGGGAATGGTGAGAAGTGAATCACTATGCATGGATTACTTCCAAAAGGGTTAATAGTGCGATACATTATATGCTAAACTGAGTCACCAAAATGTCAGAGAGAGCCAAGTTTAGCTTTTTGTATGCTTTGTTTGTCACTAAGCTTTCTGCATATGGAAAAAGAATCCATCCCAACAGCATCCACAATGTCTGGTTAGAGTTGTTCCTCTTGAGGGACAGAGCAGCGTCAGCAATTGTTTAGTTAGTGGTGGACTTTCCCCTAGATTATCAGATGCGGCGAGCACCAAACGCATCATGTTTTAAAGCCTGATGATCATGACAGTGGTTGATCATTAAAAAAGTGTGGTCCCTTATTGGGATTTCTTGATAAAAAAAATGGATGGTTGAGATTGTTTCTCTGATTCTCATGCTCAACAAAGTCGCCTCTTCATTTACTGAGAAATGTTAATGACTCTTCTTTGGTAGCTGTAACATGACTCAGGCTGTTGTAGATTATTGTTATTCATAGCCATCAAGGTTCCCTATTTGAGCTGCTAATGACCAGAAGAGGTGTTATGTGACACAAAGTCAACTTAAAACTGATATGCTAGATTTGGCTCAAAGTAAAAAGTAGAGAGAAGCTATGTGTTTACGCAATATTGTTTTGTTAGTGTCTTTAAGTACATATTTTTCTTATACGTATTGTCCTTGAAACTGAGCTTGCATTATTGATGATATCAGCACTCATCTTTTTTTTTCCCGTTAACTGATATATTGCAAGGACAAAGTTAATATCCATTCCTGGGTATGTAAATATGGCTAAACCCACTATAAATACACCTCCTTGCTTTGAGTCCTGAGGCATTCATTACCTCTCTTCTTCTTCTTTTTACTCTTCTTATTCTTCGTCTACTTTTGTCTTTGGTTTAAGCTGAAAAAATGGATGAAATGAAGCTTGGTTACAACTACAAGGGTGACAATGCATTAAGAGAGCTCGAGAGGATCACCTCGAAAGCTGCCGAGGTTCAAGATAACATTTTACGTGAGATCTTAGAACGAAACAAGGACACACAGTATTTGAGTAAATACATGAAAGGCTCTAAGGACGTTATGGAGTTTAAACGCGCTGTGCCAATCATCAAGTACAAAGATGTCTGTCCTTACATTCAGAGAATTGCAAATGGAGAAGACTCTTCTCTTATCACTGGTCATCCTATCACTGAAATATTATGCAGGTCGGTGGTTTCTGTTTCTGCCTGAAGCTTTCTTAGTTGCTGCCTCTTTTTCCTTTGTCTCTGAATAATTTCGATTTGTGTAGCTGAAGAGATGTTATTTGCTTTTTCTTTGCATTTTGCAGCTCAGGGACTTCTGGTGGAGAGCCAAAGCTAATGCCAACCATTTCTGAAGATCTTGATCGCCGCACTTTTCTCTACAATCTTATTATTCCAATCGTGAACAAGTTAGTTAAATCCTCCCATTTTTTTCCTGTTAATATCATCTTCTACGATCTCCATTAACATCCTCCTTGATGCTCTCTAAAAGCTCATCTTCTTTCTGAGAGAGAAAAAGGAGATATTTACTTGATAAAACAAAGTGGCTGATCTCATATTCCATGAAAGAACCACCAGGATAGTTATAGGATATGTCTCAAAAGCTTGATCTATGGAAGTGGAAGGACACATATCACATCATATTCCTCAGTGTTATTATTATCCACTGGAAATATATCAAAAAGCACAATAAAATTAAAAAAAAACTTGATGGTTCCTGTAATGATTTGTATCACTAACATATGGAATCTGGATAAACATTCATACAGGTACTGGCCGTGGTACCAATAAATCATCATAATAGGTTTCTCACTAAGGAAGTTTTGCTTTCTGCTTTGAGTTATGTCTTTTTTTGTTTTCGGCGATTAGTGGTATCATGTCATGTACTATAAAGTTTTGCATCCATCATCTTTTATCCACACGCCATTTTTCCATGTCCCCACCAAAGATTCTCTGAGAATTTTGAACAGCACTCACTAAACCTCAAGAATCTTTTCATCATATCCATTGGGTTTTTTTAGTTTTTCCCCTTTACCTCTTTTTTACTCCTCATGTGGTTCTTTGACTGAGCTTTATAATAAGATTTTACTTGTGACAGGTATATAGCTGGACTTGACAAAGGAAAAGCGATGTACCTAAATTTCGTCAAAGCAGAAACATCAACTCCTTGTGGTTTACCAATCCGAGCAGTGCTCACTAGCTACTACAAGAGCAAACATTTCCAGTGCAGAGCTTATGATCCATTCAACGACTTAACCAGTCCGATCCAAACCATCCTTTGTGAAGACAGCAACCAAAGCATGTACTGTCAGTTACTAGCCGCGCTAATTCACCGCCACAAAGTCATGCGTTTAGGAGCTGTCTTTGCTTCAGCGTTTCTCCGTGCAATCTCTTACCTGGAGCAGAAATGGAGCCAGCTCTGTGAAGACATCCGCACGGGTCATCTGAGTAGCATGATCACCGATCCAGGATGCCAGATGGCCATGTCCTCCCTTTTAACGTCGCCAGATCCAGACTTAGCTAACGAGATCGAACAAATCTGTGGACGCTCGTCGTGGAAAGGGATTCTCTGTCAGCTCTGGCCCAGAGCAAAGTTCATTGAAGCAGTGGTGACGGGCTCAATGGCTCAGTACATACCAGCGCTTGAGTTCTTTAGCCAAGGCAAGATTCCATTGGTTTGTCCAATGTATGCTTCCTCTGAGACTTACTTTGGAGTCAACGTGAGGCCACTCTCGAAACCATCCGACGTCGTTTTCACACTCTTGCCTAACATGTGCTACTTCGAGTTTATCCCTCTCGGCAGAAACGGGACCCTCTCTTTCGACCTAGACGACGATGATGAAGTCCCCTACGATAAAGTAGTTGACTTGGTCAGTGTCAAACTCGGTCGCTACTATGAATTGGTGGTCACAACTTTCGCAGGTAAAGAAAGAAATTGGTGAGATTTTTTTTGGTCTTTTTCAATTGACTGATTCACACGACTCATTTCTTTCTTTCATGGAACAGGACTGTACCGTTACCGAATCGGCGATGTTGTTCAAGTGGCGGGTTTCTACAACAAAGCACCAGAGTTCCGGTTTATCTGCAGGAGAAACGTGGTTCTGAGCGTGGATCTAGACAAAACCAACGAGGAAGATCTCCACAGGAGCATCACGTTAGCCAAGAAGAAGCTTCAGAAGAAGGCGTTCCTCGCGGAATACACGAGCTACGCGGACACGTCATCAGTGCCAGGTCACTACGTGCTCTTCTGGGAGATCCAAGGGCTCGAACCTGATCACCACCAGCTGCTGGAGCCGAAGCTGATGGAAGAGTGCTGCATTGCGGTTGAGGAAGAGCTTGATTACATCTACAGGCAGTGCAGGACGACAGAGAGATCGATAGGTGCGTTAGAGATAAGAGTGGTGAAGCCAGGAACGTTCGAGAAACTGATGGATCTGATAATCAGCCAAGGAGGCTCCTTTAATCAGTACAAAACGCCGAGATGTGTCAAGTCCAACACTGGTGCGCTCAAGCTCTTGAGCGCCCACGTCACCGCTTCCTTCTTTAGCCCTCGTTACCCTACTTGGGCCCCATGATGGAACCGTTTATTGGACTCTGATTATTATTATTATACTATTTAGACTCTCTCGCTAATAAGTTTTAACCATCGGATCGGATCTGCTGTAACGCTACAGTTAGGATGGAAGTGCGTGTTTTTGCTTCTTTATTGATGATATAATAGTTTAGTTTTGAAAACGCTTGCTAAGTTGGTTCAAAGCATTGAAGCAACATACGCAATCGTACATCGAACCTTAGAAAAGATCATCTGGCATAAGCTACATACATTACATATCTACATGATGAAGCATCCACTTTGTTCGTCTTCATAGTCGTTGGCATTGAATCTTATCGGATCCATGACTCCGACCTCTGGATCCAATGGAGGTAAAGTCGACACAGGAGATCCAACGACTATCGTTGCTTCATTGTTACCGCTTCCTCCGTCGCCCGCAGATTCACTCTTTTTCTCCTTCTTACTATTCTTCCGCCGTTTTCCAACATAACCGCCGGTTTTGGGATCCTCCGCCGCCGCGTCGGCCTTTCTTTCCCTGCCCTTGTCTTTCGGGTTGCTCTGTTTTGCGTTCTTGCTCTGTTTCTTGCTATTCTCTTTCTCCTCCGGTAAAATCAACTCGGCATGCTTTCCCGATCTAGCCAATCTCTTGATCAACTTATCGGCGTCAACGTCGTGGCCCGTAACAGTAACCTGATTATGCTGAGCATCAACCACCGTAGCGTAAACACCTTCCAAGTATTTAATATCAGTCCAATGAGCTAATTAATTAACCACAGCCACATTAATTCATACAATTAATCTACCTTCAACGCCTCCAAGTATTTTCTGGACTTTCTTCTGACAACCTTCGCAGTCGATGGAGACTTTCAAGACCCATGTCTGCTCTCATACAACACGACATAAGACATATATAGTAAGAGATTTATTTAAGACACTCAAGTAATAACTACACACACACACACACAAAAAAAGAGAGAGAGTAATAACTACACATAAATTAGATACATATGTACCTTAATCTTAAGTGTCTGATCTGTGACTGTGACAAGTTTCGTCGTCATCTGTCTTTGGAGGATGAATGAGTCAAGAGTTTGGGTTTCTAATCAGAATTTTAGAATCCAGCGATTTGATGAGGTGAAGCCAAAGCTCAGTTTTTTTCTTTTCTTTTTTACTATCAGATTAATTTGTAGCGAGAAGTTTACAGAAATACAGGTTTTGGACACCTGTGTGTGATCTGTAAAAATGGCTTCTGACAGAAACCCCACGTTTCAAATTCCCACGTTCTCCCAAAATTGAAATGAAGACGTTTTTGGATAGTTGCCCTCTTCTGGGCGAGAGGAAGGAGCATCCAAAATCTCAGATAAAGTCTTTAATTATAATGATATATAGCGACACAACAAGAAGCGCATCTGGTGTAGTGGTATCATAGTACCCTCCCACGGTACTGACCAGGGTTCGATTCCCTGGATGCGCATTTCTATCTATTTTGCTGGGTATCAAGAAGCGCACTACAAACAAATTAGTAGTAGTACATCCTATTTACTACATCATGCAGTTGTAGTTGCACCAGATCTGAAGAAAGCTAAAAAAAGCCTTTGTTGCAAATTAATGTCGCTCGCATAGGCCTTACCAAAGTACCAACATTTCAACGTCCAATTTATTATTTTTGTACAACCTGTTTCGCTTATTACCGAACAGAAACAAAACAGCAAAAAAGGGGAGATGATGAGGCCATGAGAGAATTAAACTTTGTGAGAGAGTCCATAATGCCTTAAATTTAATAATGATTGGAAACGGATACAGACACGCTTGTTTTATTATTCGTCACACAAACTCAACTCGCGGGTAGGTGTTACGTTGTTCTGGAGAGGAGGAGTCAAGAGATAGAAGAGATGGATCGGATTTTGTCTCTGATTACCATTATTTCCATGGCTTTGTCTGGGAGATGCAGCGATGTTTACAGCAGGAAAGATTTCCCGGATGACTTCGCCTTCGGATCCAGCACTTCCGCTTATCAGGTTCCGATTTTCGATTCTCTCCTCCGATTTTTTTCTCTTTTGGATTCGATCAATCTGAATAAGAAATGTTTCGTCTCTGATAGTGGGAAGGAGCTTTTGATGAAGACGGCAAAAAGCCTAGCGTCTGGGATACTTACGTTCACTCTCGTAACCTTTTTTCACTCTAACATCCGTTGTTTTTTAAAAAAAAAGAAAGAAAAAAGAAGTCAAATCAGTGTTTAACGAATTTCTTGACCCATCACCAATTCAAAGTCATTAGATTTCAACTTGGCAGGTAACATAGATAATGGAGACATAGCTTGTGATGGGTATCACAAGTACAAGGTTCTTTCACTTTCTTCTATGGATATTATTATTCGAAAAATCAATCTATTTCTTCAATAGTTTATTTATTACATCCATCAACCTCGATTGGCTTTGTTATCATCACATGAATAGATTTTTCTTCTCACTCTTCAATCAGGAAGATGTGCAGCTGATTGTGGAAACTGGCTTAGATGCATTCAGATTCTCCATCTCTTGGTCTAGGCTTATACCGAGTAAGTCTTTCTTACACATGCTCCCCGGTTTTTGCTTTTGTACTTAATTGGATCAAGTACAAAAGTTCACGAGCTCTTATCTCATTAGATGGAAGAGGCCCTGTTAACCCAAAAGGTCTACAGTTCTACAAGAACTTCATCCAACAACTTGTTACCCATGGTAAGGCCTGTCTTCATATCCACTAACCGATTGTCTCTTGGAAACCATTTTTTTTTTGTTTTTCTGCAATGGACTTTAAAGTAACAACCTTTCTACAGGAATTGCACCACATGTTACGCTCTACCACTATGATCATCCTCAGTATCTCGAGGATGAATATGGAGGAAGGCTCAACCGCAGGATCATGTAGGATAAAACAAAAGCGGCGTTTACTTAGTTTCTTTTACATGTTTCAAGAAAACGATGAAAAAAACTTGTTGTTATTTTGCCATTGCAGCAAAGACTTCACTGCTTATGCGGATGTTTGCTTCAGAGAGTTTGGGAAACACGTCAAATTCTGGACCACCATCAACGAGGCTAATATATTCACTATTGGAAGTTACGACGGTGGGAGTACACCTCCTGGTCGCTGTTCTAGCTGCTCTTCAGGGAACTCGTCGACTGAACCATACATCGTAGCCCATAACTTGCTGCTTGCTCACGCCTCTGCTTCAAGACTATATAAGCAAAAGTACAAGGTATACTTGCCTCTCTTGATGTGTGAGTTGATGACAACAGAGCAACATATTATGTACAATATGCGCAGGATATGCAAGGAGATTCCGTAGGCTTTAGTATATTTGCAATAGGATCTACTCCTTCTACAAGCTCCAAGGATGATGAAGTTGCAATTCAAAGATTCAAAGATTTATTCTTCGGCTGGTGAGTCAGGCACACACAGTTCCAAATGATTTTTCAAACTGGGCAGCGTATCCAAAGTTTTGAAGATGGAAAGAAAGACATAAAAACCAAAAAAAAAACCTAATCTTTAATACTCAGGATGCTTGGGCCTCTTATATTTGGAGATTATCCCGATGAAATGAAAAGAATCGTTGGATCAAGACTGCCAGTTTTTTCAGAGGAAGAATCAGAACAAGTTAAAGGCTCATCTGACTTTGTAGGAATCATTCATTATCTTGCCGCTACTGTCGCAAATGTCGAATCCAATCCTCCTCTTCCAGGAGACTCGGATTTCTTCACAGACATGGGCGTATCTTTGACTTGTAGGAATCAAACCCCAATCTTTTGAATAACCAAACAAACTGTTTTGCTCTTTCATCCTGATATGTTGTTTTTGCTAATCATCTCTTCTTCGTTTTATTGCTTGGGAGGGACAGACTTTGGGAATTTCTCAGCTTTCGAGGTAAGAGTTTCAAGGCTACCAAATTCATATGCAAAACTCATAATATTATTCCTTATAGAGTTAAGTATTCAAACACTTACGTGTTGTTCCCAGTCCATCTCTCTTAGTTGTTTTGTTTTTGCTTGAGCAAGTATGCCGTTGCTCCATGGGCTTTGGAAGGTGTCCTGGAGTATATGAAGCAGAGCTATGGCAATCCTCCTGTCTACATTCTTGAGAATGGTCTCTCTCTCTCTCTCTCTCTCTCTCTCTCTTTCTCCCTCTCCGTCTCTCTCGTTTTTTTTTCTTAGTCTGCTCAATTCTCTTGGCAATGCAAACGAGTAGGTAAGCCGATGAAGCAAGATTTGCAGCTGCAACAGAAGGACACGCCAAGGGTCGAGTTCTTACAAGCTTACCTTGGTGCTGTGCTCAAAGCCGTTAGGTAAGTAAAGTGTTTCTTACTGCATCTTCTCTTCTCTGTTTCTGTCGGTGTAATAAAGAAAACAAGGCATCATTACTACGTGTAGGAATGGATCAGACACGAGAGGATACTTCGTGTGGTCATTTATGGACTTGTATGAGTTACTGAGCGGATACGAGTATAGTTTTGGGTTGTACTCTGTGAATTTCAGCGATCCTCATCGCAAGAGATCTCCCAAACTCTCTGCTCATTGGTACTCTGCTTTTCTCAAGGGAAACACTACCTTTCTTGGCTCCCAAGGCATCACGCAATTGCAGAGCAACTTGTCTTCTTTAGCTGCTTCCTCCTAGAAGTGTTGCATTTTTACATTCGTTTCTGATGAATCCGGTTCAGTTAACTGTAAGCAGAATGCTGTTTTTCAGTTACGTATGCTCTGTTGTTTCACTGTACTTTAACACCCAACAAACACACAAAAAGAAGAAAAGATACAATAAATTGTGCACAAGCAGAAAGACGACACAATACTGAAAACATACAAAAGTACCTCGTAAAAGACAATCATTTTATTTGGCAGAAGGAAGAAAGAAAAAGAAAAAAGAAAAAACCACGACAAAGTCTTAACAGTGCTTCTGGAGGTCAACGACCTTAGCCCAAGCTGGCCTGGCAGTGATCTTCTTGACCCACTCGGAAACCTTAGGGCGAGATTCAAAGAGGTTCTTGGAGTCGGTACCCATCAAGTAATGGATCACAGGGAGGTGGTGAAGATCAGCCAAAGTGAAGCAATCACAAGCCAAGAATTCAGATTTGCCGAGCCTTGCCTCGTAGACATCCAAGACCCTGACGAGCTTGCCTTCGAGCTCTTGCACAGCGGCTGGGTCCGTGGTCATGCCAAGCATGCCTTTGAAGACACGCTCGAAGGCTATCTTTGAGGCGACAGGGTCAAACTGTTGACCTTCAACTTCAAGCCAGACCTTTGTGATTGCCTTCACTTTCTTGCAGCCTGGGCACGTAAGCTTCTCACCTTTCTCACTGTATTCCTCTGCTATGTACTCTGTGATGGCTCTTGACTCTGCAAATCAACAAAAATCTCTCAGCAAATGTATTTTCATATAAGTTCAATATATTTTAGAACTTATAGATCTGATTCTGTTTCATTGTAATCATGCCACTTTTGAGGGGGAAAAAAACACTCACCGAAAAGCGTCAAATCACCATCTTGGAGAGCAGGAATTTGACCGAACGGCTGAATGAATCAAACAGAAAAAAAACAAAGAGCATAAATGTCAATTGCACTTGAATAAGTTGCATATTTTCATTATTGTTATTTGTGTTTTTTTTATAAAGCTAAACTTTAATCTAGTAAATGCTTATTATGGTTACTTCTTTTTATCATAACTATTATTTAAATATGTGTCTTTTCATTATACATTATAGTGTCTTTTCGTTTATAACCGCTTAATTTATGAAAAATTGTATTTTTTAAAATTAATATCCTTTCAACTTTATAAAAACACAGAAAAATTTAGAGGACCTTCATTTTTTTTTTGAGATACATGTTTAGCAAAAAAGTTTATTAACTTAAAATAAAAATTGACATGAATCAATGAAAGAAATATTACTTTGCGCTGCACTAAATCAATTGAATAATTCGTTTTTTTTACATATTGTTAATTCATGAATTCAATGAAATTCATATTGGATATTGCAAAGTCTAAGCATACAAACGATCTTTGATATTCATGTACTTTAGGGATTTAGAAAAATATGTTTTCAGGTAAGATTCAATTAACTGTACTCTCCAAGGTTCTAATAAAAAAATCAAATATCAAAAATTTATGAGTAACATATATTATTAATTAACAAATTTCATAAATGTCTATTATGGTTCAGGGAACTGAATAAATATCATTAGTGGTTTCGTCTTTTCGTTATAACTTTTTTCATAACCGTTATTAAAGTTTGTGTCTTTTCATTATTCATTATATACATTTTTTTGACACTTATTTAATGAAAAAATTGTATATTTTAATATATTTTTTCTTTTCAACTTTATAAAAAGACACAAAAATTCTGAAGATCTTCATTATTTTTTTTAGATGCATATTTAGCAAAACTGTTTATTAGACTAAAATGAGGAGTGGCATGAGACAATGAAAGAAAATTCACCCAATTAATTGTGTAGTTTATTTTGTCATATTATTAATTCACTCCAAAGTTACAAATTCATGAAAATTATGAAATTCAGATTGCTTATTGGACTGATGCAAATGATCTTTGATTTTTCTATACTTTATGTAAGATTTAATTAACTATACTCTCCAAAGTTCTAAAAAACAAAAACAAAAATCAAACCTTTATAAAAGTAATATATATTAATAATAGCAAATTTTACTAGAGCTTGTGTCATTTTATTATTTATTAGGTTTATTTTCGTTTATAACCGCTTATTTTATGAAAAGTTGCATCTTTTAGTATTTATGTCGGTTCAACTCTACAAAAAGACACAAAAAATGATGAAGACCTTCATTATTTATTTTTAGATTCATATTTAGGAAAGCTGTTTATTAGACTAAAATGAGGAATGACATAAGATGATGAAAGAAATATTACAGATGTACAATTTTTATTTTGTAATTTTTATATTTATAATCATAATTTCTATAAAACAGTTTAGAGTTGTTATATATATATATACAAATAAATTTTAGAGATAAAAATATTTATTAAAAATGAGTGGATTCTATACCTAGTATATACTTCCTATGTTCTTAATAGTTTGATGTTTTAGATTTTATTTTTGTTCCTAACATATTGATTTTCTGGATTAGATTTAATATATTTCTTTTTTCAAGACAATAAACAAACAAAAAGCAATAGAGAAAATAAATTTAGATTTAAAAACAAACAAAAATTAATAGAAAAAAGTAAACAATAATTGTTTATTAATATATGTGAAAAAATTTAAAAATCAATCTTTGAAAAACTTGGAGAAAGAGAGGGAGTATAATGAAAACCAAAACTTTTGCTAGAGATGATTGGGCTTACGTTGAGGGAAAGGAAGGGCTCTTGCTTTTGAGCACCGGCCCTCATATCGAGGGGGATCAACTCGAAATCGAGATCCTTCTCGTAAAGAGCAGCGAGCACGCGCATGGTGGTGGTGGAAATTGGAACTCCGTGAACCTTGATGCCGGCCATAGTGATTGGGGTCGTCGGAGACTCGGAAGAAGATTTTGATCGGAACTTCAAACGGGAATGGGATGGAGAAAACTGAAGGGATGAATGTGGTTTTATAGGAGGAGGAGGAGCCAAGGGAGGGGAAGAACAAGTCCCTTTGAATTGTTCCCATGCATTATTTTTTGTCTTTCCACAAACTTCTCACCACCACGGATTTTTGGCATCTAACTTTATTTACAGTATCCGAAATCAGCATTTAGATCCGGAACTCAAAAATACCAATATGTTGCATTACCTCTAAATCACTATCCTTTTAGAATGTTATTATAATTTTTAGGATCAAAATTTTACTTACCTGAACAAAAACATTTAGTGTGATTTATGTATTGCAACTCGATGACTAATAAGCTAAACCTGTTTACGCAATTGTAAGCAGAATGCTGGTTTTCAGTTGCATAGGCGATGTTGTTTTATTGACGATGTCAAAACCCAACAAACACACACAAAAAAAAGGATACAGTAGTGAAAGCACACAAGTAGCTCATACTAAGCAACAAAGACACGATCATTTTATTTCAAAAAAAAAGGGGGTAATAAGAAAAGCACAAGGAGAGTCTTGTCAGTGCTTCTGGAGGTCAACGACCTTAGCCCAAGCTGGCCTGGCAGTGATCTTCTTGACCCACTCGGAAACCTTAGGGCGAGATTCAAAGAGGTTCTTGGAGTCGGTACCCATCAAGTAATGGATCACAGGGAGGTGGTGAAGATCAGCCAAAGTGAAGCAATCACAAGCCAAGAATTCAGATTTAACGAGCCTTGCCTCGTAGACATCCAAGACCCTGACGAGCTTGCCTTCGAGCTCTTACACAGCGGCAGGGTCAGTGGTCATGCCAAACATGCCATTAAAGAAACGCTCGAAGGCTATCTTTGAGGCGACAGGGTCAAACTGTTGACCTTCAACTTCAAGCCATACCTTTGTGATTGCCTTCACTTTCTTGCAGCCTGGGCACGTAAGCTTCTCACCTTTCTCACTGTATTCCTCTGCTATGTACTCTGTGATGGCTCTTGACTCTGCAAATCACCAAAAATCTCTCAGTATGATTTCTACTAATCGGAGAAGAAAATCGCCAGATTCAGTCGATCCGGGTAAAAATCCTGAGATCTCTAAATCGGTGTAATCATCATCAACATCAACTATCAAAATCGCGAGATCTGACTCTGTTTCTTTGACTCATCACCAACCACTTTTGAGGGGAGGGGGGGAAAAACACTCACCGAAAAGCGTCAAATCACCATCTTCGAGAGCAGGGATTTGACCGAACGGCTGAATCAAACAGAAAAACACAAAGAGCAGATGATGATGATTATACATATATAAAAGGAAAACCAAAACTTCCTAGAGATGATTGATTGATTGATTGGGCTTACGTTGAGGGAAAGGAAGGGCTCCTGCTTGTGAGCACCGGCCCTCATATCGACGGGGATCAACTCGAAATCGAGATCCTTCTCGTAAAGAGCAGCGAGCACGCGCATGGTCGCCGTGGACATTGGAACTCCGTGAACCTTGATGCCGGCCATAGTGATTGGGGTCGTCGGAGACTCGGAAGATTTGGATCGGAATTTCAAATTGGAATGAGAATGGGATGGAGAAAACTGAAGGGATGACTGTGATTTTATAGGAGGAGGAGCCAAGGGAAGAAGAACAAGTCCTTGAATTGTTCCCATTATTTTTTTTTTTTTGTCTTTCCAGAAACTTCTCACCACCACGTCTCCTCCCCTCCCTCTCTTCTTTTTACTTTTTTTTTTTTTCATTTTAAAATAAACTAGGTGAGTATCCGCGCATACGCGCGGGTTTTTTCATTTTTCATATATATATATTTGAAAAAAGCATATTGATATTTGATAAAGATGGTATTCCTTATACATTTTTGCAAGGAGATTGTTGAGAAAATATGTGTTATCTGCACAATTATTCTGACAAAAAAAACTGTGAGATGGGTTACCAAAAATTGATATAAATCATTATTTTACGAATTTATAATATTCCATTTAAACTTATGTCGTACAAAATTTCAATTCACATATAGTTTTTTTAACTAATTTAAAACAAATTAATTAAAAATTCAAAATACATATACATATTCCTATTTTATTTTTATATGTACTTATCAGCATAAATATATATATATATATATCATTCACCAAAAAAAATGAAATATTATAAAAATCATAAAATTTTCACAATTCACATGACTATAGAGACCTGGCTCTCTTATTTATACTACTCTAAAGTCGTAACCGCCTCAATACTTCCATAGCCTCCAAGCTAATCAACTTGCATAGCTTTCAATAGAGGCGTGTTTAAAACATCTCCAATGTATTGTTCGATTTTTCATTCAATATTAGAATAATTGCAAAATGCAATTTGATTTCTTTTCAA
Source organism: Alliaria petiolata (assembly GCA_020283515.1). Lineage (NCBI taxonomy): Eukaryota > Viridiplantae > Streptophyta > Magnoliopsida > Brassicales > Brassicaceae > Alliaria > Alliaria petiolata. The sequence continues at coordinate 261,819,725 of JAHZTW010000001.1, forward strand.
TATATTATTCTATTTTCTATTTGAAAGGGAATATTTTAAATATATTTTTATTTTCTATTTTATTATTAATTAATAACTATTCACATTTTCTTCAAAATTTACCAATTGACCAATTCATTTGATTTCTTTCAAAACTTCCATAAGTTATGAAATTATTTTTTTAATATTTTAATTTATTATGGTTTATGTGACATAAATTATGTTGTTATATTTTCTATTAAGTATGTTATTTGCATTTTAATTTTAATTTTAGAGAGTGTTTTAATATTTATAATCATCACTAAAAAGAAAGCATCATCACAATAATTATGTATAACTCTTAAAGTAAAAGTATTTTAAATTTGACGAACTACTGTAAAAATAAAAATTCAATTGCAAAATGGAATAAAAGATGAGATGATTTTATATTTAGAATCAAAAATAGCATTATACCATTTGAAATTGAAAATAAGATAAGATTGGAGCAGATTTTATTTTAAAATATAATTACACACCAAATTTGGAATACGGTTAGATGATCTTAGCCTTTGGAGAAAAACGCATTTGCCTTAGGTCACATCTCAGTTAGCTACTTTTAGGACCACAATTTCGATAATTTCATGAAAATTGTTAGTTTAATTGATCAAAGATTTCATTGTTGAATGTACATATACTTCAATATTAGATAAAGGATGTGAGAGGAAAAATCTGAACTGGTAGTAAAATATTGTGATTGTATAAAAATTGCATTATCAAATCTTGCATTAAGACTCTAAAACTGTAGGCACGACACTGGCCTCCAAGCTAATCAACTTGCTTGCTCACATATGTGCTTCCCTCATCACGTGCCAAAGCATCAACTGCAAGCCTAACTGTTTTTTTCTCATCAACTAACTATAAATTAACTCACTAAAACTTTTAATGACGTATGGAACGTATCACAGTGATACTAACCAAAAGCTTGAGAGACATCATCACAAAATTGAAAAGCAGCTAAAGATTGAAAAGCATTTATTCATATATGTTCATCAAATATTTGAATAGAAAGGGAGGAGAGAATCTCCAGAAAAATACATTTTTCCTCAAAACGGAGATATGAGATAAGGAAAGCACACATTATAGGAAGGTTGGGTTTACCACGGAGGAAATGCTTTTTACATTATAGGAAGGTTGGGTTTACCACGAGAAACATTCACTTTAATGGCGATGAATGTATGTTACCTCCACCAGATTGATAACCTTTTCTACCAAATTTTTAACAATGAAACTTCTCTTCTCTCTCCACACTATCACTCACCGTTCCTCAATCCTCTCTTCTTCCATTCATCTCAATATAGTATTTTGATCCTTACGGGTTTCATAAACAGAACCAAAATTGTTTTTTTTTTTTTGCCAATATTAGGGATTAGATATGTAAGGTTTTAACAATTAGCACCGCCATTGAACTAATAATTATGTTTTTCTTATTTGATTCAAGCTTTTTAACGAAGCGGTCTTCACAACAACCAACTAAAGAGCAATGTCAATATTCTATTGAATATGAGCAAGAGTCAGCCTCGAATTTGAAAAAGGTTTTTAAATTACTCACGTAACATGCTTGATTCAATCAAAGATCAAAGCTCTGATTTTCTGAACCGACTCACTTCCTTGAATCTCGAGTACAACCCCCGTCAAATGATATTCTGCAACAAATATTTAGCCATCTTCGGCTCTAAGGTGAGTTCATCTACTGAGCATCCGTCACATGTTCGCCATTCTCCAGGTTACCAAATGTGAGGTCATCATGGTTGCTAGCACCAATGGATCATCGAATTTTTGTAAACGCACAAGGGAGGATAAATCTTCCGCGAATAACCTCATAAAGAGAGACACTTTAGCGCTCGATTCAAACACTGGTCTCATGTTGTAGATTATCCGTCTCCCCTCGCTTTGAGAGCAAATTAATGGTGTTTGGAGAGTTGAACAGACGGAAGAGAGAAGAGGGAGACGTAAAGCTCCATTAAGACACATCCTACCTTCGAAAGAGAAGAGGATTCGTCGATGCTTGGTTTTTTTTTTTCTTGTCTTTCTATCTTATGCTGACGGGAAGAAGCAGGAGAGAACCCTTTCGGATAGATGCAACTTTTCAAAAACCTGTAAGTCAAGCAGGGGAGTTAGAGCATCAACAGTTAGAAAAAGTAATAATTAAACATCACTCTAGACGAATCTATGAAAAAAGAAGGTCGTCGTCTTTAAACTCTTTCCCTAATCTCCAATTTAAACATGAAGATTTGCTAGCGATGAACAATGTAATTGGGTTTTTTTTGTAGTTGAAATTGAACCATGATTGATCTTTAGATTCATTATCTTCACTAAACCCTTTAGCATGTGAGTAACTAAAACATGTTGAATGCATAAACCCCACACTACAGATTAGTGTAGAAGATCAGGAGCAAAAATCGTTAACTACAAAATACCTGCTAAAATTAAAAAATCCCCAATCACCTGAAACAATAACGAAAATTTGTCTATCTATAAGCACAAATCTTAGGAAAGTCCAAATTATATAACAATGCAATCAAGATGATTTGCGAGACCATTCTATAAAATTGACCAATGTTATATGAAATTGAATAAGGTTAGAAATAAGGCATTGTGATGTAAGCAGAGCATCTGTTGGAGGCTGACAATCCTCATAGGATCGCTCAAAAGATTCGTAAGAAACAAAATAACCCCAGCTAAAGATCTATTAATGCAACAGAGATTTTGGAAAGAAAGTAAAACCTGTTTTCGTCGTCCGTTTCGGATTTCTTCTTCTTGGGTAAGTAATCCTGCTTCGTCGCATCCATCATCGATTAAATCCGGAGCTCCTTGTCGATTTTGATAAAGATTCTGTGGCAGCGGAACCGAGAGTGGAAGAGTTAAAACTTGAAATCGAAGCCTGAGTCCAAAACCGAGGCTGGGAAATCGAAGCGTGAAGAAAAAAAAAAGCCTGAGTTTGGTTTCTCTTACTTCCTTTCGTTCAACAACTGAGCAATGTGAAGTCTCTTATTTTTCCGATGGGGGCTGTAAATCTTAATCCTAATTCGAGAAAATAATAGAGAAACAGATATCAAATATCATAAGGAACTTAGATCTGAAGGAAGTCGCTGAAGATTTTTAATGAAGTAAGATGGTGATATGAAGGAAGAAAGAAGTGAAAGAGACGGTGTGAATTCTCGTATGCAGCAGGAAAGGCAAAAGTTTTTTTTTTTTGGTTTAATGAGGAAGTGCCACGTGGCAGTCTCTCCTGTGATGACGTGGCAGAAGCAGGAGAGTGATCTCCTACTTTCATATAGTAGATTCCTTTATCTACGTTATTATCCACGCGTCAGATATATTTCACATCTCACATTTTTGGCACTACACACGCATATTGTAGTTTGTTTCTTTTCCCCATTTTGGGATGTTATAATTATAACCATATAAAATCGAAATTTTACTAAATACATTTATGTAACTCGATGACTAATAATCTAAACCTATTTACGTCATTATTTAATTATAAATGGTTTCATACCAATTTCAACTCTGTTTTTTTTGGTTTGCTGCCTTTTCTGTATGCTTAAGCAAAGAATAAACTTTGTTAAAGAAGATAATGATATGATTGTAGGAGTGAGATGAAAAAGTGAAGCAATTGTAGAAACGAATGTTAAAAATTCTGGTACATATATATGTGTTCAATTCAGTTAATAGGAAGTTTAAGACCTGTCTCTTATACACATCTAGATGTGTATAAGAGACAGGATTGTAGGAGTGAGATGAAAAAGTGAAGCAATTGTAGAAACGAATGTTAAAAATTCTGGTACATATATATGTGTTCAATTCAGTTAATAGGAAGTTTAAGACCACGACGATTTTTAATTTATTTTGAACGACACACCTGTTGACCAATCCAAAAAGAAAGACGTGAAGAAGTATAATGATCATGAGTGACGTCAGTTTTGACTTTTGATCAAAACCTATCTGGAATTTCTTAAATGTTAACCATTACAGAAAACGTCAATAATACTAGTAAACTAGGTGTTTTCCCCGCGTCCTGCGCAGAGTGTAGTTCATTTTTTAAAACTGATCATATTTGTTTATTTAAAGGTAAAAAAAAATCAAGTTTTATAATTTGGTTTTTTTAATGGTTGCCTTCATTTTCAAATTCATATACTATAATTATTGACGTGTCTTTCACTTCTTCGTAATTTTTCGAATTTTTTTTGTTTTGAACTATTTGCCTAAATTAAGTTGCATTCCCACCAAAATAATTAAAATCTTAAAAAATTCAAAAAAAGAAACTTCACCATTTGCAATAAAACAATTCAAATTTTTTGCAAATATTATAATGTATTGAAACATTTTTTACAACTTAAACATGCTAATTATGTATGTCACCCATGGAATATTTAGAAATAGATTACATCCCTTAAATGTATAAGTTTTTGCCTTATTTCTTCGATTTATTGGGTTTTTATTTTTTCTCTTTTGAGCTTTTACGATACGAATCTATCTTGGAAGAGAGCTTAGCTTGACAGTTTTAATGAAATGATATAGTTTGCTACATTATTAGAATGTTGATGTTTGTGTTTCACCTACTTGCCTTTTTTGGTAAGCAACTTGTTTTACGTGGCTTGTTTGATGTGCACGTTAGAGCCACTGGTGATATTCACATCGATGATCATCACACGATGAATATATAGCTCTTCACACCAACGAAGACAACCTCAAAGCTCTTAAAACAGTTCTATACAAATAAAAAGAAAGGAAAGTTCGATCATAATGAAACAATCCACTATCCTCTAGAGAATTTTTAGAAATTATTTATAGTTAAAAGCTTTGATGGACTTGTTCAATCACATGAGCGACCAAAGCATATAGTGACAGTGTGTTGTAGCTATATTCTTGTTCTTTTTCATTATCTTTAATTCTCTTACTTGCTCTTGTTTTTTTCATCTTTCTTTTTTCTCTTCTTCTTCTCTTTTCTTCTTTATTTCCTTCATTTTCTCCAATATCATACTCTTTCGGTTTTTCTCGTCTTTTGTATTGCATGAAATTCTCATAATCATTTATTTCGGAAGAAAAGAACAAAAAAATGCATGAAATGTATACTTTAAATGAAATTTTTGTTTTTGTATCCCTTATGCTTCTCCTATTGTTTTAGTTTAGATACACCGGTCCCTCGATTCTTCGGGACCACAATTTTAAATTAACTGCAACTTATTCTTTTTATATTTTCGTTTCGTTATTATGTTTCTATCTAGATCCCTTATTTTCCGTATATCAAAAATACAAACTTAGTTTAATGAGAATAAAAAACTTTCTCACCATACTAAAATACAGAAAAATGCATCAAACACTCATTATCAGATTCTTCACATATCTAGTAAAAACAAAGAATTTTTCTTCTCTCTTTTTTTCTTCTTCTCATTGTCGCGCTTATTCTCTTCTGATTTCTTTTTTTGGTTATTGTTTTCATCGTTTTTGTTTTTATCCCTTATTGCCTTAGTTATTGTTGTTGTTCCCTTTCTCTTTCCCACACATAAACCGAATTTGACTTGATAAAAAAAATGAAAACATCTGAAGTTCCAATCACTTCTTGTATCCTGTTTATAAACTAAATCAGAGAGTCTGGTGCATTGCACTCAACCTCACTTGACGCGTATGATCTCAGTGTTTCAGGCATCTGAAAAGGTCTTTAAGGGTTCAGAAATACATCATTGTTTTATATAGATGTAGATGATTTTAGTTAGGCTTTCAAATTGTAAATAATGCGTAAGATTTTTTTCTCCTTTTTTCTTTATTAGGATATGAGCATGCAGATTTTAATTTAGTCCTAGACGTACTAACGGTGACGGGACAATACATGAATCGAAGTAAGATGCTGAAGAAATTGAAGAAGATTTTTTACTTTTTCGATATGCTTAAGACGTTGTGTGTTCCTCCTAATTAGTGTGTGTTTTATTTTTATATGCTTATTATGATATATTATTAATTTGTGAAGTTTTTATATGCTTATTTCTAATGATTCTCTTTATCTCTTCTTCTGAAATAATATAGTCTACATTTACACACAGAAAAAAAAAATAGTCTATAATAATGGTGGTTGACCGAAAAAAAAAGTATATAACAATGGAGTTTTTTTTAATATGTTTTCCGTTCTGTGCATCTTCGAGCTATATTCGACTTACGTGGAAGAACTTCAAATTCGATTGTAAGCTTCTCCCTAGTTAATTCCCAAAAGTTAAAATGGAACCTTATTTTGGGAATTAGAATTTTCTTTATCATCAAAAGTGGTTGTTTTGTTTTCTACTTTTTACTAAAAGATTAAAGTTCTCTTTCTAAAATTTTGTTCTTAATTAATATTTGATTTTCTCTCATCGCCCATCTCGATGGCATCAAAGGTGGATAATAAGATGGAAGGTGAACGCTACGGCTTTCTTGCCTCCTCTTAAGGAGGCCATGCGTGAGATAGAGAAGGAGGAGTCGCCGGGCACAAATGATGGAGATACGAATGTGCAGCAGCCAGCGGCTAAGATGGAGGGTTTGCAAGAGCCAGCGGCGAAGAGGCTCAAACCGCAGGAGCATCCAAGATCGAAGCTGAAGAGGACTTCGAGACCGTCAACGTGAGATAGATAATGAGTCGACGGTGGGCAGCCAAGATGTTTGATGATGGTCAGGAGTCCGCCTGAGAACACTTGTGTTCCTCTCTATCTTATGCTTTGTTTTTTTGTTTTTTCGTGTTTTGTGTGTTGCGTCAATGGTTTTTGTGAGCGGATTCGTTCAGTCTTATCAGCTGTTCATCTATACATAATAATATGTGCTTATTATGTAGAGAGAAGTATTTGCACCCCAAAAAAGAAATGTAGAGAGTAGTATTGCGTTGTCTTTACTGCACAACACATGTTTGTATAGAGATACTTAGCTGAAAGAGATTGTCTCTCATCTCATCGTATAAAACACTTTGCAACTTATAGCAGCGTTTTTACTAATACATATAGAGGAACTCATTATAATGGCGTTGGCTGCAACTCACTGGGAGAATTGCATATAGAACAGGAGAGGTTAAATTAAGTGTTCGAAGAAGTAAATGATGGTTTTCTTTTTTTTCCCCGAGGGAACAAAACTTGAGCCTTACCGGTTTCATGTGTCCTTGAAGGCGAGATCCCAAACCCGTGAGACGCACGGAAGAAGCTGCTCATGCTCCATCTTTTTGAAATTAAATTCCGTAGACGCTACTGCGACTGTGACCTTGTTGCAAAAGCAGCGTTGCTCCTGTGTTTATTCGATGGGACAAATGCACACACTTTCAGCATCCCCCACATAATTTAGTAAATCCACGCAGCGAAAGAAAAAGAAGAGGAATTGTATAGATCACAAGTCATGAACCTGAAGAATGCAATGGGACAAATGCACTTAGACATGAAGTATGCTATTTATAAGATAAGAGGCCTAAAACTAACTTGATGGTCTAATAAAGGTGGAAGAGAATTGGAACTGAGGAAAAACCAGCAGAGTCAGCGTTTAAGGACAACATTATTAGGGGTAGTACTTGTTTAGTGATATATCAATGAAAACCAATATGGTGGAATATTGCATTATAGTCCAGGTAAAGAGAGCTATAGACCATGTGGCAAGTATTTTTTTCCATCTCGTGAGAGGGAGCAGATAGCAAGAGGCGAACAAAATCTGTAAAAAAACCGGGTTATTCAAGTTATGTATAATCATTAACGTGAATAACAGTTAACGAGAAACTTAGTTTAGTAAGGGTGATCCTTCTTATAATTTCAATTATTGGATTTTGTTGAATCATTAAAAATAGACATCAACATATTTATGTGTTCTTCGCCGTTGCGAGAAACAATACGAATGAACACATAACTATCAAATCAAAAGAGGAAAAACACATAATGAAAGCAATCAAAATTATACAAAACACAACACAAAATCACCAAGCAAAAAACAAACTGCCCACTAATAAAATCACTTTTATGGGTAAATAACTCCTCCACTCACAGGATCTTCACTATGTTGATTTAATAAATCCAATACCCCACTATGCAGCCTGAAAAAAAGTTTTAGATCAGAAATACGTTTAGAGTCGAGTTTACGCAAGGGTAAACAATACATATAACACATAACTGTCATATGAAAGAGCAAAAATACATAACCAATTTTTCAAAAAAAAAGACATAACAAAGCGACAACGATCATACAAACTACAAAGCACAACCCAAAAATTTTAATAAAAAAGCAAAACCTATAAAAATAAAGAAATCATACCGTGAAAAAAAAAATATCATCCCATAGATGATATATATACACAGTTTGTAAGATACGCTAAGCATTAGGGTTTTTATTAATTAGGTTTAGCCGAAAATTTAAGAAATAAGTTTAGCTGATTTGATTAAAAATCAGATTAAGAAAATAATTAGGGTTTTCATTAAGGGTAATTATGTAATATTTAGTGAGATTGAATGAGAGAGTTCCATTCACCAAAATCACTTCGCACAAATATAGATATAGATATCTTACTAGTATATCACGGAACCTAATTTGGGCCTTCGAGCCCAAGAGAATTACATAGGAAAACTCTCATACTGGGCCACGTTAAATTCAAAGCGACCATGCAAATAGAGAAGATATATTTGGGTGGAGCAGCACCAAATATTATATTCGGTCGCATCAGAAGAAAGTTACGAATCAAAGTAACGAGGACCATCCACGTCATCAAAGTATCGCATTCCCTCTTTCAGTTGCACTTGTACACAAACTCTTTTATTTTTTATTTTTTTTTGTTTATATGTACATTAAAATATTATACAGACACTTTAGTAGGAAGGAGAATCATCTAGGCTTCTTTCTAGCATAAGCCAAGAGCGGCGCGTATCCTTCACGCGACAGATCAGCTGAGAGATTTGATATGGCTACCGGAGAGGAGAAACCGGTGATGGTGGTCGGGGTCGACGAAAGCGAGCAGAGCACTTACGCATTGGAGTGGACGCTCGATCGTTTCTTCGCTCCGTACGCTCCGAATTTTCCTTTCAAGCTCTTCATCGTTCACGCCAAACCTAACGCCGTCTCCGCCGTTGGTCTCGCCGGTCCCGGTACGATCTTTGATTCCACCGGAGTCACTGTTCTGCTTCTAGGGCTCTGTTTTAGGATGAATCATATCATTTGGGTTTTTTTTTTTTTTTTTTTAAATCTGGTTAGGAACTGCGGAGGTTGTGCCTTATGTTGATGCCGATTTGAAGCATACAGCTGCTAGGGTTGTCGAGAAAACCAAAGCAATTTGTCAGAGCAAATCGGTTAGGATTCCTTCCTCCTTTGATTATATCAAAAGTTTTTCATTGCCCGGTGATAATTTGAAGAACAGTACGACTTGGAAATTGATATCTTTTATGTGTGTGTGTGCGTGTGTTTTTTTATTTTATTATTGTTTATCATCATGTATTGGACTGTTAGATGAGGTATGTAATTGTAATTCTCAAGCTAAGAAGCACTGCACTAGATCTTGTCTCAACAATTATCTATTTTCGGCTTTCTCTGTCTAGGTTCATGGCGCGATGATCGAAGTTTTTGAGGGCGATGCAAGAAACATCCTATGCGAAGTTGTAGATAAACACCATGCTTCTCTTCTTGTTGTGGGAAGCCATGGATATGGAGCTATCAAGAGGTATTTATTTTCATTCAGCCTTCCTGTGTATCAATCTTTCAACTGTATATTCCTAGTTTTGATTAGTTTTCTGCGCCTCTCGTGACAATCAATCATCATCGTGACTTTTTCGGTTGGTTTGCGACAGGGCTGTTCTCGGGAGCGTGAGCGACTACTGTGCTCATCATGCTCATTGCTCCGTGATGATCGTCAAGAAGCCTAAGATCAAGCTCTGAAACCTATCCCAAGCCGCTCAGTTATCAGTCAAACCAAATTCTCTAATCAATTTCAGTAATAATTTAGCTTGATGTGAAACGATTCAAGACAATCTCTCTATCTACATCGGCATGTGTGTCTCTGTGTAATTTGTTTATTACATGTACTGTTTTAGTATTCCTAAACTATATATATATATATATATTCCCGTTTCTGTGGGCTATATCTTTCTCTACAGATCTAGTATTAGTTTTAGCGGTTATAAAAAGAGAAGTTATTTAAACTAAATTAACAATTAGTTTTGGTTTTGTTTACCAAAAAAAAAAAATATAGTTTGGACTATGGATGAATGTTGGTTGAGGAGGCTATTGGTTCGAAGATATATCGAAAAAAAACTAAAATTTTATAAAGAATTATCCAGAGTCGGAGAAAAAGGGAAAAAGAAATGAAGAGTCCAATGTCCTTGTCTGGTTTTCAACCACGTCATCTTTAACAGGTCGGACGAGAGAGAGAAAGAACAAAGGAAGGATAGATATGTAAGATTGTTACCGCATCGGCCTTCGAAAAGGTAGACAAGTCGGAGAGAGAGAGAGAGAGAGAGAGCGAGAGCGAGGGAGATGATTTTTGTTTGACAATTTTTTTTTGTTCCTTTTGAAAACGAGATTTTTGTGGGTTCCCTACGGTTGGAGTCTGGTGGAGATATGGCCGGAACTAAAGATGATGATCGTAACCACGGCCGGATTGCTGGCCAATCGGTGGATTCCGACGGTGGATGCGTCCCTGGAAAACGCGGGAACGAGGATTCTTCGTCTGTTGTTGAAGTCTCATGCTCAATTTGCCTCGAATTGGTGGTCGACGACGGTACCAGATCCAGGGCTAAGCTCCAATGTGGTCACGAATTCCATTTGGGTATTTCAATCAAAACTTTTCTTGATTGATTTCTTATGGGTTTGTCGGAATCTTGGGGATTTTGTATTTCCTCCATCAATTGGATTGCTAATCTGCCTTGGTTTGATCCAGTTTCTGGTCTCGGATCCAATTCAATGCCATATTTAGACTTTCTGATGAATCCATGACTAGCTTAGCCTTGCCCTTCGGCTTAGCTAGTCAAAGTCACCATCCCCCCACACCCTTTTATGCATTAAGATTTAGACGATAACCCAAGTGAGATTTCGAATGAACATATGAGAATATAGCTTTCATCAGAAGCTCACTCTGGAGTTGTATGAGGATGATAATCTGGGAAATGCGAATAAGGTGACAGTCTCTAACGAATGTGGGTAGTGAATCGGTTTCTTCTTGCTGTGTTGAGCTGTAGGGTTTGCAGTTTTCTATTGTGTGCCTGCCTCCTTGGGGTTTTGTTGCTATATACGGCTTTAGCTTTAGCGCCATTTTTGGGGTTTCTTGCAGACTGCATTGGATCGGCTTTTAACATGAAAGGAGCCATGCAATGCCCTAACTGTCGGAGTGTCGAAAAGGGTCAGTAGTTGTTTGCAAATGGGTCTACTCGGCCTTTTCCAGAGTTCGATTGGATCCCCGAAGAAGATTTGTATGGTTTCAGTTATCCCGAAATGGTAAAAGCTCACTACCATATGCTTTCGTTTCGTGTACCTGACAAGTGTGCTTTTATCATACAACAACCCGTTGATTCTATCAACTATGTGAGGTCGTTTATCCTAAAATCTTCCCGTGTTTGCAGCAATATCGGGTCCATTGGTGCCCATTTGGTGAACTCTCTCAAGCAGCATCTTTCGAGTAAGCGCACACCTTTACCATGATTTTCCTATTTCTCTCTCTTTCCCACCGCAAGGAGAATGCTCTTCCTTAAAAGCTTTTGGTCCTTACAACCCGAATGTTTGAATTGACTTACACCATCATCTCCTTAATCGTTTCTATGTTTTTGCTGTGTGCTTCAGGGAACTGGAACCAGCAACCGCCACGTGTAAGTCAGACGCTGATTGATTGATTCTTCTCTATATGATTGATCATTTCCTTTTGTCTAGCAAGTAATGTTAGATGGCCATTTTCTCTCCTCTTCCTTAGATCATAATGATTTCCATGGACACCACGCTGCTGCTGTGAATCATTCATATCTTGCATACGTTGGACCAGCCCCAGCCGCTACTCCGAGAACTAGCGATGACAGCAACATCACAGATGACCATCCCTGGAACAGCAACTCTAATGACCACTTTCACCAGCTTGCTGTTGCTCCCCAGTATCGTCATCATCATTCCCCATCGTTTTCTCTACCCGGTGCTCATGTGGTTGATGGTGAAATCGACTCTTCAGCAGCACGGGGCATATCTCATCCACACCCATTTCTCTTTAGTTACCGGTTAGCTTCTCCAGCTCCATAATGCTCTCACAATTCTTAACTTTTTGCAGCAAGTTTTAGAATGTTTTTTTTGGATTTGGGGAATGTAGGTCTAATCCAAGAAGCTCACTAGCAATTAACGCTCACCAAGGAAGCAGCACCCAAATGCGTGAACACCTTCACACGCAAAATCATGTTTTTAATCATCAGAGGCAACATCATGCTAATGGTCCCAATCTCGCACCACCTCTCGTCTCCGTGACAAGAAGGGGATTACCGCCCCCGCCACCACCACCCATGCCAGATCAGAACGTCGGATTCTTCATTTATCCACCACCGAGCTCATCAGGTGGACACCGTGAACCAGAAACTGATCAATTTCATGCCTGGGAGAGAGATTGGTTTCCACATTTCCCTGTCCCGTCGAATCACCGCACGATCTCTAGCTTCTGGCACAGACACTTCTGAGGGGAGTTGTGTGTCTGAACTCTGAAGTCGCCTGGAAGAATTCAATCAGCCGTATGAACAATGTATAAAAGAAAACTGGGGACTTGTTTGATCGATTAAAACTTGTTTATGATGTAACTATAACTGGTTTCTAATGTACATTGTGAGATTTCCAAGAACCGTTGTTATTAAACAGAAGATTCGACCGAATCTTGCCAAAATTGGAGCAGTTAAGTTCCTGATTCGATGGAATTAAACTGGATAAATGTTGCAGATATCAATAATTCAGGTGAAAAGAGTACATATCTCTCAAAGTATGTTTCACTCAAAGTCGAGACAGTGAACATGAAAAGAAAGGAGAACACGATTCGATAAATTGCAAACTGACTGAAAAACGATCAAAGCGTTTTGAGATTCTGTTTTGAACAACATACAAAATCTTGCATGAACCTTATTTATTCTTGTCTTGAATCAGATGAAGAAGCAAACTTTGGAGGAGGATTGTTGACTAGTGATTGGTATGAGTCCCATCCGCGGCTTCTTCACCTTTCCTCGAGGCTGCTCTTAGTTTACGCTGCTCCTCCTTGTATATCCTGTTTCTTCTTTGAAACTGCAACAGGGTACACAAACAAACAAATGCCTCGTATCAGTCCAATAACGAACCAACTGCTACTTAAAATATGCTCACTGCATGTTCATATCATGTAAAGAAACCACTGGCCATTACTAACACAAGTGCTTCCGGATACATTGCTGTTTTTGAAGAGAAACAAGCAAGAGACCAAGTGAAAGGTATTATCTTTCCAATGTCTCAGCAAACGAGCCCAATGCCAAATCAAATAAGGTGCGGAGCTGATTCTAAGCTCAGTGATCTAGTGAATATAAAATGAAACCTATGAATTCGTTAATTACAGAGCAAGAGGAACCAGTATTACAATCAACGTCAGTCTATATAGTAGAATCTAGCATTTAACCAAGGCAATTTGCAGACAGGTGCACCTAGTTAGGTATAAAATTCAAACGAAACCGAATCGTTTCCATTTTGCGCGAACTGATTTAAGATATTGGGATTACTCCAACCCTGTGATCTAGGGTTTGCTTGAAACCGGGAACAGTGGCTAACATCATTAACCATCAAATCAACGACTACGATCCTTGGAGCAACATCAAAGGCATCTCCAATTAAAGAGCAGCAGCAAAAAGAAGAAGAAGAAGAAGAAGGGATCCGCAGAAGAAGTCGTACCTCTTTGGAATGGTGGAGACACTCGAGGTAATCTTCACGAAGAAGCGAGCAATCCTTGGGCTCTCTGCAGTGAGACATACATTCACTGAAATCCATCCAGAAATCGTAGCATCGCCCTTTGTTTCCCGTTATTCCCCATCCCGACGCCATTGATGATTGATGGTGAGATGATGATGATGGTTGTTCGTTCGTCCGTCCGTCAACTAAACTTTTGTTTTTCTTTGCCTGATTTGATTTCCCAGGACACGAAACGGTTCGGGTTTTTTCTCCAATGGATGACCCGAATTAGTTTTCTAGTGGACTTTTAATTAATTAATTAACGGGCCTACTACTGGGCTGGTTCACTTTGTTGCAAAGAAACAAGGTTTTCAATTTTTTTCATTGGCGGCACTTTTTGCCCCTGTTTTATATATTTCCCATACCCTTTTAGTGGGACCCGGTCTTCGTACGGTATATCGCGGGGAGTTCTCAAGTGTGGGTGGAGCACCATACACCCGCACAGCAAGGGATGTCTCTCATTTGATTAGTTGACTCTCATTTGACTAGTCAGGGCAAGTCAAGTAATCAAAGCTTTTTCGAGAAAGTTAAGAGTGTATATATACTCGTCGCACCAGATCAACGCTCCCCGAGGGCTCAAAAAGCGTGCTAGAGAAGGAGGTGATTGGCGTAATACTGCGTGAGAGAGCAGAGAGCAGTCGAGTCGAGGCTGTGGAGAGAGACATCGAGAGAGAGACTTTATTCGACAATGGCGGCGGTTTCTTCGGAGTCCTTTCCGTTACCCTCGTCGAACTTCGCTTCGCTTCCGGTTGTGGCGATGAAGAGGAGAATCATCGAGAAAATCCTCGAGAATCGCGTCACCCTCATCGTCGGCGAGCCGGGCTGCGGTACGTGCCTTCGCTTGTACTCAATAGCTTGGTTTTGTCTCTGTTATTCTACCTTCGCTACTTTTGTTCCTTCGTTCGTAGACGGGCTTATTCTATGTATGTCTAGTAATATGCCTTGCCGTTTGTTCCTTCTTGTTCGTTGTGTTTTCACAGAAATGATCCGTCGATTCTGGTTTTGTTGATCACTCCTTTTGTTTCTATTTTTCTTTTTGCTAGTAGGGTTTTTCTATCTAGGCATATTACACAGGATTTTGAATGTGGATGGTTCATTTGATTCGTGTCTATCTCACTTTTGAATGTTAGGATAATTTTTAGCTTCAACTGTTTGCATTGTAATAAATAACTGGACATCGGTTTATCTCATCGTTGATTTTCCCACATTTTGTCCTTCTTTGCTTCAGGGAAGAGTTCGCAAGTCCCACAATTCCTTCTGGAAGCAAACATGGCACCCATTTTGTGTACACAGCCAAGGAGATTTGCGGTTGTAGCTGTTGCTAAGATGGTTGCAAAATCTCGTAACTCTGATTTAGGTGGAGAAATTGGTTACCACATCGGACATTCAAAGATATTGACTGAAGGGTAACTATCACACCCGGTCTCTCTGATTTGTCTTGATCTTCATGACTTATATATTGTTCTTCTTCATGAATTGACTTCATCTTCATGATCCATTATAGAACAGTATTCTCTTTTTAGTATCGTCTTTGTGTCCGAGTTTTCAGGACAGGACAAATGTAAACTAGTGACATTTGGCTCTTTCTTCTTATGATGACTTTTATGCTAATATTCTTTTCCTACTGCATGCAGCTCGAAGATTCTGTTCAAAACTGCTGGAGTTCTGTTGGATGAAATGCTAGACAAAGGGTTGAATGCACTTAAGTACAAGGTTATCATTCTTGATGAAGTGCATGAAAGATCTGTGGAGTCCGACCTTGTTCTTGTCTGTGTTAAGCAGTTTCTCATGAAGAATAATGACCTCAGGTTACTGCCCTTTCCTACTATTATGATGTTGCTCTTCTTAAGATTCTTATACTGATCCACTTGGTTGTGTTTGCTGATGAAAGAGAGATCACTTTAATACTATTCCGATTCATTACTTCAACCGTGTAATTACCTAAAAAGTTCGAATTGGGATCGCCGTCTTTAAAGAGTTGATGTGATTTTTTTACAGGGTGGTCTTAATGTCTGCAACTGCTGATATTACAAGGTACAGGGACTACTTTAAAGAACTCGGCAGGGGTGAACGGGTAGAAGTGGTCGCTATTCCTAGCCCAGACCAGAGAACAATTTTCCAGAGAAGAGTATTATATCTTGAGCAGGTTAAACTTTTGAGATTATGTTTTATATCTGTTGCTTCCAACTGTTGAAACTATTTAGTTATCCAACTGATTTTCTTCCACTTATAGATTCTTACTTTTGGTTATATATATTTCCCTTGCTGGAGGATATTGCTTCATTGTTGCCTGACTCTCCCCACCCCAATGAGAGAAAATAATTCTTGTATGGTGGTGCATTCTCTCTGAATATCACACATTGGATCTCTATCAATCCTGGAGATGAACTAACAATCTTATCGATAAAACTAGAATCCTGTTGTTTCCATCTAGGACTCAAATGAGTAAGTTCAGTTTTAGCGAACTAGAATATTCATGCTTATCATAGTATGCTTACTACTGGAAGTAATTTAGTATATTTTTTAATAGCTGTGGACTTGTAGTACACTACTTAGAACCACGATGTTACATATAGTAAAAACGAAACAACTGTAAATGTTCTTATTGTGTGACAAGACAACCACTTCCACCTTGATGAAAATAACAAATTTTCTGCGTCTATCAGAGTATTTGTGGAAGAACTAAGATGTATGATCTTTTTTCTGGTTTTCTTATTTGATTGCGAGCCTCTACCTGCTAATTGAATGTGACTCTGTTTCATGAAGCAGGTTGCAGAATTGCTTGGTGTGAGTTCTGATTTGTCAGCTTACTGTCCTGGTCCAAGTCCTTCTTCAGCTGATACTGAGATCAAACCTGAGCTGCAGAATCTTATTCATAATCTCATCTTATATATTCATGAAAAGGAACCAGACATTGAGAAGAGTATTTTGGTTTTCCTTCCAACATACTACTCACTTGAGCAGCAGTGGTATCAATTGGTACCATTTCACGCATCTTTTGAGGTTCACATATTGCACCGAAGCATTGATACCGAACAAGCCCTGGCGGCTATGAAGATATGCAGATCCCGTCGCAAGGTTTCCCTTTTAACTTTCCATGTTTCTTCTTCTGTGCATTATCTTTGTGACCTGCAGGTGGGAGGATTCAACTGAAATTTACAATAACTAGAGAAAATCTTAATTTAGGAGTGATGAAAACATATTTTCAAAAGTAGGCTGTTGAACATCATGTGTGTTCAGACATCATTTTGTTGAGTATATGGGTTAATGACGCTCGCTGGTGTAGTTTTGTAATTGATGAATTTTACCTTCCATTTCAGCTTACCTAACAGATAAAATGTTGTTGTACTTTTTAAAGTAGAGGGCTTATCATATTATTGGGGAAACATCAAACTCGTATTGTTGCAAGTTCGGATTCCATCAGTTGCAACTACCATTATGTGGCATCAATGATTTAATAGTTAATATAACTTTCACAAACTATTATTCTCAGGTAATATTGGCTACAAATATTGCGGAATCTTCAGTGACAATACCCAAAGTAGCCAATGTCATTGACTCGTGCCGGTCTCTGCAAGTGTTCTGGGATGCATCCAGGAAAAGAGATGCAGTGCAGCTTGTTTGGGTCTCCAGATCTCAGGTAATGCTGGAATTTACCATTTATGTAACAAAAGCAGATGTCCTAAAATTTAATTTTTTATGTGGAGTTTTAGGCTGAGCAACGTAGAGGGAGGACAGGTCGAACATGTGATGGTGAGGTGTATCGCCTGGTGCCGAGTGCATTCTTCAACAAGCTTGAAGAGCATGAGCCCCCAGCTATACTTAAGCTGTCATTGAGACAACAAGTTCTCCATATTTGCTGCACAGAATCCAGAGCCATTAATGACGCAAACGGTAATAATGTTAGAATTGTACAGAGAATGCTTCACTTATTTCTTAATAGACGAGGTCAAACTCGGGTTGCCTGAGAACTAGTAAGGACAGTAATATTTGCAGGATCTTCTGATACTGCATAAACACTTATCGCATAAATTTCCTATTACATCTTCCCGTCAGAATGCTTTGTAGATATAGTAATTGAACATTGACAATGAGGTAGCTTAGATGAAGCTAAATGCTTATGGTGGAAATGTTCTTTCACTTTAAAAAATGGGTGCTTATATGATTTAGGAATACAATTGACTGAAACTAAAAGACAGTATCTATAATGTTTTTGCGTCTGTCTAATCAGTCTCCGTTGATTGAATTGAGTGTAACTGTTCTCTTTAACTTAGCGTTGCTGGCAAAAACTATGGATCCACCAAACCCAGACGTCATTGATGATGCTTTGCGTATGCTATTAAGCATACAAGCATTGCGGAAATCGCCTAGGGGACGCTACGAGCCCACATTTTATGGACGGTTGCTTGCTAGCTTCCCATTGTCCTTTGATGCATCCATTCTAGTCGTCAAGTTTGGTGAAATGGGAATGCTAAGAGAAGGGATTCTATTAGGTGTCCTGATGGATACCCAACCACTTCCTATCAATCGTCCTTTTGGAGATGATTCACTGGTATTTCCTTCCTCTTGGTAAATATTTCTGCAATTCTGCATGCTTTTTTTTTATCATGATATTTCTTCTTTTACAGTTTCTGGAGTATGTTGACCACTATTTTGGTGGAGATAGCAGCAAGACCATTTCTGGTGGCCGGAGGGAGGTGGTACTCATGGCAAACTTATGTGCTTTTCAGTTCTGGCAGCGTGTCTTCAAGGTAATTAAATAGTTTCGCATATTCGGATAACTAACTTTTATTCTTGTTGGTCTTACCAATGTTTCTCTCCTTGAAGGATAAGCATCGTCTTGAAAACTTGAAACAACTTTTGTCGAAGGAGAAAGACAAAGATCTCAAGTTGATGTTTCCTGAGATTGAACAAGAGTGGTGTGAATTTCATAATATTGCCCGGTCATCGTTCTACCATGTGTCTGAGATGTGTAAGTTCATGGTGCATCATCGATTATTTTTCCAATAAACTTTCCATTTTACTCATGGAAAACAATTTATAGCCCCTTTTTTTTGTTTTTCTCCATTTTCTTCTGCCCCTTTATTGGAATTTTCCTGTTTTACAGACGAAGATATACTTGGCTCATTTCATCGTTTCAGACCTCGATTCATCAGTTATTCTGATTCTCTACCAAGCTATTACAATCCATACGAATTTGATCACACATGCTATGTTGAGTGCCAACCCTCTGAGGATAGATATCCACACTCTGTGGATGAAGATAACAATCAATCACCCCTTGAAGTAAGAAAATGTGTATCGGTGCCATTTGTTCCTCCTAACGCATTCCAAGCTAGTGCTATTGCAAAAAACATGGCCAATATCATGAAAGAGGTAATCATTTGCCGACCTTGTTTCTTGTGTTTAGCATTGGCGTTTACAGGCTTATTGATCTTCTCATTGCGCGGTGGATGCTAGAGCTGGAAACAATGTTTCTTCTTTACAACGAGGTGATCTTTTACTGTTTCCATTTGCCACAGATAAGAACTCAGTGCGCACCATCTGACAATGGCGATGGAGCAATCGAAACTGAGGATTACACTGAGGATCGAGAGGTCCCAGTCTGTGTGTATTTTCTTAATGGATATTGCAACCGAGGTGACCAGTGCACGTTCTCTCACACTCTTCAGTCAACAAGACCAGCATGCAAATTTTTCTCGTCACTGCAGGTTCATTTTGTTACCATCCTAGTTGGATATGTCTTCAGTTTCTCTGCTAATGAGTCAAGGTTTTGCAGGGATGTCGAAATGGAGAATCGTGTATGTTTTCCCATGTCATGCGAAGACAGACAACATCATACTATACTCCTTCCCCATGCCTTCCAGAAGAAGATGACTCTTCCACATCGCCTCTTGTGGATTTATTCCCAACTTCTTCCGAGGGATGTATACTTGTGTTGGATGACTCTGACATGCGTTTCACTTCAAGTATAGCCAACCGTTATCCGTCCTGGAGAATACTCTCCACGTCATCTTCTTCAGAGACGCTTTTCTGTGATTCATCACTTGCGGACACAAGAATCTTCTGGGGCCTCAAGCATCCCTACCAAACCATCATCTCAAAAGCAGGAGCGGAGAACCCAGTCCCATGGAATGAAGTTAAATGCGTTCTGTGGTTCCTGAACTCAGACAGCTACGCCGATACTCCTGAGAAACAGAAAACAATTCTGCAGAATTTCTTCGAGTACATGGCAATCAGAATACTCGGCGATGCTCTTTACGAAATCCGACTAGTTGTCACTATGAACAACACCAGATTCTCACACTTACAGGTAAAATTAAAAATAGCCTTTTGTTGCTGCTTTCAGTTTCTCCATTGTTTTGTCTACTCCATTCAATTTTTTCTTCTTCTTCTTCTAAAGGTTGAGAAGCTAGCCAGAGACAGCTTCTTCTTCCTTGGAGAGTCTTTCCCGCACTATTCAATAAGCTTCGGAGAAATATCGGAGACATTCACCGTCCAGAAGCCTATGCTAGTCTCCAGACCAGTCTCCTATGTCTTTGATCTCCATCCGCCTTCTGACATCCAGTTTGGTGACTACACCTCTGTCCTTCACAAAGCTCTTCACAACCAATGATCTCATCTAGCTTCTGATACTTTTGTCTCTGTCTATAACCCCAATCAGCTGGCGAATCGAAAAGAAATTATCTGAAACTTGGTTTAGAGTGACTCCTCGATTCTTGCTTGTCCACGAATGTTCGATAGGAAATATGATGACCCTTGGTTTCGGTATCAGTCACTCGTACCGTTTTATCATTTCACATAACATGGATTATTAGCATCTTACTTACCATCGTGAACTATACCTCTCGTATACATTCGTTAGCTAGATCCTGAAAGTTCTTGTAATGATTATAATTATTAATTAGGTTTATTTTTTTTATTTTTTGCTAAACATAATAAGCAATTAGTTTATGCCTACTATTGTATATGTCCTTTGATTGCAGTCGGTCTTTTTTTTTTTTTTTTGTTGGCAGCAATTGCAGTCATTCTCTCTTATGTCAAATTTGTAGATTCATGTGTTTCTTCATAGGTTTTATCTTATGGTCATCCCGATCATGTGACCATATTTCGACCTCCCAATTCATGTGTGATCATCAATCTTTACACGACATAGGTTTCTCACGTTCTCTTCTATTCTACCTGATATTATGTTTGTCTTATTCGAACCATGCTCATAAGCCATAACCAACCCTGATCAAATTGTGGTTAGGTAGTGAATTTGGGTTAACATATAACTCAGTGGGCTCAACCATTTTCAATGCGAGAAAACACACATCATATTAAATGTCAATCAACCGGTTTAGATAACGATATTTGTAACCGGTCTCTTTTTTTGGTATTCAATGAGTTGATTCAGACCCCAAAATTTCCCTCTTGCTTCAAGAAAAACAATAATCAAATTCAATAATTCACATCATTAAATGATTAGAGGATCAAATATTAAGCTTAAAGAATTACCAATCCGTCGACTCCAAGTGACTTTTCCATAGTCTTTTAACTTTCATTATTGCTTCTCACCTTTCTCTTGCTTCCTCTGCAACCCTCCTTTGATTACTGTTTTTTTTTATTGGTAATCCGATGATTCTACGTTTTTTTTTTTATTATATCAAAAATGACGATTTGTGTTAAGTCGTTTATATTAACCTGTGAGTTTTATAACAAAAATGTTCTTCTGTGCTATAATAGCGTTAAGCTTGTAAGATTCTGCAATGTTGATTTTTTAACCTGTAATTTTTTTCCTTTTTTTTTTTTATCTTGGAGGATGTCACAGAAAAGGGGGAAAAGCCAAAACCAATAATCAATCAATTAAAAGAAAAATATTATGTTTCAGTAGAGAAAAAAAAAACTTAAGTCTAGTTTTAGGAGGTTGTGGTAGTTGTACTTAAAATGGTAAAAGAAAATAAAACTGAAATTTAAAACTACACCATAGCATAGACCTAGACCCGAAAATGGCTAAAAGATTTAAACCATCGATATATATCGTTTGTGATGATTACTACAATACCTGCAAATGGACCGCCCCATGCCCTAAACTTCAATTTCACGTCCTAGTATCTTAATTAAAAGGTTAAAAGTTAATCCTTGATTGAACAAAAAACAGAAGTTAAACCGCATCGGTTTCTTCGTGTATATTATATATAGCCCCCCTCTCTCTCTCAAATCTAAAATATCTTCCCAATTTCTTACAGTTTGGATCTTTCTTCTAATTAACACAAAAACAAAAACAAAAACACATGAATTCTTCCATCACGTTTACTCTTCTTCTCTCTCTCCTTCTGGCACTAAACCCAAACCCGTCGTTAGCCTCCAGACGCAACCACACAGACGATACAGACGCGTTTAGCGTAACGCGGTACAGCAGATACGTTAAAAACGCTTGCAGCGTAACGCAGTACCAGCACCTATGCGTCCGAACGCTATGGCCGTTTGCAATCGTCGCGAAAAACAACTCGAGCAAGTGGGCCCGAGCTGGCGTGGCGGTGACCATAACGGACGCGAAACAGATCCTAAGACTCTTGCTAAAAACGCGGGGCTCAGCGGTTGGGAAACGCGAGAGAATCGCGTTATCGGATTGCCGGGAGCTGTTCGTGGACTCCCTCGACAATCTCTACAAGTCACTCGCCGTTCTCCGGAAACTGGACGGCGATGAGTTTCAGCGGCAGATGAGCGATCTCGCCACGTGGCTAAGCGCTGCGCTCACGGAAGAGGACACGTGTCTGGATGGATTTGACGAGGCCTCCATTAAATCATCGACGGTCAGGATGATTCGGAGGAAGGCGACCAAGTGTATGCACTTATGCAGCAATGCTCTCGCTCTCCTTAACAAGCTTGCCTATGATGGCTTGTAATCTACGCTATGATATTATAAATACAAATTACACAATGAAATTATACATTATTACAAATAAATAAATAAATACTTATTCACTAACTCGCGGAGATTATCATGAATTTATTATTTTATCATAATTACTCCGTTTGGCTTCGGTTTATTATTTTTATTTTGCAGATGTCTTTTGAAGTTTCGTTTTTGTTCTGTATATATAATTTTACATTGTTTGATCACTCAAATCGAAATCGTGATTTATATCCAACCATTTTGCCATTCCGTAAGTTTGATGACAATTGACAAAAAATAATAATAATAAAAAAGAATGTTGTTTTCAATTACATTTCAGATGATTTATTATTTATTTCACAAGTTTATGTTCCTTTTAAATGATTTCTTCATCCCACAGAAGTATATATTATTACTGGATTATGTTTATATATGTATGTTACACTTAGTGTTTCTTAGGATTATGTTATACGAATTTTTTAAGTTGGGATGGTGACACAACACAACACTAATACAAAACCTATATTTCCTAGTCGTATATGTATAAATGTATTGGTACTTTCAGTTTATTTAAATCTTGGAGAAATAAAATTTGCGGAGATTATTTTGGAAGTGTCCATTTATTTGAATGTTCCATGTAGAGGAATCGGAATGTGATTGATTTGAAAATTTCAATTATTGTGGCGAATGTATGGATTATGAAACGTGGGGGGATTGTTACTTTACTCGTCTAAGGCCAAATTCGAAATTGAGGGGATTATAATGTTTCAGATATTTAAGGCCTACCTACATTGGGATCCATTTTTCTTATATCTGGTCATTCCTTTCACTTTAACGGCCCAAGGTACAAAACAAAAGAGAAGTATTTCACTCGTGTACTACAGGCCCATTGAGCCAATTTACCACCATTTTATTAATTCGACTTCTTAATTTATCATATAAATTCGGTGCTATATGCATCAAAACTCTAATATTATTAAAATGGTCCAATCGTCGAAACGCTGATGATCTCATCCAACTAACGTATTTGATCATTCATTTCTATATAACCAAAAAAAAAAGTAGCATCAAAATCCATCCGTTATATTCTTTAAAAAACGAGAAGGAACATCCAAACTCTAAAAGCCAAGTCCCTGTCACGACTCACGTACATCTACTGCAATCATTACCAAACGTAATAGTTGAATAACATCCAATAATCATCAAATTTAATACGTACATCATTTGTTTCTGTGTGCTATATATATAATATTTAATCGATGAAATAGTTAAATACTCTTTCCATTCCACAAATACTGTATATTGTTATAGTGATTAACTTCAAATGCAATGTTCAAAGCGCTGTTAAGACGTACGTTGCACATAAATATATAGTTTTTTTTATAGCCAATACAACATAAAGGTTTGATGTAGCATTCTAATTAATAATTAAAATTTCTTTATGATATAGTGGTTTTCACTAATACCATTGTTGTGTTGTGGTGTTGCTATCTGCTGTGATTTTTAAAAAAAATACACGAGGGATAAATTAGAAAGTAATTGCAATAATTAATTGTTTAGCGAGAAAAGGAAAGCAGTTGAAAAAAAAAAAAAAAAAAGTGGCGTGGCTCGAAGACGCTCGAGGATGGGGAAAAAAGGAGAGTGCAGAAAACGTGGGAGATAATAGCAGAGCTCCACGTGGCATTAATTCTGAGTCAACCTCTCTGTCTTCTCCGACGTGCGCGACGCTCCTCCCCTCCCCTCCCCTCCCGTGGGCACTCTCGTCATTTCCTATTGTTCCTTCTGGGTTAAACAACTAATGTTCTCATAAACAAGGGACTAAAGTAAAATAATAATAAAATATAAAGTAGTATGTAACATGTTCTCTCCTCTCGTGAATGCCAAAACACAAAGCATTACTCTTCTCTTAAGGACAAATTATTTATCCGGTAATTAGTGTTTATCCACACTATGATTCGATTATGCACCTTACATAAAACGAAACAACATAGAATTACGTATGTATTACAAGAATATTCTTGGTGAGATCTAATGACATTTTTAGTATGTTGTTTAAAAGTATATTTGTTTACCTATAATACTCAAAAGTGAGTTGCATTTATTGACTAGTTTGTTGCTTTTTTCATAACTAGTATAAGTTTCAGTCCGGATACATCAAATTTGTCTTTTCTAAAATAAACTAAAACTTGGTTTGATTGTTTTTTTGTTTCCTTGTTTTCAATATAAAAAGCAATACGAACCGGCATTTGAATATATATATATTTTTTTTTTTATAAATGAGCTCTAATCATAATCGAATTTGACGTCAAAATGAAATGATAATCAATGTTGTTGCAATCCGGTTTATGTTATGTTGGTTATACTTCTTTCTATACCATAAATTAATCAATGTTGTTGCATGAATTAAAAGCTCACAAATGAGTAGGCTACTAATTCTAAATAAACTAAAATAATCATTATCTCGAAAAAAACTTGTAAAGAATCATAAAATAGAACATATATTGATATGTAAGGAAAATTGATCAATTAAATCATTCTTAGTTAGTTTTGAATTGAAAACTCATAAAGCTTCACATGAATGATGATATCATAGTTTTACTACTACAACAAATATCAGAGAATATGTATATGCAGTTCTATTATGAAATCCTTACAAGTGAAGCATATATACAAGGATAGCATAATTAACTCGTACCTATAGTTTGCCAACACCCTATTCCAACCTAACCAATATAAAAAGAAAAGTTATCATTAGATATCTTTGTACAGTAGTACATATGCTTGTACTAAAAAATACAAAGTTTGTATCAATAATAGGACCCGGGCTCACATTTTTATTCCACGTAAAACGTTTTTTATTTCACGTTTCTTAGCAAAAAAACAAAAACGTTATGAATATGAGTTTATAAAACAGTTAATAAACGTTTAATTAGTACGAGTATATTCCAACGTTTTATTGTATTTATGTTGTTAGGTGAATCATTAATGGGGAAAATTAGTTTTCAAATGAACGTTGAAATCACTGGAAGTTGTCATCAAATTGGCTTTGCGTGCCAATTAGCCGCTTATTGACTTTCTCAAGGTACATTACTCTACTTTATGAACTCTACAATACTTTGTTTAGTCGTTACTTTTTATCTTGTTTTTTTAATTACAACAGAAGTTAGATGTTCTAATCCGGCGTACCAACATTATACCAGATTTAATTTTTTTAGTTTTTATTTTTAACTAGTATTATTTACTAGGCTGAGAACCTGGAAAGTGGAAACCTCCGACAATCTATAATTTTAATACGAACTAAAATAGTGATTACGCAGTACAAAATATAACCTTATATGGGGGAACAAAATATAATTTTAATACGAACTAAAATAGTGATTACGCTCATTTAATTCCTCAAGTATTTGCAATCGGCAATTTTATTCCTCAAGTATCGCTTGCGCAGATTAATTCTCCAAGTTTGAATTGACTGCGCAAATTTAGGCATGAGAAAAGTCAACTTTAACGGAGAAAAGGAAAACGTTACCGTTGACTTTTCTCAGTCTAATTTTGCAAAGTCAACTCAAACTTGGTGAATTAATCTGCCAAATTGAAAGTTGGGAAATTAATCTGCACAATTAGAAAAACTTAAGGAATTAAATGATCGTTTTTTATTTAGAATTTTCTATCTAAAATTTCATTGATATTTAATCAAAATTACAAAATCAGTATACATAACTTTCGAAAAATAAATAATGTAAGTAGATATATGTGTCCTTAAAAATTTCAGAATTCGTGATGAGAATTGGAAATATGGGAATACGATAAGAACGAAACGGATTTGAGAAATTTTCTTTCCCAAAATCTCTTCTCAAACTCTCAGTAGTAATATGGGTAAAGATCAACTTCAAAACATATATTTTGAATAACTTCTTCGGGGAAATTCGGAAAATTTTAGGAAAATTAATAAATATATATATATTTTTTTTGAACATGTAATTAAGGTATATGATCTTCTACCCATTCTTTTCCGTACCTGTTTGAATAAAATAAATGGTGCTGATTGAGAATTCTTTTAACGGAAAAAGGAATGTGATGCGAAATTCAGGATGAATACAAGACAGAACGTAAATTATGTCCCTATATTTTCAGGGCTACTACCATATACCGAGAAAGATAGATGAAAATAAGTGAATTTGATGAAAAAAAATTCTTCTAATAGAGTGACCTTACCAATGACTGTATGATAGAAGAATAATCATTGGTTGATAACCAAAAAAATTGCCAGTAAAAAAAAATCACCGAAATTAAATACACGTAATTTTTTAATTTTATTCATAACAACAGAAAACTTAATATAATAAAATTATATTTCTTAAAAAAAGTATTTGATGGTATTCTACAAATAATCATGGTTTATGAAAATAATCATAGTTTTATAAATAAAAAATGATCATTTAATTCCCTAGGTTTTTCTAATTGTGCAGATTAATTTCCTAACTTTCAATTTGGCAAATTAATTTCCCAAGTTTGAGTTGACTTTGCAAAATTGGACTGAGATATAAAGTCAACGGTAACGTTTCCGTTTTCTTCGTTAACGTTGATTTTTCTCATACCTAAATTTGCGCAGTCAACTCAAACTTGGAGAATTAATCTGCGCAAGCGATACTTGAGGAATAAAATTGCTGATTGTAAATACTTGGGGAATTAAATGAGCAATTTCCCCCTTATATGGTAACTAGTTTATACGCGGGTCATCTGCAAAATTCACTAGCACAATTCTAAATTTGAATTTTATAATTAAAAGGATTGTCGGATCCAGACATATTATTTTTGTGGATGATATTATCCAAAGGAAGAAACAAAACTTATGTGCCATATTGAATGAACTCAAAAGTTCTATTTGTTTTTTTTGTCATCCGATGTTTTATTAACTTTAGAACAAAACAAAGTGAAATACAAGAGCAAATACATGATAGATACGAGATGAAATACAAACATAAAGAAGTTTGCGACAGAAAATACCATTAAAATTTGAAGACTAATTGTGACTCTAGATAACATCTGGAAAGAAAGAAGAAAGCAAAACACGCTGAACTACAAATCTCCCAAGACGCAGCCAAAATCTTCAACCGGAGACAAAGGATAGCCGAGAGGAAAGAACAGCGAAACAAGTCCAATTACAACGATTAACTTGAACATTAGAAACCACAAACGAGAACCTAACTCCTATATACCTAATCTTCCCCTGAAAGAGTCTAAATCTAGAACTTTGCATCCCCACAAGAGATTAGCCTTAAAAGAACAGACTACTAAAAGACCACAAGAGAAAACTGATTATTCGAGAACACTAGAGCGGTGGAAGGAGACTAACATTATAGATTCTACGAACTGAGATAAAAGGATAATCGAAGGCTTTCTAAACCCAGCGAAGAGAAAGGCTAAACACATGCCAAACCTGACACTTTCTCAGAAAAAAAAGAGCAAAATCAATCAAACAAACTAAAGGCAAAATACTTGCGCTAACAACATAACCCAACTTGGATAGAACAAACCCAAAATACACAAAGCCCCAAAAACGAAAATCACCAGCAGCAGCAGCAAAAGCAAGCTTCAAACTCAGGATGAAAGCGACTAAAAGGAGAGGAGACAGAGGCAAGAACCTGGCTTCACCAAATACCAAAAGAATGTCGAGCCAAATTGTTTCCACCACCACCTCAGGACAACAACTCCAGCAAAACTTCTGAGGGGTTCAGATCGAGATCCCCAACGCCTATCAACAACGCATGCCAAGATTCTCTGTTACCAAAACCTCCCATCATAAACCACACAAAGCAATTGAACCAAAAAACCCAAATCCGATTCACAAAGAAAAGGGAATCAGGTCGCTGAGAGGAGAAATCATTGAGGGGGAACGGAAATTAAATAGATGACGAAGAAACAGGGACTCGGCATCAGAGAGAAGCTCTGGACACCGGCCAAACAGGAGATGAATTCGGAATTCTTCTTTGTCGCCGCCAAAGAGAAGAATACTAGTATTTTATTCGGTTCGAACTCAAAAGTTCTATAGTTACTACTTTTTCACTATATAAAAAAAAACACCAAACAATTTCTTTCATAATGTTAGGAATAATGATATTGCCCAATTAGTAATACTCTAAGGATAGTCTTAAAACTTAAATGGATAGCTTCTTAAGAATGTTAATGTAAGAAAACGATGCCTACTAACTCATCAGGAAAAAAAAGATGGCTAAATAGTAAGTTTATATCAAAGACATTGACTTAATATTAAGAGATGTGTCCAACAATAAGGTATGAATCGTTTTAAAAGACTAAATTAACTGTGTTCAATAATGAATCCGGTTTCTATATATATACATTGCTTTACATACTACTCTTGTAAAACTAATTATTGGTAAATATGTTGAAAGCTTTGCATATTAAGCATTTTCGTGCTCAATAACAAAAACAATGCTGTAAATTTGATGGGCATGTGTTCAGACAAAAAAGGTAAAACAAAAACTTGGTGAATGGTCTGGTTTGTTAATGTTTGTCGACAGTTTCCAATTAAAGTTTTAGAGTAAACTTTAGAAGACTTTATTCAGTTGTTCTTAATGACAATGAATACAACAAGTGACTATAATTTATGCAAAAATCTAAAAATGCAAAGAAAAATGTCAGTAGTTGCCAAAAGAAATATCAGTAATGATAAAATAACACTCCTACATTGATTAAAAACAGTAATAAATACATAACCGAAAATTAATTATACAATTTATTTTTAAACCACTTATTTAATTTTCTAAATTCATTTTTGGAAGAAAAAGAAAACTGTAATTAGTCAAGGAAGACGAAGATAGTAGTAGTAATCAATGTCCGATTTTGAAGAAGCGTTTACTTTTCAAATCTGAAAAAACGCCCACAAGGAGAGAGAAAGGAAAAGAAAAAAGAGGAGAGACCTAACTAAGTGCAGGGGCATTGTAGTAATAAAAGTGAAGAACGAGGGCTAAACTGTAACGCCCCTTCTACTTAAATACAGAAAACCCATTCACTTTTCACTCCCGTCCTAAAGGTCGACTCAGTCTCCGGCGAGTTCGACTCGGTAAATCAAAGACATTCCGAGAAATTCTCATTCAATTTAATTTTCCCTCTCTCTTTATCTCGATCGCTGATTCCCGATTTCAATTGAGGAAGAAGAAGAAGAAGAAGATGGCGTCCGAGCTGACATACCGAGGACACGAGACGGAGCAACCAGAAGCGCAAGCTTACCATCGGAAGCAAACCAAGCCGTGGTTCGTAGCGATTCGTCCGATCCGTTACATGCTCCGGGAACAGAGACTCGTCTTCGTTCTCGTCGGCATTGCAATCGCCACATTAGGTTTCACAGATTTCTCTGGATCCTCCAAGCGACCGAGTCCCTACGCGGATCCGCTCTCCGGATACGGGATGAGATCGGAATCCTCGTACATCCCGGCGCAGAGGAAACAAAGCATCGAGTACAAGAGCCGGATCGGATCGGTGGGGGGAAAAATCCCTCTGGGGCTGAAACGCAAAGGGCTCAGGGTCGTGGTGACCGGTGGGGCCGGGTTCGTCGGGTCACACCTGGTGGACCGGTTGATGGCGAGAGGAGACAACGTGATCGTCGTCGATAATTTCTTCACGGGTCGTAAGGAAAACGTGATGCACCATTTCGGAAACCCAAATTTCGAGCTCATCAGGCACGACGTCGTCGAACCTATCCTTCTAGAGGTCGACCAGATCTACCATTTGGCATGCCCGGCTTCTCCTGTTCACTACAAATTCAATCCCGTCAAGACCATCAAGACGAATGTGGTGGGAACACTGAACATGCTGGGTCTAGCCAAGCGAGTCGGTGCCAGATTCCTCCTGACGAGTACCAGTGAGGTCTACGGAGATCCTCTGCAACACCCTCAGGTTGAGACTTACTGGGGCAACGTTAATCCCATCGGTAATCCCCTTCCACCTTCTTCTTCACTGGTTTAATTCATTAATTACCTTCATTTTTGGCATTCTGCTTTCTTCATCGGAAAAACGCGCGTTGCTGTTTCTGAACACCGACCGTAACGTTTGACACGACGACATTTCGAGATCGTCTCTCTCTCTCTCTCTCTCTGTCCGTTTTTGTCTTTCTTTCGTTACGTGTGTACACAACAAGCGTACGTTAGCAGAGAGAGCGAATAAAAACTAGGATCGTACATACATACGCTTTGTGGCTCATGTGCTTCCTTTCGGCTCAGCTCTGATCAAACCGTAAATAGTGGGCCCTTTTCATCGTACGGCTCTGGGACGTGTCTCTTTCTTAGACGCACCAGCTCATAACATTTCCATCTTCTTAATTTGACGTTTTTGCCCTTTGGCGCATCATTTTTTTATTTTTCTTAGTCGGCTCCCTTGGCGCATCATTTTAATAGTCCACGCTAATTATCCTCCACGGATTATTTTTTGTCAGAAATATAATATAATACTCTGAGAGTTGTGTTGTTGAGCTTTGCTGCTGAATTTTGGATTGTGACACTGTGGCACAATTGGAACAGGTGTTCGGAGTTGTTACGACGAAGGGAAACGTACGGCGGAGACTTTGACCATGGACTACCACAGAGGCGCTAATGTTGAGGTTTGTGTTTTATTTTGGTTCCTCATCATAAATCGTTGATAGAAACTATACACATACAGATTCTTATATTACAAACAGGTTAGGATTGCTCGGATCTTCAATACTTATGGCCCAAGGATGTGTATCGATGACGGTCGTGTGGTTAGCAACTTCGTTGCGCAGGTGGGGGGTTTTAGATTTAATAGTAATGCAATTATAGCATAAAAATGAGTAAGATCAATCGACTAACGAAGGATTGAGTGTTGATTACTTTATTAAGTAATGAAACGGTAATGATTGTGCAGGCATTAAGAAAAGAGCCATTGACTGTTTATGGTGATGGTAAGCAGACAAGGAGTTTCCAGTTTGTCTCTGATCTGGTAAGCCCTTTTACTTTTTCCACCGAAAGTATTACACAATTTGAATTGATTATTATTAAATAAAAGCAAGGAAAAAGTTCAATTCAATGTAGCTCCTAGTCCTACTGCTTCAAATTGCCAAGACAGCACCTTTTTATTCAACTGTTACCCCATGGGGTATATTTCAGTTTTCACCTGGTGATTTTTACTTGTAATATTTACCGCAAAACAACTCTCTAGGGTAAGATGTGTGACCAGGATCCACTAGAAAAGTATTACCTGAGGCCATGATAAAATGGTTTAGTCGTATACAATGTGGCATTAACTTTGGAGATGAATGAGTAATCAATATCAACATGACCGAAAAAGAAGAGAAAATGTGATTAACAGATATCTTTATTGAGTAGTCTCTCCATTACCACCATACATTGTTGTATATCGTCTAGTGGTAAAACTTGAATGTGAAATGTATGTGATAGGTGGAGGGTCTGATGAGGTTGATGGAAGGAGAACATGTCGGGCCATTTAACCTCGGTAACCCTGGTGAATTCACCATGCTTGAGCTCGCTAAGGTCTCTTTCTCTCTACTCTGGTCTCCTTGTTGTTGTTACATATATATATATATTCCTCAAAAGTCTTTGTATCTGACCAAAATGAGTGCGCAGGTGGTTCAAGAGACGATTGACCCGAACGCAAAGATAGAGTTTAGACCCAACACAGAGGACGACCCACACAAGAGGAAACCAGACATCACAAAGGCCAAAAAGCTTCTTGGTTGGGAACCCAAGGTGGCTCTACGCCAAGGACTCCCACTTATGGTCAAAGACTTCCGTCAACGTGTCTTTGGCGACCAAAAGCAGGATTCCACTTCTTCATCAACAGAATAAAATTAGTATCCCGCTTTAAGCTCCTATATATTAAAAAAAAAACCCAACCCATATCCATAGAGAGACAGGACAGCCTCGTTTCTTTTCATTTTTTTTTGTTTGTTTCCCTTTTCCTTTCCTTTTTGTTATTTCATTTTGCTTCTCGTGTCAACGTAGTGGAGATCGGACCTCACACCGATTTTAAAC
The DNA here is from genome assembly GCA_020283515.1 of Alliaria petiolata. Classification (NCBI taxonomy): domain Eukaryota; kingdom Viridiplantae; phylum Streptophyta; class Magnoliopsida; order Brassicales; family Brassicaceae; genus Alliaria; species Alliaria petiolata. The sequence continues at coordinate 261,852,548 of JAHZTW010000001.1, forward strand.
ATTTTGTTTTTTTTCTTTCTGGTTTTAATGCTATTACCCTAGTTTGGTGCTCTGGACATGCGCATAGGTAAACTGAACACAAATGCGATCCTTGGCAACTTGGGTCATGTTGTTCAATATTAACGAAAACGATACGCATAAAAAGTCAAAACTCAGAAGATACCTACAAGAATTTATCATTTTCAGAACAAACAAGGAATAACATGCCTCTTAAGTCTCTCTCCCCTCTCACTTTGGGTTCCTGAGGACGATGATCACCGAGTCTCCTCGGAGAAACATCTTGCTTATGAACCGATCTCTGTTGACCGGAAGTGCCTTCTTCTTTCCTTTCCCAGTTTTCGGAACCTACACCCAAAAAAGGGTGAGTTTGTCAGGCCTTTCTTTCTGTAGAATGAAGAGGCACACACGAGTACATACACAAACTGATATCAGCTTACCTCAGTCCACATCTCTCTGACATTTTCAAGAACCATGTTGCAGTGTCTGTCAAACGCCCTCACTCGCCCAAGAAGTTTCCTGTTGTTCCGGCAGTTGATCAACACCTGAATACAAACTTGAGCTCGTTAACAAGCTTCCCATTTTGCCTAACAACATCTCCTAAGGATGATCTCTATTATGAATACCTGAGTGTTATTCTTGACGCTCATCATCAGCACAGAGAGCGGTCCGGTGTTGAATTCCTCCTCCTCAGTCTTCCCCTGCTAAGAACAGTATCAAGCATGATGACTAGGAACAACATCTGAGGAGAGAATACATTTAGGAAAGCAGTGCAAGATATAAAGAACACCATCAACATCCAAATTACTATGCAGCAAACTCTAAGAGGAGAGCTTGCAACAACAGTGGTTCATTCCTAGTCAAGCACTAAAGATGGCCTAAATGTTGAAGGAAACACTAAGATAAAATTGAGAAAGATATACTTACTACGTTGGTATCTTCTTCCATTGGCCTACTGCGAGATCAAATAGAAAATCAAGAGTGAGAGAAGAATCTAATTAAGCACGACCACAAAAACGGAGAGAATGATTAGAAACATCGAGAGATACCTCATCTTTGCTTGTCGCGCGCTCGTTGAGCCTACCAAAGTTAAAGAATACGAAAGAGATTCAGGACAGCGCGATAACAGATTTCACCGGAAGGCAGATCGAAGAGATTAGGGTTTTACCTGATAACTCTCGCTTTCGTTTTCCAGAGATCTCGACAACGACGACGACTCGGAAACAGAACACAATAGACTTAAATCAATCTATTGGGCCTTCTAACTCTATGGCGGCCTTAAAGTCCAATTAATAATATTGAAGGAATCATCTGGCAAAGTAGCCCCCACCGTAACTTTTGTTTTGGTTCTTTGTAAAATTCACCTTTCATTCTTTCTTTTTTGGTCTGTAGCTTTAATTTAATTTCCATTTACCTTTTGATTGTAAGAGATAAAATTTGAGGTGGAATGGAAACATACGTACGTACATTTTAATAGGACAAAACCAAAAAACTCATAACCCAATTTAAATCATCATAACCAAATTAATAATAAGCATATCACACGCTTTTGCAGATATAAATTTGACTGAGAAACAAATTGTCATCTGTTACACAGTAGGATAGTAGTAGCAGCATTACATTTGCATAGCAGATCGAGGAACCAAACGGCCACCGTTCAAACCACAAAGCAGATTGAAGTAGGAACGTTTAGGTCTCCTTTGACCGTTACCAATAACCCTCTGGACACTAGCAGTGGTAGTAGTAACTCGTATAGGAGTGACAGTGAGCGAGGCTGAGTCAGCGGTTCGAAGGTCAAGCCAAGTGATGATGTCAGCAAAAACAAGATCGACGTTGTAGTCCGGCTCACCTGACGTCAGAGCGTGCCACATCCCAGGATACAACTTGAGAGTCTTGTCCCTTGAGCTAGCTTTCTCGTACAAAGCTTTGCTTATCTCTGGATCCGTCACTGTATCGGCTTCTCCGTGTAATACAAAGAAGGGCATTGTTATCTGCAAAAAGTAACCAAAAAACAGAGGATCAATTAAAGACTCTGTATTGACGAGTGATCTCGGTCAAGTAATCTTTGTTAGGGTGAGTTGAGAAGTAAAATAAAATATGTATAAGCTCATGGAAACTTGAACAAATCTAGTCAAACTCAACCTCGTCGAGGCTGTCTTCGAGGTTCATGCTTGTACTAAGCATTTCAAGTGCGGTTTTGAGCCTAGGCTTGTCTTGATAAATCAGCTTGTTGTTCCTTACCTGCATTTACAACCAAACCATAGACTAGTGAGAGATTATATATATCATGATTCCATCATACAGTATATAAAAGACTATATATATAAATGTGCAACCTCCTCTCGCTTGGCAAGGTCCTTGAAAGCAGCGTCGATCACGTCCTTTGTTGGAACTATTTTCCATTTGGGTATGATCTCTTCGACTCTAGTTAACAGATTAATCACCACCGGATGTGGCTTCACCTTGTCAGATATCTGCATTCATAAATAACATATGCATTTCATTTCAATATCCATCCCAAGACTCTCTGTGCGGGTTTTCACTTTTACGGTTTTACCTTGCACATTGGAGCGACAAGAATGGCGCCGTTCCAAAAGGAAGGATCTTTTTTGTGAAGCAATAAAGTGACTGCGCCTCCCATGGATTCTCCATACAAGAATCTGCCTTTCTCCATGTACTCCTCTTGCGCTGGAGTGGCGTCCCACAACATTAACAAACTTATATATTGATAAAAGTGGAGAGAATACAATATATAGGAGGAGATTACTCCAAAGAGAGAGAGACATAGAAGAGTGATGTTGTTGTGTAAAAAAAAAGGGCTATACCACAGACAGAGGTATAATAATCGTAGCAATCATTCACAATGTTTCCAAACTTTTTGATGTAGCAACGAGCTCCCATGGACCGACCGTGGCCTTCATAGTCCATACCAAAAACCGCGTACCCGGCTGAAGCCAGCCTGATTCCGCATTCTAAAAACCGAAACGTGTATTGGGTCAAAATCGGTTTTACTTTCAAACACCCGGTTGTATAATGATTAAATGAATGAATCTTCTCAGCCACCCAAGCCATAGATCGAATGTGTTCAGTCATATGTAACTAAAAATAGAAAGCTAATAGATTTAAAAATATATAAGTGCGATTGTGTGAAGGGTTATCAATTTTGATATACAAGATCGGAAACCGACGAAAGACCAAAAATTAAATGCAAATTAAATAACATAAAATTGTCTACGGTCCTTCTCCAACCCAAACCAACCACATCAGACTTGGTTGACCTACCGGTCCTAACACCCTCCGTGACTTGCATTTAAGGACTAGTATTATTACACATATATATAACCTTTAAATGATTTCAAGGTCCACAGTGAAACGAAACAAAAATGTCCCAACATGATAAGCTTAACTAAAATAACTCAAATTTCACTTAAGAAAAATCTACCTCAATTGATATGTACAGTACAGGTATAGAAATATTCTAAGATTGACATGATTTCATCAAATGTAAACTATAAATATCTTCTTCTTTTTTAAATATTCAGTTATCCCAAACGTAAATGAAAGATTTGCAGCATTTCTACGCAGTATCAAATCTTAATTACTTGTTTTATTCAAATATTTTTAAATGCTTAACTTAACACAGAGGGAACAAAAAAAAAAAAAAACATAGAATGATGCTATGTATGGGGAAAAAGAAAATCATAATTAAATGTAAAACCCCACCGGCCAAGTCAGTGCTCTGTAATTAGTATTCATGATGATTCATGAACATCCTTTGATCTAATGCATGGAGGAAGAAGATAAATGAAATACCTCTCATAGAGTTGCTACATTCCATTCCGTAACCTGCACAAATCACCAAATGCATTTTTTTTCTTTCTTGGTTTTGTAAATAAACCAGAAAATATATTTTTGTTTTAAAAAAAAAACAAAACTTTACCATGGCAGAGGAAAACCAGAGCTTTGGGAGAAGACGATGATGGAATCCATCTACAAGTGAACAACTCAACACCTCTCGAATTTACTATGTAATCCTGTTTCAATAAACATGATCACGACTCTCATTTTCAATACTTACTCTGGATCTGAGGACTTTGGAGAATGAGAGTGAGAGTGAGAGAGAGAGAGAGAGAACCTCATGGTATTGGAATTCCGACTGCATGTGTATCATCGGAGTTGACGACCGGACCGAGATCTCGAGTTTCTTTTGGTTTTCTCTCTCACTCACAGACGAAACACAGAGACTCAAGGATGCTCAAGGTTTTTTATTTTATCGGCGGTGTAACCAATTTTATAGACTGGACTTACACTTATCCTTTCCTTTCTTTATTTATGTTTTCGAACTATGGAAAACAAATCAAAAAAATATGTTTTTTTTTTGTTTCCGAAAATTTATTGACGTCACACTGAGCGTAATTTAGAGAGACCCATCCCATTGGTCAGACAAATCGACAGAGATGTATGTATGTGTAAGCAACCAACCAACCAACTACTCATAAAGTCAAGAAAGCTTCTCTACATTTAATAATAGGGAATGAATGAGAATAATAGAGAGAGATCAACATGCCACTAAGGGATTATCGACAAAAGTCAAGAAAGCAAATCGATTCTTTATTAATCTGAAGCCAATCATCATCCTACGGACAAACAAATCATTTCACGTACGTATGATCCCAACGTTTGGTAATACCGCCACGGAACGCGTATTGCAAAACGCTAATCCTCTCCTGGAGAATTGTTTCCTTTACACCATCCATCACTTTCTCTTCCGCATCCATTATCAATTCCAACTGGTCCAGAAACTTCAACTTGCCCTGCAGTTTCTTCAGCTGAATTTTTTCAATAAACACAAAAGCAAAAACCGTCCGGGTCAAAGACACAAACACAAGTCGCAAGGGGACAAAACGTTCCATCTCTTATATATTGTTAGAACCAACCTGTTGATCTATTACACTCGCAGCTAGATGCTCCATCTCTCTTTCTTCTTCATCAGCCAGTATTTTCGCCTGAGCCGCCGCAGCTCCCAGAGCTGTTGCCACAGACGCTCTTATCCTTAAAGCTACGGGTAGATCCTGAGGCCCCTCTGCATAATTACAAAACGATTTATAAATCTCACAATTCTTGAGCTTTCATTCTCAACCCGCCCAGTACGATTTGGATCATCATACAAGTTACCTTTATCTCCTTGCTCCTCCTCCATATCTGTATCTTTGTCTCCATCAGCTCTGTGTACATACAGCGAATTTTTCAGATTAGACTTGACATCGACATGAGAAGCGAAGGCATGAGCAAACTGAGGGGTTGGATTTTTTTTTTTTTTTGTTCAAACAACTGAGGGGTTGGATAATCAAACCTGTCAAGTGCTGAATTTGTGTAGTCACCGGTTTCGAAAATATCTTTTGGACATGAGGCTTCGTCACAAAGTGCTGCAATTGCAGCTTTTGCAGCAGCGGTTGTGACAGATGGACCAACTCTGCATGCCATTGCTGCGACCTGTTGCACAATACGTAAAAGGTGCCATCTCTTGAAAATTTGATAACACTCAATTCGAAATCCGAATGCTACACCTATATAGAATATAACGATGAAACACAAGGCACATTGCTTAACCTGTTTCATAAGTGAACTATCACCGTCTGATATTAGTGCAACACGTTTCCTTTTTGCAAGAGGCTCGTCTTCATCCACGTGATCTTCCATTTCTTCCCTCATCTCTGTTTCCTTGTGTTCTTGACCGTCAGATTTCATCTCTTCTACAGGGTGGGAATGGGATGGAAAGGAATGGTGGCCAGCGTTTTCATCCTCGGAGGGGGCAGAGGAAATGAGTCTTCCAGAAGCAGAGCCCATCAGAAACTCTCCAAATGGGAGCTCAATGAGCTTCGAAATGCAATCTAGTCTAGTCTTTGTAGAAACACTTTGTGCAATGAGTTCCCAATCATCTCCATGTTTGAGCACAGATTCTAGCAGTAAGAGGATCTCTTCCTCTGTCCACACAGCTGCAGCAGAATTCCAAATCAACTTGAAATCATCTGCGGAATTGTTCTCCCCGTAGTCTCCATTCTTGAAGCACTTTTCACATATGTTGACAATACGCTGCCAAGATCAAATGTTAGGAAAAACACAGACCAAGAGGAGTGAAACATGCTAATCCGTAACAAACAAACAAAAAAAATTACCTTGTTATGTTCGTAGAAAGCAGAATCACAACGTTCTCCACAATGCCCACAAACCAAATCATCACTAGGCTTCATCAAAACTTTGAAGACATCTGAATAAGAGGTCAGAGGGGGTAATTTGAGACCAGACTCAGCTCTTTCCTCGACAGGGGGAGGTGAGGTAATAGGCCTCATTGAATTTGGGGTTGCGGTAACTCGAATCCCAGCGGGACTCCCTTGCTCGACCTTAGCAATATGCTTCCCTTCAATCTCCACCAACGACACATGGTCGCTTCTCTAGAGGGAAGGGCCGAAATTGATCAATCCCCAATTTTCGAGGAAGAGAAACACTTTCTGGAGCAAGTTGACATCGCCGACGAGATGCTTGCGGATACTGGTGAAGGTCAGCCTCCTAGTAGTGTCCTCTCGGTACTTGTTGATAATGAAATCTCTATAATCTTTGTAAACCTTGGGGGTTCTAGTGATTGAGCTCTCACTGAAGAACTCCTCAAATTCGCGTCTTTCTATCTCGTGTATATCGTCCCATAAGAACCAACCTATAAACAACAACACAGTTCAGAACACCAAACCCTAGAACTCAAAGGATAGCTATTCGTACTACGGANAAGCCAATCATCATCCTACGGACAAACAAATCATTTCACGTACGTATGATCCCAACGTTTGGTAATACCGCCACGGAACGCGTATTGCAAAACGCTAATCCTCTCCTGGAGAATTGTTTCCTTTACACCATCCATCACTTTCTCTTCCGCATCCATTATCATTTCCAACTGGTCCAGAAACTTCAACTTGCCCTGCAGTTTCTTCAGCTGAATTTTTTCAATAAACACAAAAGCAAAAACCGTCCGGGTCAAAGACACAAACACAAGTCGCAAGGGGACAAACCGTTCCATCTCTTATATATTGTTAGAACCAACCTGTTGATCTATTACACTCGCAGCTAGATGCTCCATCTCTCTTTCTTCTTCATCAGCCAGTATTTTCGCCTGAGCCGCCGCAGCTCCCAGAGCTGTTGCCACAGACGCTCTTATCCTTAAAGCTACGGGTAGATCCTGAGGCCCCTCTGCATAATTATAAAACGATTTATAAATCTCACAATTCTTGAGCTTTCATTCTCAACGCGCCCAGTACGATTTGGATCATCATACAAGTTACCTTTATCTCCTTGCTCCTCCTCCATATCTGTTGTATCTTTGTCTCCATCAGCTCTGTGTACATACAGCGAATTTTTTAGATTAGACTTGACATCGACATGAGAAGCGAAGCCATGAGCAAACTGAGGGGTTGGATAATCGTACCTGTCAAGTGCTGAATTTGTGTAGTCACCGGTTTCGAAAATCTCTTTTGGACATGAGGCTTCGTCACAAAGTGCTGCAATTGCGGCTTTTGCAGCAGCGGTTGTGACAGATGGACCAACTCTGCATGCCATTGCTGCGACCTGTTGCACAATACGTAAAGGTGCCATCTCTTGAAAATTTGATAACACTAAATTCGAAATCCGAATGCTACACCTAGATAGAATATAAAGATGAAACACAAGGCACATTGCTTAACCTGTTTCATAAGTGAACTATCACCGTCTGATATTAGCGCAACACGTTTCCTTTTTGCAAGAGGCTCATCTTCATCCACGTGATCTTCCTTTTCTTCCCTCATCTCTGTTTCCTTGAGTTCTTGACCGTCAGATTTAATCTCTTCTACAGGGTGGGATGGAGAGGAATGGTGGCCAGCGTTTTCATCCTCGGTGGGGACAGAGGAAATGAGTCTTCCAGAAGCAGAGCCCATCAGAAACTCTCCAAATGGGAGCTCAATGAGCTTCGAAATGCAATCTAGTCTAGTCTTTGTAGAAACACTTTGTGCAATGAGTTCCCAATCATCTCCATGTTTGAGCACAGATTCTAGCAGTAAGAGGATCTCTTCCTCTGTCCACACAGCTGCAGCAGAATTCCCAATCAACTTGAAATCATCTGCGGAATTGTTCTCCCCGTAGTCACCATTCTTGAAGCACTTTTCGCATATGTTGACAATACGCTGCCAGCATCAAATGTTAGGAAAAAAACAGACCAAGAGGAGATGAAACATGCTAATCCGTAACAAACAAACAAAAAAACTACCTTGTTATGTTCGTAGAAAGCAGAATCACAACGTTCTCCACAATGCCCACAAACCAAATCATCACTAGGCTTCTTCAAATCTTTGAAGACATCTGAATAAGAGGTCAGAGGGGGTAATTTGAGACCAGACTCAGCTCTTTCCTCGACAGGGGGAGGTGCGGTAATAGGCCTCATTGAATTTGGGGTTGCGGTAACTCGAATCCCAGCGGGACTCCCTTGCTCGACCTTAGCAATATGCTTCCCTTCAATCTCCACCAGCGACACATGGTCGCTTCTCTCGAGGGAAGGGCCGAAATTGATCAATCCCCAATTTTCGAGGAAGAGAAACACTTTCTGGAGCAAGTTGACATCGCCGACGAGATGCTTGCGGATACTGGTGAAGGTCAGCCTCCTAGTAGTGTCCTCTCGGTACTTGTTGATAATGAAATCTCTATAATCTTTGTAAACCTTGGGGGTTCTAGTGATTGAGCTCTCACTGAAGAACTCCTCAAATTCGCGTCTTTCTATCTCGTGTATATCGTCCCATAAGAACCAACCTATAAACAACACAGTTCAGAACACCAAACCCTAGAACTCAAAGGATAGCTATTCGTAATACTTGTAAAAAGAAAAACTAAACGATCTTCTCGATTGAAAGCTTGGCGAGGCAAAGATAAACCCTAGAGTAAAGGAAGGAGACATACTGGATTGAGCAGGGATGGTGTAGAGCTCAACTTCTGCTTCTTTCCAGCTTGGATCCATCTCCCTCCCCCTTTCAACACAGATCTTTAAAAGTTGCAATTCGCTGTGTCCAAAGGACGATGATGATACAACAACATCAAATTAGGAAAACTCTGGTAAAATATGTGGGACATTCAATTAAAAACCAGGCCCAAACTGTTAGCATTTTGTCAAAGCCCATCACCATTATTGCCTTCTACTGAGCCCACTTATTTATGCTTTTATTTTATTAGGTATATAAAATTTGTTAAATAGTTTAAATTAGTTTTGGATTGACTCTTTTATCAATTAATAACAAAATCTATTTTTTTTTTTTTTGCAAATTTGTATTGCTAGCGCCACGACTTCTGAAAAAAAAAAACACCGGATATGTATAGAAATAATTTAAATTAGTTTTGGATGGACTCTTTTATCAATTAATAACAAACATTATTCATATATGATTTTTTTTAAATAATAAATCATCATCTTTAAATTATTTTGTGTCCGTTCACACTATTCTCATTTTTTCATTCAGTTTTACATTACGTTATTTTATTTTTTAACATGGATAATATTAATGTTTTCACAAGTCTAAGAAAAATAGAGTTGATGTCAATATTCACCTCAACAAAACAAACCAGCTCTATGACTAATCATCTATATTAGAGATAATCAAAAAAGAAGATAGATGAGCAAGAATCGTATTTTAACAAAATGGATGAGAAAATCGGATCGTTCTTAATCAATAAACAGATATCACATGAAAGTTCATGTTGTCAGCTCTGTTAACACGAAAGTTGGTTAATCAATCAAGAAACAAAAATCTAACAAAGCTAAGCGAAAGAGAATTTAAAATTAAAATTTCACCTATCTACAGTGTTACAATTTATAAGATGTAAAAACGATGTAATCAGTAACCCTACTTTCGTCACGAGTAAACACTCTGCACGTCAAAAGTAAACACTCTATACGCAGATATGCAAAGCACCATTTCAGTCCCGGAATAAAAAACAGCATCAGCTTCATATTTCACAGTTAATGTTTCCACCACATTGTTGTCAAGATCCGTGACTGAAAGAACTGCACACCGATCATAGGTGCTTTTCTTAAGAACTGCGAACCGACGTCTGGCTATAAAAACTGCAGAATCACCAGTCCCCCTCATTGCCTCCTCCTGCAAAAATCTTTTCAAAAAAAAAAAACGATGTAATCACAATCAAAAACAAATATTTATGTATTAATCCAATAATCTAGCAATCTTCTTCTCACGGCAAGTCAACTTCTTTGGTGGAAGAGAGAGAAATTCTCTCCATTCCCAAGTAACATTTGCTTTCTCAACGAGAGCAACCGATACTTCCATATTACTTTTAATCAAGTAAACCGTGTGACCTGCTGCTTTCAGTTTCTGAATGGTTTTAGTGAAACCTTTGTCGTCGGTAATGAGAGTCACGTTTCTAGGCTTCTTCTTTCTGGTGTGCCAATCATCAATTCTACTTTTGATCTCCTCAACTACGACTTGATCACTCTTTTTTTTCTTTTTTTTTATAACGTGTTTGGCGTGGTTCTAAAAGTCTTTGAAAAAAGGCAATATTTACTATCAAACTCCCACACACGATAGATTTTAATCATTCGGTCCAGAAGAGGATCCACAAACGAGTTTCGGTAAGCAACAACCGCTCTTATTCTAACTAGCCCAATAAATCCAACTTCTTTCAGTTTTCCACACAAGCGTTCATACACCACATCCGCTCGCAAAACGGTGGGACTTGGCTCGTTTTCTAGATCCCACCAAGTGTCGATCTACACAAAAAGCACAATTAGCAATTTTTCAACAATAGACGCAAAATTATTTTTAACAGTCATTTATCGTTGATGTTTGTGTGACAACATCAAACATCAACACTTTACTATGAAATTATTGATGTTTCCTGTTGTATTTTGAATGAATGCTAGTTATCCCCAACATTTTTTATAAATTGCAAAACTTGAAATTATCGATGTGTTAGCATTTTTGTACGAAAAATTCACATCGAAAAGAATAACATACGGCTAAAATTACTTACCGAAGCTCTATGTTAAAGTGAATGTGGAAAACGAAGAAAAATATTGGGATATTGAGTGGGGACAAAGGAGAGGAACTAGTATCAAGATAAGTGGCAAGTGGTGAGGTTAAAAAATTATCTTAAGAACCAGGCTATCATCATTGTTACATCGACAAACGAATTGTTCTAGCTCTGATTTGACAGAGCTAACAAACAGACCAGAATCTTCAATTCTCCTCTCTTTCCTCAATTTTTGTTCAAGTTTCAGCGATACGATTTGACAACTCGGGCAACGCAGCAGGCCGATAAGCTCTAGCTCCCTTGGCCATGCCCACTTATTCTAGCAGGCATATGTTTTCATGCGAAGGACCTCAAGAGAAGGAACATGAGAACACTCGTGGTATTCTCTGCTTACCCAATTTTTTCAGCCTCACCGCCCCCCGGTAATCTTGGTTTACAAGAAATTAAGGGAGGTAACTGCGGTTACATTCACGGGTTTTCACTTTTAACTTTTTCTCTTCGGGGTGTGAGTGCAAAGAAGGTGTTTAAAAAATGTAGGTAAAGATAAATATAGAGAATCATGAGTGTTTTGACTCCTTTACCCTTTTTTTTTTTTTTAATCTGATGGACAAGAGCATTTCATGCTTCATTTTGATTTGAATAAAAAAAAAGACGATGAACTGGTTTTTTTTTTTTTGTCTGATAAGCCAAGTCGCACGTTTTTTTAAAATTAAAAACAAACCATGTTACTGAAGGTGCGGTTCTTGCAACGGGTATATCAGCCAAATGTAGATGGCGGGAATATGGAAAGTGGTATACCTGGACTGGATTCTTCTGCTCAACATGATGGAAATTACCTTAATCATTTTTAACCAAAATATGTTATTACTATACTAGGTCGAAGAAATTCAAGAGAATTTCTAATTAGACAACGCAATGATAATAATTAGTTCGCTGATTTTTAAGTTGCCGAGACACCAAGAGGATTCAAGCTTGAATAAAATAGAAACGTCTGAAAAACATCCATAAACAAAGTTCAAACTAAAAAGGTACTTCAAGAAGCAGCTAAACAAAAAGCTCTATCAAGTTATACGAATCTCTGAGCAAATGACTTGGTAAGACCAAAACACACAACAAGATCCTTCTTAGGTCATCCTCTGGGCAGCCTCCTTAGCAAGAACCCTTTCCTTGGCCTTTGTCTTAGCTTGAGATTTGGATCCCATTATGCCTCCTCCCCATTTCTTCCTGTACTCGTCGTACTTGTCGTTGAAGTTCGCCTGTAAACCAAAACCAAAACCAAGTAAAACATTATAAGAATCTTATCAAGTATGTTTGTTAATTATCCATTATGTTGTCAAAAGAAGCCTTTTACCTTGATGGCCTCAAGGATTTTGCTGAACTCTAGCTTGTCTTCGTTCTTGACAGTGGTCAAACACAAGCAAGCAGCAGTCTTTTGGTGAACAATCTGCAAGTAAGAGACAGAACTAAAGATAAATCCACCGTTTTCTAACCAGAGAGATGTGAGTGAAACTTCGATCCCAAGAAGAACACAAGGCATACCGCTCCAAGACGAGACTTCCCCTTGACAATGCAGTAAGGGACTTCCATCTTCCTACACAGAGCAGGCAACCAGACGACCAGCTCGATTGGGTCGACATCATGAGCAATGACGACAAGTTGTGCCTTGTTCTGCTCGATGAGGTAGGTCACATGGTTAAGGCCATACTTGACAACAATAGGCTTCTTAGATTCAGAAGGCTTTCCCTCAGCTTCAGCTTGAGCCTTCTTGACAAGGCGCTCTTTCTTGGCAGCTTTGTCCTCTGGCCTATACTTCATAAAGATCTTAAAGAGGTTGGTTGCTGCAATCATCAATACAGGATATGGTGAGGTACTGCATTACGGGGAACATAAACATATAAATCATTCTCATAATCATACAGCAACTGCACAAAATAAAACAGAAAAAATCTACAAGGCTGGCAAACATTTCAATAATAAGTAATAACCAACAGAAGCAGGATGCAATAGACTGACCAAGATTCTTGTCGAGAGTCTTGGTGAATTGGTTAAGTGCCGGTGGCACCTTCAACCTCTGCTTAAGAATCCTCTTCTGCCTTTGGAGACGGATTGACTTGGGCCATTTGATGTACCGAGTAAGATCCTTCTTGGGAGGCAAAGCTCCACCAATACCAAATTGCTTAGGCCTTCTCTCGAATAGGGGATTCGTTACTTTCTCCTGAAAAATCACATATCACAACACAAACTTAATACGAAGAAAATAGTGTAATATATATATATATGATAGTTCGAAAACCTTATAAGAAGCTTCAAAATAGATCGACAACATACCGTCTTCTTCTTGGCAGCTACCTTCACTCCTCTCTTCGGGGCCTAAAACCAAATCATGGCGTGATCAGATAAATAAAGTAAGCAATGAGTATCAATGAAAATGATATGAGAAAGCCACTGCTCTCTCCCTCTGCAAATTCCGGGATTCATTCATTATCACTCTTGTACTAAATCTATGGAAGACAAAAAGACTAAATCCTAAGCGGGTCAGTAATGCTCGTCTCCACCGTAAGGAAAACGAAACCAATATATGTGTTCATCCCTAAAGATAAAGAAGGAAAACAGCAGTTCATGCCCGAGGAAACAAAGAAAACCTAATTCGTTGATTCTACCAGGAAAACAAACAGCTAAAAGATCTAATGAATCGAAATCGAGAGAAGATAGAACGGAAAGAATCAGAGAAAGGAGATCTACCATCGTCGTCCTTGTAAGCTACACAACTCCACTCCAAATGGTTTCTGCAAACGGACGGCTGAGTCAAAAGAGAATCCCTAGGGTTTTGCCTTATATATAGTACAAAATTGATAGGGCTTCTTTATTTTCTGTATATTATTTTATTTTAAAATTAGCAGCCCAGCTTAATTACAAATATACCCTTATATATCTTTCACCTTGTTACGAGTTACGACGGCCCATGTTTTCACAATAGAGAGTATATATTTTCTTGTAACCAAAATTTAGATATATCAATGTACACACATTACTATACATTTTAGCCTTTAAGTTTGTTAGGTCTGGTATGTCTTGTTGTCATTGTGAAGTTGAGCAGCGTGTGGTATGTTCTGATCTTCGGGCATCTGCCCCGAACCTCTTTATACAATTCCTTTCTTAGATCGTCCTCTCTCTCGTTCTTGTGTGTCACTGACGATCGATAATTGGGACGGGTTCTGTCATTACTCCTCCTGGCTTTGTATTGTCATCCTTCTTTGATATATTTGTATGTTGGATAACTTTATTTTCTTCCACTTAAAATTAAACGAGTCAAAATTTGATAGTCTTTGACTTCCTAGTAAAAATGTGAACGTATAAACCTCATTAACAAATTTGTCTTGACCAGAGGAGCTTTAATTAGCGACTAAAGCCAACTACATTGCGTGTTGGATGACAAAATAAAATTAGAATACGACACAATAATAACAAGCACGTATTTAATTTGGACTTATAACACGTGATAAATAGGAAGGTGGTGGGTTGATGTCAAGGTCATACATCACCTAAATGGCTAAGGAATGCATAGAACCTCGATAATTCTGATTTGCTTATGCGTGTCATGTTTTTGTAGATATAATTGTACATGCGTGTCATGTTTTTGTAGGTAAATGACTACATACTTGTACCGAGTTACATCAGGCTTTTTAGCAGAGAGATACACGTATATCTAAACTCGGAATAAAACCCAAAATTAGTTAGTTTTGGTCTCGTCTGAGATTTGATTTAAAGCAATGGCTTTCTTCTAGGGTGATATAAACAAAGTTTGGGGACTAAAAAACTAATTTAAATTTTTATAATAAAGACGACGTAAATAGATCTTAGTTTAGTCAACGAGAACTATCCAATTGGGTGAGAGCACGTGCGGGTCTCTGTATACGATGCAAACCCGTGTAAGATTACAATTATTGAAGAGAGTCATGCAGAGATTAGATGTGTGTCTCGCGCAGATATAAATGGCTCAGGAGCCTCCACCGCAAAATCCAACTCCTGACCGATTCCATCCAGCGCCTCTCGCCTTCCGTATCTCGGATTGTGAATGCCGTTCACTGAGATTTTCTCCGGTACGTTACCATTCATCTATGTCCTCCTCCCGTGGGTCACTCTGTTTCATCAGATTTCCCTTCATACTCTCTTCTATTCTTTGCGATCTTCCTCCTTGAGATTTCGAGAAATTAGGGGTTTTGGCTTTCTAATTTTGTAAAATAAAATATAAAAAACCCACAACTTTGTTTTTACGTTTACCAACACACGATCGATCAAAAAATTTCGTCTTTTTTGTTCCTTTGATCCGGTGACCTCTGGATTTTGATTTAAGTTCTTCTCGGCCCAGTTTCACGATCTCTCTCTTTCAACAATACACTGTGTGGAACATGCAATTGTTATTAGCTTGGCTATAGATTAGATTCCGCGCTTTTTATTTCCCATTGGATCCTTTGCAAGTGTTTAGTTTGTGTTACGGATTCTCTGGAGAGAAATTATATTTGCATGTTCCGTTTGTTTCGCGCTTATATTGTGACTATTCAATCCATCAGGTTGAAGATCCTTCAGATTCTAATCGTGTGTCCCCAGGGAGAACAAGTGGCCAGTTGACTTATCGGGGACCGTTTAATCAGCTTCGATGGCTTCGATTCTTAATCAAACCCAGCAACTGCAAGAATCTTCTAGGGTTCTCGGGCATGTAAGATGTGAGGGCTACTTTATATTCCCCGGAGAAAGTAGTTTGTCAGATGGTCTGAGGGCCGTTTTCTATTTTCTCGGTCTTGCCTACTGCTTTGTCGGGCTGTCAGCGATCACTGCACGGTTCTTCAAATCTATGGAGAATGTCGTGAAACATTCGCGCAAAGTGGTTTCGATTGACCCTGTTACTAAAGCTCAAGTCATCACATACAAGAAAGTTTGGAACTTTACTATTGCTGACATCAGTTTGTTGGCGTTTGGAACTAGCTTCCCTCAGATCTCTTTGGCTACCATTGATGCTATACGGAACATCGGGGAGCGTTATGCCGGAGGTCTGCTTCTTTTCCGGTCTTCTTGCATTCCAGAACTTGAGCAACTCAATAATTATTGTTATGCTATGTATGTATGTAGGTCTTGGTCCTGGAACACTTGTTGGATCAGCTGCGTTTGATCTTTTCCCCATCCATGCTGTTTGTGTTGTGATGCCAAAAGCTGGAGAATTGAAAAAGATATCTGACTTGGGCGTTTGGCTAGTCGAGCTGGTTTGGTCTTTTTGGGCTTACATTTGGCTATACATTATCCTCGAGGTAACTGTGAAAAGCGGTCTAAACAGATTCTGTTGAATTTATATATACTCTTGAGGTCTAAAGTGGTGTCTCTTTCCATATGTTACAGGTGTGGTCACCAAATGTAATTACACTTGCGGAGGCACTATTGACAGTAGTGCAATATGGATTACTTCTAGTTCACGCGTATGCGCAAGACAAGCGATGGCCTTACTTGTCTTTACCAATGTGGGTTTCTTCTTTGGACAAAAATACTTTAGTTCCTGCAAAATGGATTTTCAGTAAGGTTTGAATCTTTGTGTTTGTATTTGAACATTGAAGGTCAAGAGGTGATAGACCAGAAGAGTGGGTTCCAGAAGAAGCTGACCCTTTGAAAGATGACAATGATGTTCATGACATGTATTCGGATGCCGCTCAAGGAGCTGTGGAATCGGGAAACAGAAACATTGTTGATATCTTCTCTATTCATTCAGCTAACAATGATACAGGTACGAAGTATGTATAGGTTGTCTTTCTACCGATATAAGATCAGTTTTAGCATTTCCAAATCTAAATTTATCTCTGTTACTGTTATATATCAAAATTTCCCCGTAACGAACACTTCTGCAGGGATCACCTATCATACAGTGGCAGATACTCCACCCGGATCTTCGACTAAGAGGGGTAAGGCGAAGAATTCTACAGTTTTTGACATTTGGAAACATCAGTTCGTGGATGCAATAACGGTAAAAAAATTTAACTTACCGAATGTGTTTTTAGATTCTTCCATGCCCCCCCCCCCCCCCCCCCCCCTTTAGGGCTTTTCATTATCAACTCATCTTTCTTAAAACTGTTTCTCTCACGATTCTTAATCAAACAGTTGGAAACCTCAGAATCAAAGAAAGTTGATAGCATTTATCTTCGAATCGCTAAATGCTTTTGGCAATTACTCCTTGCTCCTTGGAAAATTCTGTTTGCATTCGTGCCTCCTTGCAACATTGCTCACGGTTGGATCGCTTTTATCTGCTCTCTTCTCTTCATCAGCGGAGTAGCCTTTGTCGTCACAAGACTTACCGACCTTATAAGCTGTGTCACTGGTACACACACTCACAAAAGCTCTCAAAAAGTCCATCAAAAAGATTCAACATTTTAGCTCTTTAACATTTGAAAACTCTTTTTCGGTTGGCAGGAATAAACCCATATGTGATAGCATTCACAGCACTCGCAGGTGGAACCTCTTGGCCAGATTTAGTAGCAAGTAAAATCGCTGCAGAGCGACAACTAACGGCAGACTCGGCCATTGCAAACATCACCTGCAGGTAAAATCTCAAAACCTTTTAAAAAAATATCATGATCTTCTTTTGATGATCTTTTTGGTGATAATTCCTGCAGTAACTCGGTGAACATATATGCTGTCTCTTATACACATCTAGACTGCAGTAACTCGGTGAACATATATGTGGGGATTGGAGTTCCATGGCTGATAAACACAGTATACAACTACTTTGCGTACAGAGAGCCTTTATACATAGAAAACGCGAAAGGACTAAGCTTCTCGCTGCTGATATTCTTTGCGACATCAGTGGGGTGTATCGTGGTGCTTGTGCTGAGGAGGTTGATTATAGGAGCCGAGCTTGGAGGTCCAAGGCTGTGGGCTTGGCTTACTTCTGCATATTTCATGATGCTTTGGGTCGTCTTTGTTGTTCTTTCTTCTTTGAAAGTTTCAGGCATCATATAGAAGAAGCAAACAAAAGAAAAGGAGAACCAAGTAGGAGCATCATATATTATACACATGCACTTCTTCTCTTTTTTACCTGTTAAGGGGTTTTGATAATTATCAGAGGCAGTTGGCTAAATATGTATTATCAAAGGCAGTTGGCTAAATATGTATTATCAAAGGCAGTTGGCTAAATATATGATTTTGGAGGCTTTTTATCTTTAGTGAGGAGGTAGAACAACATTTGAAGGAGCGTTTATAGTTCTCCACTTCTTATGGTTTAAAAATAAAAGTTAGGACTGTTGGTTTAGTTCTTTTCGTATAATTTACTTTTTCGATAGTATCAGTGATACATTCTTAACCTTTTCAACTTCATGATCACAAATTTTGGAGGCTTTTATTGGAATCAAGATCGGAATTGTTTAGAATAAGAAAATAACAACTTGACTGAGCAAAAAAAAATTCTAAAGGTTTAAGCAAGAGCGCCGGTACAGGCTGTAGCGGGACCAGCCTCGAGCTGCGTCTTTGCGGAGCTGTACTTCTTGGTTATAAACCTGTTCACAAGTATAAAACACATCAAAGCCTGATTAAAAAGAAAAAGACAGACAAATTCTACTACTTGAAGACAAGTAAAGAAAGCAAGAGGCTCACCTGAAGAAATCCCTCCATAGCAACTCATACATTAACCAGTTGAGTCCGGTATCTCCGGGCCCTTTCCTGAGAAATCCATTGCAAAGAGTACTGTAACTGAACACTAAGTTCCAAATCGTTCCCTAAGGTGGTAGTGTTTCTGAGACCATTACCTTGGAGTTGAGGATGCAGAAATTGTTTTCTTGAGCTCATGGAACATGGAACGAGGAGAGATGCTTCCCATGGCTAACCAAGGTGATATCTTGCAAGAGAAGTTGGCACCAAACACACTGTTATTGCCTCCTTTCTGGTTCCCCTTGGTCAACCGTGCTTGACAATCCGCTGCAAAGCTCTTTAGTTTATTCAACGCCTCTGTCTCTCCTCCAACCATCGTCGGTTTCCCCTCCTGGACCGAACAAAATGTTGTTAACTCCAAAGAGTGTGTGCAAAAGGCATCAGGTTGAAAAAGAAAAACGTTCATTGATTGATCCTAGAAAGAATTTTGCTTTTTAAGCCCGGTCGATGGACTTTCAGACAGCGTTATACAGCTCTTGGGGATTGGAACCAAATGACAAATTCTAACGAAGATCAATTCCTCAATCAAGCTTAATTAACCAAGGGTTAAGAAACCTTTCAACGAAGACAAATCCTCAATCAAACACAAACCTGGCTGGTCCTAGCACTAGGGTTGATGCCGAGATCCAAGAGAGAAGGAATATCGCCAAGTTGTACATCTCCTCGAGAGGGCAAGCTTTTCAACTGATCGAGTGCTGCAATTGTCTTCCTAATCTCCAATTTCTGGACTTTGTCCTTGAATGCTCCGTAGTTTGAGGGCAAATCTTGGATTTCGAATGGTAAATCGTCCAGGTGATAGAGAGTGCTTCCCCAAAAGTAGTTGACTTCAATGCCTTCCTCCTTCATGGCCGTCTCTATCTTCCCTTCGGCCTTGACCTCGTCATGAGACACTTCCCTGTGAGCATAAACCGCGTCGGCTCCGATCTCCTTGGCCAATTCCACGAGAACAGATTCGGGTTTCCCGACCCGGACAACGAGATCCGACCCTCTGGCCTGGAGATTCTTGCGGAGCTCAGAGACGGACTCGATCAGGAACTGGGCACGAAAGGGCCCCGTTTTGTCGAAACCAGAAGAGGATTTGCCATAGTCTCTAGGGTCGAAGCAGTAGACGGGCAGAACGGAGACGCACTCGTCGTTGGCGGAGTTGAGGCACTCGTTGTCGTGGACGCGGAGGTCATTGCGGAACCAGACGACGGCAGCGCGGCGGAGAGCGGCGGCGGAGGAAGGGTCGACGGGACGGCGAGGGACGATGGAGAGAGGGGATTGGAGAGGGGTAGCGGAGATGGTGGATTTGAAGGAGATTCTGGAAGGAGGCGGAGGAGAAGAAAGTGAGAGATGGGTGAGAGAGGAGGCCTGCGTAGGGATCTTAACCTTGTTTGGATGATGAGAGAAGAGGCGAGAGAATCTGGGGTTAATGAGGAACTGGGTGGAGCTGGGAAAGAAGGAGAGAGATAGGGAGGCGATGGGTAGAGAAGAAGAAGGGATAATGGCGAGTGCTTCTTCTTCTGCGGATTTGGGTTCTGTCTTTAGCTTTTCTTCCATTTTCTTCTTCTTCTTTTGGTTTTCAGGGAAAGCAAGACAAGAAGTAGAGTGAGAGATGAATGAGGCCGATGATAAGCTCTCCTCTCCTCGATTCTCTTACCTCTTCCCTTCCCACACAAATTTCTCTGATTTAGGAAAAAAATATACTAATATTGATCAATTGATACTAGCATTTTGTTTGTTATTTTCAATTTTATAATTGTTGGTTTTCTGTTCATATAATAACTATTAACAAAATTATATACATTCACGTTCAAATGTTATTTTCGTTTTAAAACAGTAAATTAACATACAACTTAAACATAAAATTTGGATAAACAACTGAATTAAAATTTGGATGATGTAACATTTTGGTTTCAAAGTTTTTTTTTGCTATACATTTCCAGTGTTGTTGATCATTTAATATGTTTACACACGTATCAAATCTGTTAATATCTATTATACTCTTTAATTACTTGTATAGTGTCAGTAGAATATGTTTTAAAAAAAAAAAAAAAAAAAGATTGTACGCTGAAGGTCAAGAAGAGAAAAACATTCGCAAAAGGTTTAGAAAACGTATAATATATTCGTTAGGATATGAATTTAATTTGAGACGAATAAACAGTGTATGCAGTAAAGAATGTATATATGACGAGGATGTCGAAAACACTATCGTCTCGTGATGGAAACCTTGTAGTCAATGATCCTTAATTATGCACGAATCATTTCAACATTGACAAAAACTGATGGCTTATACGTACGTATATATCGACCTCTGGCTCTGGAGAAACACTGCAAAGAACAGTTTCATACAATACAGGCACTGAAACGATTTTAAAGGAGTTTAAGAAAAACCACCATATTTATTGTATACTCTTTACATAATTAAATTTATTAGAACCACTCGCAAACAGATTTTGCTGAACACGAAGACAATATATATTCTAGAGACTCAAACATCAAATTCTTAACCAATTCCGATAGCAAATTGCCGGTTTTGGAAACAGGAACCTATGGCAAAAACACGAGTGAAGAGTACCGGCGATTTTCAGATTTGCCAGGAGAAAGAAAAAAAAAAAAAAACGCTTGATCGAGTTGCTGGATTTATCAAACAAGGTTTAAAGGATAACATCAAGCCCAATGGTGAGAAGCTCATGTTGGAGGAGGGGAGCACGTGCAAAGCACACGAGACATATATTTCGTGTTTGTTGGTTTGCACGTGCCCTGCTTCTCCAACGTGGAGATTATCACCCGTATGCATTTTACCAGTATGTATGTGAGCCTTTGTAATATACTCCTATGAGAGCTCTGGTTATGCAAGCTTTGTATATATAGCCCCAAAGATTGCATTAATGGAACATACATATATATATATATAGAGACACAAATATGTATAATATATGTGTTGGCGTGAGTGTGTTTTACGTAAGGCAGAAGAACCATGCCATGCCATGATGGCAACTCACGCAAAAGAAGGGTTGAAGAAGAAAACTGAGAGAGTGAGGACTGAGGAGAGCTAAAAGAAACTACATGAGTAGGTCCAAACAATACCCTGTCTAATAATTGCTAAGTTTAAAAGCTTTTTTATTTCCATAAAATTGTTTTTCAAACGTTTGGGCTTGTCTGCCCTGTATTTCACAAACTCTACATAATTCGGTTCGGTGTACCATATTTGGTGTTTATTGCAAGATCCTATGCAGTCTGTCACGCTTTGACAAGCAATATCTTAGACCTACTTCTCTACAAATCTTAGCATCATCTACTCTATGCTAAGAACCGCTTCCATCCGTTTAAAATTCTCTGATTTTGTTTGCGAAAAAGGGAGAAGATATTCAAAACGAATCAAAATTGAAATTTCGGGTGTTTACTCGATTCTAGTATAAATGATCGAAATTAACTAAAAATTGATCAAACGTATAATTAAAGTTCCTATTAGTCCAATATTCTATTACTACCCAAAAAGATACAAATGTTTTTCTTACCCGTTTCACACGGATCATAAAATCAATTACGGATACATCAATATAAAATGAATATTATGAGTTCGAATTATACATTTTCTCTCTGTAAATTGTATATATATATTGCATCAATGAAAGTTTTAATAGAGTTCCTCTTTTTTTTTTTCTTTTTTTTTCATCTGAAATTTTATTAAAAGAGTTCCTCTATATAGTTAGAAAAGAAAAGAAAATAGTTCCTCTATAATATCATGATGATATATAAATGCCAAAGTATAAAAGAATCATTTGAAATAATAACATACATGTGTGTGAGACTGAGAAGGTGGGTCGTCAAAGATTGTTGGGGGCAAAAGAAGAGAGGAATAATGAAAGAGTGCTCGTAGGGCTTTGCGTGTTGGCCTAACTTTCTCTAACAACATAAAAAAAAAAGAAACATTAATCAAATAATGATGAGGTTGTAATTAAGGTCCCTATTGTTAATTTGTTATCGATCAAAATACAACATTGTTTACGATTAACAATATCTAGATACGCAATATTCTGTTGTTGTCAAATGTTACAAGTAAGATGCTCACGAAAAACAAACATGAATCAAATTAGTTAAAAAAAAAACTCTACATGATTTTATTTTTCTACAATAAGCTTCAGCCGATTATTAAAAGAAGAAGAAGAAAAAAGAAAAGAAACAGGATGCAACTCAGCTAGGAGTGAGTGCGATACACTAATTAGGTGGTGCCTGTCACCCAGAGATGAATCAGCAACAAAAATCTTTTGTCTTGTAAAAAAGAGGAGACAGAGTCAGACAATGAAGTCATCACCAAATCTATGAACACATTAATGCTTACGTGTCCGTATGACACTCGATCGTACGTGTTTCCTACTAAATGCTCACTCAATTAAATATTGGACCGTCGTCTATCTAATGAATGCTTTTGATGAGCGAGAGAGCTCACTCGATGCTCTTCACGCACGCACGACTTTAGACCTACTAACCGCTGACGTCAACAGCTACAAAGAAAACACAGCTACACAACAAAGAGTTTTCTTTGACCAATCCAACAAATATCACATAATGATGATTGCTTGATAAGATTCCTCTTTTTTTTTTCTTCTTCTTCTTAGTAGAGATATCCAAGAATACATAATAGGACTTTTAGATCAAAGTTCAGTTAGCGAGAATAGGTTTTTATTCAGAGTATAATTTCTTTTAACCAGTCAAATTAACGGTCTTCTTTTAGCTCAGCGCGTCTCCTTTGAGATGATAGTAACAATGGTTAAAAAGAAAAGAAGGTTTGGCGCTAGTTTTGAGACGAGTCTGACAACAAATTGTACTCTTCTTCTTCTTCAGTGAATGTTTTGCTTGTTGAGTCTTAAGTTTTTTGCATATTGCAAGGAAACCCACTCAAATCAAAAGTATTGTATATAAACTCTGTAAACCAAATTTCATGGATGAAGAGCTAAAGGTAAACACCGAATCAAGCTGGAGAGAGAGAGAGCCTAATAGAAGTACCCTTTTGCAGCCAATGAGGTGGACACGATGCTTACTTATTGTTTAGATGGAAAGTTTTATAAGTTAGAGATAACTCTAGTATTCTAAAACAAATTCTACAACAAAACACAAGAAAGAAAAGTTTCCTTGTTGCAAATCACAATAAACCATGGAAGAAGAAGTGACATTGACGGCAGATAGAACAAAATGTCTATTTCTTGGCATAGGTGATGAGCATTTGGTTTTGCTCAATCTTGAAACCTTGAAGTCCCTGCATTGCAACCGTTGACTGCATCTCATCTGTATACTCCACAAAGGCAATACCCGGTTTGGCTTCAATCATCCTAACCTCCTTTAAACCTAAGTACCGGGAGAAGAACCCCTGAAGCATCACTGGAGTTGTATCGTGAGGAAGGTTTTGGACAAAGAGGATGTTATTTGGCGGTGCTGGTGCCTCTGGAACAATTGGTTTCACACCACCAGGGTATGGTACTTGCGAAAGCTGTGTGAATGAGAGCAACGATTAGAATACATGACGATTAGAATACATGAGAAGAATAAGATGAGAGCAACCAAAAGCATGAGAATGAGCAAGGTTGAGATAGACTCACAGGAGGTGCGGCTCCATAGGCACCTGGATATGCTGAGTTCATGGCCGTGCCCATCTGTGTAGAATCATGATGCTGGTCTTTCCTTTTCTTACCCCCTGCAATTCCAAAACACGATTTATAGGTAGGAGAAGCAAAGAAGTCACCAAGGATACATAGAATAAAAAAAAAAAAAAAAAAAAAAAAAAAAAAAAGTGAATAAATGCAGAATATGGGAATGAGAAACAGAGCAATAAATCTACATGTACATTTACAGCAACGGTCCAAGTGAGCCAAGGAAGCAATGAAAAGTCTCACCTTTCTCCTCGTGTCTCTTTCTTTTCTCGCGAGGAACAAATGTGCCATCGGCCTTGGCAACAACATCTGATTTTGTTTTCGCAAATTGTATTCTCTGTCCAGATTGTTAAAGATAATTTAGCAAAGTGATTGATAAGTATTTCAACAGAAGCTACACACAAAAAAAGATTCAGCAACAAGGGGCCTAAAAATCTAATCTCTTTGAATAACCTAAAAGCAACCGCAACACTTGTAAGGTAGCAAAATCTATCAAACCCTAATTATGCATTCTTCTGGGTAATAGCTAGAGCCACCAATTAGGAATCCAGCAACAAAGTAAATCGAGGTAAAATCGTACCATGGGTTTATCGTAGAAGGGGAATCCATTCATCTTGGCAATGGCAGTCGAAGCAGATTCGGCGTTCTCGAAGACAAGCCAAGCTTGCCCTTTGTGCTTCAGTGTCTTAAACGCCAACACCTCCAGTATCTTACCGAACTGAGAGAACACGGCGTTCAGAGATTTCTTCAGCTCTGCAAGGGTTCCCAAAGAAGAAGCAAGAAAAATCTCAATCAACTGAAATCGGAGAAAACATCATATGAGAGATAATAAAAGAAGAAATTGATCACCATCGAGCTTCACTTTTTCGTTGAGATTGTTGATGTAAATTGTCTGGTTTGGAGTAACCTCCGATCCTTGATTAGGCTCCTGCATCTCCATCTTTTCTCTGATTCTCCGGCGAAATAGCGAAAGCGGAGATTATAGCCGGAAAGCCGAACTCAAAAGGTGAGGTTTTTACTTCTCAAGAGAAAGAAACAACAAAACTGCTGTATTCGTAAAGCTCTAAGCCCACTTAATAGCCCAATATTTCTTTAATGGGCCAATTAATTTAAAAAGATAAACTGTACATTGTTCCACGTTGTAATCGCGCGTGTACTGGATTAAAGCCCAAAGAAATCGTAAATACCCTAACTTTGGCCCCAAGCAACAATGGTTCACTTCACTAGCAATCGTCCCATGGATTTGGGGTCTCACTTATGCTTCTGTGTTTGATCTTAGGGTATCGATTTGATTGCCGGAGGTAAGAGCAAGAAGACGAAGCGTACTGAGTATGACTTGAGTTTATCTATGCCTTTTTACTTGGCATTACTATAATTGGATATATCTTATGAAGACTTAGTTGGAGAACCCTTTCTCTCTTAGCTCTGCTCTCGTTATAGATTTCGATTTTATTAGTAATCGTAAATGGAAACTTGGATTCTTGATGATTCCTTGTAGTATTAGTCTATAAGAGTCTTAAACTTCTCAAGTAATCGGATTTATTTCGGCTTTTCAAAAAATTACATTTCCTTTTTTTTTTGTGTGCGCATATTATCTGGTTTTGGATTAGATTAATGTTTAATCTTTTTTTTCTCTTATTTGGGTATCTCTCTTTGTCAAAAAATATCTTTCATTGAGCCAACCATACGAATTCTCACGCTATGATCGAGAGTCTTTAGTTTGCTTTGTGAAGAACACACTCATCTTTGTTATGCCTACGCTGCTTCACTGGCGTCGCTGTTTTTCAAAAACAAGCCGTTCTCCGAAATGACGTGAAAGAAGAATATAAATTAAAAAAAGAAGGTGAGAATAAAAGTTAAAAAGTAAAAGTAAAGTGGGAGGAATGAGCTGGCCATGACTAGGCATTAGGCATCATCTGTGAGCTTGACTCGCTGTTACATCATGTAATTACGCCTTCTCACGGTTCATTACATTTCTTTATGATCCTCCTAATCAATAGAATATATTTTTTCTTTAAACATATAAAAGAATTATTTATGTAATATTTTACTCAAGTAAATGTAAATGTCTATATTTTAAACTTTTTTAAAAATACTATATTTTAAAATTTGACTATAAAAACTAGTTAACTTAATAAAATTTCTGTAACATTATCTGTGATTAATAGCTGCAATCCTTCTTTATTTATATTTCATTTTTCCTGTAAAATAAATGGTTACTTTTTCACAAATGTCCTTATTTTCAGCCTAACTCTTTTGTAAATGTTTTTTTCTTTCTCTCTTGCCCTTTTCTTGGGTAACAATGTCCTGTAAGCTTTAAACAGATAAATCTTCCAAATAAAATTTAAGAAGAGAAAGTGGTCATCTGAATTCTCGTTGAAACGCGAATTGATTTATCTTTTAATGCTTTTTCCCCTCTTACAAAAAAAAAAAAAAACATAACATGGTTCTGCTACAAAATCATGTGAGTTTGGAAAGCTGCAAAAAAATGGCACCCTTGTATTATTTCTGTATTTAGAGAGTTATCCAATCACGGTCAACATAAAATGTGGTAAAAGAAAAAGTAAATGAATATTTTGATAGATCTCTAGATTCGCGGCACGGCACATGACATGACACATAGGACTGATAGGAGGAAGAAAACAGAACTTTATCCAACTTGGGGAATGTTTTGACCAATGGACAATAAATAATCTTATCATGTTCATAAATCATAACAAAATCACTCCTGTTTCTCTCTAATTGTGATTGGTTAAACAACAAATCGAATACCCATAGAGAGATTCGCTATTTCTACGGCCGCCGTAAGAGCAAACCCCTGGATACAAAATACTGTAATTTAAAATAACATTTCATTAGACGAAACTAACTTTTTGTAGGTACAATAATGGTGTAAGTGTTGAACACCGAGAAGCAAGAAAGGTCCGTTGGAATAAGAGTGAGAAAAGGGGGAAAAGGAAAAGAAGCAAAAAAGAGAGTTGAGGGCAACAAATAAGAGAAGAGCATATATTCATTTTATTTGTAACTACTTTTTGACTGGTGTTGCGAATGGGATTATATAGCAGTTACGTTTAAAATCTAGATGAAAAATATAGTAAAAATCTTGAATCAATTTATATGTTAGTGTTTTGTACTATTTTATTTTCAAATACGATGTGACCTTTGGGAAAATCACAAATATCCCATGCCAGTGTTAGTTCCTAGTAGTATATTTTAATAAAGACCATTGCCAATTTGTCGTTTGTTTGTTTGTTTTTAATATTGCAGACCAATGTTATTTAAAGTAGAAACAGGACAGAAAAAGGCGTCGAGCATTAAGGTCGTTATCAAATTTGTAAAACAGACTAGAAATTTCCAACGGAAAACCCAAATTACACATCCTCTTCACGACAAAACACTTATTAGGTTCTGATGTGTAAAAATGGTCTTAAAGCTGTATTTTGAAAATGACTCAAACGAAATAATTAAAAGCTACATTTTATGAAGAAATAAATATTTATTTTTAGAAACAAAGAAAACAATCCATCGAAGCAAAGAAGGGTCTAAGATTAAGACAGTCTCTTAGCATCTAAGCAAGCACACTTTAATGAGATTCTTGTGTGTCTGTTAATTTAGTTATGATTTTTTTCAGTTCATATCTAGTAATAAATCAGGTATGTATTGCGTTTAATAATGTTACTGCCAGCCATATATAAAGCTCTTCACAATCTCCGTTCGATTTCACGGGTTACAAATCATCATAATAGTTATTAAAAAATGAAAAATATAAAACTCACAAAATCGATTGTGTAAAAGAATTGGGGAAAAAGAGAGAGAGAGATTAATATATGGATGCTCAAGTAATTTTGAATAGACTGAGAAGTCACAAGTGGGTTCAAGAACTTGTCAAGTACCTTTAGGCATATCAATAGACTGAGAAGTCACAAGTGGGTTCAAGAACCAGTAGACTTTCTTTAGGCATATGACAATCTCTATGATTAAGAAGAAAGTGGCAAACACTTTTCTAATTTGACCCAAAAAGACTTTATTTTCCAAAATACTCACAATAGTTACATCAACTTCCAATTGTAGTCATTAGTAAATAACCATGATTACTGTGTAATACGATCGGTTGTTCTTTTTCATATCTTTGTTGTCAAAATGACGTTAAATTAGCACAGTTAAAAAACACATATGAAAGGAAATTTTGTAAAGTCGGAAGATAATAATTTTTTTTTAATGGCAGTATGAAAATAAAAATAATGAAATATTTATTATATACTCAAAATAAAAGAAAATAAAAGGGGACCCAATGATTTAAAATAGCCTTATAAATAAGGGGATCTAAAACCAAGACACATAGCAGCTACGAAACTTCCCACACTCTTTCCTTTTATTCTTCGTCTCTCTCTCTCTCTCTGTAAGTCTCTCTGTAAGTGTTGTGTAGTAAGTAAACCTATCGCAGTCTCTCTAGCTAGAAACCATGGGAATCGGGGAAGAAAGCAGCAAGCCAATGTGGGGGAGCGTGATCCACGCGCCTCCAGGCTATGCTCTCAACGGCAAAATCATGCTCTCCTCCGTAATCATCCTCTTCGTGGCCGTGATTATGATCCTCTGCTTCCACAGCTACGCCAGATGGTTATTCCGCCGTCAAAACCGTCGCATTCGCCGCCGCATTCGTGCTCACCTCCGGTCTCTCTCCGCCTCCACCATCTCCTCCTCCTCCCTTTCCCCTCTCGATCCGGCGGTCCTCGAGAAGATCCCGATCTTCGTTCATCGTCACGAATCGCCGCCGCTGGAGGATTGCTCCGTCTGCTTGTCGGAGTTCGAGGAAGAGGAGCAAGGCCGCCTTCTCCCGAAATGTGGCCACGCTTTTCACGTCGATTGCATCGATACCTGGTTCCGTTCCAGATCCACTTGCCCGCTCTGCAGAGCTCCGGTTCTACCCGAACCTGCCGCTCCGGTTCAACCGGTAGAGGACGTAGAAACCGCAAGTTCCTCTTCTTCTTCTCCGTTGAGATTTCCGATGGAGGCCTGTGAGAGAGAACCGATCCATCTAGTCGGTGTCACCGTGGAAATGCCCAGAGCATTCGAAGCCTCTAATCCGGTTCTACCCAGCCAAAACGGATCTAAATTTCCGGGTATTCGGGTTTTATCTTTGAAAAGGCTATGGAGCATCTGATTGATTTTCGCGGGGGTTTGTATTTTTTTACCCAAAACTACATGAATCTTCGACACGCGGCACTAATGTCAGCCCACGTGGCGTAGTCCTGGACCACAAAGAGCTTCTATATTACATTAAACTTCATTTGCTGCGGGCCCAGTGGCCCTACAAAGAGCTTCTAAATCACATTAAACTTCATTTGTTATTGTTAATTTAAATTCCGAAATAGATGATTCGGTTTGTAGCTACTAAACAAGTAGTAATTATTATGACAAATCCTAGCTTAGCCAGGCAGGCACCACTAAATTGACCCGAATTCACAATTATTTTTTTATAAAGAACACATGAATGATATTAATTGATATATAAGTATAAAGTTAAAAAGTTTTACCCAAAAAAAAAAAAAAAAAAGTATAAAGTTAATTATGCAATCAGCCCACCAACGAAAGGCACCCCGGTTTGTCCGAGCCAACCCTCACCAACAAGGAAATTTGTGACCGTGAAATTGGAAGCATCAGTAGCGTTAATGACGCGATAACCGGGCCAAGTGACTCGGTTTGTAGTGTTTGAACCGGGTCCGGTATTATTGTATTCCGCGTAGTAAAGCGTGCTCAGTGCGAAATCACCAGTCCATGCGTTCCAACCAGTCGGTTCGAGAAAACCATCAATGTAAGTCTGCATAACAACGGTTCTCGAATATTCCTTCCACGGCCGACCAAGATAAGTTTTTACTGTATAGTTGCTCGTGGCCAAATCATCCGCCGGTCTAATCGTACACCCATGGATTGCCGTACCAGTGTTCTGGTTCGGATCGGTACGACCTTGAGCCGTAACTTCGTTCGACTGACCCTTGCGAGGCTGACGTGGATACAGATTACAGTTCTGTAACACCACCGCAGCGTTACCGAATATAAAATCAACTGTGCCGTAAACATCGCATTCGCGGTAAAACTGTCTGAGAGAATGCGTGTATAAGGTGTCTTGATAGGCTTCGAAACTGCAACTATAGAAAACTGAGAAGTCTCCACCGCTCCTCAATGCGACGGCTTGACCCTTGGTCGGTCCTGCCGTGTTGCGGATTGTTATGTTCACGCCAATAAAGTTCGTACCTGATAGAACTGCGATTTGTGAACAAACAAAAATGTAGAGTTAGTTAATTACTATTTCATTAAGACTATGATCCTACGTACAAATATTCCTAACTAGAGGAACATTTGGGAATACTTCAACTTTGATAAATAATAATTTTAGTTTAATGGACTATATATGGTATTATGTTAGTTGAGGACACGACGACTTGACGTGGAGTCAAGACTTTCGGTGGACCATCCGACCAAGTCGCCTTCGATTGCATGGGAAAGTCTATTTTAAAAGCTAAGTGGACTTACAATTATTTTTCAATTATGCTTTGCTGAATGCTGATTAAAAAACTATTGTGTTTAAAATAGTGTTATATATATATATATATATGCTTTTTGAAAAACAAAGGTTTCTAAAAGAATAGTTTAAATCGCATTTGCACGAAGAAGCCATGTTTTGTGCACATGCCTTCGTATTTTTCAAACAATTTTTTACTTTGTGGTGACGAAACTCGAATGCTAATTTTTACATTAATTCAATTTAGACCGCATATATTTCGGTTCTACTTTTTGCACGTATAAAATAATATACCATGTTTTTGAGGATAAAAAAAAGGAAGAAGATATTTTCAATAATAAAATTGGTTTTGCTCAATGTTTTAATTTGTGAGATTGTGTATATACGAAGGATGTACTTACTAAATGTGGCGGAGTTGAAAGTGGTCCATCCATCAACGACGCTCCGGTTTCCGGTGATAACCGTTTGGTTAATGCCATCACCGATCATCATCACGTACCTCTTGTTCTTAGGAACCTCCACGTATTCCTCGTATAATCCCGCCGTTACGTAGATCAAGAAATAACCGTTACTACCGTCACTTTTATTAGGCGCGGCTGCAATGGCTTCGTTTATGGTCATGAAGTTTCCCGTCCCGTTCTGGATCACCGTCACAATGTCGCTCACCTGAACGGCGTCTACTTCAGCTTGGAGAAGTTTTCTCCCAGACCCAGTCACGGTGTTGTAAACGGCACGTGCTTTTTCCGTCAAGTTTAACGGCAATCTACCGTTGCGGAAACCGAAAAACTTTTTGAAGCGGGCTTGTGGTTGCCAAACCGGCCTCGATCTAGTCCTTCTTGGCACCCATCCTACAAAGTCAAATACCAATTTATAATTTCATATTACAGTTTATAAAAAAATAAACAGAGTCATCATGAGTATAATGTCAAAAAATAAAACACTAATCCCACAAGCAAGTGAAAAGAACCGGATATTCTTGTCATTTAACTATCCTATCCATAGTAATAAATCTTTCAACTATTAAACCTGAAACCTCATGAGTTGGTTTTCTAACGATTTTTTCTCTCTAATAAAAATGAAAAACAACATTAACGAAAGCAAGAATTGTAGAAATAAAATGCGAATAAAATGCAGATTTCGTGCCACATAAATTAAAATAAACGGAGATTACGTTACGTGCATGTTTAATTGCTTTTATGTACCTTTGGAAAAAAGGGCAAGAGAGACCCCATAGAGTTTCGTATCGTTGAAAAGATCACCGGAGAGACCATCTTCTGACGCCGTGGATTTAAGTCCTTCGAGACAAGTCTGTTCGTTGGTGATCGCAGCACTTAGAAAAGTATGGACATCATCGGCCCTCGAAACCGACAGCGTTTTGGTGGCATCGACGGTCCGTGAGCTACTAAGGAGGTAGTCGTTAGTCAGGCTGGCTAGGAATTTGCAGTCTTCGAGTGCCCGCACGGTGGCTTTGGCAGCCACTTTGCCTTTCCGGTTTAGTTGATTGTCAATCAGCGACATGAACCGAGTGGCACGTGAGATGGACCGTCGGAGAGAAAAACGGCCATAGGAGTAAATATCTCCGGGCTGGTTTGGGAGAACCGACCTACAGTAAGATGGATCCGGCGCGAAACGACACACATTTGACGGCGACGTGGCATTTCCGGTGGCGAGAGGTTGGGATGACGAAAAAGAGAGAAAGCTAAGGGTAACCAAGAACATGAGTATTTGAGACATCTTTTGATTTTTGTTTACAGCTTAATTGTGTGTTTGGTTTGAGAAATTGTGTCAAGTGTGATGGATTATTTATAGTGTTTTTGAGAACGTTGAATTCCAATACATACAAGGTCAAGTCAATAATAATGTGTGTGTACATCTATAATGGTGACGGTGTCACAAAATTCAAACTTATACCATATTGTTATAATATTCACACGTATAGGTCTGTCTCTCACTAAATTCATAGTATTAGACAAATAATCACCGTAGTTAAGGAGAATTTAAACTCCGATCCATCATCCTTGGGAATTGTAAATTGGTATTTAAGTAGTTGAAGGTTAATTGTTTTTTTTTTTTGTTTCATGAGTTTACTTGAAAAAGTCAAAATTTGACCAACTTCTGGTACCGCAATTTGAATTTGTATAATCAGGGAGGTTTTCGTAATTTAAAATTGTCAACCAATGTTAGGCATTTCAAGAAAAAATTCGATTATATTTATAACATGTTGGTAAAACAGCACATTACTCATTATTAAAAAGTCAAGATCTTGACATTGTAATTTTTGATAGACTACAGACCATTGCAATTTGCAAATCAAATTCGTTTTAAAACTGTACAGTGGGAAGTTTTCATGCATATGAGAGTAACTAAGATGAACAATTAAAAAAAAAAAAAAGATGAACAATTTTGGATGAAATGACACGTTTACCAACATGCATAATTTGGAAAGATGTATATTTCGTTTGTCGCAAAAAGTGTATATTAATCTAATTATATAGTTGTAACAAATCCAATTATTGATCAGTTAGTTAATCTTGCTGCATTAAATTGACTGGGTATAATAATTTTGTTTTTTTTTTAGTTTAGAGGACAGCCAAGTGATACGTATTTGGATATGTTTGTATACATAATGACACATGAATCCGTTTAAATAGAATGTTATAGATATTGATATCTTTTTTTTTTCCCTGTCGAACAGATATTAATTCAATACCTACACATGTATTTGACCGTAATTTCGTTTCACAATATGAATTATGAATTAGAATGTCTTAACATGTTATAAATTATATACTAGTTGTTTAGACAATTAGACATAAGACTGAAACAATGATATATAATGTCTGATCACTTTGATTTAAATTAAATTTGTCAGCAAGAGTACATAGGGAATAATGTGAGATTGTGAATCATGGTATATATATCTTCATAAATCTTGGATATATTTTGATAATCAATCAAATTTCGAAACTAAATTTAGTTTCCAGTTATTAATTTGCACTCCATTAATATGACAAAACCTAGATTAATACTAAAATAATCTTCCACCGCGCTATACTTGTCGAACAGCTGTAAAAATTAAAATAAATATAGATCAACGAAACAAAAGTTGTTAAAATTTTAATGTTTGAATAAATGTAAAATGAAATGGAATTATGGAAGGGGAACTAAACCGTGTCTCAAATCTCAAGTTTGGTACGACGACGTTTTGTTTATATGAAAATACAACGCGTGAAGAAACCCATGCAATGCCAATGGAGTTGGACCGTTGGCGTAACTCAAGAAGATTTAAACGACTTTTATAGTGTCAAAGATAATTTCTATAAAGTGTATATTTCAATCAATTAATTTTCGCTTATTATATTAGTATTTACTTAACCAAAACCCACTAGCTAGCACTAGTTGTTCGAATTACGCGGATAAAGCATGTGCCTTCTTCATACTGCATATTCATCAAAAGTTTCAGAGTTGTGTTTATTAATCATTTGACTTTTAATTTTGTTTTACGTACCGCCCTATTGGTTCTTCAAATTCTGGAGTAATAATCACTATCCACTGGGAAAATAATAGTAAAAAAGCATGTTCAATACAAGGTTCTTGAAGAGTTTTTATATATTAAACATTATTATAATAATTTTTGAGTGAATTTTTTAAGTTTTTAAAAACTTCATCCATTATTATAATTATTTCTATTTGTTTAATAGTATATCTTAAGAAACTTTTTAAGAATCTTGCATTGAATATATGCTTTAAGTATATGAAGCACTCGCCGAGAGTTGTGTAATAATTGGATAATACATATGTATTGTGTATTGTAAAAATACATTAATGAGGGCTATTCAGTACATATGACGATATTTTAGTTGCTAAAACTTAAGTGAACAACAAACAACGTTTGACAATATCATTAAGGCATTTAAAAGGAAGGAAAAAAAGAAGTTAGTAGCCGTTGGGGATAGACTTGTCCTGAGTTTCCTCAGGCGAGAAGACGAAAGGGCCAACGGTGAAGAGATTCATCATACTCTTGTTTTCTAGGAGACGATATTTCTGTAGAATGGCTCCGCTGATTCCACGGTTTATCTCCGTCGGAAAAGAACACGTGTCCGCCGGTGAAAGCTCAAGAAACGCTCTGCACTCTTTGATCCTCACCTTCTCATAATCCTTCACCTCCGACAGAGAAAGCGTCGCCAGAAAATAACCCTTCCCATCCGTCGCTTGGCTAAGCACCGTCACGTCCTCTGCCTCGTAACCGTATTCGTCCGCCGTCTCGCAGGTCACTCTCGCCACCGCGCCTATCCACGTGTGAAAAATTACTACATTTTTTAGAGCCTTGTTTACAGTAAATGAGACTTTGAATTCCGATCATCGAAGAAAGTTTAGAGCCTTTTTTTTTTTTTTGAACATTATATAGTTTTAGAGCCTTGTTTACAGTATATATATGATGCAATTTACCTTGGAGAGGGGTAAGTTTAGAGCCTTGTCTACAGTAGATGATACCTTGAACTCCGATCGTCGAAGAAAGCAGTTCTCCGTGGGTGATTGTGGCTACTCCGGCGGCGAACAGGGACGAGAGAAGCAGCATGCAGGGAATGAAGAAAAACGAACATTGTAGGGCCATTTTCTATAGTTTCTATAACTATATACGAGCTTTATTCAATTTCAACTGTATTACAGATGAATAACTGTGTTTTGGATGTTGTACGATGAGATATATATATAGGGTTTTAGCGGTAATGTTTAAAAATCCAAGTATAAGAATAAGGGATGTGACTTGGGCTCACGTTTTAGCTCATGATCCTAATCATTGCATTATTATGCACCCAAAAGTGTCTGTTTTTTTTTTTTATGCATTAGAGGACGTGCAGCCACTTTTCTATTTTACTTTAAGAACATTTATCATAGATTTAGTTTCCATTTTGTTTCCCACGATGAATAATCTAAGTCTCTTCTTTTGCCATACAAAATAATATCGGTATATATTTTCCTACTAGTTTAAGGGCATGATTTCGTCTATTAAAAGCAATTCACCATTTCCATCGGCTCTGACCAGGCTGCTACTTTCCGGTCCTTTTTTTTATCTTTATTTCTCTCCTTGTCTAGTGTTTTTTATCTAGTCTTGGCTTGTGTTTCTTTTTTTGTCTGTGTTCTGGTGTTTCCTCCTTGGAATTTAGGATTAGCCATTTCGTCCCGTCCTCCGATTTAAAGAGAAATCAGTTCTAGGATTTAAATCGGTTTGTTTGATCTTGGCCGGTTTGATCGGCTCGTGTTAACTCGTGTCTCCCCCTGATTATACTTTAGTATAAAAACTTCTTACTTAAGCGCTTTAAATTTCAATATTTTACAATTAGACTAACATTAGATGGTGGGGTTTTCTCTGAAAATATAATGATGAATATATATATAATTAATGTGAAATAATCATATCATAGTAACATCTTGTTCTCTCTTTTTTTTGTGCCCAAACTTGTTCCCTTCTTGTTGACATCTTATTCTTATTAGGAACTAAGGTTTAATTTACGTATTATTATTCAACATGGCAAAACATGGCCAGGAATCAAAATAAATAGAGTAAAAGCGAACAATAAATAGAAACACACTATATATAAACAACGGTCTAATGATTGATTTGTAATCCCTAGTAAACCGGTTTGGGAGCCAAGCAGTCTTCCGCGAGGATCTCTTAGTATTAAAGTATCTCCCTTCATGTGTACTTCACACCCTTTCTCGATTGCTTGTCCAAGACTTATTATGTTGTGTTTCAGGTCGAGTATGTAGTAGATGTCTTTGAGTGCTCTTCTTTCTCCAGTCTTGCCCACAAAAACAATCGTACCGTTCCCAACAATATCAACATATGATCCATCACCAAACTTGACTCTCCCTTTGATATTTTCATCCAAACTTGAGAAGTAATCCTTGTTCCCTGTCATGTGATTGTTTGCTCCATTGTCTAGATACCAAACACTTGTATCGTCGTTGTTGATATCATAGTTTCTTGGAAACACTTTGTCTTCATTCAAGAACACCACCTCATGGACATAAAGAGCGTTTTATTCTTCAACATCGTTTAGGTTCGCCTCTTGATGCTCTTTTGGTCTTTCGGGACAAGCTGATACATAGTGACCCCGCTTGTCACACCTCCAGCATGTTATATGAAACCGATCTTTGTCTTTCTTCTGCCTTTGATCACGTCCTCCTGCTTCTCCTTCTATGACAAACCATAGAAGCAAATCAATGACACAGCGACAAAACTGATGAATTTCAGGAGACGATTCTAACGCGTTATCACGACGCAAATAGACGAAAGGGAAACACATAGAACAATGCGAAAAGAGTGAGAGAACAAGTAAAGAAGAAGAAAAGAAAAGAATCTTTGATAAAAAAAACAAAAATTAAAAAGCAACCAAAACTCGTTTTCGAGACCACAGAGAAAATCCTTTTCCAACAATCAGCAATGCGGAGAGAAAAGAAATCCTTTTCCAACGATCAACAACCAGCAGCCTTGGCCATCTTCTTCCTCTTCTCCTTCACATGCTTCTTCTCCTTCTCTTTCGCAATCTTATTAGCCATAAACTCAGCACGATTCTCAATCTTCTTTTGACGGCAACTCATGTCCTTCGGTGGAAAAGACAGAAACTCTCTCCAAAACCAAATAACCTTTGCTTGATCAACGAGCTCAAGCGACTTTTCAATCTAACTTTTAATCAGATAAACAGTGTGACCTGCTGCTCTCAATTTTGCAATGGTTTCACCGAATCCTTTGTCCCCGGTGATAAGGGTCACGTTCCTGGGCTCCTTTTCTTTGGCTAGCCAAACATCAATTCTCCTCTTGATCTCCTTATCGGCCACTTGATCGCCTGTTTTCTTCACTTTTTTCTTCTCCTCTTCTTTCTTCTCTTCTTCTTTCTTATTCCGTTTTTGCTTACGGGGAATTTTTGGCATGGTCCTGGAATAAGGAAAAGTCAATAACTTTGGAAAAACATCTGACTAAAAATATATGACTGAAAAACACTTACTACAGTAAAATCTCTATAAATTAATAATGTTGGGATTTCAAAATTTAATATTAATATTATTAATGTTTAGAAAAGAAAAAAAGTAATGTAAAAGTGAATGAACAAATGGGAATAGTGTGAATGGACACAAAATAGTGTAAACATGATTAATTATTTAAAAAATCATATATATATATATTTATTATAAATTGATAAAAGAGTCAATCCAAAACTATTCAAAACCTCAAAAAAACTTACTATCCATATCGGGCTTGGCACGAAAGACCTTGATCCGAGGGCCGAGAAGAGGATTCACAGGGGAATCTTTATAAGCAACCACCCCTCTCATTTTTATTCTCCCTAGAAACCCTTCTCCGCGCAGCTTGTTCTCAAAATGTGGGTACACCTTGTTCCTTACCCGGAATCGTCTTCTTCTTCCTTCGCCAATATTCAAGCGACTTTTCAATCTAACTTTTAATCAGATAAACAGTGTGACCTGCTGCTCTCAATTTCGCAATGGTTTCACCGAATCCTTTGTCCCCGGTGATAAGGGTCACGTTCCTGGGCTCCTTTTCTTTGGCTAGCCAAACATCAATTCTACTCTTGATCTCCTTATCGGCCACTTGATCGCCTGTTTTCTTCACTTTTTTCTTCTCCTCTTCTTTCTTCCCTTCTTCTTCCTTATTCCGTTTTTGCTTACGGGGAATTTTTTGGCGTCGTCCTGGAATAAGTAAAAGTCAATAACTTTGGAAAAACATCTGACTGAAAATATATGACTGAAAAACACTTACTACAGTAAAATCTCTATAAGTTAATAATGTTGGCATTTCAAAATTTTATTATTTTATAGAGTTATTAATTTATAGAGATATTTTTCGGTTTGAACTCTAATAATAGCAAATTGTTTCCAACAGTGCAAAATTTGTTCAGGAGATGTCGCATCAATGAATTTGGAAGATGAGCCGAACAACATTTATAAACATAAAGTTATGATTAATAATCTCAATTATCGAAAAAGAATAGATGCATGTCAATAACATTAGATGAGGGGGGGGGGGTTTCTCTGAAACTATAGTGATGAATATATATATATATACATTATATATAATGTGATTATGTGAAATAGTCATATCAAAGTAACATCTTCTTCTCTTTTTTTTTGGTGTGCTCAATCTTGTCCCCTTCTTGTTGACATCTTATTCTTATTAGGAAACTAAGGTTTAATTTACGTATTATTATTCAAAATGGCAAAGCATGGCCAAGAATCAAAATAAATAGAGTAAAAGCAAACAATAAATAGAAACACACTATATATAAACAGCAGTCTAATGATTGATTTGTAATCCCTAGTAAACCAGTTTGGGAGCCACGGGGCTAGAAAAATAGAAAGGTTCAAGGGTGTATAGGTTCAAGTTATCGTGGCTAAGGAACTTGGAGTTGTCGGAAGAGAGTGGAACTCCGGTGACACCTTTGTTGACATTGGTCGGAATCTTACACGTGGAGACCGGAGAGGCCTCGAGCTTCACTTTGCAGCCATTGATATTCTTCACCTTGTGGGAGAGTCCGTACGTGATGAAGTAGAAGTATCCCTTCAAGTCCGTTGGGTGGCTCGAGATTGTAAACTTAGCCACTAGCTTTCCGTATGAGTCCACGATAGGACACACAACCTTGACCTTTGCCCCTGTCAAGTACATCACCGGTTTG
The DNA here is from genome assembly GCA_020283515.1 of Alliaria petiolata. Lineage (NCBI taxonomy): Eukaryota > Viridiplantae > Streptophyta > Magnoliopsida > Brassicales > Brassicaceae > Alliaria > Alliaria petiolata. The sequence goes on from JAHZTW010000001.1 coordinate 261,892,132, forward strand.
GCTCAGTCCGTGCCATAGCAAGCCATGAGCCCAAGTAGAGATCAGAGCTTTGACGGTATTATAGAATGTTTTTGGAAACACGTTACTAAATTTCAGACAAGAGATCGCAAAATCTAAAATTATTTTGGACCTCCACATTTTCAGGGCTCAAAGTTAAATGTGTATCTTAAGATATAGAATAAAAATTATTTTCCAAAAAAGAAACGATTCATATAGTTTTTTTTTTCTTTTGTAACGACTCAAATTCAGGAATAAAGACTCAATTTCTCCACACAAAAAAAAAACGTTTTTGCTCCCAAAGTGTTTGGTTTACAATATTCTTCGGTAAGATGTCATGCATGAAATGATTCGCATAATATGAAATCGAATATGTAACTGCACCTTGGATAGGGTAGGTTTCGTAGCCAGATTTGCACAAGATGAGACCTTCAATGGCGATGTCAGGTTTTGGTATTGGCAAATATGGAGTCTTAACCGGTGAGGTGAAGGTGGTGAGTGGTTTAGTCACCGGTTTGGGAACGTAAGGTTGTGGTGGTGGCACGTAGTAATCAGCAGTGGCCACAACCACCACCATCGCGAGGAGGAGTAGGGAAGCGGCAGCGCCTGTGGGTGCCATTAATCGTTAAAAGCTTTTGTTAATTTGTGTTGTTTGGTTGGTTAAAGTTTGATCTCAAGACATGCGTGGCCTTGTATATATAGAAGTAGAACAAATGTGATAGAAATGTCTTAAGATTATAAGATAGCATTAGCATAAAAAAGAAGAAGATTATAAGACAAGTGTGAATTACATGTTGGAGGAAGAGACTTCATTGGGTGCACGTTTAAGTTTGTGTCAACATATATAGTAATATTTTCACCTCCATAATCTAAAATTGATTGGGATATGTTGTAATAATTAATAACTATTCATCATATTGCACCACGGATCCGAATCAAATTTTTTTTTTTTTGTGTTTTTCTTTTTTTCCCGTTGGTCAATACTTAAAAAGTGTTTATAAATACGTATTTACAGGCATTCACGATTATGAGATGATTAGATTAATTAACCCAAGTAATCAGAAACTAATGGTCGGAATTATGCCATATAATAATTTCTCGATGTAGAACTATATATGCATGTCTAGTTAGGGACCTTAAATTTTCAATGCGTTTGTATTATATGAATTAGCTTGATTTTGTCATGAAATCTCCGATCAAAATGGTGGGCCCAAAATAATAATGATTTTCTTAGACAATAATAAACAGCCGAGAACGATCAGTTTGTTGATAATTTTAATTCTACGTGGAGATTTAGTATATATAAGTTATTGTGAATTGTTTATATAAATGCCAGGAAATTATTTTATGAAATTTGTTGGAATTGATTATGTAATTATTATTGGTAATTGCAAAAAGTACATTATAGAACAAAAATAACTCTCTGACCCCAAAAAAAGGAACAAAAATAACTCAGGTGATATGTATATGATGAATATGATATTACGTACTCCGTAACAAGGTTCTAGAAGAACTTGGTGGTCAAGTAAAAACTGCAACAGTGTAAAGCCTCCTTTGACTTGTCTCTATATTAATAAAAGCCGACGCCGATTCCCTCATCTTTTTCCTGTAAACCCTAGAGAGAAATTACATTAGTTTCGGAGAAAAGTAAAAAAAAAAATGTGTGGCGGTGCTATGATTTCCGATTTCAACTGGTCGGATCCGAGTCAACTCGGCTATGGTGGCTCTGTCTCGATCGAGAAGCGTAGACCGGTGTCGAAAGCAAAGAGAGAGAGGAAGAATCAGTACAGAGGGATAAGGCAGAGGCCATGGGGCAAATGGGCAGCGGAGATTCGTGACCCGAGGAAAGGTGTTCGTGTCTGGCTCGGCACTTTCCTAACCGCCGAGGATGCTGCTCGAGCCTACGACGTTGCCGCCATTCGAATACGTGGCCACAAAGCCAAACTCAATTTCCCCAACAGCAACAATCAAAAACTAGATCTGATGAACAATGATGCTTGCGAGTCTCCTAAAGACGACACTACTACTGCCGAGAAACTGTCGCAGGAGCTTATGGCATTCGAGGATTACATGAGATTCTACCAGATTCCGTACCTCGACGGCGAATCCGCGACGGTCGACGTTCCTCACGAACTAAGCGTCGACATTGGCAATCTCTGGACCTTCCAAGACTCTCTCTCTCCCTAAATTACTTTGCCCGCTCCCATTTCGTCCGATCTTTTTCTTTTCTCGTTATCGTTTTGATATCAACAATTTTAAGTGTAATAACAATTATTAACTGGAGTATTTGTTTCGATCTAAGTTCTTCTCGGATTTAAGTTTCAGAAACATCAAAATTCTTTTTAACAGTCGTTTATTTTTTTGCTGTTTTATGTGACAATTAAAATATATATATATATATATATATATTTCTGATATAAAGTTGTACGTTCATTACGTTTAAAGAGAAACGCAAACATGAACAAAATAATTGAATATTTAAGTTTAAGCATATAGTTTTTACTTCTTCACTAGTTGTTTACTAAAAAAGTTAATAAATGTCAACAACTTTATTTACAGTCTCGGAGAAACAACGGCCGGTGAGCGGTGAATCTGTTGGCTTTGTGCCGCACATGGTTTCATTTCATCAAAGGTGGGTGTCCCCGTTGTGCCACGTCATCTGTCCCGTTCCGTTCAAGGCCCAACAAATATATACTCAATCGTGTATATCTCCCCCTTTCAACACAATTCTTCTCAGATAAATCTTTGTTGCAAATCGCAATGTCCAAGCACGATACAACATAATGTGAGACATTCAATTAAAAACCAGGCCCAACCTGTTAGCGTTTTGTCAAAGCCCATGATCATTATTTACTTCTACTTTTTTTTTTTGCCAAGCCCACTTATTTTTTGTTTTTCAGTCAAATATTTTCAAAGATATTGACTATAAATATTTTTTTCATTTTTTTCATTTTTTCAGGACTTTTAGAATCACGCCACACAGCATGATATTTTGTACAATATCTGTTCAGAGAACGATTCTTCCTCATTTATCTTCTTTTTGATCATCTCTAACATAGATGATTAGTCATAAAGCTCGTTTGTTTTGTTAAGGTGCATATTGACATCAACTCTATTTTTTTGGCTTTGAAAACATTAATATTATCAATGTTTAGAAAAGAAAAAAGTAATGTAAAAGTGAATGAACAAATGGGAATAGTGTGAATGGACACAAAATAGTGTAAACATGATTAATTATTTAAAAAATCATATATATATATATATATATTTATTATAAATTGATAAAAGAGTCAATCCAAAACTATTCAAAACCTCAAAAAAACTTACTATCCATATAGGGCTTGACACGAAAGACCTTGATCCGAGGGCCGAGAAGAGGATTCACAGGGGAATCTCTATAAGCAACCACCCCTCTCATTTTTATTCTCCCTAAAAACCCTTCTCCGCGCAGCTTGTTCTCAAAACGTGGGTACACCTCGCTCCCCACCAAATCGGTGGGAACATGTTGGTTTTCCAAATCCCACCATACGTCCATGTGTGCGTTATAATTCACCTCATCATGGACCTCTTCAACCTCATCCTCCGCCTCCTCTTCTTCTTCTTCTTCTTCCTCCTTCTCCTCTTCTTCTTCCCCCTCCTTCTCTTCTTCTTCCTTCTCTTCCCTCTTCCTTCTCTTCTTCAGCTAGGACTTTCTTAGCTTTACTCCTCACCCGACAACTGCAAAAGGATGTTAAATCAAAAAGGCATGTTTGTGTTTTCAAGAGCTTTTCATCTTCTTCTTCATTCGCCAATTCCTCCTCAGCCTTTCCCTCACTTTTTATTTGTTTTTTTTTTATCTTTCTCTTACCTTTTTTTTTTTTTTTTATCCTTCTCTTCTCTCTGGCAGTTCTACCTTGATTAGCTTTGCTCTTGCTTGTCTTATCTTTACGTGGCTGGGAGGAAGAAGAACCAAACAAGTTAACACCAAGAAACTGCAAAAGAAGACAGAGCATTAGATGTTTAATATCATGATCAAAAAAAGCATGCAAAATTGCATAAATATTTCATATTGGAGTGGGGAGAGCCAGAAAACAATGCACTCGAGCAAAGCAAATGAAAGATATATAACCAAGAGTAATTGGATAATTAGATAGTTTTCTAAAAAGTATCAAATAAAAGAAAAAAGTATAACCTGCTAAAGATATAAATTTTTAAGTTTAAGTTTAACCTGAATATTTAAGTTTAAGCATGTAGTTTTTATTTCTTCACTAAAGTTTAAACACGTAGTTATGAAGTATTTTCATGTGGGCAATATTCAAATTATTTAAGGAATCAATGATACATTTGCAAATAATTAATGGGGTAGTATTAAAATTGTTTAGAATTTATATAAAAGTTTTGAAAAAGTATCGGGGGCAGATGCCCCCTGTTGTTAAAAAAAAAAAGTATAACCTGAATATTTAAGTTTAAGCTTGTAGTTTTTATTTCTTCACTATAGTTGTTTACTAAAAAGTTAATAAATATAATTGATAATTAATATGGAGACAGACAGTCTCGGAGAAACAGCGGCCGGTGAATCTGTTGGCTTGTGGGCCGCACAAAGGTGGGTGGGTGTCCCCGTTCTGCCACGTCATCAGTCCCGTTCCGTTTAAGGCCCAATAAAACAAAATTTTATCGGCCCAAAGAAGAAGAAGATGGAAAGAAATAAAATGTAAGAAGTATATATTTATTACACACAGACCAGTCGAAGATGAAAAGCTCCAGAAAGAAGAGTCCCTGTTTTTGGCTTTGACAGTTTAGTAACTAATCGATGTGAGAGATTCTTCTTTATGCGAAACTAAAGTTTCAGCTATATAATACTGTCTCATATTTTTGTAAAGGTATAATAAAAACTTCCACAAAGTCAAGATTTGTATCCATCTTTAAACGAGTAGATGTAGCATGTTCTCTGATCCATAAAAATGTCGGTGAAAAGATAAAAGATACCCATCCCGGTATATATATATATATATGTATTTTTATTTACAAATTACATCCAAAAAGGTCCAATAAGTTAAAGAAGATGAGACCTTCCGGCCATGTATATAACCTCACTTTCTCTCTCTTGCTGCTGTGTGTAGTTAAAAATCTCTCCTCAATGTAAGTCACCCATCGTAACGTATCACCAGTTCCATGGTCTGGTTTGCGATTTAGCTGCAAGACGTAGCGCCATTGAACCGCTGCCACTGCTCGGATCATTGCAGATACCGAGCCGGATGATGAATGAAGCGGTGCAGCCTCTCTCTAGGCCTTCGCTTTCTATCCATATGTATCCTCCCATTAGCCCGACGAACCTAACCAGAGACACACGTTAACAAAAACTCACCCTTTAGCTATTTTGTGACACCATATGCTTACAATTTATATGTATATACTTTTGGAGATCGTTACCGTTTGCAGAGAGCTAGACCGAGTCCTGCACCGGAATGGTTCCTCTGAGATCCAGTCCGTGGCTGTACAAATTTGGTGAAGAGAAAAGGAATGTCTTGCGTGTGAATTCCACACCCTGTGTCCTTCACCTGCACCAAGGGTCCAAGATCATAACATTTGGAACATTTGGAACTAAGAAGCTTTTGTTTAAATAACATGCAGATTGCGACTAACCTGCACGCATAGGTAGAAGTGATTGTCACTTGGAACTGGATAGAATTCTGGAGATGGTAATTCTCTCAAGGACTCAGGTTTCATGATAGAGGCTATTATGGAGACGTAGCCTTCCTTGGTGAATTTCACAGCGTTGCCCATGATGTTGAGAATAGTTTGCATCAGACGTTTCTCATCACCGATAGCATAAGCCGGCAAGTCTGCAGATAGAATCAGATTCGTCGATAGTTTCTTCACCGATGCGATTGGCTTTATCAGAGAGATGACCTGCAGATTCAAAGCGCACCCCCCCCTCAAGTTATGTTTGTTTTTGTGTTATACATAAATGAACTTCTCTGTGGTTAATCTGGAGGATTTAGTTGTACCTCTTCAAAGATAGCCTGGAGACTGAATGGTTCATTTTCCAAGAGTAAACTCCCATCCTCCAATCTCGACAGATCCAGAACGTCGCTGATGAGCGTGGCCACCAGATTGCTACTTTTCAGTATTGTCTCGATCATCACTCTCTGCTCTGGAGTCAGCTCGGTCTCAAGAAGCAGAGACGACAGAGAGATGATGGCATGCATCGGTGTTCTCATCTCGTGGTTCATGACAGCTAGGAAATCATTCCGAGCATGTACTGCCATCTCTGCCTCTTGACGAGCCTTATCTAAAGCAAAATTCTGCTCCATAAGCTGGTCACGGGCGTGCATGGATTCCTCCAGAATTGCAGCGTGTGAGAGAGCCACAGCCACCTGAAATGAGTAATGTGAGAGCCAGAGACGAATTACAAAAAAAAAATCAAAGGCTGGAGAGTGAAGATATGGACCTGATCCGCCACGACTTCGACAAGTTCTAACTCGTGGTCTCTCCATTTTCTCGCACCATCTGTGGGGAGAATCAGGACCATGATAGCGTAACCTTTGCCAGAGAGATCAGACCAGTCACTGCCTTGGAAATTTGAGAGATGCAGAAGAGGAACGCGGACAGAAACAACCTCGGGAGGCGAATATCTCCCGACAGGAGGCCCAATCTTAGCCAAGGGGCATGTATGAGGTATGTGCATTGCTTGGGCGCTATTGAAGAGTTCGTTAATTATTGGCAGGTTTATCGGCACACTGCTTCCGACTTGGATTTTGTGGCTCAGAGTATGTGAAAGCTGCAAATATAGACCACTCTGTGACGGCATCCACAGGGCGCATTCCTCGAGGCAAAGAGTTTTACCGAGCTCGACGAGTGTGGTTCTTAGGATAGTGTGTCTATCAAGAGTGCTTCTGATCTCATGAGTAAGCATCCTGACGTGCCTTCCGGTCTCCTCTTGGGTCAGGATGAGACCCATTTCCCTGTCGAGCTCGTCGGCTTTCTTCTTGAGGAACAATTCGCGGTTCTTGACACTCAGAAGATCAGGGATGATGTGAACCAGCATCAACGCAGTCGCACACGACACAATTGCGCAGGAGACTTTGGCGATAGTCATCACGATGGCAACGGCTTTGGAGTGCATGAAGAACATCCAAAGGTTGATGAAATGAGTGGCTCCACAGAGAATGATGAAGGCCCCGAACTGCATGAGCACCCATTTGTAAGGGAAGAAGGCAGACTTCTGCACGAAATATATAAGCTCGAGAGGGATCGAGAAGTAGGCAAGAGCAATCAGCGCATCCGAGATGTATTGATAATTCACTAAAAGATCATCCTGATTCGCATGTGTCTCAAAACAATCACACGACTCCATTGTTGGAGCTCGCTTGACCTGCTCGAGATTTGGACTAGAGTCACCTAACAGAGCAAGAGTCTGGTAAAGTTTCAGAGCAATCAGATGAAAATGGAAACACGAAGAACTAAATCGATCCACCTAAGGATCGATCCAGAATTAAATCTACAGATGAAATATATTCCTCGTTAATCAAGTCACCACACAGATCGATCAGAAGAAATGCTAAAGCAGTCCTCCATTAACGTTTCACCTAAAGCTAAAGAGATTCTCATCAAAACTCCAATTTTTTACAGATTCGAGCATAATAATTAATGCGACAAGGATGGAATTGAAGAAGAAGGAAGAAGAAGACATCACAAACCTTGAAAGGTCGTAAACACGAGGGACCGTAGCTTTTGAAGAAATGGAAAGCTCTCTTTCTCCCTCGGAGAGAGATCTCTAGTTTAAGGAAGCTTTCATGGAAAAAGAGACAGACGACACTGAAACTGGGAGAGGAGGAGAGAGAGAGAGAGGGAAAGAAAGGAGAAAAAAGCGTCACGGAGAGAGAGAGAGTGTGTCATGGCACGTGCGAAAGATGACGTGGACTACAGAAGGTAAAACTCTCAATACACAGGTGGGAATAATTGGTGACATGTCGGTACATAATTGGATGTATTTAGGGACTCCCATTCTTCGAAGGTCGTAAGAAAGAGTCCACATCTCAAGTGGTACGTTCAATTATTTTATTCGGTCTCGATATTTCAAAATAACATATAGTATATATTATACAATGAATAAAACCCATAAAATTTTAAAATTATTTAGACATACACACAAAAGCTGGTCCAAGTCCAAGATGATGAAATAACGAATTACTTTTTTAAATGGAAACAAAATGACTTTGGTCTAGGATGATCACTTAAAAACTCGTTATACAATTTAAAAAAAGAAGATGAAAAGACTGAGAAGAGAAGATGCATTGAATTGAACCAACCATTGATTGATTGAGACAGAAAATAAATAAAAGAGGAGAAAAAAAAAATCCAACAAAAACGGAAAAGTGTTGAGACAGATACATTGGACGTCCTCGTCTTTTCTTAATTTAATGATTTATCTTTCTGCCTACAAGTGGCCCTGCGATACCCCACGCGCGCCTTTTCTCCTAAACCCTCTCAGTTTAGCGCGTGGAAACAATACTAATTTTTGGGCTTGTTTAGTGTGGCCCATACTAACTCTGTATACAAAACTTTGAATTGAAGCCATTAAAGTCCTCTAACCCAAAACCTCACTATAACACACAAATTCAGTTTGGTTTACCTCTTTCTTCCTGATATGAATAGTTACTCTTATTCAACAAAAATAATTGATACATAGAGAGAGAGAGAACCCTCAAGAATTGAAGAACACTGTTGCCCTCCCAAGAAAATTTCAATTATAGTTTCAGGATTTGCTCATTTATTATAATTACCTAAAGAAGAAGCAGAAATGGCAAATGAAGCTTTGTGGATCCCAAAAAAAAAAAAGACATCAATCGGAGGGACCGATCATCTTCTCAGGAACAACAAGAGTATCAAACTCTTCCGCACTCAGAACACCTAACTTGAGAGCCGCGTCCTGTATGATCAAATTTACAGACAAGAGCTTGTTTAGAATAGTTTATGATCTGCATTGAAGAAAATTCAAAATCCAGAACGGAGCAGCAGAGATATATTGCTTGCTAACTAATAGAGACAAGAACATGGGCTCTCTAGTTGCAAATCAATTTCAATTGTTCTCAAGTCCGTTTGATTTCACGATGAAGCATAAAGAAGTTTGTTGTTTACCTTTAGCGTAGATCCTTCTTTGTGAGCTTTTTTAGCTACTGCTGCAGCATTGTCATAGCCGATTTTCTGGTAAAGGAGACAAGGATTCGAAAACTTAGCATCGATGTAAATTCCTTAGTAAAAGCAGAGTTTAATATTTGGAGACTTACCGGATTCAATGATGTCACAAGCATAAGAGACTACAGAGAAATACATAAAACAAAGAATCAGTTCCCCCCCGGAGATTATTTTCACACCATGGACAATGTTAAGACCAGCAAATTAAGGAGAAGAAGCCTACCTCGTGCAATAGCTTTGAGATCCTTTCTCTGTTGGCCTCAATGCCCCTCACACAGTTTTTCTCAAACGAAGCTGAAGAATCTGCTATCAATCTGATGGACTGTCAAAGAGGAGAGATCAAATGGTTAAGATCGGCATATTTTAGATAGAATCTGAGAAAAAAATGCACAAGGGTAAGAACGTACATGCAAGAGAGCGCTTGCGATCACCGGCTTGAATACATTTAATTCGAAATGACCATTTGATCCACCAACTGTTACAGCTACATGGTTGCCCATAACCTCCAATTTTGTAGGATGCAACTCAAAGAGTCAGGAACAATAAAACCTTTGCAATTTAGATTCCTATATCAGTGAGAATGTACTGATGAACAGAACTTACCTGAGCACAAACCATAGTCAAGGCCTCACACTGTGTAGGATTTACCTTCCCCTGAGAGAGAGAGAGAGAAAAAGAGATATAAGATCATGATGCTGAATCAAAATTAATGAAAAGGACAGAAAGAACAAAGGAAGACTGCATTCATACAGGCATGATGCTGCTTCCTGGCTCGTTTTCAGGCAGAATAAGTTCACCAAGACCACATCTTGGGCCACTTTATGAAGACATACTAAACCATATAAGAACACAGCACATCTTGAAGAAAGAAAAACCGAATCCCTAAAGATTAGATTAGATGCATACCTTCCAAGAAAACGTATATCATTGGCGATCTTCATCAGCGATGTGGCGATTGTGTTAAGAGACCCGCTGGTTTCAACACAGGCATCGTGTGCAGCCTGGAAAAAGCAGAATAACTCAGCAACTGATTTCATATATCAACCATTCAGAAGCATCTTGTCTCGTTTAGAGGCTAACCAAAGCTTCAAACTTGTTTTCTGCAGTGACAAACGGCAAGTTTGTTTCTTCAGCTACTGCAGCAGCTATCTTTACATCAAACCTATACAGATATTACCAACAGTGGACTAAGAAGAGATGAACTTGGGATGGAAATAAAATTAGAAACGAGATATACCCTTTCTTGGTGTTTAATCCGGTCCCAACAGCAGTTCCACCTTGTGCAAGCTGGCCAAACATTTCTGGCAAGTTAGAGCTCAATGAAAATTTGACAAGTAGAGGAAATCAGATCCTCCAAAGAAATCATTTCCCAAACCTGATAGAGGCGGGGTAAAGTGCATGTGACCCTATTAAGTCCATACTTAACCTGCAATCATGAGATCAAGTTTTTTTTTTTTTTAGGAATTTATAATTGAATGTGATTTTCACTTTTGTCAGACAAACACAGTTTTCTGAACAAACAACTTACTTGAGTAGCATAGCCACCAAATTCTTGTCCCAGCGTCAAAGGTGTAGCATCTTGAGTGTGAGTTCTTCCAATTTTCACAATATCTTTGAACTCGAAGGACTGCCAAAAACCGAGCAAGATGAGGTACGTTTGTAAAATGTCGGAATGTAGAGCAAATAGACCATGAAGCCTGAGTGCATATGCAACAGAAATGTGAAGAGGACTAGAAAAGCAGGGATTAAATAGCAACTAAAGCAACACTCAAATACATATAGTACCAAAATGAACTGCGGTCAGAAGTGATTCATGACACCATTTAGGTCAGAGAAAGTTTCATATTAAAAGAGTAGTGTGTTGCAATATAGCGACTAGATCACGTGTGGCACTTGAGAAAGAGTGGAAAAAGACAAAAGGTCAGACCTTAGAGTCCAAAGTGCTATGCAAAGTTCTCAAACTAGGGATCAGCCTCGAATTAATCTCGGTTGCAGCTGCAATGTGCATGACCTAGACAAAACCAAAAACAACAATACAGAGCATCAATTAGTACGAAGAAACAGCGTAAAGTAATTCGACGAACTCTAAGCTTACAGTTGGAAAAGTGTCGTTAGAAGATTGTGATCTGTTGACATGGTCATTTGGGTGCACACATTTTTCACCCCGTTTGTGACCAAGAATCTCAGCGGCTCTATTAGCAATGACCTGTGAGGAGCAAACACAACGGTTTAGGATGCATCACAAAGCCTTGCCTTGTAGCACTATAAACGAGATCCTCCGAAACAGATCTCCGTTACCATATGTCCATATTTCATAAAAAAACAGCACACAAATTACCTCATTAGCATTCATATTACTCTGAGTGCCACTACCAGTTTGCCATACAACAAGGGGGAAATGATCATTGAGCTTTCCCTCAGCTACTTCCTGTGCAGCTTGCATAATCGCTTTCCCAATCGTTGGGTCAAGACCATATTCCATGTTGACCTAAATTAAAGTTACTCAATTCATCACGAACCAAAACGAGAAAGCAAATGAGAATATAGACCCCAAAATCCCAAAAACCTATAGCTACCTTGGCAGCGCATTTCTTCAAGACCCCGAAAGCGCGGACGATTGGTTCGGGCATTCGTTCGCGCTCACCACCGATTTCGAAGTTCTGCAGCGATCTCTGCGTCTGGGCTCCCCACAATCTGACACAGAAACAACAATAACACTGTGAAATGTTTCCCCTATTCAACGATCTAGTAAAGATGATCAGATCCCGTACTTATCGGAAGGAACTTGGATCGGCCCGAAGGTGTCCCTCTCCTCCCTAAACGAGGTCGAATAAGATCTCAGAGCGGTGGCATAACGCAGCGACGCCGAAGTTATTCCGCAAGAGAGCCGCCGCGACGCGACGTAAATCGCCATGGATTCTTCTACCTAACAGTAATACTGCACTGAACAAAGAGGCGAGAGAAGAATTATCAAATTACGCATTTCTCATACCAGAAAAACACTTCGATTTAACTATCGCATCTGTAAACGTAAATAGCAAAAAAAAACCTTCGAAGACGAAGATGGAGAATTGAGAGATGACGACGGATCACGTTGCAGAAGAGCAAGTAGAGAGAGAGAGGGATAGGGCAAACAAATTATTATATTTAGAGAAACGATTCAACGAATCAACGAGGTTGGTCGAAATTTGAAAAGTATGGGGGCGATAAAGTTTTTTTTTTTATAACAAAGTTATAAATATTTTTTCATCATCTTACAACAGATAAATAATAGTTTATATATATTTCAATTTCTCAAATATATAATACTGTTTCCACTCTATGGAAGACAAAGTTCGTAACTAATTAGAAAAATGAATTTCAATAAATATTTTGGTCTCTGATCTGAAAGAAATATACCCAGTTTTAACTTGCAAAAATCAAGGGGAAAAAGGAAAACCCAAACATTATAGAAATATACTAAAAAAATTCTCAAGCAACAGTGTACATACAAATCTTTCAAGCTCTGTTTATGTTCAGCTATACATAGAACAGAAAAGAAAAAAAAAGAAAAACCCAAGAAAGAGAAGAAGAGCAACAAGAAGAAACTATTGCTGCAATGTGTAGCTACTATGTCTGTGTGCTATAGAAACTTGCACAACCAAAAGAGTGAAGAAGAAACAAGAAACCAGTGGAAGAAAAGAATCAGAAAGAAAAAACGAATAAAAAACCAGGTGACGAGTGTATGTATGTATATATATTCGTGTGAGTGAGTGGCCTTTTCAATGTCTGACGGTTGCTTTTCGCTTCATATCAGCAGGACCAAGCTGTTTCGTGCCACGAGGACCATTCGCTGAGGGACGTGAAACCGTGTTTGAGTTCCTGCATTTTTTTGGAAACTGTTTGTTAAAGAGATTCTTTCTATATTTGGCATTTGATTATTATTAGTTAGAGGGTTAGTTGGTGAAAAGAACCTGAATTGAGGACTTCTGATCGGTTTTGAGACGGGTTTCTTGGGTTTTGACTCAATATTGCTTGTTGTTGATACCTTGGAGGTTTGGTTAAATTGCCAGAGCAAATCTGGCTCAGATGAGTCACTTGTGGCTGCATCTACATCGTCTGTGCTGCTGTTGTTTCCCATGAAGATGTTGTAAGAATGTTCTGAGAATATTCTTGAAGTGTCTGACGACAGATCTCTCCTGTAAAAATCTTCCGGCAGAATACTGATCCCACTGTCTGTTGTTCCTCCTCCCCAAAGACTCTCCACTCTTCTCATCTCGTCTTGCCTGTTATTCACCATAACCTTATCAACCCACTCACTTGACCCGAAGCTTCGGTCTTCGTCTCTGTAGGTTTGCCCTGGACTTGCTACTGGTGGCCAAGGTGGTGAGTTCACTGTAATCTCCTCCACTTCACAGCTCTCCGATTTCTTTGTCGCGATGCTATTGTTATGAATCTGCAATCACTCAAAAACAAAAACAATGTCCAATTTGAGACATGATTTTTAAACACAAGACTGGGTTTGAGAAGAGAAGAATCACCTCTACTTCACCAGTTTTGGCTTTGTGTTTCTCAGAGCCACCAGGAGTTGTTAAGATCTTCTTCTGTTGTGACCCTGCTTCTTTTCTCGCGAGTGCTGCTTTAAGAGTAGCAATCTATTAACAAAGCAAAGCTCATGTGTGAGTCAATTCAATTACTATAGGCCAAGAAACTAAAACCATGAGCTTCGGTTAAAGAAGAAAAAAACCTGTTCTTTGAGTTCCTTAACATCTGAAGTATCATTGTTCACTCGAGCAGCACCGAGCTCAACTGTAGCTACTCTCTCTGCAAACTTCAAAGTGCTTATTGTTTCCCCAACTGCATCTGCCTCTGGACTAATGTGAACAAACATCAATGTCTTTGCTTGTCCCCCTGATATAAACATATTTGCAATCCCAAGTTATGAACAAAGCGAGTTCTAAGCTGCAAATATTCGGGAACAAACAACTTGTATCCTTTACCAAGAGAGTCCTGAAGGAGTTGTGTGAGTTTGCTGTTTCTGTAAGGAACATGTGGGTTCTTCTGAGCTAGTGAAGCAATCACGTCTCCTAGAGCAGAGAGAGATCTATTGATGTGTTGTGCTTCTTTTAGCCTGTCTCCAGTAACCTCGGATTTGTCTACCCTTTCACTGCCTGCTAGATCCACAAGGTGCATACATCCACGAAGAACAGCTCCTGAAGTCAAGTCTCTTCCTTGAACATGAACAGTCAAGCAGCTGCAAGAAAATTAGATTGAAAATGTTAATTTAAATTTGCGTAAGACTTATAGAGATTAATGGGTTCTCTCATTGATCTTGAAAATATTTTACCTTGTACCTGTGGGAACGGCTGCTTCGATCATTCAAGGCTGTTGATCCAACAGCACGATTCTTATGCCCAAGTTTCATTAGATCAATAACATCAAATGTTGAAGAAACCGGCACAAGACTTGCATCCGGTACACTTAGACCCTTTTGAGAGCTATTCCTGATCTCTAATGTATCAAAAACGTTAAGGAATTTTGAATTGAAACATAAAAACGAAACTCTATCTCTCTAACCAGAACATTAAGAAGCAGAACCATTCATGAAAAAAGGATATCTTTTGTTGCTTCCATCAATAACCAGAAGATATCTGACTTGCTCATTGTAAATCTCAATCATCTGAACAGCAATATCGTAACGGAATGTGTCTTTTCTTTTTTCAGCAAGAAGAAACAGATCACCAAGTGCTCTGTAATTAACTCCTTGACTCATCTCCGTTAGATCTCTTGGTCCACTCTAGAGGAATTACAAAAGGGGGAAAGATATAAGATCTCTTGGTCCACTCTAGAGGAATTACAAAAGGGGGAAAGATATAAGATCTCTCTAGACCTTCAAAATGTCACAATCTTCAAAAATTATAGTTTGAACTCAAATCTTACCATTGTATATGTTTTTCCGGATCCAGTTTGGCCATATGCAAATATGCAGACATTGTATCCATCAAGAACAGAACGGATCAATGGCTGCATATCAGAGAATACCTCTTCTACAAAGAGCAAGACAGATCCTTCAGGATCAATTCAATCACTGGAGAGTAAGAGAGGGGTATTTCAATTTCCTTACCTTGAGTCGCGGATGGGCCAAAGACTTTGTTGAAGGTAAAGGATTTGAGTGCTTTTCCATGTCTTGATGCAGTATTAATGGCTATAGTATCATCCTCCATGTTCCCAATTGTACTAGAAAAGCTGGATTGTCCAGGCAAAAATGGTCGTACCCGACAATAAACACGGATGCTACCCTTAAGGTCCTGCACCTGATTATAAAGTTTTCGGTTTTCTTCAAGAACTCGGTGATAGCCAGAAGCTGCATGAGCAAGGCCATGAATGTGCATACCTGTAGACAGATATTGATCCATTAATTTCAAATTCTTAGATAACCAAAACTATCTTAGAATGTAAGAGAATAAAGATCTGAATACCAAGAGAAGAGAATTCTTCTTGAAATTTCTTCTGCATAAATTGCATACCAGCCCTTGTAGTGTAGAGTGTCTGCTTTAGTCCCTGTCAAACATAAATTACAGTAGATACACTCAGAATCTGTGCTATGATATACCAAACTCGAAGAAAGTAATGGAGTAGTGTAGTGCCTACTTCTATATCTTCTTGTTGTTGGTTGAAGATTGTCAGTTGTTTAAATTGTCGATTTTTCATCTCTTCATCAAGAATCTGGCTTTTCTGATTGGTTTCGTCTTTCTTTATTGCTTTGAAACTCTTCTCTTCCCTCTACAAATAGACTTCAGTAGTCAGCGAAATCTTCTAACCTATCATTCACAGTAAAAGAGGGAAGACTTTACCTCTCTTTCACCAAGAGGTTTATGAAATGATATGTTGTTATGTGAAGAAGTTGGTTCTCTTGGAGATGCTCTAACCTTCACATGACAGAATTCTTTTGATTAGAAGAATTTTGGCACAACCGATGAACATATTTCGTGAATTTTGACAAAATGAACCAAGAGATGGAAGAAACTGAAAACATACCAACGCATACTGGTTTGTAACTCGATTTTCAAACTCTTCGACAACTTTGCTTAGCAGAGATTCAATCAGCTGTAGCCACGACATTAGGCACTTACATCAAGAACATAACAGAGCCAAACGATTTAAAGTAACCAGAAGAAACAGAAACTTCAAAGACATATATATATAGCTGAGCAACAAAGTGAAGTAGTCTGAAACTCACTTTGGGCACATCCTCAGGCTTTTTATCTGATAGAACAGCTTGAACAAGTGTGCTCAAGGAGCCTGAATTGGACTGAAAACAGAGGTAAAAAGACACTTAAACATCAAACATTCCACTTGAGAAGACAGAACCAAGCAGAGACAGTTGAAGAGGTTAACCAGTTTGTTAGAATCAATATCAGATGGAGATTTGTCGTTGATGATTGATGAGGTTCTCGATAAAGAGTTCATGAACGGCTCTGAGTGTTTTCTCACAAATGATGATTTCCCAAGCGAAGGAGGCTTTATGCTACCACCAAATTTCCAAACTCCATTTCCACCATTTTGTTTCCATTCATCATACGATTTGATTGCCAAAACACAATTCACAACACGAGAAGCCTTTCCTCCCTAGCAAAAAAAAAAACAAAAAAGAGATGCATATTCATTCATGAGCAGTTCTTAAAGACTCTGAGAAATTTCAGAATTGGCGATATACATACTTGCTCAAGATCAGATGCTTCAAACGTTGGAAACCCCATTTCCTGGATAGCAACAAGGAAGTTCCTAACATTCTCAAAATACTGAAACGCTGATAACGGCGCTCCGTCAGCAACAAGAATGGCATCACAAGGACTTTCCACGACCTGATTCAACAAATGAGAGATCAAATTTCTCAAGACCTGCTCCTAAAACTACTATATATATATCGAAAGGATTCAAGCGAAAGTTTACCTTTGAAACAGCCCCAGGCTGAACCTTATTGAGGACTTTGCAAAGGATAATTCCACTTCTTAATCCAAGCCTAAGCCCTTCTTCTGTTGGCTCTGCAGGCAAATCTTTAGCTCCCACCACTCCAACCATCTTTCTCAGCCAATTAGCCGCCTCGTACCTCCTCGATGCTACGCAATTGCAGAAGATCTATTTAAACCATTATTTTTTCCCTCTACGATTTAACAAAATTACCAAAGCTACGGCTAGTAATCACAACGAGGAAGAAGAATCAGCTCGATTTGTCATAAATTTATCAGATCAAACATTCTCCGTTAATCGTCAATGCTCAATTTCACGAAACTAGTTAGTCGGCACAAAGAGATAGATACCAGCTTCTTCAGCTCGACGAGACTCTAAATCATCATCTCTCAGCCCATTTCCGTGTTGCTGCAACACATCCTCCATTACTGAAGCCACCGTGAAGCTCAATCCTCCATCCTCCGCCGCAGTCGCCGCCATAAACCCCGAAAGCAGTGCGAATCTCAAAACAATCACACTAATCCTCCGGATCGGAGAGCAATGAAACGGCAGAAAAAGGAGAGAGAGAGAGAGAGAGAGAGAGAGAGAGAGAGAGAGAGAGCTTGGGAATTTCTCTCTTCTTTTTTCCTTAAGAGGTTGGGTTTATAAAAAAGGTAATGTGAGATTTTGTATATTAATAGAGAGGAATACTCATAACCTCCATGAATGCTCTCAAATACAAGGTTGTAAAGCTAACCGCTTTATACTCTGTCCTCTTCACTCTTCCTTCTCTCTAAATTCTCTCCACTCCCCGAACCTGCAGCTTCGGAGTTGATCAAATAATTAAATAACCACGGTTCGTTTTTCCCTCCCTAACCAACCTTATATATAATATACTAATAAACGTATTTCAGGTTTTCTCTTTTCCCGCGCGTGTGGTTCACGCCAGAATCTTTTTCGGTTACCGTTTGGGATTTATAACCTTACTATTTGTATCCATTTATTATTATTAACTAGTATTAGTATTGTTGCGTAAATTGGATTATCTCATGTCATCATATTACTAGATTATAGTACAATTTGAGTATTAGTAAATTTTGTTTTGTCAAATCCAATTTTATTGGAAGATGATCAAATTTTGCTATTTTAATAAATTATTTGTGTGATCGTGTTTTGTTTGTATTGTGATAGATTGAATGTGATAACTAATATAGTTAATTACTAAAATTTGTACTTTTCTATATAAATAATCAATTAGTATCTCTCTACTAGTGTATAGTTGTTTTTATTTATATTTTCATCATCTTATAGCGTTATAACTTAAATAAAATACCGTTTTAAAAAACAAAATTAAAAGTAATACGAAATAAAAACATATAAAAAATAACTTTAAACTTGAAATCCCTAATAGTAATAGGGGATGAATCTCCAACTTCACAAAGACATTGTTATGTTACGTTCTTTATTTTGTTCATATGCTTGTGAAAAAATATAATCTTAATTTTTCAAATGAAATAAGAAGATAGATCGTTAAAATCGGCAACAAAACGATGTAGCTAGAACAATAGTTGTGAATTAGTTGATTCCATGTGTCTTTAGTCTTTGTAATGGTTTAGAAGCAAAGAAATAAATGGAAAAAGTTTTACTCTAGTATTGAGCGACCTTAAGAGCAACGATTAATCACAAAAAATCATTATTTTTATAATGTTGTTATATATGTAGAATGTTAGGCGAAACATTCTTTTCCAAATATACCTGTAGACATAGAGAGTTAGTTGAAGTTACTGCAATAATTAGGTCCATTACTCAATCTCTTCACTATTTTATTCCCATTTTTCCTCATAAAATATCCATTTAATTATTTGGTGGTAACTAGCATATGATTTTTTTTCCCATCTAAGCTATGTATATAACGGTCGGTTTATTTATGATTTTGTAGATATACTATTTTTGAATATTATATAACATTGATCGATCTTTGGTCTTTAGGAAACAATGATAGATCTTTGGTCTTTAGAAAAGACAGTATGATTTTCGTGGAAAAAAAAAGAAAACAGCATAAATTTGTATAACTGACGGTAACAAATCATGTGATTAATGTTGATAATTTATTTTTTCATAACGCACGCACTTAGTGGATATGGAAATTTATTATTATCACAGTTTTGAATTCCATTGTCGGTAATAAAACATTGTATATGGGCAACTTGTCAACCTCCTACGGTGTCAATGAGATCACCACACCACCAAACATTGACGGCGATATTTTGATTAAGGCATCCGATTATATATGTATTTCTTCTAGACTGTTATAATAATCTCGTTTTAAGGAAAAAAAATTGCTCAAAAAGGAAAATGCGAATAGATAGATAGACACGAACCGAAGTGGGTTAGCTTCAACGTTCAAAAAATTCAAATTAGTGCCTCGGAGCGGAACCTAGTCAGGTTCGGAATACGAGCCTAGCAAGTAACCCCACGTAGAGCGTCTTTGACGGGGACCCACGTCGCACAAAGAAATCGACTATGGATGGTGCCTACGACCAACTGTCACTGGAGTCAATAACACAAGCGAATAGATAACTGCCACGTGACCTAGGTGACATTTTTTCTACGTGTCGCTGTGTATGAGGAGAAAAGACCACTCGCCTACTTTGGCGCGTGTCATTGCCCACGCTTCTTTCACGCCTAACCAACAACAACAAAATTTTGCATAAATAATTGAAAAACTACAGATTTTTTGAAATTTCAAAATGATACCTTGATCAAGGAGTCTGAGTAGTAATATAAAAACATTGATTTTGGTGATGAAACAGAAGTACCTGGAGTATATTGTCCTTATCTAAACATAATTAATTTACTGTATTTACCTTTAGAAAAGCTTTCGATTAAACAAAAATGAGGAGAAAGAATAAAGAGGAGAAACAGAGCATGTGTGATTCAATCATAATTCCAAGACAGTTTTTGATGTTTCAATACCTTTACTCTTTTTTTTTATGTTCGTGAGCTAAAGCATCTTTTTATCCCCTAATAATCCACTTTTCCCCATCGTTTTAAAGGGATTAGCGAAAAAACATTTGTATTTGGTATATAATATTGGACAATGACAATAAATATTCTGATTAATACTTTCATGAAAAGACACCTAACATGGAATTTGTTAACAAAATACCAGATGCATTATTGTTAGACTAGGCATTGTAAATTTGCAAAGAGTAGTCTAACAATAATGCATCTGGTATATTGTTAGACCTAACATGAAACCGTAAAACATAACTGTAATCACGACATAAAGCTCCCAAAAAAAAAAAAAAACTGTAACCACGACACGAGAGATGATTAGTCGTCATATTGATTAAAGCATTAACTGTTACTATTAACTTTATTACTACTGTAGAACAGATATATTTTTGTCGTTTTATATTAATATACCACATCCTCTATATATAAAAAAAAAACACTATTTGTATTTAAATTAAATTCACCGCACTCACATCACATGTAATCCCGATCCCACAATGATGATTGTAAATCGTATGTGAATTACAAAAATGCTGCCATCACATGTTGTCATCTATATGCTTCACAAAAGACGTACTTTCTTTCGATTCATTTGTTTCCTTTTTCCGTTTTTTCTTTTAGTTTGTTTCCCTTTTTCGGATTCTTTTTTGTTGTTTAGCTTCATCAGGGATTTTTACAAATAAAAATCGATATGTACAAGTACATGTAAGAAAAATGTATGTGCATATATAAAAGCACAGGAAGTAATGTAAAACCGAATGATCAATGAACAAATGGGGATAGTGTGAACGGAAAAAATAGTGAAAAATGAAATATGTATATATATATATATATATAAAATTTGCTATAAATTGATAAAAAAAAACTAATTTAAACTTTTTGCATACATATCTTGTTTTTTGGTTTTTAAGTGGTCGTGCCGCTAGCATTACAAATTTGCTGAATATCAACGCAAAAATGCATTTTCCAAACATTTGCAGAACAACATATCCTTTTGCATCCATCAAAATGTTTGTTTTTTATTATCTGTAGAATGGGTGAAACCGTAAGAGATTCATTTTATATCACATTATAACAAATTAAGAACAGAAAAAAAGGAAAAAAGAAGTATCCCATGTTTTGATAGATACTGAAAAAAGAAAAAGCAAAGTGCACCATCAATTTCATTATTATTCGATTTCATTGGATTTTTCCTTTTCATTTTAATTTAATTTTAAATATATAACATCAGGATATGGATCCAAAGCTCATCTAATTATTATACAGAAGCTAGCTATAACGAAAAGACAGTCAAATCCATAACCACAAGGCCCAGATATTTCCTAATATTTTTGTTTGTTTAGTTAAGTTTTTTTTATAAAACCCATAAAAGTCAATGGTTCCTTTAGTAACATGAAGCCCAGCTGTTCGACGATCATGGCGAATGAGGGACCACAAACTCTCTTTCATAAAAAGATGAAAAGAAACAAAAAAAAAAAAAAAACAAGAGAGAGAGAGAGAGAGAAATAAAAGAATCAGACTTTTACAATGCCAAGATAAATATTCTTCGTGTGGGTCTCTCAAGTTTCCATTCTGATTTCCCCAACAGAAACACAAGCCTGCGAGATGAAGAATCTAAGGGTTGTGTCCAAAAACGAACTCCTATTTTCTGATTTATTCCCCAAAAGGGGGGAAACTTTGTGTAACTGTGTAAAATAACTCTGTTTACCTCACTAAACCAAACATCTAATCGTCATCATCAAACAAACAAATTTAAAGTATAGAGCTTTGCTCAGAAGGTAAATGAGTGACGAGGAAACGATGAACCATTTCAAAGCTAGTGAATGTGATAGCCGCAGCAGGAGTTGTTCTCAGGAGATTGGTGGCACAGCCTCTGTAAAATCCGGAGAAACCATCTTTCTCAAACACTTTCTTTATGCAATCTCTTACTCCCGAGTAACGTTTCTCACTGTGGTGTCCTTGCTCTTGAAGCCTAGCTCGTACAACCTGCACGCAGACGCGAGATCAACAGGTCATATAACGAACCCAACTGAAGTAAAGACTTGATTGGTCTGGTCATTTTTTTTTATATATATACAAAACAAATCGAAATTTGTTTACCTCGTGCGGGTATGTTAATGTGGAAGCAAATATCTTTGCAATCGAAGAGGCCACTGCTACATCACGAGCATTGAGATTATCGATTGATTTATCACCTGTCGGGTTCACAAACTTAATTTATCTCCACAAAGATTACACCTTTTCTCTACTCCATCCAATTCACAAGATGTATGGATATTTTTTACCTTTCTTGGCCAAGTAGATTTTGATCATCTCATACGTAGGAAACTGAATGGCAACGTGACTGATACCAGCTAGTGCAGGCACAAGACCACTGTTTGGTAGCACAACGAGAGAGAGAGAGGAAGACATTTAATAAAGACATTTTTGATCGGTTGGCAGAAAAAAGTGTTGGGGAGATGAAAAACCTGTACAATCCGCGAATTCCCTCCTCGTAAGCTATTCTCCTTAAAGCAGACAGTGTACTTTTGTATGGCACTACACCCGATCTCATTCCTTGTGTCTGAAGAGGAATCAAAATGGTGTTTAAAATAGATTCTTATTGTAACACAATTTTACATCTATGTTTGGTGAGGTTCTTCAGGACTAAATGGCAATGCTTAAGACATTTTTTGCAACACCAAATTATTAGGTACTAATTAACGTTGTTTCCCTTATTTTCCATGATTGCATATATGTTAAAGGCAAGAGAAAACGGACCTGAAGTCTAGTCTTGACAACCCAAAGAGGATTTGTGGCTATTGTAGTTGCAGCTCCAGCACCAGAGGCAGCCATTACGTTAGCACCAACGCTGAGTTTGTGATCCTTATCTAATGTATGCACAAACAGAGAAGATTAACTCCAAAGAAAAACACTTCTTGATTAAAAAACCGAAGCAGGAGCAAGAAATTAAGCTATAAAAAGATGTTTTGTACCATTTGAAGATAAAAAGCTCTTGAGCTGGTCATACATTGTAAAATAAACCTGCAAAACAAAAATCTTACAACTTGATTAGTTTCATAACTAGAAGAAGCTTTGCTCTAGTAATCCAAACAAGTGTTCCAGGAACAAAAAGGCCTATAGCTCCAAGAAGTTTAACTCACCGCCCAATTCGAGAGAAGTGCCATCACGGTTGGGGAGAGTCCACGGTATAAGCCACGCATGCCTTCTTTCTTGAAGATCTGCTCAAGACTGCCAACAATTAGACTACCTGATCAAAGGACAAAACAATTGGAGATGGAAAAACATTAGCAATGGAAAGCATTTTCAAGCCACCATCTCTGGTGGGTCAGAAGAATTTTGTTTTTTGTGTTTTCTTTTTAAAAGGAAGGACAAACCTTTGATGTTTGCATCACCAAGCTTTGGAAGCCCGTGAACCTGAAACCTCGTTTTTATAACATCAAGAGGACACACGAACGTAGCCGCAAAAACCCCTATAAATCCGAAATTAATCAGCTTCGAATCAGAAACCTAAAACCAGAACAAAAGCCGTGCGTGTGTTACGAAACAAGCAGATCGGGGAATTACCGGCGGCGGCACCGGCGGCTGCATTACAGATGACATTTTTGGAATTAGGAGGATGAGAATTAGCGGACATCTTTTGGATCTGAACAGAGAGGAAGAAGAAAAGACTTGTGGAAACGCGGGAAGAATAATTGCGTCGCCGAAGAAGAAGAGAATGACAAAAGGGTTGTTTCCTCTCTCGAGAGGGATTTCGCGGCGAACCAGCGTCGCATTGCCGAGAAGGATCCCAAGTCCGAGTCTTATTTCACCCTCTTTCAAGAATTTGAGTCAACGGAGCGACCGAGTTAAATGAATCTGGAGATCAAGACGAAGAACATCGAAGAAATCGCAGAAAAACAGAACAGGCCGTGTGTGTTTTGTTTACCGGAGGCGACTATTCAACGAGAGGGAGACGATGAGAAATTCAATAATTTTTCCCTTTTTTTTTATTCGCTGTTCTTATAGTTTTTATTCTTAATTATTTTTTACTTGGCTCTTATTTTTTTTTAGCAAATTGTTAATTACTAAAAACTATTGTACTTTCCTTCTCAGCCAGACGAATCAGACCAACCAAACACCAAACTCTGGTCCCATCAGCATGCCGTAATAGCATTAACATCACCACAACTTATTAAGTTTTTTTATATCATCATCATATATATATTTTTCTGCTATAAGTTTTTATTATGTAAATGCTTCAGAAGAGCGATGACTATATGAAAATTAGCAACAAAATTATAAAGAGAACAAATTTTTGCTTTGGGTACCTAGGAACAACAATAAGCCGGCTGATATTCTCGCTAAAGAACCAATTAGAAATAACGCTTTGTTTTATTCTCATTTCTTTGTTCCAACTTGTATTTCTAACTCATTACATCACGACTATGTAAACTCTTTCTCATCTTGATAAAAAAGCTGTTATAAATAAAATAAAAACAAATTTTTGCAAAAAAAACATTTGTGGGAAACTTTGAAACTCTACGTCTCTATTGCTAAGAAGACATTGAGTTTATGTTGCATAATAGTGCTGCTCTTGAACCTACGACATTACCCGATGATAAGAGATTAATGAGACAAAAGGAAGAGAAAAATGTGGAATTTGATGGAAAGCATGATGAGGTTAGGAACCTGGATTTTATTAGAAAGGAGAAATGCTGTTCAGATGAAGAGGGTTCTGAGAGTGGTGATTCCGATGATAACGGTATCGTATTAGATAGCAGAGAGGGTCATTTTTCCAATCAAGAGAGACTCTACGACCTATGATAATGACGTCCCTCTGAGATGATTGTATTTTTTTCTCCATTTCCTTTCCGTGTCGTACGCTGTGACAGTTTTTTACTATGGCTGAGTATCTTGGTAAAGTTATAAGCTAATCCGCTCACTGTTCAGGGCGGTGAGATCAGGTCAATATGTATGTAGTGAGTCTGAATCCGTCATTGATTTTTCCTTCCTTTTATTTACTCAGTCAGATTATAGCAAGTGAATTAAAAAAAACCCATACCATGTTTCTTCTCGAGAATGAAGTAGAGACTCCCATTGATGAACTATATATAAGTTTAACTAGAGTTTGTTCTCTGATATGAATGCTGTCCGAATTGTTTACCTCCACATTTGTTATTATGACTTGTTTCTTTTGAGTTTTGTCCTCTTCTTGAAGTGGTTGCTACTCGATTTTGAGTCTTTACACATATGGGTATGTGAATGTAGAGATTGCCACTGTACAAGCCGTCTTTGTTCTTTTGTTGTGAGATAAACACTTCAGGGTTTTCATAGATGATGATTTTAATTGCATAATAATACATGCTAAGAAAAGGTTTGAGTCTTGTAAACACAAAGCAAGAAGAGAATAGAGAAAATTGATGTCAACCTTATGTAGACTAAGACTAAGATGCAACCGCACTATTACCCATAAGTATTAAGGTAGGACTGAGGTGGAATGAAGTAAGGGGCCGGGTAAGTTGAAAAACCTGTAGTGAAAAACTTATGCTTGATGTTGAATATTCCATCTTCGTTGTCGTCTAGAAAATAGACGGAGTTTAAGCATTGGTCATACAAGCTGGCCTGGAGACAGAAAGGTTCGGACTTGGAGAGGTAAATGCAGAGATCTCCAATGTCTTTAGTGTAGCTAGCAACTCCCTCTCCACAGTAGTAAGGACTGTCATCCCCGTCTAGCTCGAACACCATTATTTGCTTCTCTTCCATCCTCTCACCCTCAGAGTTGTTTCTTTCTCTGAACCGCTTGACCATAAACATATCCCCCGTGGGTCGTGACTCAACCAACTGCTCCGTCGTGCAACAAGAATCTATTTCCCCCCATTCTGTCTGCACGAACTCAGGAAGCTTTGGAAAGAGCCATGTCTGCAACTTGGGTTTGTCCCTGTGTTTTTCAAGATCCCAAGATACTGTGCGTGTGCCTCCAGAACCCGGCATGGAGAACATCTTATGTCTCTTTGAATACATGACTCGGGAGGAGAAGAAGCCTGGGTCTGTGTTTCTGATGTTGAACCACTCGGCCTTGTCTTTAAGAGCAGGCCTACATAAGCTGAGCTGAGGCCCCACGAACTTAACGGCCAGAATGCAATCTTCGTCCTCATCAGGACGAGAGGATGACATGGCCACGTTGGTCACCAGCTGTGTTTGGCAATGAGGCAGAGTCTCGAGAGGAGGCAGTGAGATTCGCTTCGGCTCTGAACCCGACGCACTCGGGATGAGATCATCTTGAAGACACACAACACCGTCTTTCAAAGTAGCGACCCAGCCATGGGATGCTCCTATCGTTCCCGTTCCCGTCATCAGACTCATGGGCACCTTCTTTTCCAGAACCCTGGTCCCAGCAGAAGATTCACTCCAATCGGTAATCATGAGCCTACCGATTTCACCATCCCTCGAAGTAGATCCACAAGGTAGAGCGCCGGCGATGTGGCAGATAGGGGTATCCGACAAGAATCGAACACCACCGAGGTGTCTCTGCGGATTTTTCATAAATACATCAGAGGAAGAAGAAAGTAGTACAGAACAATTACAGAGAGATTAGAGAAGAGAGAAGCTTACAACTACAAGCGCAGGTGGCCTCCTCGGAGAAAGCCTCGAGAGTCGGCGTAGAAGCAGAGACCTCATAGTGTTTTCGGTGAAGAAAGAAAGATGATGCAGTTGAGGAGACCTTGGTAATAATGCCTCCGGTAATAAAGATGAATATCCTTGCCCACCAAGTTCACACATTCGTTGATCCTGTGGTTCTCCTTTTTCGTTTTTTTTTTTTGTTTTATTCTTTCAATTTTTTTCTCTCGCTGAGGCACATTAATGAATATCCCCACAAGTCATCACCACCTAACTAATACCTATGACTGACGAACTATCGTTAGATTTGCTTCGATTATTAGATCGGAAAAATCTGGGTATCCTAAAGATTCAAAGCAAAGTAAATACTAAAATACAGTATTGTATAAAACAAACCAAATCGCAAATATTAATTTCAGAAAAATCGGATATTCATTTTAATCCATAGATTACACATTATATTATAAAAATTTATAATATTTATATATAATTTATTTATCATTTTAGTAAACAGAAAAAGTTAAAAATAATAGGCAAGATAAAAAAATACATACATAATAGTTTTAAGTAGTTAATATTATTTTTTAAAAATATGAAACGCATGTCTTTCTTTTTTACCATATTAATTTTTTGTATGTTTGTCTTTTATAATTTTTTATCTAAAATAAACATAGTTCTTTTATATATTTTTCACTTGATAGCTTATATTAGATAAAAATTAATGTATTTTTCATAAAAATATATGTATTTTTAGTTTTTGTTTGAATTAAATAGAACAAACTAAATATCCGTAAATATCTGTAAATTTTTGGATATTCATATTTTTTCGAAGCAAATCAAAACACAAAATTAAATATCTAATAAAAATAAAACAAATCATAAATACTCAAAACATCGTAACTTTTTTTTCGTTGTCAAATACAACGTAGTCTTAATAAAGAAATCAGTACTTTATCGCAGTTTTTACTTTTTCACAATCTAACAAATCAAAAGATAGATTACATGCAGCTTTTTTTATGACTTGTAAAGTTGTAATCAGTAAATTATTTTTTTTCCTTTCTCTTTTTTGGTTAACAAAATGACTTGTATTAGTACTTAGTTTTCTATACTTTTACCATTCAAAATGGTATTTTTTACCGTTCTGTGTATAATTTTTATCATTCATTGTTCACGATAATTTTTTTTCTTTTTATTTCACGGTTTTAGTGAAAAAGCGTATGTTTTTTTTGGGGTAAAATGTTAAATTGAAAAAGCGTATGTCATTCACTATATTTTTTTTGGGGTGCTAAAGGGTTCGATTCACTTTATTTTTTTTCTCAATCTATGAGTATAATACTAAGATGATAATTTGCTGTCAAATTAGTCATAGAATAATGTCAAAAAAAAAAAAAAATGCTATTCGTTGAATCATGAGTTATGCGAGACAGGGAAACCAGTGAACCATATATATATTTATTAAGGTTAACTGATAATAGCTTACAATCGGAATCTCACAATAATATAAACAAAGCACAAATCATTGAATCGCCTATGATGTAAGCAATGACGGTTCATAAAGACTCGAAGCTTTGGACAGCATCATCAAGGTACTCTTAACCTTGTACTTTAAAAACTGGTCGTTACTTACGATTTACAAATCATAACCACAAGTAAAGATACATAATTACATATTCAAAGCGTAGTTGGAGCTAACAAAAAGTCAACCAAAAAATATTTATATTAAAATAATCTCCATGCTACCACGTCCCGGTGAACTAGGAATTTATAAAAAGAAAAAAAAAAGGTAGTTAGAAGTTAGGACGTAAATGCAAACCTTCGATCTATTTTTCAGACTACTAGCTTCAGCAAAAAAATCGTAAACATTTTTTTTTATTTTTGGTTACAAAGTTGGATCCACTATAATATAGTTTCGGATTTTGTAAGTTCAACACAGATCACAATTACAACTTTAACATGGACACTCCACATTTTTTTATTAAAGTTTGTATGTAAAATGGATATTTAATTAACCCTAAGGGGTGAGAGTACAATCGAATCGGAGGAAAGTTTAGGAAGGTCGCGGTGCAGGAGACTCCCCTGCGCCATCAATATCGATTTGTAAATCTCCACCAGCTTCTTCTCATCATACTCCCTCGACGCTAAACCCGACCCGTACCCGTAGGACGACCCGATGACCCGAGAATTCGCGAGGCGCAGCATCATATTGACGTAAGCATCTCGAAGCCACGTTAAAAGCTTCTTAGGAGAGGCCCTTTTCAAGATCCTCAGCTTCGGCACTATCTTGATCTTCCAAAACCGTCTCTTTCGGGTCGGATCCATTTTGACCCGCTTCACAATTCTCCGACCCGATTTCGCCTTCTTCGCCGATCCATCTAGCCTTTCGTATCCTCTCGACCTCCGCCAATACCTTAGCTCCATCACACTCTCTCACTATATGTATATATGTAAATGTATTTTACTAGTACTATATAGTATAATCTATGTATATATATAGAGAGAGAGTGACCGACCAGTGGAGAATTTTTAGTGAGAGAGATGGAGACTTTTGGTTTGTTTATAAAGAGCACGGATCGATGATATGCATTCGATTACGTAGTATTTTAATTTATTCAGAAATAATTAGTCTATCATGTAGGAAAACATTAAATTAGTAACCTGCGGATTTCTCATCCGATCATATTCAATTATTCATATCCAGAGTGAGAAAGTCAAGTTCGTTAATTTCAACTGTTGCCGTTTTGGCAAAATAAATGCATAAAACGCAATCAGATGCGCGTTTACAGCGAGATGTTTGCTGTTGCAATAAATATTGAAAATACACCCTCAACCCCTGCACAAATCCTGACCGTTGGATCTCTTTTCGTCCCGTCTCGTGACTATAAGTATGGTTTAGAGTTTTTAAGCACTCCTTTTTGTGTGTTTTTGGTGGATGATTTGTTTTGGACCTTGGTTAATCCTTAATAGGGAAAGTCATAGCACTCAAGGCAATTTCTTTAATATTTTGAATATATGTGTATGAATATAATATATGGTTACGTAAAATTTGGATGCATCGATGCAGACTCTTTGAGTCTGATAAGAAACAATGGACCAACAAAATTTGAATGTTTCATGCTGCTTCTTGTACCCCCAAAAAACAAAATATATATTATATAACGAGTGAGACAAACCAACTACACCACCAACTACTCCTCACGTAAAGTTGGCCCATATTTGATTTGGAAAAGGCCTAATGGCTGTTTCTGGCCTGTTACGTTACGAGGGAATCCCCCTACGCATATGTCCTAATTGGGTTCCCCCCAACACCACAACAAAATTTTATTCTAGTTAAGAAGATATTCTTTCTTCTTTGTAAAGAAAAGAAGATCAAATCTCCGAAACCGACCAACGGAATAGCGAAACGGCGAGGACAGGAGGCGTCGGCACACGAGCTACACTACACGACGAATAGAGCTCAAGCACAGGAGAAAAAACATTTCCATGAGCTTTTTGTTTATATGTCATATTTCAAATTAGACACAAACCCATCTTAAAAACAGGACAGTAATTTTCGAGACGGAGACAACAAAAAGGCATTTATAAGCGGGACCCGTGCCCAAATACATACCATCGTATTTTGTATAAAAAACGGAGATTATCAAAACCGAAAAATAAAAGAAGGTTTATGAGGGGGGAAACAACAACCTATCAAATTGCAATAAAACAAGTGGAGTATTTTATTAGCTGTGCTCATCGCTTATTCACGTAATTCTGGTACCCAATCAATGTTACTGAGAAGAAGTGAGGAAAAAGGCGAATAAACTTTACGATTCTCGTCGGTGGTATACCCAAAAAGACAAAATAAACTTAGTTCAAAAGACTTTCAGAACCAACCACAAAGTCTCGACAGACATAAAATCATCTCCAAAACACCGATTCTACAAATCGTATTAGTTATCAAGTCTAGCGACTCCTATTCTCTCAGGATGCGACTGTTTTCCCAACTTCGGCTTCTAAGAAGAAGCAACGAACGTGTTAAGGATATTTCTCTTGAGAGTGAATTCATCAGCTTTCACCGGACTTATCGACTTGCCAAGGACGCGTCCAAGCCGCTCGACTTCTTTGTTAGCATAGCCTGAACCTTTCTCTACGTACTTCTTTGCGAGTTTCGAGTAAAGCTTCCCGTACCTATAGAGACATCACGAAAGCTCAGGAATTTAAGGAACAACAAAATAAACCTTTTAAAAATCTTAATCCATTGTTACATACCTTGCTGTGGAGCCCTTAAGGTTACTAGCTTCCTCTTCGATGCGAGACAAGATTGCCTTCTTCTCATCTTCACTTGCTGCAACTAGTTCTTTCACCAACGCATCTAAGCTTTTAACTATACCAGCCTATACATATTTAATAAATAAAAAGAGAGATAAATCAACAAAAGCTTTAAACTTTAGATAGAAATGGTGATTCTACAAAAAGACGTGTTTGTTTTACCTCGGAAGTAAGCTGCCCTTTACTGTCTCTGCTGGTCCCAACTTTCTCATTGATGAAGCTTACAAATTCATCTAATTCCCTGCCACCGTCATAATCTACACCGGCTTTGTTGTCCTTTGGGAAGAATTTTAATGTTGGGAATCCACTTACTCCATACCTGTTGAACAAAAAAGGTTGTTGTTTTCATCCTTCGGTTTTACGATATATGCATGATTTTATACAGTAATCTCAGTAAGTCAAAAGTCCTTGTCCAACTTACTTCTCGCCAAGGCTTTTGTGTGCATCAGCATCCAAGTTGGCGATGACTACACCTTCTTCCTGCTTAAACACCGTGGCTACCTTTTCGTATGTCTGACGATTTAAAAATAAAATAAAAAACAGCATTAGTAACAAAGTGAAAGTGGACTATTGTTATATCAAAAGTAGCCAAATAGTTGAACTTACAGGAGCGAGGGACTTGCAGTGACCACACCTGGAAAATGCAAACTTGAAATTAGAAAATAGCACGAAAGCAAAACCATGTCAAAGAATAAAGAGATCTTACCATGGTGCATAAAACTCGACCAAGACATCTTTGTTCTGATCCAGAACAATCTCATCGAAATTATCAGGTGTTAACACAACTACGTTTTGTGGAACTGCAGCTAATTTCACGTTGGTACCTGAAAACAATTTTCTTTCAACAATTACCAAGTTGTTTGCAACATAGGTAAGTACAAAACAAAAAACATAGGCAAGTACACAACAAAAACGCATTGAAGAAGGGTTCTGAGTTTTAAAGACGAGACTTTTCCAACAGGACCATATATCCTAATGCAATGTTGAGAAAGTGGTGCCAACCAATGTATTTCCAGCAATTTCACACGTGCATCTCAAAGTATAAAATTCTCCAGAAACAAATGATGGAACAACTGAATCTAACTCATATAACATGCCTAAACAAATTTCCCCGAAAAGTAAATATGGAAAGATGGAATGTAATGTGTATATAATCCCATAAATTGGACTAGCTTAGCTACTATCATCAACGAGATTACCTCCTTCCTTGTTCACATATTCAGCTAATGCTTCCGCATTGCGTGGACCTTCGTACCTAGTAATATGATAAGAAGAGAAAAAAACATCATTCACTATATATATAAACAAAAACTTTTTAATCCAGTAAGCTATCTGCTTACGGAATCTGTAAAAGCTTACTTTTGGGGTTCAAGGGATCCTTTAGGAAACCATTGAATGGTTGGATATCCACTAACACCGTATTTAGTGCAGACACTCTTATGCTCATCACAATCCACCTTCACCAAAATACACAAATTAACGAAAGAATCGATCATCTCTCTAATAACCACAATACACCAGTTGACGAAAGAATAGATCATCTCTCTACCATTGGAGCTACATACAAATCAAGAATAACACTGACCTTCGCAATTAACACTGATTTAGCTTTCTTGAAGCTTGCCCCAAGCTTTTCATACTCTGGAGCAAGTTTCTTGCAGTGGCCACACCTATAATGACACAGAATAACCATTTTAAACTTTAAGAACAAAAAAAAAAACACTCCAAAAGAGGATTCTTAACAACTTAAATCTCTATCATAAAAAATCAGAAATCCCCTGTCAAGTTCCGAGTTGTAAAATTCACCAGCACATCAGTGTAACTGTACTTTAGTTGCTCAATAAAACCATACTCATCGATTTACAATCCACATACTCATCGAAATCATGCCTAACAATCCGGAAGACTGCAAATCACAAATCAAAACATTTCCCCAGACAAATCGAACAGAAGATTTACAGATCAAACCCACGAATCTAACGAAAAGGATCTCATCGGAATCCTAGAATCTATAGCTTCTTAGATCAGAAAAACCAAAACGATTGAAAGAATAGATCCATACCAGGGAGCGTAAAACTCGACAAGAGCTCCTTTATCTTTACCGACCTCCTTCTCGAAGCTATCGTCCGTCAAAACAACCACATCGTCTGCTATGGCTGACACCAGAAGCAACGCGAGAAAGGCAAAACCAAACCAGATCTGAGATTTCGCCATTTTTTTCTTCTCTCACTTCGAGCTTTGATCTTAGAAGTGCTCTGTTGTTTTAAAGGTTGCTCATAATTTTCCCTTCGAGAAGAAGATACAGAAATGAGAGAAAATAAAATAAAATAATGACATGGCATGATGTGGATCGTCGATTTAATCACAAATTAATACAGACGGTGGATCGAGAGTTATAACTACGTGGCTGGGTTACATGTCGGATTATGAATGGTTTAGCTCTCCACATCTTTCACGGAGACGAGAAGAGAAAAAGTCTTTCCAAAACAGAAAGGAAGACCCTGAACTTTCCTAAAGTTCCGCTATACACCCCTTACTTTTCAAAATGGAAAATCCAACCCCCCAATCGATGTTACTTTAGAGAGTTAACGGCAGAGGGGATAGACCAGCACGGCGTCGTGTTATAAAATTCAAGATTAAGTAAATAAGCCCAATAAATTTGAAATATTATGCAGGTTAAAATTAAAATACAGCAGAGCAGTTGTTTGGGCCTGAATGGGATTTCTCTGAAAAATATAAAATTGAAATTCAGGTTTAAGTAAATAAGCCCAATAAACGGTCTCACCTAAATCAGCCTTTTTCCCCCTGCAAGAAGTTAAAAAATTAACAAAGTCGGACAATTAAAAAAAAAAAATTCACGAAGAGAGTCACATAACTGAAGAGAACATAGGGGCTGCTTGATTTTTAGAAGGTTAGGAGAGAGAACAAATATGCGTAGAAAATTGTATTTGTATGTTGCTAATGTGTTTCAGCCGAATCAAATTTGGATGAGACATACAATTCTTTTCTACAAGTCATGAATTCCCATTATATTATACAATAATACATACGTATTTGGCCCCAAAAAAAAACAATAATACATACATATTGGAATTGCATATACAATAACGTAGAAACAATGGTCAAATAGAATGAATGTTAACATGGATTTGAATCGTATTTGTCGTATAAAACAAATATTTTATTTTTTACTTTGACCAAGTGTAGATATGCATCGAGGGTGTAAACGATGTGAATGATCCCAACAAAAATATATTATCCAAAGGTATGGTGGGATTGAAAAAGTTGGTGGCATACTGAAAAAGCAAGCCGGTAAAAATGTGAGGGAAATTATTTGATCGAACACCAAAAAATAAGGCAAATAGTTGAAGAAAGCTTACATGTAATTTGTGTAGATGAAATTGAGACGATAATATCATTGGTTTTCACCATTCTTTTTATAGGAAGTTCTTACTCTAAACTTGAGTTTATTAAAGAGCTATATATGTCTAAAATTTTATCTCTTTTGATGATGAGATTTTCATTACATGAAAAAACAAATCCTAGATAATGCCATACGTAGCCGGTGAGAAATGTACAAACAAAGAACGAAAGTGATTCAGTAGAAGAATGACACAAAATGTCAAAAGTTGCGATAGACATGAGCGATGTAACATACATCTTATCAAGCTATCACAATGTAGTATTAATATAACCGTTGATAATCACGGGACGGAATATATATATATATATATCAATTTAATACATCACTGTCATGTAAATTCAGTTTTTATCATTGTTGTGTTTAGAAATTATATTCTAAGCCATTAGTTTAGTTTCTTATCTAATATATAAAAGATGATGGAACTCTCTAATGGTTGTTGACACCTCATCATTTAAAAGCAAATAAAAAATGATATGTGTCTAATTATTAATTATATATAACAAAACTATTTAATTTAAATGTAAATATTTGAAAAATTATTAAATTATAAACAGAAAATAAATAAAATCTAAATTTAATATTGAAATGTCATTGACGTGTGTATATATATATATATATTAGATAATATGATATTTTAATCATTAAATAATGAACTAAAAATAAATAAAATCATAATTTAATATTGAAACATCATTAATATATAAATATTAGATAATATAAGATTTATATTAGATAATATAAGATTTTAAAATGAAATTAAAATCATAAATAAATAATAAATAAAATCTGAATTTAATATTGAAACATCATTACCATATAAAAAAAAATTAAAATGGGCAATAGGCTCCTCAGTCCTCAGTCACTCGTACTGGGAAACCCAAAAGATTTGGTGGGCACTGAGCAATGACAATGGCAAACAGAACACAGCAATGAACAAAGCGTTGAAATTTATGAAAAAGATTTGTGTCTTTTTCCTCAATATCTTGTTCACCTAACCTGAAAATCCAGGTTGGTCTCTTATGTTTTTTCCATTCTTGTCATCATTGCAATCGATCGAGATCTTTAATATATATCCAAGTACTCTTATACAAAACAAAATCCTTAATTGCAATCGAAATCTCCCAACTACTATATTTGTTTCTTATGCTGGATTTTCTCGCAAGCTTTCTAGTAAAAATAAAAGACAAGAAGAAGAAATGTTAAGAAAAAAAAAATAGAAAACACTAGACAATAAAAAGTACAAGGCATCACGTGGGCATTCCAAGGACTATGGAACCAAGTCGGACTAAAAACGTAAAGAAAAAAAGTAAAACAGTCGCTTCTTACGAAAATATCAACTATCAACTTTCGAAAATAAAAATAAACTTCCCTCGTATTTTTGTACATGCCAAGTTGCCCACTGGTATTTCTAAATCTTTTTTTTTTGTCATGGTATTTTTTTTTTTTTTTTGTAACATCTGTCATGGTATTCCATAAATCAATCTTCCAAACATAAATTTAATGCGTGGGTCATTGGCCCCAGTTGCCAAAATAATCTCTAGGTCCTTTTTTTTTAACTGTGCTTATGAAAATTCGTTAATGCATGCTAATTGGTAGTGGTCATCTAATTGCTAGTTGGTTAAATTGTTTTTATAAAAAAAGTTGTGGAGTTCAAGACTGATCATACATCGTTTTTAGTCCGAAACAAAGTTAGTATTACATTATCTAACTAACATATACACCTGCTCGTTAATTATATTTGACACAATCATCTAGCTATGTTTAAATTCTTCAACGAGAGTATAAAGTATATATGATTTTTTTTTTTTTGATCAACAAAGGG
This sequence comes from Alliaria petiolata, assembly GCA_020283515.1. NCBI lineage: Eukaryota > Viridiplantae > Streptophyta > Magnoliopsida > Brassicales > Brassicaceae > Alliaria > Alliaria petiolata. Next base: position 261,928,407 of record JAHZTW010000001.1, read on the forward strand.
CTTTCTAACTATATATATGATTTCATTAACACTAAAAGGTCGCATACATAGATCACTTTCTACAAGTTTACAGAAACTTGATTAATTTTCATGTCTGTATAATAAGAAGGGCAATACATTTTAATCAAAAATAAGGACAATACTGTGTTATTGTTCCAACCAACGTCCATAATAATTAAATATCTACTTGCTCGTAGTTTCGTACAAAGAAGTTGGAAATTAGATTCGATCATGTCACGTGCCAATAATCACTTGAACAGCACGTGATGATGATTCGCAGATGTGATGCAGCTTTATGCTTTCGCCTCAAAAATAATATAGATTTTAATTTTCGTGCTGTGATTATTTGGCCGTAAAGAAAAGACAACAATATTCGTGGTTACTCGACGATGAACTAAAGTATGATTATTATTAACCTAAAACTAAAGAATATGAGATATTGATATATAGCTGATCAGAAATTTGATATTTGATATTTCATGCTTCCGACACAAGGTTTATAATTTTCTTTTCTAATTTTCCAAGCCGGTTGAAAACTCTAAATAATGGTAGACGACCTACGTTTTGCATTCATCTTTATTAAATTTCAAGAAAAAGGTATTAATAAGTAAGGAAAAATATAACCAGAGATTTATTTTACCCTCTTAAACGACGATGATCAGTTATTTTAACCTTACAAAATCCCCCGATCGAAATTTATTGCTATATATCACAATATTTTAAAAACAACTGATAAAATATCTTCAAGACAGAAGCCAAGCGACCAACGCATTTTCGTCGTCATGATCCAACGGTTCTCCAAAGTTCTCGCAACTACTTTTCCCCATCGTGGCCTCATTATCACCGTCCAAAAGCCACGACACCATTGAATCAGAACTTTCTTTCTTATCCCAAAGGTTAATGCTATTACCTTCTTGCCAGAGACAGTCCCAATCAATAAACTCATCCGTCAACGCATCGTTGGCTTGATGCTCGTAGTTGAGGAACGACTCCACCGACGGACAAGATTGAAGACCGTCGAGATTCCCTTGGTTCGAAGTCTCCGAGAACCTCCTGGCTCCTTCAGAGTCTCTACTATTACTCAACTCTGCATCACCACCACACGATGCGAACACGTGCCCTGGATCTGACTCGTCCAACAAAAGCTCAATGATGTCATCATCAAAGGACAAAACGCCATTATCGCCATCAATGCTCATGAGATTACTATTATTGCAACAATCTGCTCCTTCGTAGTAGTCACATGGTCCTCGCTCAGCCTCGGCTCCACTTAACTCCATCATTAATGCTTCCCCTCCAGCCACCGCTTCGACCGCTACGTCGGCGTTTGGCTCCGGCGGCGCGGACGACGTTTTCTTCGTCTTCCGAGTTTTTGGGTTGGGAGTTTTGGGTTTCATGGCGAATCTGCTTGTTCTCCCCGGTCTGCGCTTTGCCGGCGGCGGAGGAGCGTTCAGAATTACGACGGCGACGTCGAGAGAGATCGTCGGCTTTCTGATGAAGTTGTGGAGTTTACGGCTGAGATGAGAGTTCCAATAATTTTTGATTTCGTTGTCTGTTCTTCCTGGTAGATGACTCGCAATTAGTGACCACCTATACATTAAACCAATTATTATTATTATTAACCCTCTCTATTAACAATGTTGAACAACCTTAAAAGAAACTAAATATATTTCCAGGGAATAAGAGAACTTCGTGGCCCGATTGTAATCATTCGCATAGTGGCCAGAACAGTTTTTAAAAATTTGATTTCCCCACGTTGATATGACTGCTGACCTAACCATGCATATGCTTCTAGAAATAACAATAAAAACATATCCTAGAAGTCACTTGAGCAATGTCAATAAATGAGTGACGGTGACTAATTTGTACTACCCTCGTTGATTTCCCTGTCCGGTTTTCCATAAAGGAAACAACCATTATGACATTTACTTTAGCCGACCTATATTTGTTTTACAACTTCCATTAATCAAAATAATTTGCATAACGTTGACTATTACTTTATTAGTTGTAACAAATTGCATTTCTTAAAAAGCGAAGATATATGTCTAAGATTTTTTATTTTCTTAAATGTGTTATCTTATATTTAAATATCACGTATATATATATATGTGGTCCAATTAATGCTTATGTAATATATGATGTGTAAAATAGTAGAGTACATTTACTTTGTCTCAACTAAAAGAGAAAAAAAGTCTAACAACCAATAGTTGTTAAAGCATTAAGAGGAAAGACACACAACGAAAAAAATTGTTTTTTGTTCGACGAAAACAGTCAAAAGCTTAAGAGGGAGACCCACAACGATTAAAAATTGTTTTTTGTTCGACGAAAACAGTCTCTTTTACTACTGTAACTGTTGTGATCTACAGTAAAGTTTAAATTCCCGACCATAGAAAAAATTTTCACTGTTGATCCCAAATAAAAAAAAGGGAAAAAATGTTGGGTGATTTTGGTGAATAACCAAAAAAACTATATTTCATAAACTAACTAATTTTTAAGGGAGAGATAGAGAGATAAAATGGTTAGTTTGCATATTATAGTTTTATTTATGGTTATCTGTTATAATTTCCCTAAAATGTTCACAATTTTTTTTGTTAAACTAAAAAAAAATGAATAACATAAAGCCTTACTTATTTGATCGATATGCTATCATCACTATATGATACAATGCATATAAAATCATTGTCCAAAAATAAACTGTCTGAAATAATGGAAATAATTAAATTAATAGAGTACCTGTTTCCCAAAGTGGAATGCAATTTAACAACGAGTTCTTCTTCTTCTGGAGTTATGTTCCCACGCTTGAGGTCAGATCTAAGATAGTTTATCCATCTCAATCTACAGCTCTTCCCACACCTTTTTAATCCTTTTTACAAATAAAAATTACGAAAGTAATTAATAATACACATCAGATTTTTTATATAACTGAACAACGAACAATAATATCTGTTTATTTGTTTATTTGTTTTTTAGTACACGTTTATTTTTTGAAATACAAAAATGTATTTTTTTGGGGTCTGATATATGACTGCTCACGAGATTCTTAAGCATTCTGATCATTGTGTTCACAAACTACAAAATTTTCTCAACTACTGCATTAATTAATCTTGTATCAAAATCGGAGTTGGAAATCAAATCAAAATTTGTCATATGATTTTGATCTGATTATTGAAATTATATACAACGGACAAAATATAATAAATACGCATCTGTTTGTATTTCCTTCTATATAACCAACCCCTTAAATGCACACTTGACACTTGGCACTTGGCAGCACTTTATATTCGTACATTCACAACCCACCGTGACTTTGACACTAGCAAATAACCAAAAAACTGAAATGAAACTAAGACGAGATTGGGTTTTTTTTATTTCTTTTTGGATTCTGAAAATATCACTAAACAAAACTAACTAACAATCCATGATTCACGAAGGCTTACGACAAGAGCCACGATTACTTCTCTTTTCTATCTCACACATTGTCATATAGCTTGAAGTTTGCGTTACATGATATTGTTGTATTTGCAGTAATCATCTGATCAAAACGTGTAAATATTATTACCGGCATTTTTGGGGAGAGATCTCCAAGAGCCTTCACCGTTGGATTGAATGTAGTTGGAGAGAATCTGATCTTCCTCCGCCGTCCACCGCCCTCTCTTTATCCCCACCTTCTCGCAACACGGCGCTCTTCCCATTTTCTCCGGCGGTTTATATATGTCTTTATGATTCTCGCACTGACCACAGAAGTCAAGCTATGGAGAGAGAAAGAGAGAGACAATGCGTGTGCGAGCGTGAGAGAGAGAGAGAGAAGACAAGAAAGAGAAGTTTACTGAGTGACAGACACCAGAAGGAAAAAGTGACTGATTTGGTATTTATAGCGGAAGATGGACAATTAATTACAAGAGGATTAAAGAGCTCGCGCGTTCGAGGGGGAAGGAGATGATGACACGTCTGTGGTCTACGAAGTGCCACGTTGGTTGAGGAGGAGACTGGATTCGTGGCTTATTCACCGTCGAGGGACTCGTGATCGGTCCGTGCAGGCTCGTCGTGGTTTCTATTAAACGCTAATTCGAGTGTGTGCCGAGATCATTGACAACACTACTTCCCTTCAAATTTTTGTTTAATTTGTTAATCCAATATTTTAAATAAGGTGAATATCGATGGTCACGTGAATACGTAGATCACATAGTAATCGCATATTTTGAATAATATATAAATATCCCGATCTTGGTCCGTTGACCAGATGGTCTTTGACTCTTTGCTCGAACTACAAAACACGTGTAAGCGATATGCCGGTATACCATTTCAACTACATATATAAAAATAAAAACTACGAGAACGTGATTAGTGTGCACTATTACTTTTGTAATTTTTTTTTTTTTTTGCAAGAACAAACCTACAGATTTTACAAGTATCAAAATAATTGCTTTAGGAAAAAAATATAAAACATAAATAGAAAAACTAGAATTGCAAAAGATATATGGAATTATTTAAAAATCTAAAATCTAAAGCATGATTAGAATATAAATATTGTAAAATTGTTTCAAGGCCAACCAATCACACACTATATTAGCATTTAGATAATGAACAAACAATTCTAACAAAATGATGACTTATGTTTTGTGGATCTCAAAGTTTGGGTCTGTACCAAAGAGAAATTATGGAAAAAAAATCCTAAACTTATCGATTAAAAAGAAAAGTTATAAACAAAAAATTTCCACATTATTATTATAGATCTTCCTCATGTAAAACTGTAGACCCGTTATATTATATATGTACAAGAAGGATGCCATTAAAATAAAAGTGATCAAATGTAATATTGATGTGTTTGGTCCTGATTAATCAAACGAATCAAATCTGTTCATATTTACATGCAACAGCCTAATTAGCAGTATCGTCCGTCGTATTATTTGTTAATGTTAGTAGTACAAATACTGAAATACCAATTATATTCGACGGAATCTTATGGAGGAATCTCTGGAGAATTAAATTAAATTTGACAAGTTTCCTTATCTAACTCGATACACGAAAATATGAGGACAGCCAACAAAATATGTTTACCATTTACTGCTCATCTAACTACGCGTTCCCCACATGTCATTATTTGCCGTCTCGTTTTGTGTTGGCACAATTCCGTTCGTAGTTATATTGGACTAGTGGAGGAGAACTTACTACATAGTACTATTCAATTTTTATAAAAGCAACTTTTTATTAAAATATAATTGGAGGATCCAATACTGAAACCCAAACTAATTTTCAAGAGACATTTTTTTTTTGTTTTGGTAAATGGATATTAGCATGGTGCATGGTCAGTTTTTGTAACACTAATTTATACTTAGCCAACCACAACCACACACATGATCAGGCACATGATCAACTAAGATACCTACAATAGAAGAAACAAAACCACTATCCCGCTATCCTTTAATTGGTTCATCATTTTTGTTGGTTAAAGGTCTCATAGAAACCTAAATTTCATACAAAGTCTGAAATATGTAGCCTTGTATAATATGACTTTTGTTTTTCCTGTAACCGATAAATTCTGGACTTCAGCCCATGTATTTTTGGGCAAAGATAAACATTGTCTTCTCCCTATTTACCGGTAAAATTCAAACCCAATATCTGATCATGTTTCTCTCCAAAAAAAAAAAAAAATGTCAAGTGGTAGAACTACTGACAGTATCTAGTGTGACGTCTGTTGTGGTGTAATATTTACATAACCAGTGAAAATTATTATCTTTGTCTCAATGTGTGTAATGGACTACAACTAGTAGATTTATTGTCGTTTAATTATTTTTACACAGATCGATCGGAAACAATAAAGTTAACATAACTAAAATTTTATTTTTATCTTTGTATTGTAGTAATTAATCTACATATTTAGCTTACAAGTGATAGAAGAAGTTTCGATTTTATTATAAGTAAGCCGTAGATAAGGATTCATCCGAATATTATTGACGTGTGTCAGACTCATTGTTAGGCAGATTTCGAGAACCAAAAGAAAACTACAAAATTTTCAAATGTCCATTGACTCAATTCTAATATAAAGAAAATATGAATCTGATAGTACGTAATTTAACTTTTAAGTGAGCAAATTTGAGCTTATATGATATGACTTTATATGCACATTAAAAAGAAAAATACAAGAAAGAGAGGAATATCGAAAAACAAAAGTAAAGTGACAAAAAATTTCCTGCAGGGGAATAATTTTCAATACCCTACATCGTTTCATTTGTATTCATACATTAACATTATACTATATTTTATTATTATTTTCCCTTCTTTTTTTTATGGCTGAATAATCTTTTCTTTTCTTGTACTCAAAAACGAGGATCGTTTCCATTCAAAATGATTTGGTAGAACATGATCGATTCATTTTTTAGCAGGTGAGAGCCTCGTATTTAACCGGAATCGGATGGTTAAAACCAGCCCGGGTTAGTAGATTCCCGACGGCAGCAAGATCTCTACAGAAAACTCCTTGGTACGCATTGGAATTTACCGGTTTCGGTTCAGTATTTCCTTTTATCTTAGATTTTCCCACTGCTTTCGGTTCATTGAACCCGGTTATCTTAATCAAACCGTATTTTTCAACCGGTTTACGCTCGTCGGCCTTGTGCATTGGCGTTTGAGCCTGAGCCGCTGCAATGTTTTTTTTGCGTTTCTCTTCCGCCGCCGCCTCCTCGGCTATGATCACCGTCACAGCGGAGTATCCTTTCTGAATCAAACGGTAAAGCAACAAGGAAGACATCTTCGCTCGATCTCTAACTGAATCGACGTCATTCTGATCGGTGAACTCACACCGTTCGATGAAAGACGAGGCCCGATCGGGTTTGTATCTGAGACAAAGCAATAGATGAGCTCGGTCAAGCTCTGATCTGGTGCATCCGCGTCTCACTCCGATCAAACCGTAATAATCGACATTCCCGGTTTCTCCGTTTGCGATTTTCTGCTTCAATTTTTGCGTTTTCGTCGTCAACACGCACAATCTTCCTGGGATTTCTCTGTATTTCACATTGTGACGCTTCCACACCGGACCTGGAAGTTTCCGATCTCGTAAAATTGTGTTGTAGAGAAGCTTCAAGTGTTCTAGATCGTGAAGCGAGTCCGGAAGACACCGTACTGTTTCTAGAAGCGCGGCTCTAGTCTCCAGCGCTTGGATGCACGATGGTTCAAGAGCTAGAGTTTTGTTGCAATCGGCGATCGCCTCCGCGATTCGACCGGCGGATCTATACGCGGCGGCTCGATGCATATAGCATTCAGCGAGGAATCCTTGAGGCGCAGGGCGACGACCATCGACGATCTTCGAGAAGTGACGGATTGACTCAGAGAAAAGCCCAGCATCGAGTGCGGCGATTGCAGCGGCACGACGACGAAGGAGGAGTTTTATGTGAGCGAGAAGGTGAGTGAAATTCTCACCCTCCGTGAGGTTGCGTGGTGGAGACGCGGAAGAGGATTCGGAAAGAAGAACGAAGCTATCGTCCGACCAGCAAATACTCTGGCGACGAAACTCGGCGGAGGCGAGGCGTTTCCCGGTTTGAAGCAGAATCATCGCATCCTCCATTAGTCCTAGATGACAACAAGCTTGCCCCAGCACAACGTACCTGGAAAGGAATTAAATAAAAAAACCAGCGTTTTAAAATTAACGGCTGCGTTTTGTGCGGTGAGTCTACTCTTAAGTAAATAAACAAACGAGTGAAATACCTCCATTGCCCTTCTTTGTCGCATTTTTTACAGATCCCTGCCATCACTTTATTCTTCAAATCAGAAACAAAGAAGCATTTGAACGACGAGGAGTCGCGTCCCGGAGAAGACGCGTCGGAGAGAAGCTTAACTCCGTCGCGAGAGGAGGAGGAAGAGGAGGAGGAGGAGGAGCCTTCCGATGAAGCGGATGATTCTTCGTCGTTAACGGCCAGCTTAAGACTGGGAATATAATCCTGAAGCATATCGGCGACTTCTTTGAAACGACGGAGGAAAAGCAGAGATCTAGCCTTAAGCTCTAACGCCGTCTCCAAACGCGGGGATATGGACAACGCTGCGTCAAGTAAATGAACAGCTGAAGTGACGTCGTTTAGCTCCTCACTTGCCATTAAAGCCCTTGCATCTTTAATGTACTTAACAACAAGCTGAGAGACAACACAAAACAAAAAAAAGGAAGGAAATTTTAAGATCTCTGAATCGAATATTGATTCTCATTAGAGATGTTTTCATGAGGGATTTGAGATTTTATTACCTTTCTTTGAGTGAACCACCAGTGCTTCTTATCGCTATTAACGTTAGGATAAACCGCCATTGATTTTGTTTTTGTTTGGAGAGAAAAAAAGCTTTTGATTTGATTCAATCGATCAGAATCATCAAGAAGAGTCGAAAATTTCAATGCGTAGAAGCTGTTTAATCTCTCCCCAAAAATTCCTTGCTTCTTCTCCTCCAAGATTTAAAAAGATAGAGAAGTGAATGTAAAGGAACAGAGGAAGAGAGAGATTGAGAGAGAAGAGTACTGTGTGTGAATGTGAATGTGGAGAGAAACAGAGCACTATAAGGGAGAGAGAGAGAGAGAGAGAGAGAGAGAGAGATGACAGCTTTGGCCTTAAGAGAAAGCTTTGATCCTTCAAATTCATAGCTGGCACCATTTCTCTCTTTTACACATTCTCTCTCTCTCCAATGAATCTCTCTCTCTATTATTATTCTTCATAGCCATCCATATTTAGGTTTCACACTGTCATTCCCCAATTTTCAATTAATATTCAAATAATGTTTTATTAACAATACAATATAATTACCACACATATGTTTGGAGAAATTAAAAAAAAAACAGTGGACAATCCTTGTCCCTATCAAATTTCAAATCCGACGTTTGAGTCTTGACCATGTGATCGTATTTGCATACAGTGGCACGTTATAATGCTTGGATAGTGGATATGCATGTTAATATAGCTCAATGATGAATATGGAACACATTGGACTTCAGAAACACCAATAAACAACGGATACATTAATTCTATTTCATGATCTACCAATTAGGAGTGTCTCCTGCGTTTACTTAGATTTAATTAATACCAGGATCAATATTAAAGTTTCTCCAAACCAACATTCTGCTTGGATGATCCACATGTTCCTATTATGTGTTATGGGTGTCAAACCAAATAATAATTTAAACCGATCCGACTTACGTACACTAAATAGGGTGATCAAAAGCCAAGTTCAAATTTCATTTGACAAAAATGGTTTTGTGTATACTCAAAATTCAAATCATCGAAGTATCTGGGTATCACTGTAATTTAGTAGATTATTAGAGGGGTAAGTGGTAACATCAGAAAGCAGCTCTAAGCATCTAACATTATATACATATATATACGATTTGTTTTAACGAAAAAAGTGGTTTGGTTCTTAATTATCTCGTAAGCTGTAAGGAGCACGACAGGAATCGTGCTTTTCGATTTCTAATCAAACTATTCACACATATTTTCCCTTTACGTCGAGATAATTAAATTGGACATTAGTATATTTGTTGATGTTAAACTTAAAATAGAATCACGTGAAAAGTGACATTTCAAAAAATTTCATGTATTTACATATATGGAAACTATATATAAATTGTGACCTAATTATATATGATCACATTGACAGACAAAAGGATAAATATATAATTAGGGCATATATAATATATATACCAGAGACACTGTCATGGATCGAGACGTTAGGTTTAAAGCTGGTGGTCACAGATTTTGCCAGGATGGTTCGAGTAAATTTAAAGCACTGGGAATCTATCTGTTATTATAATGACCTCAAGAAAAATATATTAATATAATACTAGTGGTAATTTAATTTTATCATAGTAGTTGCAAAGTTTTGAAATACAAGATATTCAAAGTTGAGGTTTGATTAAACGTAATTAACGGTCCCCATTCTTTAAACATGTTTGTATCAGAGGAGGCACACCATGACGTATAGACCCATATATATATATGCATTAACTGTAATACAAAATCTCATTAAAATGATTAAAAAATAATACTACTATATAGTAATAAGATATCCTCATATACGACCACGAAAAAATACATACTGTATGTTGATTTTTTGTGTGTGCGCGCGCGCAAAAAGTCTGGTTTTCTCCATTGATGAAACCGATACAACAAAATAGTTTTTTTTATGTTTTTAACCAATGTTAGCTGACTCTTTTAAAGTTTATAGCGAGAATGTTTGAATCATCTCAACATTCCAATTTAAAGAGCCTGTCGAGATTAAGTCTGCTAAAAGGAGGTTTTAGACCTCGTCTGGTGGAGGTCCCATCGGGATGAGAGGTAAAAATAGGGTTAGCCAGGGATCACTCGAGACTGAAGTAGAGAGACCATTGCCCATAATCTTGCCTAAGCGTAGCGCTATAGAAGGTCTCTTCCGACATAAATACCACGCTATATATATATTCATGGGATGCAGAGGAAAGCCTAAATATAACTCTACAAGAAGGAGGTGTGTGTGTTAAAATTTAATTATGATAATTACAGCAAAACCGATCTTTATTGATTCGTAAACCCGTGTCCAAAAAACTAATTAAAAATCAAATTAGAAAAAAATCAATTCTAATTCATTTTTTTTTTATGTCTCTGCTTATCAAAATCGTCAAACAAGCTAAACTGTGTATTTCTAATTTGAGCAAAGGTCAAGTAGATTTTAGAATTATTATATCTACGTACTTCGAGGTTAATTTTAACAAAAAATTGATATCTATTTTTGTTAAATTTAATAAAAAAAACCTGTATTAAAAAGCTGCCTAAACTAAATTAAAAATATATATATGTTTACAGTACTAAATCTTAAAACATATGAAACAGAACAGAGTTTACACTAAAAATTATATTGTCTTAAATATTCGTAATACTATTCATCTTTCACTATATGCACACATTCGATCATTGCATAAATCATATACTATATGAATATCTCTGATAAGTACGACTTTCCGTCCACAAATTCCAATGGCCTAAGATATCATAAAATATATTTAATTATACTAAGCTCTAAAGAAAAAGTTAGTAAATATCCAAGTATCTAATAATCATCAACATACTAGTATATATGGTGATTTGTTTTGAAAGAAATCATAGTAATATTTTCAAGTGGGCATACAAAATATATACTAGTATTATCTTATTTTGGGTGCTGGCCGATTACGAAATGCTCGGCAAGTAGAACCATATCCCAATAAATACTATTGGAATTCAGTAGAATAATTCTAAACATCACAATTTCAAATACGGACGTCATTATTTTTGTTATTTATTGAAAACCAGAGAATAATTACGTTGGGCATCAAACCAAGAATCTAGTTACGCACAAATTCACACAGTTTAGGCCATCAGCAATGCAGAGACGTTGGTCTCTTATCTCAAAAAAAGAAAAAGAAAAAAAAAAGAAAAAAATGAAGTGGCAGAGAGAGAGAGGAGAATCGTCTCTTCTCAGAGAGATTCAAGAAACGTTTCTTCCCAGTTTTTTGACACGTGTCGAATAGTGATTGGTCAACTTACTTTTTTTTTTTTTTTTTTTTTGGAAATTCGGTTTATTGAAAAAAAGAAATTTTTTTTTTTTTTTTAATAATATATAAATGGGAAGAGTCGACTCACCGTTAAGGATGCCCTTAGAGCTCTTTGGATTTTGAAAATTTATTGTTTAGTTTTTTTGTTCTATCTGCTGTGGAACTGAAACTAATCAAAAGTCAAGGATACCTCTGTGGAAACTGGAAAGGCACGTGTTCTCGGATTAGATTTCACGTGGGGTGAGTTATCCATGTGCAGTTCCACAAAAAGCCCTAATTTTTCAAAAACACTAACAATATTATATTTCCAATTTCTTATTTTTACTCTTATTAAGCTTTTTTTGCTAAATCTCTTATTTAGCTTTTTGATCTATACGTTAAGCAAGTATACGCCTTGTTTTATTCGGTTTTTTTTTTCTGAAATAGATAGCTGCCTATGAAAACGAGGTTGTTAGAATTGATTTATAATAATTATTAAAAACACATTCTGACATTGACGTTGAATGATTCTACTAAAATGAAAACAAAACTTCTATCAGAGGGAAAAACTATATAATTCTTAAAACTAGTTATATTTGTTTTGACGTCATTTTAAAAGATCGTTATTTACATTTTTTTTTCTTTACATAGGAGCTACATGAGTATATCATAGATATGATAAATATTTTGAAGAAATGAAATAAAAGAAAGCATCGAAAAAGAGGGCCAGGCACCAGCTTGGCAATGCTTTGCTGAAAAGTCTTGTGAATAATGCAATAAAAACTCAACGAAAATAAATAAATAACTACTATTAAAGAAATTCGTTCGGAAAATCAAAAATGATTTTAATTTTAATTATGGAGACAAGAGTCGATCCAAAGGTGTACTACTATGGACATAAAAGTAAAAATAAAAAAGGGAATGGCAATAATTGGGAAAACATGTGGATAAAAGCCTGAATACACAGATTTTGATAATATAGTTTTCATGGGCTTTTCTCTCTCACGGGACAGAAACTTATCTTAATAGTAGCAGCCGCTAATATGCACTGTGTTTGGCGGTTACGATTAGCGTTTAAGAATGAGACTTTGAAGTGTGTTTTATTGAGAGTGGGACACTTATAAAAGGCATATAAGGATACAACAATAGAGACACTCACATGTATCTCACATAAGTGGATGGTCCTCAATGTGTTCTTTGTAGGACATTTGTGCGTATGTCAAAACTCATTTCACATGGTACACTCATATATTAGCCCCACTTAGGAGTGTCTAGAAAAAGATTGGGACTAAATATATTTTTGGCTCGAATATGGGCCACACGGAATTCGAAAGTAATAAATCAAGAAGAACTTAAGATACTTAAGTTGTCCGGAAAAATTCAAATTCAGAAATTTGGGAAAGATGGGTTTCTCCGGATTTCACAGAGGCTGTGCCACCAATCTCCTGAGAACAACTCCTGCTGCGGCTATCACATTCACTAGCTTCGAAATGGTTCATCGTTTCCTCGTCACTCATTTACCTTCTGAGCAAAGCTCTATATTTATCTTGGCATTGTAAAAGACTGATTCTTTCATTTCTCTCTTGTTTTTTTTTTGTTTCTTTTCATCTTTTTATGAAAGAGAGAGTTTGTGGTCTCTCTCTCATTCGCCATGAATCGTCGACCAGCTTGGGCTTCATGTTACCCAAGGAACCATTGACTTTTATGGATTTTATAAAAAAAAACTTAACTAAACAAACAAAAATATTATGAAATATCTGGGCCTTGTGGTTATGGGTTTGACTGTCTTTTCATTATATAGCTGCTGTGGGATTTCTTGAGTTTTTGGTTAAGATTTGTTTTCAAAACCAAATACACATTGACCCCCTTCAAATCAGCTGGGTTTATTTATCGATTATCACTGTTTTGACTTTAGCCGGCCTATATATAATAACACACACACTTTACAAAAAAAAACATTCCGGCCTAGTCACTGGTGCTACACTCAAAAAGTCGAAACCATTTCGTCATAATCACAGTCCAACATCAAAATTTGACAAGTGTGCAACTAATTATGAATACGTTAACACACATATGAAGAGTGTGTATATCTCTGCAAGTGTGCAACTAATTATGTATTTACTATGAAGCTGTATTTGTAGTCTGTAGATGTGAGCTCTAATATCAAAAGAGAATCTCCAATTTTGGGCGTCTAATGTCAAGTTATTTAGAGAAGACTCTAAAGGCACAAAGATACACATTAATTCCTAAACGATATCTGTGTATATTTGGTATAGAATATCCCTTTATAACCTATAGTTAAAGCCCTTTCTGTCCATTTGTAACCAATTATTATAACCAAAAAATGAAACAGAATTTGTAAAGATAAGTTATATGTTTAATGATTTACAACAGAAGTCAATACAGTCTGATTTTTTTTTTAGTTTAATGGTTGAATCCCACTCATTAATCTTATCAAATTTATTAGGCCTGCGAGTTCGGTTATTTCGGGTAGTTCGGATCGGATAGTTCGGTTCTTCGGATAGTTCGGTTTTAGAAAAGTTGGCCGAAACTAACCGAAACATAATTCGGTTCGGTTAGTTCGGTTCTCGGATAGTTCGGTTATTAATTTTAAAAACCGAAACTAACCGAACTTTTTTAATTTTGGTTTAAATTCGGTTAAAATCGGTTAAATTCGGGTAAAATCGGGTAAATTCGGATATTTCGGATATTTTCGGGGAATTCGGGTTTTCGGTTCGGTATAATTCGTATAGTTTGGTATGGTTTAAAAAAAAAAAAAAAAAAAAAAAAAAAAATTCGGTTAACCGTTCGGTTCCCAGAACCGAACCGAACAAACCGAGAACCGAACTAATTTTCAAAGTAAAACCGAACAGAACCGAACTAGAACCGAACTAGAACCGAAAACCGAAAAATTCGGTTCGGTTCGGTTCGGCCAATTCGGTTCGGTTATAATTCCCAGGCCTAAAATTTATCATAAGACCTTTATTCTCTTCACCATTTTAACCAAAGGTTGTCTAAGTTTTAATATAACACTAGGAGAATATTGGAGTTTAACACGGTTTGTGAGATATATGTAATTTTATAAAAAATTACCACAATATTTAGAAAAATTTCTACTCAAATAATTTGTTTTTTTAATGAAAAATGCATTGTCGAAATCTAAATAAATTCGTGAATCTGCATAAAGTAAAAATTAATATTTTTTTCTAATATTTACATATATATCATTATTTATTATATTATCGTTGGAATTGATATCTACGATTTATATTAGGCATGTAGTTTTTTAAAAAAATATTAATTATATATACACGAATTTTTCCGCGGTTTTTTAAAAAGTTTCTCAATATACTCATAGAACTATTATCTTTTTTTTTTAATTAAAAAGCTCATATAAAATTTTGTTGACTAGTCAAAATTTCAAATATGGATTGTTGTTCCCATCCAAACTTTTTTAAAAAAGCCTTTAATATTTCAAATTAATTAAATAATAATAATAATTAATCCAATATAAAAACTATCAGTAGTGTTTTAAATTTCCTTGGATGTATATGTCTAGTAATCTTTAGTTTTTCTTTTTTGACTATAATAATCTCTACTTAATTATATAATAAAATCATGTTATTACATTTTTAATAAATTTCACATTTATTGTATTTATGACACAATCTCAAAATTTATGAAAAACTACTGTCACACAAAAATTTATATGCTAACAGTTTTGTACTGGTATTTTTATTATGTAATCATTGGAGTTTAACACACGGTTTGTGAGATATATGTAATTTCATAAAAAATTATCACAATTTTTAGAAATTTTTTTACTCAAATAATTTGTTTCTTAATGAAAAATGCATTGTCGAAATCTAAATAAATTCGTGAATCTGCATAAAGTAAAAGTCAATATTTTTTTCTTTCTAATACTTACATATATATCATTATTTATTATATTACCGTTGGAATTGATATCTACGGTTTATGTTAGACATGTAGTTTTTTAAAAAAAATATTAATTATATATACACAAATTTTTCCGCGGTTTTTTAAAAAGTTTCTCAATCAAATAGGTATTTTCTGTTAAATTAAAAGTCATTATCTCTTCATTTTACCAAACATATATATATATCCTAACACATACATTCATATAAACAATTACATACAGAAATCTCTAATATACAACTACAAGGATATAAGGAATGTCATCACTTTTGCCTTCTGTTCATGGTTCACTCAATCTCATATTGTTCACTCAATTCAACAAAGGTTATATCGTTTTTATTAGCCTTTTCTCTGGATTCCTTGATTAATTTGTTTTTTCCTCTGTCTCTTTTTCGGGTATATGAGATTTAAATCGTTGAATTTTATCTATAAACATTTACATGAATTTCGATTGAATGAAATAGATGTAGGTTAACACTTTAAATCCTTGCCTGAGATTGTTTCCTAAAATTAGATGATTGTTTTTATTTATTACCATGATTTGTTTGCACTAACCTTCCCTTTCCCCCTTTGTGATACATAAGATATATTCATAAATTCGTGATATTTAGTTATTGTACTTGAGTTTGGGGAAGATCTATATAGTCTATAATATTTTACATTTTTTTGTCATCATATATAGTGTTTTACATAAGCATGTATATATTATTTAGTATTTACACCTAGCTATGTGCCACAAATACTTCTTGAGAAAATACCAAGGATCAAACTGTAACAATTTATAAAATCTAGCGTCTTGTTAAGCAACATGTTTTTTTTTTGGGTTGAAATCCGTGAGAGTTCCTTGAAATCCGTGAGAGTTCCAAATCTTTGTTAAACAACATGTTCCACCAAGCTTAAATTATTCTTTTTAATTAAATATCAGATAAAAAAAACCTAGCTAGCGTAATCTCTCGATTATTCATCTGGTTTACCCCAACAGGCAACAACAGAATAATCTCGTTACTTGTAGCTTATTGCACACGGTTAAACGGCAACATAGTAGCACAGTACTTTTTTGGCAATTATTTTTAAAGTTGGGGTTTTTTTTTAATGATAAAGTTCGATATTGTTTTTGGCAAATTTTGAAAATTATATATAGAAAGGGATCTTAAGAATCGGAAGTTATGAAGGGATAAAGAGATACGCTTATTAATTAGTTTGATTTTTCTTGTTTTTGTGTTGTGGATCTTCAAATTTACAGAAGTGATGGTGAAAGTTACAAAGTTTGTGACTTCTC
Organism: Alliaria petiolata; assembly: GCA_020283515.1. Lineage (NCBI taxonomy): Eukaryota > Viridiplantae > Streptophyta > Magnoliopsida > Brassicales > Brassicaceae > Alliaria > Alliaria petiolata. The sequence goes on from JAHZTW010000001.1 coordinate 261,945,134, forward strand.
GTCCATTAGTCGTCCTCTTCGTCCTGGTAATTTTTTGTTTCTTCTAAATTGTTGGATAATTATTAATAGGGTTTTGCGTTCATATATACGATGATTTTTTATTTTATTGTATTTTTGTTCTTAATCTTGTTTAGCTATATATAATTAGATGATATAATTAATCTATGTTTTTACTTTGCCGTGACTTTAGGGTTTTAGGATTTACATTCTCTTTTGTTCTTAATCATGGCGGTTTATAGGACATCGTTTCCGACTCTAGCTAGTTTCTTCGACTTTGTTGGTTTCATCTTCGACAAGCCACATTTATTTGACTCTAGCCCTTACAAATGTCTTATCAAGTCCCAAATCAGTGATGATATAAAAATTGAGCGTTTTGATTCTTCGTCTATTCATTGTTGTTGTTTGTCTTTTGTTCTTTTGCCGTGTCTTCCTTTTATTAATTCGCACAGAAAAATAAAAGAAAATTGTATGACAATTGTTAAACCTATAAACGTTCGATTGTTTAGTTACTTTTTTTTGTTGTTATTTAAGTGTTGTATTTGTATGTGTGGTGTATTCATGTATATTTAGGTTGTTTTCGGGTGCATACCGATCATGATTTGGTGCACAACAACGAAGAACATAACAAACGACGTCGCTTTACTCACTGAAGATCTCCGGTCAAGTTTAGTTTCCCAAATCGAAAACATCGGAAAATTCATGGATCCAAAGACAAATTCATCTACAATCAGTTTAGCCAGAGTTATTGATTCTTATATCACCAACAACAATACCCATTTCCCAGTGATTCAAACACAGGTTGTTAATTTGATTACTATTGTAGATCATTTTAGTTATTTTTACGTAACGATATATATTTTTTGTTTAATTGTTGTTGATATCGTTTTTCAGATCGCACCAGTGTTGTTTCAAGCTTATTCAACGATCCCTCAAATCTCACAAGCTTCGTACATTACTACGGACGGTCTCTTCTTTTCTTATGTGACAGAATCAAACACAAGTTTCGCAGTTTTTGCCAATTCTTCGTCGAATTCGAGTGGTAAAGACTACACTTGGTATACTCAAACCGTAGATCAGAGAACCGGTCGTCTCAACGGTAATGCAACGAGATCTCAGCCGTCAGATGTATCCCATACAGACTGGTTCCAAGCAGCACAGAGAAATCACACTACGGCCTTTGTGGGAGCTGGTTTTGGAGGAGAAGATAACGAGACTCTGTTTCAGAGCGCGGTTAGCTTGAACAGCAAGAAAGAAGTTGTTTTGTTAGGGTTCCCGGTTAAGTCTTTAACCGGTATCTTCAACAGTCTGGATCTTCACGGCGGAGAGCTTTACATGTGGACTAAGGACGGGACGGTGCTTGTTCGTGAAGGTTCACTGAATGCTTCTTTCTTCATCTCCAATGGCTCGATTTGCTTCGACGGAGAACCGAAATCTATGCGGTCTCAATGCATCCCCGGAAATTGCAGTTCCGGTAGCTACGGGGTGGAGATCAAAAGATCCAAGTTCCAAGCTTTTTGCTCTGTTCTTGAAGTTTCCGGCATGCCTCTGGTAAATGTTTATATCATCTTCCGAGACACTTTTTTGTTTGTTTTTCCACTCGACGGAAATACATTCATCACTTTTGTTTCTGAGCTTCTTCCAATGGTCTTTTTTTAACCAGAGATACGCACTCATGTTTCCCAACAAAGGAGGAGGAACAAGCATCAATAATGCGGCGCTGTTTCTGCTTATTGTGACAGTTTTTTATGCCTTGTGCTGGCCTTCAGGGTTTGTGGTGTTTATGGTGCAAGCAGCGAGAAGAGAGATGCATATGCGTTCAACGCTGATAAACCAAATGGAAGCAACACAACAGGCTGAGAGGAAGAGCATGAACAAGAGTCAAGCGTTTGCAAGAGCTAGCCACGACATTAGAGGATCCCTTGCCGGTATCACCGGTCTGATTGATCTATGCCGTCAAGAAGTTAGACCTGGCTCCGAGCTAGACACTAGTCTTAAGCAAGTGAATGTATGCACAAAGGATCTTGTTGGTAAGACTCTGATTCTTGAGCTTTCTCTCTTATGCCTTTTGTCACTTTTTGAGACCTGACAGAAAGTCTTGTCATGTTGTTAAAACAGCTCTGCTTAACTCAGTATTGGACATGAGCAAGATTGAAAGCGGGAAGATGCAGTTAGAGGAAGAAGAGTTCAACATGGCCAAGCTTCTTGAAGACGTGGTCGATTTTTTCCATCCTGTCGCGATGAAGAAAGGTGTTGATGTGGTCTTGGACCTGCACGACGGCTCGATTTTCAAATCCTCGAATGTGCGAGGGGACAGTGGCAAACTCAAGCAAATCCTGAACAATCTTGTCAGCAATGCGGTCAAGTTCACAGTCGACGGGCACATTTCGATCCGAGCTTGGGCTCAGAGGCCTGGTTCCAAGAGCTCCGTGGTCCTGGCATCGGACCCTAGCGGAAGTGTAACCAAGTTTTCAAAGTGTATGTTCTGCAAGAACAAAGACCAGCCATCAACCTATGAGACAGAGATTTCGAATTCCATAAGAAACAATGCCAACACGATGGAGTTTGTGTTTGAAGTGGACGATACAGGAAAAGGGATACCTGTGGAGATGCGTAAATCGGTGTTTGAGAACTATGTTCAGGTAAGAGAAACAGCTCAAGGACAGCAAGGAACTGGACTAGGACTCGGGATTGTGCAGTCTCTGGTAAGCAACTAAAACTGAAACCGTTGATTCTCGAATGCAGTTGCGATGCAGGTAGGATTAATCTCTTGTTGTGTTTTACAGGTACGATTAATGGGAGGAGAGATAAGAATCACTGACAAGGCGGTGGGAGAGAAGGGAACCTGTTTCCAATTCAATGTTTTACTGACAACCTCAGAGTCTCCGGTGAGTGACGTGAAAGTGAGACAGGACATTGAAGCAGGAGAAGATTACATATCCACGCCCAACCTCGGCCTGACTATAAACACTTCCTTGGGAGGTAGCATGAACATACGGAACCTGAGCCCCAGATTCAACAACTGTCTCAGCTCGAGCCCAAAGCAGGAAGCTTCTCGAGTGGTTCTCCTGCTGAAAGATGAAGAACGAAGGAGAGTTACGGAGAAGAACATAAAGCTCCTGGGGATCAAAGTCACAGTGGTGGAAAAATGGGAGCATCTGAATCATGCCTTGGAGAGACTTGTCAGGTTTTCACACGAATTGTCAAGCCCGAGCTCGAGGGAGTTACCTTTGATTAGCATGGATGCTATTGATTCCAGAAGCCAACTTCCTAGAAGGAGAAGCAGCAGTTTCTCTGCGGTCGTCCTTCTGGTGATTGATGCAAAAGCCGGACCATTTTCTGAGATGTACGACATTGTCAAACAGTTTCGTAGAGGCTTGTACCATGGCATATCCTGTAAAGTTGTCTGGCTAAACGAACCGACCGGCCGTGGAAGTGAGAGTGGGGACATTAGTTACTTGAAACCCTTGCACGGATCGCGTCTTAACCGAGTGCTGAAGATGTTGCCTGAATTTGGAGGAGTTGATCCAAAAGAATCATCTACTGAGCTGCAAAGGGAGTCACCAAGACATACGAGTGGTGAAATCCAAGAAGAGGTGCCGAGTTCAAGGTATAACAAAAAGCTAGGCAAGTCAATAATGGCACCAACAGATTCGGAGAGGGAGGCTTGGGCCAAGTCAGTGCGTACTGGTCGAAAGCCCATGGGGAACACAGAGGAGGAGCAAGGAACTTCTTCAAGAGCGAGCGATAATGATGAATTCTTAAGAGGAAAGAGAGTCCTGGTGGTTGATGATAACCGCATAACATCTTCAGTGGCAGCAAGAAAGCTGAAGAAGATGGGAGTTTCTGAGGCCAGGCAATGCGACAGTGGAAAAGAAGCCGTGAGATTAGTGAGTGAATGGCTGACACAGAGAGAGCAACAAGGTTCAGTAAATATGCTTCCGTTTGACTACATATTCATGGACTGCCAGGTAATCATCTAATGATTCCATCAAACAACAATACATTTTAAAAATGGTTCACTCGTAATTGATGAAATAATAACTTTCTGCACGCACAGATGCCAGAAATGGATGGATATGAAGCAACTAGAGAGATAAGGAAAGTGGAGAGAAGATATGGAGTGCATATACCAATAATAGCTGTATCTGGTCATGATCCTGGTTCAAGGGAAGCATTAGAAACCATAGAAGCTGGAATGGACGCCTTCTTAGAGAAGAAGCTGAATCAGGACCAACTTGCCAACATCATTAGACAAATCCAAAGCAAGAGCAAGACTGCAACTCTCTAAACTAGTATTGCAAGTACATAGGAGGCTGACATGGTGTGATTGCTAATACCATTTGGGGTTTCTATTCTCATTCCCATGCATATACAAAGGTTAAAACAACATATCTATTATAATAAAGTAAGTTTTTTTTACAAGAGCAGCTTTGAAACGCTGCCACGTAGCACTGTACTACTTAATATGTGTCACTTTCATTAAAAAATCGGTTTTAGGCTTCACTCACATAATTGAGTCCATTGGATCCATAAAGCGCAGCCCAATCATTTTCCCTTTTGATAGTAAAGTTTTTTTTTTTATGTTGAGCTTTGATATGCTACCATGTGGCACTCCATAAATTGTCTTCTATCATCTTAATTTTTTTATTATTCATTAATAAATTGTTTTAGTTTTTTGTTAAAAAAATATTTTTAGTTAAGAAAAGTATTCTAATATAGTAAATATTTTTTACATAGACAGCTCGAAACACTGACACGTGACATGCTACAACCTGACAACTTTGAATTATGTTATAAAATTAAAATGCAACATTTCTTCCCTTATTTTTGAATACAAACATTCTTATAAATGGTTTCTTGTCTTTCCTTTTTCTTATTTTTATTTCGTTTCTAATAACAAGATTAAAACAAAATATGCTACCATGTGGCACTCCAGAAATTGTCTTCTATCATCTTAATTTTTTTATTATTCATTAATAAATTTGTTAAAAAAAAAATTTAGTTAAGAAAAGTATTCTAATATAGTAAATGTTTTTTACATAGACAGCTTGAAACGCTGACACGTGACATGCTACAACCTGACAACTTTGAATTATGTTATAAAATTAAAATGAAACATTTCTTCTCTTATTTTTGAATACAAACATTCTTATAAATGGTGTCTTGTCTTTCTTTTTTCTTATTTTTATTTCGTTTCTAATAACAAGATTAAAACAAAAACTGGAAATTTAAATATTAATCGGGACACAAATAATATAAACAATATGAATAAATTTTTTACTACATCAATATAATCTTAAGAAAAAAATAACCAATAAACAAACAAAATAATTTCATTTACGACAATCAATTCAGTGTCAACAATAATGACTTGAAAAGCAAATGAAAAAAACAAAAAATTAAAAACACATATAAAAAAGACTCATAAACAACATCTTAGCAATAACAAACAACAAATATAATATAGAACATAAATAAAAACAACTAATACTCAAAATAACACTCAACAAAAAAATAGTCAACAAAAATTCAAATATTAAACTATACTAAACCAAAGTAATAATGATAATTAAATACTATCCATACAAATTACAAAAAAACAATAGAAATTATACTATCAGAGAATTCGTATCACCCATTAACCGGAAACAAATTTCATCTCCTAATCACACGTCAACTTCGTCAAGAATACAACATCAACTACACAACCTTTTCTTACCACTAGCCAAGTATTACGAGAAAATAACTTTACTTTTAATGATGTCCCTGTAAAATACAAATATTTACTAACAAGTACTATGAAATAAATTATAAAATTTAAACATTTGAATTATCACAAATCCGTGTAACGCGCGGACCTTATCCTAGTATACTTATATATTAATATATGACAATAATTATAGCGGTTTAGTAAAAAAATAAATTAATAATAATAATTATAGCGGTTTCTCTTCTAGTTTTCTTTTGAATTAAGATCAATGACTAAATTTGGTTGACAAGCCGGTCATCGGAACAAGTTTTTGGCCCAATCAACTTTCAGTTTCCACCCAAAACAAAAATGTGAAAAATAATCACTTGAGTAATTTTCTCATTTCTTTGTTTACTCAAAAGAGAAACAATTATGAGCAAAAAGAATAGAAGCGTCAATAACTCAATACTTTAAATTGATTTTTCTTCACATCCAAATCTCAAAGCTTCAACTAAAAACATACTACACTTCTCTTTTCCTTTGAGGACGAATCAATTAAAAAAAATAAACAAAGGACAAAACTTTTCGACCCAATTACGAGAAGTGAATACCCGACTTGTTGAATAACGAAAGAAGGTACAAAAACTCTTGCTGTGATAGCTTTGAAGATCTCTTCTCCTCGAAACCACCTTCATTTAACACATTCATAACTTTCTCCTTGAACTCTGATGCTTCTCCTCCGCCTCCTTCTTCCATCTCCATATCATCATCCTCATCCATTTCGTTGTCGTCATCTTCTTCGATTCCCATGCTCTGGTCACCGAGATCCATGCCGGTGTTCAGAGCAGCTTCCCCATTGTTCTGCAGCGAAGCTAGAACAGCCTGAAGAGTCTTGTAGTTTTTCTCGAGCATGGAAAGAACAGACTTTTGCCTGAAAATGGATCCCAGGGTCTTGTTCTTTCTGATGAAACAGACTCTGAGGAAGCCATCCCACTCCTTCTTGTTCACCTGAGGCCTGTCTCTTATACACATCTAGATGTGTATAAGAGACAGGTTTTGTAGTTTTTCTCGAGCATGGAAAGAACAGACTTTTGCCTGAAAATGGATCCCAGGGTCTTGTTCTTTCTGATGAAACAGACTCTTAGGAAGCCTCTCCACCTGTCTCTTATACACATCTAGATGTGTATAAGAGACAGGGCATATAGCTGAGTGTTGACAGAGAGACGGCAGTAGAGGTTGTCTCCTGGTTGGGCAACGAGTCTCATGGCGAACTCCCTCTGGTACATGATCACAGCGCACCTGAAGCTTGTAGGGTGGAAGAGGAGCTTGAATGTGAGAGGAGACGATATCTGATAAGGAATGTTGGCCACACATATGTCAAACCGGGGAAGCTCCGTCTTGAGCACATCACCTTGGATTACCTTACAAGACAGATGACGAAAAGGGGAGGTAAGACGAGAACTCTTGAGCCAATAATGAATGGATGACATAGATCAACAACAGGTCAAAGGCTATGTAAAACTTGAGATTGGTTCTTCTTATGCTTACAAGAAAGAATGAAAAGCAATTCCAAAAGCTGATGTTTACCTTCAAGCGGTTAGAAAAAGGAGTTCCTTGAAAACGGCGCTGGAGCTCGAGAACCATACGAGAATCGAGCTCGACAGCGATAACTTCCTTGCCAGCTTCGAGAAGCTTCTTCGTGAGGTTACCGGTACCGGGACCGATCTCGAGAATCACATCGGTGCTCTTAATCCCAGCTTTCTGAACGATCGAGTCCACAAGCAGAGGGTTCTTGAGGATATGCTGCCCTTTCGATTTGTGAAAGGATATTCCTCCTTGGTAGTGGTTCGACGGAGCTCGATTCGACGCCTTGGGCTTCTCCTTCCTCATCTTCCCTCCCGCCATTGCTGTTGTCGCTCTATTCTCTCTATCGCCGCCTCTCGCTCTTTACTCGGTCAGCCAATATTAGGGTTTTAGACTGCGTTTCTATTTATCATATTCCCTTTATTTTATTTTCCTCGCCTCTTATCATTATTATTTATTTTGAGCTCATTAATTTGTGGTTTCACATAACTAGTGTTTTCTTTTCTCACATATTAGTTTCTAAACGAGAAAATGTTAACATCAGTAGTAATTAAAACAATTTAGGTTGTAATTTGTAAATAATCATCTTCATCATCCAAATAAAATCAGACTCGTGATGTCATTCTTGTGACAAAAGAGTAAATTTCTGTTACAGTGCATACATGTTAGTCTAGTGGAAGTAAAGTCACCCGATCTATACATAAGCCTGTGTCGGGTGATTCTACAAACAAACAAACAAAAAAAACGACCCCTTTTCTAGAGTGAAAACCTTTTTAATCTTCTTTCGCTATATAATTTTTATATTAAAAAATTGCCACAGCAGCCTAAGGAGGAGGAGTTTGCAAAGACATCATTGATCAGCAAAAGAAACATACCATAATCAGCTTTGTAACACCTTTCTTAACGTTTTTGTGAATTTATCTCTCAGTCGCTTTATCTTTGAACGCATCTGCGCGTTTGTAGCAAAATAAGATTCAGCGTTTGAGAACATTGCATCCACGTCGTGTTTAAACGACCCAATGCTTCTGTAATACTGCTTGTGTACTCTCTGGTGAATCAGCGCAGGGTATAAAGGAACCGGGAACCTGCGATTTCAAGTGCCGAAGCTGAGTTACAAAACATGCATGAATCATAAATAGCATTGACTTCAAGTATACCAGACGGGTTTTCATAATCTTAAGTTTATGGGGGGGTTAGGGGAGGGTTTTGAAAGAATCAATTGCAGAGAGAAAATTGTACCTATTGCAGAAATCCAGCTTTTGAGCAGCTTCGTTTAGCTTTTCGATTCCATAGCTCTCCTGAAGAATACGTAAAATAACAGAAGCAAATAACGGTTTAAGAGGCAAGCGAGGGTAACAGAAAAATGAGAAATGGATTTTTTTGGGAGAGAAGACAAACCTGATGCTTCACTAGTCCAGCAAATAAAGAAAGTAGTTTGTCTCTTGTCTTTTTGTCGATAGTAGAGTTTTCCCAAGGAAACTGGGGATTGTCAAACTCCCAGGGGCTGTGAAGATTTGTGTCCCCAGTTTCATAGACAACCCTGTATCTCTCCCATGGACTGTCGGGGAAATCACTGGACTTTACTTGTGAAGACTCAATCCTACCTTCCCACCAAGTACCGCCTTCTTCGGATTCATCTTTCCACCACACGCGGCATTCGTCACCGATTTCCCAGTTTGTTTTTATTGCAGTATCGTATCGAGTCTTCTCCACAATAAAATCCGGGAAATTGATGAGCTCAGGAAGTGTTAGTTGGAACTCTTTGCGGGAGGCATGAGATGAAGAAGACTCCAGAACCCTGAGGGTCATTTTGCAGCAGCTCTCACCAGAACCAGGGTATGTATCGTAGTTGAGTTTCTCGACTTTGCAAGTCTCTACCGCTCCTAGGTTTCGAGGAAGGTACTTCGATCGATCATTGTCATTCAATTCTCTAGTTTCAAGGAACTCTTGATGGCCCTAAAAACGACAACCACAAAAAGTTGATTAATTCCAGGTCTAGCAAATTAACACATGTAGAAAGTGACAGAATTAACAACAAAAAAAAAACAACCTGCTTGAAGTAAACAACTTCATCACCTAGCTGGGGTATATAACGGCAGCCTTCCTCGTGTTCTGACAAGAGTAACCATGAGATTTTTCTTGATACATTATTCAAGCTAATCCCAGTATTGAGACTTTGTTTGCTGGCACTGGCAGATCTTGACCGGGACCCAGCTTTTGAAGTAGAAGGCCATTCTTCAAGTGATGCACAATCATACACGCTTGTGGAAGGAATTCCTTGTTTCTTTACTTTATCAACAGATCCAGAGTCTGACCGCACACGTAATCCACTATTTCTTGCACTAGATTCACTTGAAGTGGCCTTCAGTCTCATGGATCTCTTCCTACGTATCACATCGGCTGTAGCTTCAGCAAACTCAAAGTCATGTGCAGGAGAGTATCTAGCAGGTTCAGAATCCATAGTCGGATTCATGGAAGAGGGAGCTATGGATGCAAAACCATCTGCCAAATCATATGCTACCTCATCAGGCTCTATTTTTAGAGGACTGCAGGGAGGCCGAAACTTTAATTTCAGTCGTCGAACTTTCTTTGGAAGAATCTCCTCAGCTTCCATGGAAGTATCTATATCACAAGGTCTTAACTGATAAGACAATGGTTCAACTCTTGACAGATCTTCATCCCTGCAAGAGAATACAAGGAATTAAATATTGTGGAAATGTTAATATAAACATATATAATTTTCCTTGATAATCATAATTAGATCTCCCGTACCCATTAAATGTTTGGGCTTCTTCAATGTTCACAGGCGCAGCTAATTCGGTGGATTCACAAACAGGAATATCTTCCCTCCACTTGCACATGTCCGGGCCCTGATCTGAAGATTTTATCAGCTGATTCTCGGCCTTTTCACTCTGTGGCGTATTCATAGAATGGGGCATATCCTGACACCATGAAGCACCTTTTGCATCTACAGAACTTGACCCACGTTCTCTGGAGTAATTACCAATCACTTTGTGATTCTCCTCCACAGATTTAGAAGAAACATGATCCATATCAGCTTGATTCATTAAATTTCCCTTGCTTTCCACAAACTCTGCTGGCTTCTTACCCGAGAACTTTACAATCAATCTTTTCTTCTGTTTATCATTTGAAAGAGGTTCCAGCATCTGAGATGGTTTTTCCAACCGTGGCAGAGGGGGTACGCTTCTATCAGATTCACTGTTGGATGAATCATCAACTTCATCCGAAGAGCTTCCAGAAATTTTTGAAAGCAAGGATCGAGCATTTTGGGCCGCTGCTCTTTGCGGTCGTGATGCCTTGACATCAGAATATTTTCTTTTTGAAGCCTTCACGCCAATTCTTAGGTTCTTGGTTCTCTTATTTACAAATTTCGAGTTATCATTCTCATCCAAAATCCTCTTATCACGCCTTCCAGATGAAAAAGAGACCTCAGCCTGAGAAAAATGGAGTTAGTCAATTAATAACGGACAAACAAAAACGCATGAGTTGAACAAAACATACTCTAGAATGTTTTCTTCTTCTTTTTCGATGATAGCTATTTTCGTGAATATTTTCAACGTCACTGTCCTCTGAACTGCACTCAAGTTCATTAGAAGAGTTGGAACATGGGCTTGCCCTAGCTCCATCAGAGGAAACTTCAGCATTGTACTCCGAATCATTGTCATCACTCAGAACTTCATGTTCTGGCTCCCAGTACATAGCATCTATAAACTCAGGCAGTGGCTCGATCAGTCTATCCAGATCTGCCAAAGGAGGCATAATATAATCTTGACCTAAACTAAAATCAGGGCCAACAGAAAACTTTATTGAGGAAGGACGCCATTCAACTCCTAATGCACCAAGTCTACGTTGCTGAAACATTGTCTGGTCAGGTTCTGGATACGGAATCATACCTGGAGAAGTAAAATAAAACACCAGGAACATGTTCTATGAATAACCAAAATCTTGCATAACTGTCATAAAGATAAGCTTTTGGAAACAAACTTGAATCACAAAGAAGATCCTGAAGGTTCCTCCGATGGGGAAGAAGCTGAGTCTCCTGCACCATGGAAATTATAAAGCTTTAAATTAAGTCAGCAATAAAGCAAGTGCGCAAGGATATCATTTATACATCTCTGCTTTCTAAATTCGAACACCTAGAGAAAACGCATGAAGGTGTGCGTAATTCGGTTATCTCTTAAAAAGAACGCAACATGAACTAGAAAGAAAACAGAAGATACAGGTATTTGAACCAACCTGATCAAGAACATGTCCATTGGTATCTCGAATAAGAGGACGATAATCACCAAGGAAGAACTTAACAAAACAAGACAAAGACAAAGGATCAGAAAGTAATAGAGGATCACTAGACTACAGCTATATATTAGAAAATGATCATGCGTTCGAGATGCAAAATCCACCATACCTGGTCATATTTTGCATCTTTTTGAGACTCTCCTTGTCCCGTGTTTAGAAAATATATCTGGCCAACTTCATCTGAAAGCACAATAGATGTCCCATCTCTACACAGTACCAAGGAAAAAATTATGATAAGTAACCGATTCCATAACTTTCATTGACTAAATAAATGCTTTAGGAGCAGATGTCTTTGCTGAATGAAATATGAATATTGTATTTGTATACCCAACTGGATATGCATAACATGACTGTTTCTTCAATTTTCGGACTCATTTGCAAAACCCAGAAACAAAACATAGGATATAGAAGATCTTATCCTGGATGTAGATCGGTTACTTACTGTGAAAACTTTCCATCAACCAACTTAAATCGCCCGATTTCGTATACTTTGATTGGTATACCCTCCCATATCTAGAAGAAAAAAAATATAAGGAGGTAAGTGATGCTACGGATAAGATCACTATTCATATCCCCCCCCAAAAAAATGGAACTCACATCCCAGATGATTGTTTTCCCATCATAGCCGGCGCTCATGGCAATTCGAGGATTGAAAGGATGGACATCCAAGACATAGGACTACCAAGAGGGCATAATTGAAACAGATCATATACGTATATTAGTATTTCCCAAAACAAGTTAGGGATGAACTACAAAACTTGAAGATAAATGCCATATGGAAAATATAGGACATTCGGGAGAAGGTCGGCATGAAATAAGAACCACAATGAAGCGTACAAAATCAAAACTAAAAAAAGACAACATACATCTGGCCCCAATTAAGATATCAAGATAAGGAGTAGAAATTTTAGGTGATTGTTACCGATTCACTGTGACCTGTTAAGCAATGCACTAAGCTTCCATCAGCAGCATTCCAAACACAAATCCTGCAATCTGAATAAACATCGACAGGTTCATCGAAACAGAAGACAGTAGTAAGTTCACGTAACACCAACAGGTGACCAAAAAAACACCGTCTCTAAGTATTATGCATTAAACTATCCAAGACTAGAACAAAGTGAAACAGAGAGAAATACATCAAAATGAAAATATATGCATCATAATATATCCTCTGATGATATTTACCCATGATAGCGGCAAGTACGAAACGATTATCCAAGCTCCATATAATCATATTGACACCCCGTGGTGTTGGAAGAAACCTTTGACGTGGCCCTCCTCGAGGAGGCTGTGGAGGAAGTGGAGGAGGTGGAACCTTCAGATGATATCCTTTCATCCAGCGTCCAGATTTCCCCTGGAAATATAACATCGAGGAGGTTGTGGAAACTGATAATAAAATCGGAAATTTGCTTTCATGAACTTGCGAACCACCATTGCATCCCGCAGTTGATTGAAGACACTTACATGGAATTTACGTGATCTTGGAGTCCATATAATTGCACTACCATCACGAGAGCAGGTTACTATGTTGTCATGACAAAACCTAGTAATCAAACGTATTAAACCTTAAACAGATTCAAAGTAAGAATAAAAGGAAGATAGTGTATGAGTATAAGTCCAACAAAAAATGTGAAACAAACCAGGAATTCTTAAACTTTGGGTAACATTCTTCCTTCACAGTATCTTCCTTCACAGTATCAGCTATTGAAGATCTTGGAGCCACAGCACAACCACTAATAATAAAAAAGAAAAACTTTTAGATTTATTTTCATGTTCTTCAACTACCAAATGCACAAGCTAAGAAATGCACTATGTTCGCTGGAAAATACCTAAATTGCACATAGTTGACATCATTCTCATGGCCACGTAAGACATCCAGCTCATGAGTAGGCTGCTCAGCATCATCCAAGTTAGGTTTTGAGGCACTCCAAACCTGCAGATTAACAAACAAATTATAACCTAACAACATCTCCGCAGTTTCTGCATTACCAAGGAGGATAATTAAAGTTGAAAGTCGAACACAGACCCTCGCATTGCTGTCAGAGCTACCCGTGACGAAAATGGTTCCATTAGCATTGTACGCACAACACAGTATTTGATGACTCTGAGATGCATTGCTCGTAGATGCTGCGTTAGAAGATGTAAAATTGCTTTTTCCTAAAAGAAACTTCCAATGAGTTCTATAACCAAAGAGATTTTAACATTGAACGAAATACAATGATGTGCCACCTTCTTACCAGTGCCAGTATCCGATGGATTTGGAACATAGACTCGTGGAAGCCATTGAGAGTACCTAGCATCCCAGATACGACAGGTTCCATCATCTGATGACCTACATAGATTTTAAAAAAAAGCACAAATAACTGATTACCAATGCAGGAAGCAGTATGAAACATCCAAACTAAACATCCAGGGGTGGCCTTGGAACAGATAAAAACAAATTTGAAAGGAACTAGTTAAAATAGAGACATATTGAACAGAACTCACGATAACAGTTGGTAAACAGACGCCTGTCTGGGACTGAATGCAATAGCGGTAACAGCTCCAGTATGTCCCCGCAATACAGAAATTGGCATTCCATCAGGCAACCTCCACTGTCATAAAAACCAATACTATCTAACTGACAAACAAATAAAAACGGTGAAGATATTAAAGACTGGGAATTGTATTCTTACCACTCGAATCACAAAATCGTTTGAAGCTGATGCCACCAAAGCATTATTTGAACTAACGGCCAAGTCTGTAATGTCACCCTACAGGGAACATGCATAGGCGAGAACTAATTTTAATAGACTGGTAAACAATACATGTCTAACAAAACTGGAAAACAATAGCTCACTTCATGCCCGCGGCAGCTAGCCAAGCAAAGCGCAGTTTCCATTGACCAAATTTTGACAAGCCGGTCATCGGAACCAGTGATAACATATCTTCCGGAACGATCAAATATAGCTGTGCAAAAAAAAAACAAATAGCCATACTGTTACAGTCTGTGACAACAAATGTGCACCTATGATGGACATACTGCATTATGACTTCAAGATACTATAATCAGATTGGAAAAAATTACAAGGTTGCACATCTGACAATATAAAGTATGGAATTCCCACAGAACAGAGATTCAACACAAATGATGTATAATGAAGATCATACCGCAGTAAACAGCATTACGATGTCCTCTGAGCTTCTTTATATTTTGCATCTTTTGAACCATTGTTGATGGTTTTGCAATAGCATGACATGCAGAAAGAATGGACGGAGCACGGTGGTGTTTTCTGAAACCTCCTCCAATTTCTCTGAGACTTAGGCCACGCACTTGATCGGCATGCATATGGGGCCAGCGTAAGTATGAGGCAACGTGCCTAGCTTTCTGAGACTCCATATTTTTATCTTTACACAGAAAAAAATTAACGATTAAAAAATCAAATCCCTGAAGATAGACTTAGTCTCTCCTATATGATCTACTTCAGCAGAAATCCAAACACAAGTCATGTTGCCAAGGAAAGATTATCAAAACCAGAACGAAAAGAAATCTAATATGCACAGCCCTAAAGCCACTATCAGGTTTTATGCAATTATGGGATTCTTTCCAAGTGCCAGATCCAAAGACACGAGAGACATGTTGCCGTTAAGGCAAGCGATCTATTCTAGAAACAACGTGCGGTCGGAATACAATCAGCTGAATAGCATGAAAAAGTAAAAAAGATATCCTGCTTTCCAAACATCATTTCGTCAAAGTACCATGTCTTTTGATTATTTATTTGTAATATCATGGATAAGTATTTCAAATTCAGGCACAAAAAAAGAGAGTAGATGGATAGGAGTTATTACGTACAGTCCACAAGTGAAAAGTTTCCAGATCCCAATAGTGTTGGAACATCAGCAGCATTAGGAGTATTTCCTTCAACTCTCATGTGTGAAGGAAAAGGTGGATTTAAAATTAGTTGTTTGAGAAGCTTCACCAAGTGATCCTTTTCAATATGAGGATACCTGTCAGTAAAAGAAACATGATGACAGAAGTCATGGGAGGACAAAATAGTTGGGTCAAGTAGGGAGGTGGGAACCCTAAAATACAGTACGATATATTCAATGAGCTATGGCAAGGCCTCCAAAGTAACTCAACAATGAAAGAGCTGAGTAAACAAAAAGAAAACTACTGTATACCTCTCTACCAAGTTATCATAATTCAACGGGAGCGAGATGCCATCATCGTCAGCACGCCCACTGCAAGTGTCACTTCTTGACCACCAAGAATGATATCTACGGGGCAAAAGCCCTTTTTCCAAAATTTCATCTCTCAGGTGACCAAAGGTTCGTTCGCAGGGGCCGGTAGAAAGAAAATGCAAAATCAGGAAATAGACTTCTCTAAGGTCCATATCTACATCAGTTAGCAACGAATGGCAAACAAGCCTCTCCTGTCGCTGAAGAGGAACATTTCCTTGAACCGCGTTTGCCAAATTCGAAGTTTCCATACAAGGGGTAGATTTGTGCATCCACTCCATGCTAACTCGGCCTGAGGAGGAGACGAAATCGTCAACTAAATGCCACTGCCAAAGCAAAAGATAGTATCCTTAATTGGAAAATATACCAACTCAGTTTGCGAGTAGCAACGACCACGGATACGCAGATGACATTCCTTGGCAATAAACTAGGGTTCTATTTTTAATTAGAATCGGAGGTAACGTTATATGTTCTTCCTACGGAGGAGATGATCATCTATAAGTGTATTAAAATCGACCCTTACACTACACCTGAACAAACAACAGAAATCCACACAAAGCAAGTTGATTCACTTGATTGAACATCTCAAGGAATTGAATCGAAAAGCATTGAGACACAATCTTAAACGCTCCTTTTACGTATTCATCACTAAGCTCAATGCGATTTGAACGAGTTAGTCCGGAATCAAAATCCCTAAGATCGAATTACATGGAAAAGCACCCATCATAAATAGAAATGGAATCCAGCTTAAAACTCGCATTCCGCAGCTAAAGAGAAGGCAGAAGCGCAATAAGAGCCCTAACCTCGTTACAATATAGGGTTTAGTTAGGTCGACAAACACACAGCTACCCAGCACTTGACGAGTGGCTAGGGAAATGAATTTTGGTTCCTCGTTCAACGATTCGAAGCAGGCTGAATGACGAAACCAGAGAGATGAAGAGCGAATCCGAATGATTCCGATGGCGCGAAAACGAGAGACGAGCAGTAACAACGTTACATTCTGCGGATTGTCTGCGTCTCCTGGTACGACATCGCCAGGTCGAGCGAACAAGGAAGAATGACCAGTGACGCTTTTTTTTTTCTCTCTTTTCTTTTATTTTACCGCTGTGAGATTTTTTTGGGTGATGGAAATCTGGGAAATACAATTAATATGGAGGAAAAAAAACTCGGCTACGATGTGTAAGAAGACAGATACACCCCTTACTTGATGTGGCATCTTCTTAAACCGACTGAAACTAGTAAGGGTATAAATGACTTTTTCGATGGCGGCCGAGGCAAAAAAAATAGATCTGCTTAATTCGTTGTTTTCTTAAATTCGTATATTACTTGCCATCAGATTTTAACTGGTGATACTGATACGCTACCGATGCATTTCCTGTGAAAATCTACTTTTCTTACCGCCAAAAATATATAAGTGAACGAATTCAAAATTGCAAATACACACAAAAGCATGAAACAAGTACTCATGTTTTTATTTTTCAAAATGTTAAATACAATTTAACGCTATAAGGTGGACGGGTTTTAATTCATTCGATTAAAGTTCATAGCTTTCACAAAATTTGTTATAAATATTTGTTACATTTCGGTTTTTCAAATTCAGCTCAGTTCAATTAGATTGTAATTTGCTTCACTTTACTGTTGAAGGTTGATCAGGAGTTAGGACCGTACCCGTGGCATGGCCATCAGCATGTTCTATATGTATCAATCGGCCCATGTGTAAGAAAGCCCAATATATCATCGATATAAATTAATAGATAAATAAAACATTCGCGTTTATTTTATAAACCCATTACGTATTTTTCTAGACGAAAAAAAGAAATATGTATATCTAAAATAACTTTACTTTTTTTGTGTACCTACGTTTTGTATTTTTTTCATTTGAAATTGAAAACATCAAAGTTTACAAAAGAAACGAAACAAATCTCCTTTCACGTTTTTGCTTACCGCCATCACTTGATCGTGTGTAGCTATGATAGCTTCCAAGTGCAAGATAAAATTGAAACCGGCTTTCTGTAGTCGCATTTTTGGCCACTTCTACTCAAGCAAGTTGTATAAACTATGGAGGTCTCTCGAGTATTCAAGAGTCCAACATGAATTTATAGACAAGCTTGTAATTAGTTTGCATAGATATTAGATATGGTGCATGAATTGGTACAGCTCATTAATCACACTTGACCATAATTCGTATTAGAATTTACCCTTTTTCTGCTCAAACTCCACAAATTTTTGTTCTTGTGGATATTTGTTATCGTATTTTCTCTATAAATATTGTTAAACTATAGTTTCCAATTAAACTCATGATTAATCATTCTACCGTCTTTAAACACTCTTCTACTCCAATATACCAAATCGAACTCTCACTAAACTCATCTTTGTCTTCGTTCAACATCATTTTTTGATTTTGATTAACCACGCAAATAAAAAGGAATAATAAAACATATGTAAAAGCAAAGGCAAATGCTTAAAATCATCACCCACTCAAATTCAGAAAATAATTAAGATTTTTTTCTCAATTCCACAGACTCGGAAGATAATTCATTTCCACATACTCAGAAGAAAATTCATCAAAGCTAATTGAAAAAAAAAAACACGTAAATCTATGAAACACCTGATGTGTATTGTAGTTGTAGTATTCATCATATTCATTATCACATAACAAGCACCAAACCAAACACGGCGACAACAAGAAGTACCTAAATTTTCAAAAACATTTTCAATTATCATAGGTACGACACTCATCAGTCTCAGGATTATCAGTGCAGTATTCTTCCAAAGGGTCGGATCCACCAGCTTTCTTCTTGTCCCTAGCGTGACTCGCCGCCGCACTCAGCTCCTCCACCTCGTCCCACGCCGCCACACACTCACCGCTCACCGGATCGTCAGCGCAAGTCTCCTTCGCTTCCTGAATACTCTTCTCCACCTTATCCGATATCCCTCCTTCCGATGTCGCCCTAACCGGCTTCACCATAACCATCCGGTGGTTCATCGAACCGAATTTCCACGGGTAGATCAAACGGACCGGGGCAGATAGACGAGCCGCCGGTCGAAAAACCACTCGCGGAGTCGCGACGTTGAGACCGGAAGCAGCTATGGTTGTCATCGTTGGAGGATTTTGATGGAGAGAAGATTTTTCTGATGTAAAGAGGAGAAGAAGATAAATACTGCTTCTTGCTATTGAACTCTGTGAACACGATCCTCTTATCTCTTAACTACCAAGCATATTGTGCCGCGTGTTTTTAGATATTTTCTGACAAAAATATTCACTTCCACCAAAACATATTTTCTTGCAAAATTTTCTGCCGTGAAACATATGGGTCTGATTGGTGTGCATTTGAATAATTGAGAGGAAATGAGAAAAATGTAATTGAGAGGAAAAGAAAAGTGATAATTAGAATAATTGAGAAGAATATGAGAAGAGAATTTTTTTTTATCTTAAATGGTAGTAATGAAAGTAATAGAGAGTAATTGAATAAAATATATTATTTTATTTTTATTGTTTTTAAATAATAAATTGAAAATTTTAATTATTATGAAACTATATGCAATTCTACAGATTATATTATTAAAATAAAAGTTAAAATAAATATAACTTCAACTTATCATCTGACGGTGAGAACTAAGTTCATGATCTTTTCATATCTACTTAAATTGTAGTAATAAGAATATTTGAGAATAATTAAATAAATATTTTATTTTAATTTTTGTTTTTAAATAATAAATTAAAAATTATAACAAAAAATTAAAATTTTAAATTATATCAAAAAGTGTTGTTATGAAACTGTAAATACAACACCAATATTATGACTGTCTTGATGTGTGTGCAAGTGAGAGTAAAAACCTTTCTACTTGTTTTGCATAGAAAACAGTTTACTACTCTTATCCATCGAAAAGAGAAAATATATTTGTCTACCGTCTTTTTTCTTTTCTTCTTGATTGGTACAAATGAAGAAAACTATGGAATATTTTTTTTTCTTCTTGTTCTTTTCTTCTATAACATACAATCAGTCACACCCATAAAAAGTTGAAAACTACATAAATAATCATAGGGAAAAATACCAAATAATACCCAAACTATTTTATTCTGTCCAATTTATACCTCAATTAACGATCTGGCCAAAAAATACCTCAACTAACAGAATTATTAGATGCCGTTTAGGAACCGTTTACTGTTGCCCGTCTAATTGAAACGACGTCGTTTTGAACAGAATTTGTGTTTAACTAATTAAACGAAACGACGTCGTTTTCTATATTTTTTTTTAAAAAACCCGTCGAGTTTGCCTCGAACTCGGGTTCGAAGGAAATGGGAAACGTTCTTTTACCACTGAGACAGTGGCATATATTGGTAAATGCTTAATAATTATTACATATAACGTGGCTAATATTTCTTGTTTAATTAAAATCCCCAAATCGATTTGGAACACAGCAAACCCTAATCTCCAATTGAGAAAATCGATTTGGGACTGAAACAAGAGATGAAAGACGAGTGACGATGGTGAGGAGAAAAGCGATGCCGAACAGAGTCATGTCGCCACGACGGTCGCCATCGACGGTAGGAGGAGGAGCTACCGTCGAACCTGAAACTGTGAGGAATCGAAGAAGTGGAGAAGCTTCGAGGAAGAGAGTTTTGTTTGATCTTAAAGCAGCAGAGTCAGACCCAAAGAAATCTAAAAAACAGAAGAAAGCAGCGAAACAGAGTAAGGTTAGTGGTCAAAGAGAAGAAGATGAAGCAAATAGAGATGGTCAAAGAGAAGAAGATGAAGCAAATAGAGATGGTCAAAGAGAAGAAGATGAAGCAAATAGAGAAGGAAGAACTGAAGCTGTAGATGCAGATGAAGCTAGAGATGTTCCTGAAGCAGAGGTTAGAGATGATGAAACTGGAGAAGAATTCTTTGAAGAAGCTGAATTTGAAGAACAAGGTTCTCGGGAATTGGCAGAGTTGTTCGGTGATGAAGCAAGGGAAGATAACTGTGAGAGGGAGGAAGATAGTGGAGATGATGTCTGTGATGAGGATAAGTTTCTGGATCCTTATTCATCAGACGAGGAAAACGAAGAGAATGGGTGGCTTGGTGAACCTTACAGGGAAGACGTCGATCCGAAGGAGCTTCTTAAACTGGGGAAGACGTTTTCTGATGCAGCTGACTTCAAGCATGCTTGCTTGAGATACACACTCAAATCAAGGTATAACATCAAATACTACCGATCAGGACCGTATAAGATTGGAGCTAAATGTGCTTCGGCACCTAAACCAGATCATTCTCCATGCACTTGGAAGATTTATTGTTCATTCGAGAAGAGTAAGATGAAGCTACAAATCAAGACTTATGTTAACTGTCACACCTGTGAGAAAACAGGTAATTCTAGTTTCATTTTTGCTTGTCTGAGTTTGATTTTTGTTTGTTTGATTTTTGCTTGTCTGAGTTTGATTTTTGCTTGTCTCAGTTTTGTATCGATTTGGGAAGAAACCTCAATTCATGATTTTCTTGTTTTTTAATAGGGGATTCGAAGATTCTTACAAGGTCTCCTATTGCTAGCTTATTCTCGGAGAGGCTTAGGCTAAATCCTAAGATGACGGCAAAGGCAATTGCTGCGGAGATAATGCGAGAGTACAAGATGAACGTCAGTGAAAATTCTTGTAGCAAGGCAAAGACCAAACTGATGAATGAAAGGAAGAGAACCCACGAAGAACACTTTGACAGAATTTGGGATTATCAAGCTGAGGTACTAAAGCAAAATTCAGGATCCACGTTTGACATCGAGACGGTTCCAGGGCCTACTATAGGGAGCAAACAACGATTCTACCGCTTGTACATTTGTTTCCAAGCACAGAAGTTGTCATGGAAACAAACATGTAGGCCTGTTATCGGGTTAGATGGGGCGTTTTTGAAGTGGGACATAAAAGGTCAACTGTTGGCTGCGGTGGGGAGAGACGGAGACAACAAGATTGTTCCAATTGCTTGGGCAGTAGTCGAGATAGAAAATGAAACGAATTGGGACTGGTTCATCAAACATCTAGCTATTGATTTGGAATTAGGATATGGCAAAGAGTTCATCATTTTGTCTGATAAACAAAAGGTACTAATTTCTGGGTTTTTATATGTTATGATTTAATAGCTTTCTAATGCATCTGTTTTATAAATTTTTAGGGATTGGTCAAAGCAATTAAAGCTGTTCTCCCTGAGGCTGAGCATAGACAATGCTGCAGACACATATATGAGAACTGGAGGAAAGGCGGTCAGGATTTGCAATTGCAAAATTTGTTCTGGCTCATTGCTCGGAGTTACACTGAAGGAACTTTAAAATACCACATGAACGAGCTGAAGAAGTATAATCTTTTTGCATATAATTCTCTACAGCAGACTCATCCGGAAACATGGTCACGAGCTTACTTCAGGTTAGGATCCTTTTGCAACGATAACCTGAATAACCTTTGTGAGTCTTTTAATAGAACAACAAAAAATGATCGAAAGAAGCCTCTGCTAGACCTCTTAGAGGCAATTAGGCAACGGTGCATGACAAGAAATTACGAGAGGGCTCAGTTAGCTACTAGGCTGAAGACAACGTTCACCAAAAAAACAGAACGTGAATTGTCTAGAGTAGAATTGGAGTCGAAAGAGTGTGCACTTCACTGGGCAAATGGGCCAGATGTTGAAGTAGAATACAAGGGACACGGGTATGTTGTTAATGTGGAACAACAAACATGTGCGTGTCGAAGTTGGCAAATGAACGGTATTCCTTGTATTCATGCGGCTAAAGTAATTCTTGGCATGTCTAAAAAACTCTCTGATTTTGTTGCTCCATGCTACCTAACTACCAAATGGCGAGAGACATATAGCTTTGGGATTAAACCGGTTAATGGGATGTTAGAGTGGCCTGTGACTGGTAGATTAGGTGTTCTTCCACCGCCTATTAGAAATGGAAACCCGGGTAGGCCTAGTAACCACGATAGGTTCAAGGGGAAGAATGAAACAGTGAATAAGGGGAAGAATGAGACCAAGCTAGACCGTTCAAAACGAGTGATGACTTGTTCCAACTGTAAAAAGGAAGGCCATAATAAGACAAGGTGTAACAATGATTTCGTTGCTGAGCCACCTAAGAAACCAGTTGGAAGACCGAAGAAAAGCCAGGTAATATTTCTTGATTCTCCTTTGAGTTCTTTTGGTTTTATGTTTGTGCTTAATGAAACCATTACCGATGTATGTGCCACGAGATGAGCAGTTCAAGGAGTCTATGGAGGACACTTTTGCTGCGTGTAGGCTTAAGGCGGTTTTACATAACCTCAAAACCTTCGCTAAAAGCTAGCATTTTAGCTGAGGACTTTGCTAACTTTGGTTGTATATTTCTATCATGTCCTTTGAGTTCTTTTGGTCTTATGTATCTGCTTAATGTTTTACAGGGACTACAGGAATCTCAAGGCGCTCAACAACAATTTTCATTCACTCAGCCCTCTCCATGGGCTTATGTCCCACAAGCTTCGCAAAGCTCACAAGATCAGTCCTCACAAGCTACAAATCAACAATGGGACCAAGGTTCTGAAAACCAAAGCTAGACCCGTTGGTTTGGCTGAACTTCCACATTTTGAACTCCTAAAACTTGTTAGCATATTGCTTTTGTGTTGGTTTTTTTTTGTGTTTATGCTAAAACAAGGTTTGGCTTTTGCTTTTATGATGTTAACAATTCTGTTTGGATGATTTAAGAAGTTCATGTTTTAAAACAATTTGTCTTCATTTTCTTTGTACACTCTTCAATGTTGGAAATAAACAAACTAAACAAAGACAAACTAATCCAATGATTCAGTTTCAATCGATTTGGGATTTTAAATAATGAAACAAGAAAAATAACTTAATATATCTCATAACTGTTGATCATATACCAATATATGCCGCTGTCTCAGTGGTAAGAGAACGCCTCCCATTTCCTCCAAACCCGAGTTCGAGCCACACTCGACGGGTTTTTTTAAAAAAATTATAGAAAACGAATTCTGTTCAAAACGACGTCGTTTCAAATAGACGGACAACAGTAAACGGTTCCTAAACGGCATCTAATGATTCTGTTAGTTGAGTTAACGGTGTGCTAATTTGGCCAAGTCAACGAAAAGTTAAGATATTTTT